>VDFB02047230.1:254753713-255339671 GCA_007258455.2 Sequoia sempervirens | reverse complement strand
TCCGCTTGCAAAACCACATTCTATGGGCCCTGATAATCCATATCATCTTCCCTAAGGCGCCCCACCTTTATAATAATGATAGACACAAATATACCATGATCATGATCAAGTGATTATATATATATAATGTTAAAACAATATAAATATTTACAAATTCAATCAATATAAACACATATAATGAACAACTTACCAATAGACGATAATCATGCCCCCTTCAATGTGACCATGCTGCCTACAATGTTTCTCAGCTGTTGTGATTAAAAGTTGTCTCGTCTTTAAGCGCTTGCAATTATTGCAAGGACAATAACATTTCCCATCACCCTTTCTTTTCAATCTAGCCCACAATCTATCAAGTGTCTCTTTATTTTGTTTTGGACTAATATTATCTGACATGATTTTTCTTTACCAAGCTTGACTATTTAGATCTTCAAAAAATATCAAACTCACATTCCAATCATTTTTATTCATAGATAGGTAACATAATCTAATAATTCTGATATTTTACACCAAAAAAATTTGGCATGCAACCACCCCTGTAAAAGAGAAGATAGTCTAAAGTTAATGATCCCAAAAAAAACTTTAAAATGCTAATTCCAAAACTTATTAAATTCTGATTTTACTATGATTTACAACCGTTAAGACTCCTAAAATCAGAATATTGAACTTGATCACAAAATTCCTACAACAATGGAGGTAGCGAGCTAGTAAGAGCAAGTGACCCATTCCTAAGGAGCAACAAGTCAGAATCATCATTGCTAATGTTAATACGGATTTATCCTTTTAGTTAAAGATGCAATGTGTCACTTCTTATGACGAGCTTATCCCTAGGGCCCTCAACATTGAGAGAGCCCTAATAAAAAACAACATAAGAATTGGTAAGAGCATGATTAGGGTACAAACCCTAGGCCTCCATAGAAACATAAACAATAACTATAGCGGATTAGTGAAGTTACAATACTAGAAAGATTGAGACATTGTAGGTAATAACAAAATCTTGCAATCTAAAGATTGTAGCCAATAACAAGCACACTATGTAGCTTAGTGACATTTATAATGCAATCTACGGTAAGAAGAATGATAGTCACTTGAGATGTGATATTCAAAAACAGGCTGAGCAATGACAAGATAATAAAGCTCAAACCTTGCATACTATAGTGGAGATTTTAATAGTGAGTTTCCTTACCCTCTTGCTAACCTTAAGGGTTTTTCAAATATTTTTGGTAGTGTTAGACAAGGCAAATGTAATCAGGGAATGACTGTCTAAATGAAGTAATAGTGGTAATCATAGGTTCAATGTTTCTTCTTAGCCATTAATATTGTATAATGGAGGTAGTGGATTGCATGTTTGAGCAGTGTTTTGAGACTCACCAAAGATGGGAGAATAGTGAATAATACCTTATGGACTGTGAAGTAGTGTCAATAAGGTTGAAGCATCTTAAGAACTACAATACTATGAAATAATGAGTCCCTTGTAGTAAGTAGGCAGTCTATAGGGCATAGTTTGATTTTATAGAAGAATGATCATGAAAATAATCTTCAAGTGATAGTGAGTGAATTGTTTGAGATTGCAGCTGATGGTGCAATACCTAGTCTTAAAGGAAGTTAGCAAAGTAGTAAATGTGCAAGAAAATAAAATCGTACACAACAAACAATTCACAATGTTATCTTCCATAATGCCTTGAGTTTGAAGACAAAAATCTCATTGTATCTTCATGATGAAAGTGGTGACCTTTAATGGTCAATCACCGAAACCATGATTTTAAACATGCTATTGTGCTTATGGAGGTAACATTTTGCCAAGGCAAAGGAGTGGGTGGTTTGGAACAATGGCGCAGGAAGGACTCTGTTTTATATGCATACTTCATAAAAAATTTTTAGCTTAACACAATGTTCTTAGAAGAGATTGAAGATGGATTATGGAACTCAAGGGTTACCATGAAAATGGAAAGCAAAGATTGAGATCTATTTAAAAGCCACGGTCATGAAGATATTAAAGATGTCACATGCAAAAACCCTAGTAGCTGAAGTAATGAATACATGCCAAAGAGGATAGTGTGTTGGGAAGATTTAGGAGATCTCCACATTATCTAATTACAGGGAAATACATCATTTATTTATTTTTTTAATTAAAATAAATCATTCTAAACCCTATATAGGATACATTGATACTTCAAAAGCCTCTAAAAGAATTTCATATTATGCAAATATATGTCAAGTAACATTCATAAGGTTTAGAAAATCTTGATCACTCTCTAGAATAGCCCATTAAACATGGGTTGTGCTTGAATGCACTACATAATTGATATAACACAACCACTTTCATATCAACCAGAGTTATAGGCTCTTTATTGCAGCAAGAGGTAATCACTTGGATCATGCTATAATTACATCGTAACTGCTAAACTTGAGACAACCTCGAATTAACTACATTATATGAGTGCTCCATTTCTATCACAACATAGCCACATTAAACTTGGGTCACACATGAATGCATCCTATATTTGTTATAGCATTGTGCTACACACCAATAGAGTTATGGATCAACGAATTACATCACAAGAATCTATTCCTTCGGTTGTGATCTTATGGTGATTCCATACAACAAAATCTGGACATGAAATCCTCAAAACCCTAAACCTCTAAAAATGAAATCTGATGACATGTTGCTTTAAAATATGATTTTCAAACCTAGAACTACAAATCTAACTTCACAACTGAATTCTGCAAAAAGACAATGACTACCCTCAACCTGGTGATATCTTCTTGAATTTTTTCTGATTTTTCCCAAGAAAATCATCCTTAGTTCTCCACAAATTGTCTCAAGTAGAGCAAAACACTATCGCAATAAATCAGGTGCGAACTCACTTTTCTTTATGTCGTCCACAATTTTTATTTTTTTTATTTTTTCATGTTTGTCAAAAATTCGATGAAAATGATAGCCAACATTTCGACGAACGTTGGGGATAAATTTTCAAAAAATTGGAAATTACACATCAAATTTTACAAGCACCCGACGAACATCAAATTTTACATATTTCGTCAGACAGTTTCGTCAAATTTTGCAGTCAAATATATTAGTGTGTGGTCCCCCGCACATCTATCATTCAATAGATGGCCCTTCCCTTTGACAAAGAGATTGGTAGAGTAATTGATAACGACAACCAACTGAGCATAGTGTTGTGTCCTACATAACTAGAACTTGGTAATCCTACAATCTCAAACTAGCATGTAATACTCGATCACGGTGAACTGACAGTGGAGCCAACGATCATCACACTACTTTGTCCAAAGTATTATCAACGGTAATCCAGAGGAAGGTCATCTATCACATACACTACTTGGGGTCAATTGACTTAAGGTCATCTTAAACTATGCATAGGTATTTCCTTCAATGAATAATCTATCATCGCAGAGATAACCTATCACCATTTTAACCTACTTGGAGTAAACCTACTTAACAAGTAAGTACACAAGCTCCCTCCCATACTGTATAAACAATTCTAGGAGTAAACACAAGCTATTCTAGTCACTTCGATAACTTAGATAAGTGTATCATATGTGCCATTCATGTTCAATCATATCCAATATATACTACCTATGATAAACACTCATCTCCTATTATAGAGTACTTACAAACACATCATAGAAATAGCATAACTTAAATTCCCTTTTTAAGGACATTATAACTCCTCTAAATGCACATACTTAGAAAATACAATTCAAGCATATATGGAGAACACATCATTCATAAGTAAATTTACAAAGAAGAAGATCATCATGCTTGTTATCACTTATCCAAATAATTGATAGCAATACAACCCTTTTCAATAGCAAGAAGCTTGATAACCGCTTCTCTAAAATGTCACAATGAACTCTAACCCTCAAGTTGATAGTTTAATTCTCTCAAGCAACAACACTCTCACAATTAAAATAGAGTTATTTCTCTCTCACACAAATAAAATAGAATAGAAAATAATACAACATAAAGACTAGCAAGAAGAAAGCTAATGATGTGTCCTCTCAAATGAGCAAGCACTAATATTTATATAGATTCAAGATAACTTCTTATCCTATAGTTTAGGCATGATAATGGACAAAAAACTCCATGCAAAGAAAACATAAAACTCAAAGAAAATATGGAAGCTAAGCAAGTTCATACAGAAAAAAATCATCTAAAGATTGACTTGCAATATTGACAACAAACAAAGACTTATTAAAATTTGCATATGCTCAATTTGAATTATCTCATGCAATAGACATCTACAACAATTGGGTTTCTAGAGGTGGCGCCAAATCCAACCACACTCCTCACTATTGGCGTGGTTTCAATATGGTAAGAAATAGTCAATTACCAATTTTCAACACTTAACATTCATCGACTTCAATATGGAATGAGTCGATTCATATTTTTACTCTCTTATTGACAAAGTTGTCAACTTTTTCTCATGTTTCTACAAATGTATTAAACATGGCATATTACATTTACTTAGTCAAGGATAATCTTCTCCATGGCATCAACTAAGTCTATGTCTTGTATCAACATAATGCTACGAGCTTGAAATGAAACATTTGTGTTCCACAAAGTGTGACAATATGAGTAAAACTTGGCTTCAATAAACATAGACATAAGCAACTCAAAGTCAGCCTCTAAAAATCGGCCTCTATCATGATAATGATAGTCGATCTCAAACAATATTAAATATGTTAAATTTATATTAATTTTTAATATATATATATATATATATACATACATATATCATAAGCCATTGATGTAAGTATACATTTGATATGTATATATATATGAGTACAAGCAAGATATTATTTGCATATAATAAACAGAGTATATCGAATGTATGCATATATATGTATAAAAGTGCATGCCTTTGTACATGTATATGTATGTATATCTATATTGATACATTTGTATGAACAATGTCCATTTGCTAATGTACGTGTGTATTGATACATATATACATATGGATATGTGTATATACTATACATGTATATATATGTTCTCATTCGATTCACATATAGCCATTCACAATTACTATCATATTGTTAGGTATTTACATGTAGTACATTTATACATGTGCATATACATGTCGTTAGATCCCATTGACATGTATGTGCACATATATACACAAACTCCACGTACATCCCTCTTATCAATATAATCATAATAATACAATAAAGATCTCATAAACTCAATCAGATAAACATCACCCATTAATGCATGCAATAGTAAACAAGACTCTAACAATGAAAACATATCAACTAAGGATGACTTACCAACTTCCCACAAACTAACTCAACTCAATCATTCTACTATGGTGCATGTGTATCCTCAATTAGTTTACTTTTACCAGTTACTTGACCAAGATATTCTCTTGAGTGATACTTCCCCTTCGCCTAGAGGAATGAAACATATACCTGCATCCACTAACACATGCACATGACAGTCAGTTGTTCATAACATATGCAGTATACGTAAAACATTTCCAAAGTTAGAATAGTAATTCAATAACCATCCATTCTCATATATGCAGTACTTTTCCATGAAATAAAATCAATTGAGATACCATAAAATAAGATAACATTCATATTGATAACAAGGTACGAGCATAACTTATTCATCTCCAGAATTCACTTTACATTCATATTTACCCTATGTAGTAATAGTAAATAGTAACTACACAATTGGGGTGTAACATAAATAGTTAATGAAGGAATAAAAACTGATATTTAATTTCCATGACCCTCATAATACACTTCCACAATAAAATTGATCAATTTGGTACTCTAGAAGTGTCGAATCGGGTGTTGACAGGGAAAAAAAATGTAAGTTCTTCGATTTGCACAAAAATTTGTGCGCAAGCTTGTAATGCTACCCCATGGACTCCTGCAAAATGATTTTACTCCAACCTTCCAAAATCATGAGCTATTAAACATTTCATAGTTTGCTAACACTTTTCAACAAACTTTCAACATTAAAATCTCCCAAACTGAAAAATGTATGGATTTAATTATTTTTGCATATTTCACATGCCACCTCCATGAATGCCCCTACCAAAGTATTCTACTCCAATCCTTACGATTTTTCCAAAAATAATTTTTGAAAACTGCCCATGGAGCCTTAAAACAACAATTTGATAAAAAATGACTTTATGCAAATCTAAACACACCAAGAGTTTTCCAAAGCTAAGAGATGTAAAATGAACCCCAAAACACATCAAAACTGAAATTCAAACCTGAAGCTTGTTTTTGGTTGATGTTGATTACCAATCTGCCCTAATGCTCCTGCATCATAAGTGTGCAAATGAGGCTAAAATTCACCCAAATGAACATATATTCCTAGCAAAACCTAGGGTTTTTGTCTTGCAACTCAATTTTCTAGCTTCGTAGTTAGTCATGATCACTTTGTAAACTTTCCTATGACTTTTTTTTTTTTTTCAACAGAACTACTCTCATCATCATGTCATGCACTCGACCCAAAAATCAATTTTTTCGACTAATTTCTTGATGGGGCAACACACCAACATTCCTTTTTCCATTGGGGCATAGTGGCACATCAAGTAAAAATAAATTTTTTGAGCAACATCAGTTCTTTGAAATAATACAATGGGTACCTTGCTACAAAGAGGGGCAAAATGTGGACACCTAAAAATGTCTTGAGCATATCAGACATCCTGGTTTCACTTACTATTATCATTTTCTTCATAACTCACCTAATTCATATATTTAATTAAATAATGTTCAATTATTTAGTTAAATTCATTTTATTCTACTATTAATCGAATAATTAACTTTAATTGATTAATTCATCATCTTCATGCTAATTTTCCCTTTTGATTAAGTAAATCTCAATTATTTAATTAAAGGTCTTAATTCTTCCAACTTGCACAATTAAATAATTTTCATAATTTTTTAATTATCTAGTTTTCCTCTAATCCTCCAACTTGCACAAATAATATTCCCAAAGAATATTCCCTTTTCAAATTCAAATTCCTCCCTTTATATGTAAAATATCTCCAACATATTTCCATGAAATAGGGGATATTGTTGAGCTCTCATTGATTATGAACCATTGATTAAAATCCTTCATCCACACCTTCATGGATTATGAACCATTGATTAAATCCTTGATCCACACTCACCTCTTTGATCTTCTCTCATCCTTTGATTAGCATTTTAATCCTCACCATTGATCGTAATTCCAAAAATCTATAAATACCAAGCCTTTTTAACATGAATTCATATTCACAATCTTTAGCATCCTTACTCTCTTGAATTGTTGAGTCATTCTTAAAGAAATTTGAGAGCATTTTGTGAATAATCCTCATTCAACCAAGCTTTTAAAAATGGATTAGTTCCAAATTGAGAAATCCACATACACTTGGAGCTTAATTCCCCCAATGGGATTAAAGGTTTGCACATTAGTTTAGATTCAATTGCTTTAAATTCTATTTTTAATACTCTTGTTTGAATATTTTTAATGTTAGCTAAATTTCATTGAGTATGGCCTTATTTGATCTTTATCTTATAGGTTATTGATGTTTTAGGATCCTAATTTCTTCTATAATTTAGTTCCTATTTTATCATTTAAGCTAACGATACGAAACCAAGGTACTAAATTTTAAATTAATACACTTAAAGGGAAGCTTGTGAGTTAAGAAAACCAAGTAGACCCCTATATGTACCACCTCAACCAAACTACACAGTCCTATTGCACTATAAAACCTACCAAAATATCTACAAAAAATGTTAGAAGGACCTACTATTTTGGGGCCTCCACTCATTAGATGTCATCTTCATAATTGATGAGGAATTGGATAAATCTTTTTCCTTGAGAAAAATGACATCCTTGGAAGAATCACATGCCAAATTATCAATGCTATAATCCAATTCATTTTCCTCTATGTAGCAATGGCATATTTGATATGACTAAAATGCTTGAAGGGAGACCAAAATTTGTTGCAAAATATAACTTAAATTCCAACTAGGATTTTTTTTTGATAGGCATGTTACCTAATCTCACTACTAGTTCAATTAGGCTGAGTTTTGTGTTTAGAAACCAAGAGTGGGGTATATTTTAATCTTTCTTACATTACATTTAGATGCATAAATGAAAAAATCCAGAAAGATTACAACTACAGATCATTGCATTCATACATATGCATTTAACGAAGAAAGATTTTGATCTTTCAGGAAAAAGTAATCTTTATTAAATGTATAAGTATACTTTGTCTCATACAAGCCATGAGACTAACCTTTTCCTATTCAATAAAAATTATGAAAAAACTCATACATGAATAGGTGAAAAGGAAAAAACAATGAATGTGCATAGAAAGAAGTAACCAACCATTGCCTGTGAATGACTGGTCTTGACTGGTATTGTATCACCTTGTTGCTGCCTTGTGTTGTTCTATCCTTCATTTTCCTTTTCTAGCTCCTTTCCGCTCCTAATCCTGCACTTGACAGTAAACAATGGTGTTAGAATACACTCTAAGCAATCACTAATTGCAAACATTGCATACACATTCACCTTATGCATGCATAAGTTGATCATAATGTGTATTAAATAAGCAGTCATACTAAATGTACTGGAAGAAAACATTGAATCCATCAAACACACCTAAAACATGCCATGTTTCTCTAACATGTTTGCTTCATGTGCAGATACAGGAAAAACCTTGTTGTTGTTTTTCAAAATTTCAGCATGTGGGATAAATGTGGCTCCCACAAGGGTTGAACCCAATGTGCATATAAAGAACAGTAGTTAAAAATGATTGTGTTTTGTAGATGGACAATATATGATATCTTAATGGAATTCAAGATCTTAGTCTTTTGAGTCAGCATGTTCACAAGGCCTGACACTGAGTTAATCACTTCATGGTATACTTCAATGATCATACATCACATATGGCAGTGTTTCGTTGATCATTGTCATACATGACATATTATCAAGCAAGTAGATCATGAATAGTGGTCCCAATTCAACTGCATAAAATCAAAAAAAGTAGTGATAGTCATACGATCATGATAAAAGTCATCATATGTGAACAACTTCCATTGTTACATGAAAAACAAGAAGATCGAGGAACAAACAGGATAGTGCAAAAGGATAATAGATATTGTCATCACACAAATGGCAAGGAACTCTTATAATCTTTCTCTATGTAGCATAATAAAGATATTGAATAAATAGTAGTTGTGTGCTACACAGTGAAGTGATTATGACAAAGCCATTAGAGGAATACCATTGTGATTGTGTCAGCAAGCCTTGTGACATTTTGTAACAATATAAACAAATCATGTGAATTGTTATAGAATACCTGAAATTGAGCTTCAGAAAATGCAATGGAGGTCACATATTTAAAGAAAGACAAAGGTAGCATTCAATATCTATGGTATTGGACAACACAGTGATATCAAGGATGGGATTATGTTTTAGCATCATTAAATTCAGAATGAATCAAAAGAATACAGTGCTAAGTGACATGATGTTTTATAACATCTATGTTTATAGGTGAGAAGATGATCCTCATGAATCAAAAACTAAGTGAATTTATGTTATAGAGATGAGAATGATAGGACAGTACTTGATCTACAGGAACTGGGCAGTCCATAAATGATATGTAATTAAGTCGCAGTTCTTTTTGAGTTAAAAATACATTCCTTATCATCATGATCTGGAGGGTAGTAAAAGTTAGCATGGAAGTAGCAGTGGCATTCCAATGATAAAGGTGAACTATGAATTCACAAGTTCAGTAACAAATTAGTATTATGACTTATGTGAAATTGTTACTTTGAAGACCATAGGATGCAATCAACATACGAAGGTAGTGATGTCAGTCTTTATAAAATGCAGTTAGCAAATGAAACAAGTATTTCATCTACATAAGGAATGTTGTTCATGGAAGAATGAAAAATATGTTTAGTACTGGATAGCAGCATTGAATCATTTTACAATTCATTCTTTATACACAAGGCCATATTCATGGAGATAGCCATAAAAGACCTCTAGAAAATTCATAGAACTAAGATATCTACATAAAGCATGATGGGCATTATCAATCATCACTGAAATAGAGGCATCAACCATAGGTATCTTGAAGACTAAAGTAAACAGTGATCAAGTGTGCTCAAAACAATGATTCAATCAGCAAAGCATGAAAAGAGTTGTGGCAGTCATCATTAAATAATTGCATAATTATAGTCAACTACATGAAAAGAAACACAGACTGCTCAAAGGGTGATTAATATATTGATGGAAATGCTTAATGCTGAAGGCACAAAGCAATTAGAGAAATATTGAAAGAGAAGTAAGTTTCTATCACCCCTCTAAACTCACAGAAGGATCAATGTATATTGAAGCATCTTACACTCAAATTTATATAATAAAGTAGTTGATTATATGAAGTGATTCAATTTCAAAAAGTGGGTTAGCATATAGTTTCAAAGACCGTCTGCCCAAAATTTGGGCAGTTATGTGCAACAAAAATTGAATGTAGATTGATCATTTCTTCTTGAAAATAATCCACAGCATGATTACTTTGAAGGTTGCGGGTTTTGCTAACCCATATGCAATTTTGATACCTGAGAAGTGAAATACATCTACAACAATGAATGAAAAGATAGTAGGGTTTTAAAATCATACCCATATTGTGCAATAGCATTGAATCATATAGCAATCTTATATTTCTCTCACAGAGCAGTTTTCTTCTAGAAAAGTTAACTGAGGCAGCTCGTGTTTCAACTACCTTCCCCTCATGAAATCTCATCCATATTATAATCTTGCACAATAAAGACCCGATAAGGGTGATTATGACAAATTTTGGTCATAGTTATATGTCATCAAAGAAAAATGCAGAAACCGTAATGAAATATGGTGAAGTCTCCGCTATGAGAAACAAAAATAACATAATGGAAATTGAAACATATAGAAACATGGAAGTTGCGACCAAAACTCATAGTTTCTCTTCATGAAGTGCATGAAACCTTTAGGAGTACAGATAATCTCAAGAAATGCACAAGGAAAATGCAAGAATGTCTATCATTTTCTATGTTGAAGCACAAAACAAATAAAATATTTACGAAGAGGACAAGAATTGATGAGGAAAATGCATTTATCTCGCAAATAAATCCATAAAATATGTGGTTTTCACCATTGAAGGATCCATAAGTTGTAGATTGAGCTCCATAAACCCTCAATGGCGGCGCTTAGAACTCTTCAGAATATCAACAGGAGGAAGTGAGATAATACTTGTGTTTTGAGTGTTTTACTTTTAGGGTTTTTACCCTAAATTAATGTCGATGCCTTGGAGACCTTTTTGTTTTGTTTAAATAAAAAACTTCACAAATTAATCTTTGTCATTTTCCCTAAGTCTTTTTTACTTATATTTATGCTTTATTTCTCATATGGCTGATGGACCTTTAATTTTGCATTTAATTTGTAAAACATTTATTCAAATGGTGAATTATAAACCATTTGATTTATGTTAAATGCAAAATTAAATGGATGCTTTCAACATATGGCAATAGAATTATGAGTGGAGTTATTCTTTTATGACTTGATCCCAAGCATATAGGAGAGTTGAGATAAGTTGCAAACACTTGGAGGAGAAATAGGAGCATTTAATTGCTTTTTAGTTGCTTTTGAGAGCATATAAGCATCAATTTATTGTGCCTTCATGTTTGATATGGTCAAATTGACCTTTCCAACCTTTTTGGAGCCTCTTTGGAGAAGAATCAATTGCTAAAAAATAGCCTTTTTGAAGGCTAATGAGAATGGATGCTTCTAGATCCTATTTTGATGCAATTGTTTGGAGTGGTGATATTTAGTTGCTTTTGTAATTCATTTGAGGGGGAATTCTAGAGTTGTGCTTCTCAGACTTAGTGACTTTTGGAGTCCTTTGTCAGATTCTTACAGTTTTTGTAACTCATTTTAGATTTGATATACAGTGGAGACCTCTATTATTTCTAGTGATCGATTTCTTCTCTTTTCGTTCTTGTTGTTTAGTGTATATAAGTGATTGATCAAGTTATTAGTGAGATTGTTTAAACTTCCTTATAACTTTGTCTCACATGTTTATACCTTTCTACAACTAGTTTGTTCATGCAGGTTACTGATTGAGTCTACTTAATACATGATATTTTTTTATTGTGAAGCTATCTTCCTTTTGCAAGTAGTTGTATTATGACCTTTTAGTAAAATATTTATGCATTAACATACTGCAACGAATTGTGCATAATTAATTCATGCAAGTTTTAAAGAAAGTTTATGAAATTTTATTTCAAATCCAAGTAATGTTTAGGTGCATCACCATAGGGTTTAGTTTTCATTTTCATGCATTCTTTCTCCCTTTCCCTTTGCAAAATCAGTAGATTAGGTGCTACATACTAATAGGAAGTCGGCCTTCTCTGGAGGTTGATCTCTTTAACAAGCAACCCACAGCTTGAGAGGTTTTCCCATGTTTTCTATGGAAAGCTAAGTCATGTAACTTATCCTGTTAAATCTTGCAGCTTAGCTAGGGTGCAATTTCAGTAGTTAACAATTTTGGCACGCCCAGTTGGACTATCAAATCAGACAGCTAAAAGAAGATATTTGTTATTGTTGGTTTTGATATGCAACCAATGAGTTTCAGTCCTTTAAGATGTTAACATCAACATATCATTTTGAAGACATCACAGTATTGAGGAATTGGTGTTTTTCTCAATATTATCAGCCTTTGGAGGTAGTTTGAACAACACCATGGGGACTCCAGTCATATCTTTTAGTTTTAGAAGCCTAGGTATCTACAATTAAACAAGGTTTGTTGTTTAGGCTTGCATATGTTTCATGTTTTACACATGCAATGTCTAGTTATCAACTATACCATGGATTTTCACCTCCATTTCAAGAAAATTCTATAAATTTGTCCTCTTATCATCCATTTTATATAGAACAACCTATTGTTTTTATAGCAAGTGACTCTGTAACAGTATATTACTAGTATTTTCATCATGTCTCCCACCCTCCCACTCCTGGTCAACCTTTATGTTAGCCATTATATAATCAAAATCAACCCCAAGAGGAGGTTTTCAAAACTAACCAGCATAACTATTTACATAATCAGCCTCCAAAGCATCCTTACCAAACTATAATGGACTTGCTCCAACAGTTTGATCATGTTTTGTGGGCTTTGGGCTAGGGGTTTGAACATATGCATATTAATGATGTCAGTAAGGTGTTCTTATACATGTATGGCATGTTGGTCAACGTCAAGAAGCAAAAAAATCTTATTTTTCAGCAGCAGGAGTTGGGATGTCAGTTTGAAGGTGGTCTTGAGAGAGAGATAACAACCAAAGAGGAGAAAATGAAGTTATTATATGCTCAGGTACAAAGTAGTCGGGCTTACTCAGATTATTGAGCACAAAGGTATGAGACATAGGCATCCCTTTCCATTCTTATTTTTAGCTCACCTCTTCCTGTAATGTTGAATCATCTGGTGAAAGAGGAGGCTTCCAAATATAGGTTTCCTAGCTTTAAACAAGAGAAACTTTCTGAGCCCTTTAGTGAACTTATTAATGAGCCTTCTACCCTTAGGATTCCAAGTTGGAAAGTCCCATATCAGCCACCTTGTGAGGTTCCTTCACCTATCTTGCAAATGAAACCATGCTCTAGCATCCAGGAAGAAAAAGAAGGGTAGACCTTTGACCAGCACAACTCACTCAACTTGGAGGAGACTAAAAATATTGATCTGCTACATTTAGCTATGGAGGAATATAGAAATCAACAGTAGCAAATGATTGAACAACAGGAAGACATTGGAGAGTTGTTGATTGTTGATAATCAACAAGACAATGGGGCCTTAACTTAGGAAGGAAAGCCTAAAATTGAACTTGATATTATCCTCCAAGGTGAGAGCTTTGATGTTTTTGAGCATGTTGTGGATGATAAAGCTAATGTTGAGATTTTTGAAGAGGTATGCACAGGTATAGTTGAACAGTTTTGTTTAATGTTGGTTGACAAGGAATTGGACCTGCTAGAAGAAATTGACAATCATGGTGAGCCAAAACAATAGGTTCACAAGCTTGAAGAGGTGTTGAAACAACAGGAGGAACCTAATGAACCTGATTTGCAAGATCATAATTGGTTGGAGGAGCTTCCTTTCCATTGTGAAGAGGAGCTTGAGGCTACATCATTACTTGAATTTTTTTCCTTCTTTTGTTCAAGAAGACAAGCATGATTTGGAATGAATGCCTTTCTTTGTGTGATAACTAGAATTATAAGCAACTTCCATTCTGGTGTATAAAGGAGCTAGAAGATGATTTTTTAATTGAAAGTGTGTCAGAGGAAGCCATTTCATTGTTCTTCATTGAAGGAATGAATGTTTATTTGGGAAAGCATGAGCATATTCAGGAGGTTTCCATTTTTCCACCAAGTCAACCACAGGGATTAGACCTTTCTAACCAACAAGGTGATAAAATGGCACTCCATGAGCAAGAGGAAACCAAAAATGAAAGCTCAAGCTTTACCCTTACCAGAGGCTATCCACCTAGCCCAGATGGAGTCCAACACAACACTAATGATCAATCATGCACTCACACATGAAGATACAACAGAAGATGTTATCAAGAATGCACTGATAACCAAACAAGAGTACGTTCAATTCACTTATCCTCCTTTGGTTGAAAATACATATGATCTATTTAGAGAGGTAAGTGAAGTTATTCACCTCTTTCAAGAGGTAGTGCATCATTTTGTTAAACATTTTTCTATGCCTCACTTTTACTCAGTTGTCCTTAAGCACGCCAGTCACTACATATTGAGAAGAAAGGGTAGTTATTTCGGTCATCTTGTAAATGGTTTTGTTTGACCAGTTTCCTACTAGATAGTGTAGGGTAGGTTTAGTTGCAATATTTCAATTCCCTAAGTGTTGTTCCAGCACAGTTAGATAGTTTCCCTTCTGTAGTTTTCTTGTTTTCAATAAGTTTCCAAGTGACCTAATGAGTTACAAATGAGTTACAGCTATGTGCAAGTTTTTTTAGGTCTATCTTTGAGTTTTCTAAGTGACTCCATACCCAATGGACAAGCCTAGGCAACTGGTTTTCATGTTTAGTAGGCAAACATAGAGCAAATGTTGCCAAAAATGTTACCTAATTTCACTACCAGTTCAATTAGGCTAAGTTTTGTGTTTAGAAACCAAGAGTGGGGTACATTTTAATCTTTCCTACATTACATTTAGATGCATAAATGACAAAATATAGAAAGATTACAACTACAAATCATTGCATTCATACATATGCATATAACAGAAGAAAGATTTTGATCTTTTAGGAAAAAACTAATCTTTATTAAATGTATAAGTATACTTTGTCTCATACAAGACATGCGACTAACCTTTGCCTATTCAATACAAATTATGAAAAAACTCATAAATGAATAGGTGAAAAGGAAAAAACAATGAATGTGCATAGAAAGAAGTAACCGACCATTGCCTGTGAATGACTGGTCTTGACTAGTATTGTATCGTCTTGCTGCTGCCCTGTGTTCTCCTAAGCTTCATTTTCCTTTTCCGTCTCCTTTACACTCCTAATCCTACACATGACAATAAACAATGGTGTTAGAGTATACTCGAAGCAATGACTGATTACAAACATTGCATATACATTCACCCTATGCACGCATAAGCTGATCATAATGTGTATTAAATAAGCAGTCATACTAAATGTACCAGAAGAAAACATTGAAGCCATCAAAAACACTTAAAACATGCCATGTTTCTCTAACTTGTTTGCTTCATGTGCAGATACAGGAAAAACCTTGTTGCTATTTTTCCAAATTTCAGCACGTGGGATAAATGTGGCTCCCACAAGAGTTGAGCCCAACGTGCATATAAATAACAATAGTTAAAAATGATTGTGTTTTGTAGATGGACAGTGTATGATATCTTAATGTAATTCAAGATCTTAGTCTTTTGAGTCAGCATGTTCACAAGTTGTTTTAACAAGGCCTGAGACTGATTTAATCACTTCATGGTATACTTCAATGATCATACATCACATATGGCATTGTGTCATTGATCATTGCGATACATGACATATTATCAAGCAAGTAGATCATGAATAGTTGTCCCAATTCAATTGCATAAAATCAAAAAATTTTGTGATAGTCATATGGTCATGATAAAAGTCATCATGTGTGAAAAACTTCCACTATTACGTAAAAAACAAGAAGATCGAGGAACAAACAGGATAGTGCAAAAGGATAACAGCTACTGCCATCACACAAATGACAAGGAACTCTTATAATCTTTCTATATGTAGCATAATAAAGATATTGAATAAATAGTAGTTGTGTGCTACACAGTGAAATGATTATGACAAAGCCATTAGAGGAATACCATTGTGATTGTGTTAGCAAGTTGTTGTGCCCTCAACACACACTCCCCGTTTGGAACGGGGACCCTCTTTTCTTTCTCCTTGCCGAGTCGTTCTCTCATTGCCTCATTTTGCATGTCCCCATTTTGGTGCTCATGATGGTCAGTGTACCTTTGAACTCCCATCTTAAACTGACCATGTCTTGTCCACTCCATCTTGGTTAGGTCATGGGGCCTTCCAGGCTTTCCCTAGCAGTCTTCTTCCGCCAGTGGCCCTGGGGCCCATTGGGCCTAAATCTTTGGGTTTCCATTGTTGGGTTTCCATCAGGTGTTCACCGTTTCCAAGCAGTGGAGGGTCTATGCCTCCCCGGGCCTTAGGTCTCGGGTCATCGGTTTCCTCCCTATTTCAAATCCGCCCTTCAAACTGCCTTCTCCCCTATCGGGTCTAATCCCCCAGACTATTGTTCCTGAAATTCCCTTTGATCTTCGTCATTCCTAGTAGCAAAACCTTACCAGTGCTCTGCCCTCTGGAGGGTCCCTTCTTGTTGTTGATGTGAAAATTGAGTCTCCAACGACTGTTTCACCTCATCCTTCCGGACCCCGGACCTCCCACCGTCATCCGCTGATTTCAAATCCACCAACTCTTGATTGGTCGTACCGACATTAAATGAGGCCATTAAATGCAGATGAGGGTATAAATATTAGGCCCCAACCTGTCATTTTCATTTTTCAAGTTTGTAGAGGAATATTAGAGTGCTTGTCAGAAGAGATTGGTGCATCCATCGCCTGTCGCCCTCATGCCTAAGATCACTATTGGCTACCCGTTGTCGATTCCACATCGTCTGTTGTCAGGCTTTCAAGGTAGGTTTTCCGTTCATTGTACCGAGAAGTCTTTTTGTGATTTTACATTTAAGCTAATGAAGGAAATGGGCTAAAATGAATTTGATTGATACAACACACTGAGACCCACAAACCCACGTTTTGGAATCTTGAAAACCTCCAAATTGGCTTCCTGACATTCAACTAGAGCCAAACATCGCCACTATCATTCATTGCACATGGCATTCATGGCCTCTAGCCCCAGCACCTCTCTTCATCGTTAAAGAACTCAAACAATGAACTTTTAAAGTGGAAAAGTGCCCTCTCAAGCCCGCCATACCAGGACGCCGTGTTGGAGCTGTAAATTTATGATAATTTTTCATGTGGTTCATACCCTTGCATTTTCCAAATAAGTCCCATCTCAAACACTTTTTGCTCAAATTTTTCCATATTACCCCATATCCATCAGGTCATGCATTTTCTATATTGCAATTCCTATTGGCATAGGTCCATGACTGTCTCCCTGACCCATGTTGTTTTTATGCAAACATTTGTATGCTACAGGTCTATCGGCAAGACTCATTTGAAGTCACAACGATCACAAGTCTTGTGCATTGTTGTTTTGGTAACAGAAGAGGAACATATCAGCGTGAGTGTTGTATTCGGTATATAGTCTCACCGAAGATTTTTTGTCTCACCAACCGATGCACTGAATGTCTTATCGGTAAGGGGTTATTGCTTCGGTGAAATATCATAACGATTCTATGGGGTCTCACCGAACAGCGTATGAAGATTCATTTCAGCCAGACTAATTGATATCGGGGTGAGGTCTCGGCGAGTGACCTCCGGTCTCACCGACATTACAAAAGGCTCGTCAGTGTGAGATGTTTTCTTCAGAGTATTGTCTTGGTGAGGTGCCAGGGGTCTCACCGATGAAGTGCAAAGTGAGGATTATGTCGGTGTGAGATTTTCTTTCTCTTGGTGATCTAAAGTGAACTTGGGGCTTTCGGTAAAACAATGAGAATTCAATATAATGTCTCCCCAACGGTGAAAGGTCACAGTGACACACAATATGAATAAAGGCCGGCTTTCGGTGTGACTCAATGATCTCTTGGGGACCTCTCCCCGATTTTGAGTTGTCTTGGCGAATGTGAATGGGAGATGCTTCTCAGCAGAGTTTGCTCTTGTCTCAACGACTCAGGACGTATGAAGGAACATCTCAGGGAAACATAAAATGATCTAATTGAAGTCTCCCCAACTTTGAAAGCTACATCGAAGAGGATAAAATGAGGGTTACATCTCGGTGAGATAACCCTTGTGTCACGGCGACATACAAGATGGATAAAGTCATTTGGTAAAACATAGAGCACTCTACAAGAAGTCTCCCCGATGTCGATATGTTATAGCGACCCACATAAGATAGAAGGCTACATCGGCAAGAGAATCAATATGTCACAGCAACTCAAGATGAATGAAGATTTTCGGAGAAGCAAAGTCTAATCTATGAGATGTCTCCCCAATATCACAGGGTTACAATGAAACACAAAGGAACATGAGGATACTTCATGACTTCGATGTAACAAACAGAGGGTCACGGCGAAACACCAAGAACACGGGGCGACTGATAGCGATATATTTTCCTTCGACATACTTACATGGTTGTCTCAGCGACTGTTTAGTGATGATTAACAAAGACTCTAACGTTGTGGCTGACATAAGAATTGCTAAATACAGTTGTAGGCCGACATGGGGATTTTCCCGATTGTAACGGTTGGTTGACATGGTTTTTTGGCCAACATGTGAGCTCGAAGCAATTTGATTCCTAATGCTAGTGTATAAATAAATATCTTGTAATTGTAAAGGGGGGATCATCATATTTTAGATCATATACAATAGGTAGGGATGGATACAGTAGAATAAATTTCTCATAACAGAGGCTATGTTGCATTTTTTCAAATGGTGATTTCAATGAAAGTCAGTTGATGTGGCAGGTTACTTCTGGTGTCAGTTGTCTGTTGAGTTTATTGAAAAGCATTGCTAAGTTGTCTCCAAGTTTATTCTTTCTAGTTGTTTAAATTGATATAACAAGTTTATTTTCAGTTTATCAGTGCACATTTGTTGTATCTATGTGATTAATTAACTGGTTCTCTCAAGAAGAGGTTAAATCCTTTTTGTTGATCATAGTAATCAGGAAGATTCATCTGGATTATTAAAGTAGAGCTTAGTAGTCACAATCTTGCATGTTTATACAAGTATAAATAGAACATATGCCAGCAATTTGAGTTTCTACCAAAATAAGTTTCCCACTTATATTTCATTCGACTCTACATACCCAATACGACACTGGTCTCTGCACTTCATCATTTTGAATTCATTCAGTTTCTTTATATCTGTTAATTGAGTATTTTATGATTTAGATCAGGAGATTGCTATTACTATCAAGTTGATTTCATTTGTTCACTTCCATCTTCCATTGTGGACAAAGTATTTCAAAAGGATAATTATAAGTTAAGTCTGCTCAATTCAAAGAGGTACACCCACCTAGGTCTGGCAGCACCTGAAGAGTAGAAGGCTGAAAGATTTTTTACCTTGTCTGTTACCCTAAAGCGTATCAAGAGATTGGCAGCCTCTTGAGGCATTCAGCCTACATTTTTTAGAGCTAACAAATTGGCGACTCCGCTGGGGATTACATCAGAAAATTCGGTTGAAGACAATCATATAGAGTCATTGAAGAAAAGGTTGTAATTTGAGAAGATTCAAAAAGAGTGATTCTACTGGGAGAAGATCAGAAAAGAATCATTTTCCTACTTTTGGAAAAGTAGGTGGTGACTCTGAAAAAGGTTTGATGAAGAATGGAATTTGTATATGGAACAAATGAATACAAAAATGCAAGCAGGCATTGGATTCCTCAAATTCCTAGTAGCACAAGTGGAAGTTTTCACAATGGAGGCAATGCATATCATGCACAACATAATATACACTTAGCACAACCATCTCATGGTCAGCAGTATGTGCCATATTATCATACACAATGCAATGGTCCACTGTACCAGCATTAGTACCCACCTGGCACCCCCCCTCATCAATACACAACAACGATCAGACAGTTTGATTTGGAAGGGATTCAATTATCCCCTTACCCAATGGATGGCAGTTGGAGAGGTCTTGTTCCAAAGTTTACAAGGAGTAGTGCCATCACTGTTGAAGATCATTTGAGAAGCTTCAATGCTTTCATCCAAGATTTGGATGTGCCATATGAAGATTTACACATGAGGCTATTCATGATATCACTTATTGAAGACGCCAGGGATTGGTTCAATAGCCTACCAGCTGTCTCTATTGATTCTCTCCAAGGGTTTCAGGATCAATTCCTCGAGCAATATGGGAATCCAAGTGCACTAGATGCTACTCTTCATGAGTTAATACGGATTCAGAAAGATCGAAATGTCACAATTTATGATTTTAATCAGAGATTCAATAAGTTGTAGAATAAAATACCTCCTGGATCAAAGTTGCCAGATTCTGTAGCACTGAGTGTTTATTTGAATGCTTTTGATCCTAAAACAGGTTATGAACTAAGAAATAGATTCCCAAGAGACTTGGCTGAGGCTCAGAAGATGGCATAGACAATTGAAAACAATAGGAGGGCTGCAGGGATAACTGAAAAAAGAGACAATCCTAAGGTTCCTCAACAAAGTAGCAATTATCAATACAAACAGGAGAATACTTACAAAAATGAAGGGTCGAGGTTGCATGACATGCCTTATAATACAGACTGGGAGGACGAAAAACCTATAATAGCTAGGCCTGGAAGCAAAGATACTCCTGATCCATTGAGCGAGAAGGGAACCTATATGGTAAGTAACAATTACTTCTGTGAATTTTGTAATAAGCCACATTCTCCAGATTATTGTGTTGTAGCCCAAAGAATTTAGGAAGAGGGAATGCTGATGGGAAATAGTAGAGAGGATCACATAGTATATTTGACTTCAAATACCTTTCACCATGTTGTGGAGAGGTACTCATCTTCGGAGGATGAAGGTTATCAGCATGATGTTTCAAATCAAAAATACAATGTTCATATGACTGAACAGCAGGTCCTTTCTAATTCTAAAGAAGATTATACAAAGCCACATTCTGTTGAGGTGCCTACTCAATGCAGTATGAGGAGATTCACTGAAGAGGAGATAGAGAGACTAATTGTTGTTGTTGTTGAAGAAGTGAAGAGTAAATACTAGCTGTGAAATGGAACAAACCCCAGAGAAACTTTTATGAAAGATCAGAAGGCGATGCATGAGACTGATCAGAAGAAAGAAAACAAAGGAGAGACATTGGAGAAGAAGAAAAGGATTAAGACAGAAGGCTTCTCTTTTAACTTCATTCAAGCGTTATCCCAGGGAATAAGGTATGAGAACACTATCAATGTTGAATCCAATTGTTGTATTTCTGATGAGTATAGAGAAGTTGATCAGATGATGCATCCAATAGAAGATGAGACATGTGCAAGTCAAGATGATTCATGTGATAGCTTGCATGAGAAAGATGAGGGCACAAAATATTCTCTTGCATAACAGATTATGACAAGGAAAGCAATGTATGTTGTGAGGAATCCAATGAATATTCATATTTTGATGATGAACCAGAGGATTTTGATCTGTAGTCATGGGATTCTTCTACCTATTACAAAGATACAACTGATGATGATGAGGTTTGTACATTTGAAAGTGATCTCCAAACCTTTTCAAACCCATTGTATGATGAGGAATTAAATGAAGATCAGATAATATTTTGCAAGGGTATGCCCATGAATGAACTTCAAGTTTCTTCAAATCCACTTTATGAAAAAGAGGAGGTAATTTCAGACAAGAAAAATGATGGAATAAATGACTGCACTAGTAATCTTTCTGATTTTTCATTCTCTGATGATTTTGGACTTATTTTTGTTGATGACAAAAGTAAAGAATACAACTGTAGTGTTGAAAATAAAGAATTGTGTTCATTCAGCAGTGAGCAAATTTCAGACTTGATTACTTTTGAATATCAGAGATGTGTGCACAAGGATGATTTTGAAGTTTTGCATCCAGCTTACATTTGTTTTGACAGTGAAGGATCTTTGTGTAAAGATTCTTATGATTCCCTGTGCATTTCTTGGAATGATGGTGAAACCTTCGGTGTTGATCAAAAGTATGTGTCCATTCAAGAAGAGGTATGTGATTTTGGAATTTCTAACTCATATGGACGAGACTTTTATTTGCATGCCCATGACGGTAGAAGTTCAGCTTTGATTGGCCTATATATGCTTGATATTGGAGATGTGAGTTATAATCAAATATTATCCCCAAATGACGATTTGGAAAAGGTGCAAAAGGTTTCAAATTTGTTTGTTTTAGATAGTGTTGATATGACTGAACCTTTTGATTCTCTAGAGAAGCACTCTAATGGTAGATTTTCAATATAGCTGAGAGAGTGTTTCATAGTACACAATAGTGAGAAAGATAATGAGCAATTTTGCATTGAATATGTGTATATTTTGTATGTTGGAGATAACAGAGATTTGTCTGATGATGAAGAATATAAATTGCAGAATGGTGAAGGGATTTTGGGCCAAGCCGAGAATAATGATTCTCTAAAAACTTTCGGTGACAGGGAAGATTGCATGTGTGTCTTCAAGAAGAACCTGATGAACTCAAGAGAAAATTGGGTATTTGAAGGGGGAAAAGTGTGATTTGAGTTTCAGATCATAGCAGCTCAGGACAGGTGAAATTAAAACACGGAGGATTAAGGGTTGCCAGTGCATGGACAACTCTTGCTAGTCCTCTTTAAAACTCTTTTCCATGCATAGTGGTTTAGGGTTTTGGTTCACCTCCATCTTGCATTCATTTTGCATTCATTCCATCTGCTACTTTTCCATTTCCATTTTGCTCATTTTATGTTTGGTCTGCTCACCCAAAGATCTAGATCCTTGCAATGATCTCACTATCATTCATCCCCAGACGGAGCCACTGTTGTAGCTGTAAATTTTTGATAATTTTTCATGTGGTTCATACCCTTGCATTTTCCAAATAAGTCCCATCTCAAACACTTTTTGCTCACATTTTTCCATATTACCCCATAGAATCCATTGGGTCATGCATTTTCTATATTGCAATTCCTATCGGCATAGGTCCATGACTATCTCCCTAACCCATGTTGTTTTTATGCTAACATTTGTATGCTACAGGTTTGTCGACAAGACTCATTTGAAGTCACAGCGATCACAAGTCTTGTGAATTCACCATTCGGCATGACATGCATGTTGTTTCGGCAACAGAAGAGGAACATATAGGTGTGAGTGTTGTATTCGGTATATAGTCTCACCAAAGATTTTTTGTCTCACCGACTGATGCACTGAATGTCTTATCGATAAGGGGTTACTGCTTCGGTGAAATGTCATAATGATTCCATGGGGTCTCATCGAACAACGTATGAAGATTCATTTCAGCCGGACTAATTGATATCAAGGTGAGGTCTCGGCGAGTGACCTCTGGTCTCACCGACATTACAAAAGGCTCGTCAGTGTGAGATTTTTTCTTCAGAGTATGGTCTTGGTGAGGTGCCAGGGGTCTCGCCGATGAAACACAAAGTGAGGATTATGTCGGTGTGAGAGTTCCTTTCTCTTGGCGATCTAAAGTGAACTCGGGGTTTTCGATAAAACAACGAGAATTCAATATAATGGCTCCCTGACGGTGAAAGGTCACAGCAACACACAAGATGAATAAAGGGCTTTCGGTGTGACTCAATGATCTCTTTGGGACCTCTCCCCGATTTTGAGTTGTCTTGGCAAATGCGAATGGGAGATGCTTCTCGGCGGAGTTTGCTCTTGTCTCAGTGACTCAGGACGTATGAAGGAACATCTCGGGGAAACATAAAATGATCTAATTGATGTCTCCCTGACTTTGAAAGCTACAGTGAAGCGGATGAAATGAGGGTTGCATCTCGGTGAGATAACCCTTGTGTCACGGTGACATACAAGATGGATAAAGTCATTCAGGAAAACAAAGAGCACTCTACAAGAAGTCTCCCCAATGTCGATATGTTATAGTGACCCACATAAGATAGAAGGTTGCATCAGCGAGAGAATCAATATGTCACAGCAACTCAAGATGAATGAATATTTTCGGAGAAGCAAAGTCTAATCTATGAGATGTCTCCCTGATATCACAGGGTTACAACGAAACACAAAGGAACATGAGGATACTTCATGACTTCGGTGTAACAAACAGAGGGTCACGGCAAAACACCGAGAACA
The DNA here is from genome assembly GCA_007258455.2 of Sequoia sempervirens. Taxonomy (NCBI): domain Eukaryota; kingdom Viridiplantae; phylum Streptophyta; class Pinopsida; order Cupressales; family Cupressaceae; genus Sequoia; species Sequoia sempervirens. The sequence goes on along the minus strand of VDFB02047230.1, from coordinate 255,315,203 downwards.
CGGGGCGACTGATAGCGATATATTTTCCTTCGCGCATAATTACATGGTTGTCTCAACGACTGTTTAGTGATGATTAACAAAGACTCTAACGTTGTGGCCGACATAAGAATTGCTAAATACAGTTGTAGGCCGACATGGGGATTTTCCCAATTGTAACGGTTGGCTAACGTGGTTTTTTGGCCGACATGTGAGCTCGAAGCAATGTGATTCCTAATGCTAGTGTATAAATAGGCATCTTGTAATTGTAAAGGGGGGATCATCAGATTTTAGATCATATACAATAGGTAGGGATGGATACAGTAGAATAAATTTCTCAGAACAGAGGCTATATTGCATGTTTTCAAATGGTGATTTCAATGAAAGTCAGTTGATGTGGCAGGTTACTTCTGGTGTCAGTTGTCTGTTGAGTTTATTGAAAAGCATTGCTAAGTTGTCTCCAAGTTGATTCTTTCTGCTTGTTTAAATTGATATAACAAGTTTATTTTCAGTTTATCAGTGCACATTTGTTGTATCTGTGTGATTAATTAACCGGTTCTCTCAAGAAGAGATTAAATCCTTTTTGTTGATCACATTAATCAGGAAGATTCATCTAGATTATTAAAGTAGAGCTTAGTAGTCACAATTTTGCATGTTTATACAAGTATAAACAAAACATATGCCAGCAATTTGAGTTTCTGCCAGAATAAGTTGCCCACTTTTGTTTCATTCGACTCCGCATACCCAATACGGCACTAGTCTCTACACTTCATCATTTTGAATTCATTCAGTTTCTTTATATCTGTTAATTGAGTATTTTAGGATTTAGATCAGGAGATTGCTATTACTATCAAGTTGATTTCATTTGTTCACTTCCATATGCCATTGTGGACAAAGCATTTTAGAAGGATAATTGTAAGTTAAATCTGCTCAATTCAAAGAGGTACACCCACCTAGGTTTGGCAGCACCTGAAGAGAAGGTTCAAAGCTTTTTGACCTTGTCTGTTACCCTAAAGCAATTCAAGAGATTGGCAGCCTCTTGAGGCATTCAGCCTACGTTTTTGAGAGCTAACACGCCGCCGGCCAACCACTGTGAAACTTAGCACTTGAAATCTCACCTCCCTTTGAACCTCTCGAGCCCCCCTCGCCGGGACTCCTTTTTTAGGATTCCCCTAGGTGTTCGTCATTCTCAAACGGTAGAAGGCTTTCGCCTTCCTGAAACCCGGGCCCTGACTCACTGAATTACGCCCAGCAAAAGTATCACATTGAGACTACTCTTGCCAATCCCGAGCCCGGTCTATCGGACTTCTGACCCCAAGATTTTGCCTCACCCTAGCCATTTCCATACAGAAAAATGTGTTTTTCTTTCTGCCCTTCGGGGTCCGTCTGACCAGTTGTCGTCCGAAGAATCATATTTACGAGGGTCGTGCCAATGCTCCATCAGGTCCCGGTCTATGGACTGTCGTCCATGGGCTTTCGGTGCTACTTCATCATTTCAAACGGCCATCTGATGGCGACCTTCTGCCTCCTAGGTTCTGAATTTTTGTTTGTCGCGAGAAACAAACGGCGATGAACTCGGACGTCCTTGCCCTCGTCTAGCTCCACTCTCTGAGATTTCATCCTGCCTTCGTCGTCTCACTAGGGAAAAGCATGCACGTCTTCCCAACCTCTTGGGCCCACCGTCTTGGCTGCTAAAAGAAAACTCTTGAGGAAATCTAACATCCAAGTCTAGAGCCAAGTCTGATTTGCTAGGCTACCCCCGTCGAACTTCCATGTCGTGTCCACCATCTTCAAACGGAAAAATCCTAATGCCTTCCCGCTTCCTCGGGCCTGAGCACCTTAAAGTCCGTAGAAAATCATTGGTCGGCTTTTGACCTTCCGGATCCCAGTCCCTGAAGTTCTGATCCCAGAATTTTGTTCCTTCCAAGTTGTTGCAAACAGCGAACTCCTAGCAGCTTTCTGACCCTGAACCTTTGGGTGCTCCTAAAGTGGTCAAAATAATCTCAAACTTGAAAACTAATCTTGACGCATGTGCTAAAATTTGACCTTCTTCAACACGAGCCTTTCAAACCATCAAAATGTGAAGATGGGAGAAACCGCTGGATCACCCCAGCCTATTTGCCCCTTCAAAACAACATTCCTACCATGGAATTTCAGCCCTTTGGGCCTAAATTGTCTGAAATCCCTTTAGAAAATGACTAGCAGCATATGAAAGAAAAGATTTAACTTCATTAATCATAAGATGTCTAACTGGATTTAGTTCACGGGATTTTGGCTAATGTTAATGCTTTTGCAAATAATAGTACTCATTATGTCTATGCCTACAAGATATATGGAATCGAGTGCAGGATCCTCAGGGGGAACTGCAGAGAAAGACAAAGGAAAGAAAGCAGGCAAAACCCCTCGTGGAAGAGAAGACAAAGATCAGATGAAATACCAATTCCAGGGTGAGCCTCTACATTCAAAAATCATCACAGACTGGAAGGAAATCACAGACACCAATATCGGCCATGTCGACATTGACGAATTCAAGCGAAGCGTCAGAATTCACTCGAAAACTGACAATGCTAGGTTAATCAGGAAAAGTGGGATCGTAAAAGCTGCAGGCTTCCCCCCGTCTCTCATTGCCCCTGAATTGGTCATGGCCTACCAGCCCGAGACAAGGACCATTGTTAACAAAGATGGGAATATCCTCGCTGACATGTCGACTGAGGGAATCACGAGGAATTTTCACATTCCCACTTTTGAAGAAATGGAGATGCCCACGATGGAAGAAGGAAAGGAAACTTAGGATGAAAACTTGATGGGTTGCAAAAATTTGATAAACCAATACTGGCTCAAAGAGAAAAGGGGCAGCGCTGCGAAGGTTCCCCACGAGCTATTTCGTAGCGATTTCCTCGAAGACTACCATGACCTGGTGACCATGTTGAGCTGGGTAATGGGCCTCCCTTCTGCTGTGCTTTTTCAAGAATGGATGGTATACTTTATTGAGCACATCCTTCATGGGGATGAAGATGTCACCACAAAAGCCACGTTCTACTCGGGAGGCATCATCAGCGACTGGTTCCACGAGCAATTCATGAATGTGAAAAAGAGCTCCAAATTCTACATGACCTCTTATCTAGTCTATTCACTGGCAGAGCAAAGGCAGTACAATGGGTTGTTTATGGCACCTGATGAGGAGTCGGGTCAGAGATTAAAGGCCTATGACAAATATCCCCAACTACAATTTAGAAACTTCAAGAAGGAGTACTACAAGGTGAATGATGCCTTCACTAGCCACATCATCTGGTTGCTAGGAGGGGATTTTGAGAGGAGGGTATCTCACAGCACATGGGCATTCCTAAAGCAGTACACCTTCCTATTCCTACAATTTTCCAAATTCACCTATATTCACGCCCAAGGTTTCACTAAAAGGCCAAACAAGCTGCCCCAGTACCCCAATGACCGGATTATACTCTTGGAAATCTCCTGATAGCTACAGCATGTGCACACCATCCTCAGTGGAAAACATTTGGCAGGGATCCCTTATCCCTTAACCTTCGATTAGGGCATGTATAAATTACAAACTTCCCAATGTGATGGGAATTTAGAAAAGGAATTGGCAGAGTACCATTTTCGCCTACACACTACTCGTCCACAGGTGGACCCCTATCGACATGTAAGAAAGGAATTGGTACTAGAGTATGCCCACCTGCATCATGTCAAAGATTTATGGGAGAATTGTCAGGATGAAAAAGAGGTGCGTGCAAGGCACTACATGAGAATGACTACATACTTCGTAAGAAGGGTGCAACTGTTTCCTATACCAGACCAAATTGAGGAGGAGAAAGGGAAGGGAATTGAGATAGAAGAAATTCCTCGAGGGAGATTGACTACTAAGCCTCCCGTCAAATTCCTCACATTCATCCAAGACTCTGATGAAGAAGAGGGATACAACACCAAAATGACAGAAAAGACTACCACAGGCGAACGGGTGGAGGTCCGTACAGGGGAAGGTGAGGGTGATCAAGAATCACCAAGAAGAAAGTCTACCATGCTTGAATGGCTAGAGAAGTAGCTTAAGGAAAGGACTCCTACCCCAAAGGACCCAAGAGTGAGGCTAGAGGCTATCCTAGCCTGGGCACAGATCTCAACCAAGAAGGAAAAGAAGCCTAAAGTTAGATCCAAGGTAACGATGGATGCTTCCAGGTCCAGAATAGTATAGATAGCAACACCAGTGGTAGGCCAGGAGGGTGTAAGCTATAATGTTTCCACCATTAACTTGGGGACTGCTACTAGAGAGCAGAAGGTGGAACATCTTGAAGAGTCAGTGGCTACGGTGGTGCACCTGATGCAACAAGACAAGGTCTTGAAGGATGAGCTTAAAGCAGAGGTGGCCGCCTTGATAGATTACATCCAACAATGGTCTTTAGTGGATGACATGTCGACCACGTCTGCGGCTCCACCCCAACTATTGTCCAAGGAACAAATTGACAAACTAGAAAAGAGAAATAACTTGGATAAAACTACAGAGAGCTGGTTCCAATAGGTTCTATACATTGGGAACATGGGTATCAGTCGGGCTGTTCGGACAACCAACAAGTTTTTGGATTTACAGCAGTGCCTCAAGAACACAAGAAGGCTCTGCACCAACTTCCCTGTAGCATATGATTTCTCCTATCCAAATATTGAGGCCATCCTTTGGCTACCAAAGGCCACGTGGGAAAAGGAGCTCGCATTCAAAAGAGGTGACCATTGGCTGGTGGATATGTGGAAGCGGGACTTTGATAACAAGAGGGAAAGACTAGAGTAGATAATAAATAAGGTGGATCTGGATATAGAATGGGTCAAGGAAATTAGGGTGGATTGCACCCGATATCTAAAGCTAATGACAAAATATGACATGCTCGCGATACAAATTGATCTGAAGAAAGTAAAGCCTTATTTCCAAAAGAAGGAGGACAAGATGTCATGTGATATAACAGTTGATTTCATGAGTTTTTCTGCCTATTCCCTCGCCCAATTAGAGTTGTTTAGAGATCACACCGCAAAGTATGATGAAGACTAGAGGAATCTTGAGGACAACTCAAAAGAATGGAGTTATCATATGCTACGGTCCGAGATCATAGAGGATGACAAAATCCAGCTGATTTTTTTGAAATTCATAGAATATGCAGCTTTGAAGAAGCGAGAGGGTAACCCTATTGTAAGTGAAGAGCTCCTAAAGGAATAGCTATAGTAAAAGAGCAATCAGCTAAAGATAAAATGTTACAGTGTTGTCACTAGAGGACAAAATAGGGATGTGGACAAAATTGTATTTTAATTGTAATATATTGGGGGGTAGGTAGAACCCTAGTTTGTAGTGGATCTTGGCCACACAATGAGATTGAATCTTGGTCATTCGTTCTACTTTTTGGGCACTATAAATAGAGGGTCTCCTCTCATTTCCAAAGGGAGTTGAGTTGTTGTAAAGACATGTTGCTGAAATTTATAATGAAAATATATTGACTTGGTGTATTTTCTAATTTCTTCACATGTTTCATGGTTCAATCTCCATTGTTAGATGCTTTGTTTATATTTACATAGCTATTTTAAGTTAGATTTAAATGCTTAGATAGATTTTGGTAATGTTGTTCCGTAGTTATGAAAATTGTTGTTGTGTAGATGCCTTCCTAGTCCACACTTTTTGTTGTTTGTTGTTGGTAGATGGTTGTGTAAAGTTAGTTTGGGCTTGAATTCAAAGTTGCTCCGCATTTTTATCTTTGTTCATGCATTCCTATGGTGAATGAATGGTAAAATATCTACAAGCCTTAGAAGATAGCACAAATTTCATGAGACTGTGAGATTTCTGGTTAAGTGAAAATTTTGTTTGAAGGAAGTTGTCCACAATAGGAACTCCATGATTACTATTCATAGTTAGTTGCAGATCTAGAAACCTTCTCTCTTCCCTACTTTTTTTTTTCCTTTTTTTAAGAAATAGCCCGTGCTAAGGTCCATTGCACATTGTAAAGCCAAACTTAAAGAAAAAACTGAAGTTTTAGATCATTGTTTGAACCTACAACAAATTGCACCGTAACTACCATCTCAAAAACTTCAAAATTTAAGATCCATTATGCATCCAGCTACATAAGTCTGCCCTGTGGTTACCAGCAAAATCACATCAAAACATCAACTGAGGAATTCCATGCAAGTCATGCCTTGACACCCGAGAGACCTTGGGGAAATTTTCAACTACTTGCTCGTTGGAGGTTTCCTTTCAAGAGAGGTAGTGCATCTATGCATTGCATGTGTTGAGAAGTGCATAAAAAACACATCAACACAAGCCTTGTGACATTTTGTAACAACATAAACAAAGCGTGTGAATTGTTACAGAATACCTGAAATTGAGCTTCAGAAAATGCAATGGAGGTCACATATTTAAAGAAAGACAAAGGTAACATTCAATATCTATGGTATTGGACAACATAGTGATATCAAGGATGGGATTATGTTTTCTTAGTATTAAATTAAGAAATCGAAAGAATATAGTGCTAAGTGACATGATTTTTTATAACATCTATGTTTATGGGTGAAAAGATGATCCTCATGAATCAAAAACTAAATGAATTCATGTTACAAAGATGAGAATGATAGGACAGTACTTGATCTGCAGGAACTGGGCAGTCCATAAATGATATGAAATTAAGCCACAATTCTTTTTGAGTTAAAAATACATTCCTTATCATCATGATCTGGAGGGTAGTAAAAGTTATCATGGAAGTAGTAGTGACATTCCTATGACAAAGGTGAACTATGAATTCACAAGTTCGGTAAAAAATTAGTACTATGACTTATGTGAAATTGTTACTTTGAAGAGCACAGGATGCAATCAACATACGGAGGTAGTGATGGCAGTCTTTATAAAATGCAGTCAACAAACGAAACAAGGATTTCATCTGCATAAGGAATGTTGTTCATGGAAGAATGAAAAATATGTTTAGTACTGGACAACAGCATTGAATCTTTTTACAATTCATTCTTATACATAGGGCCACATTCATGGAGATGGCCATAAAAGACCTCCAAAAAATTCATAGAACTCAAATATCTATATAAAGCATGATGGGAATTATCAACCATCACTGAAACAGAGGCATCAACCATAAGTATCTTGAAGACTAAAGTAAACAGTGATCAAGTGTGCTCAAAACAATGATTCAATTAGCAAAGCATGAAAAGAGTTGTGGCAGTCATCATTAAATAATGGCATAATTATAGTCAACTACATGAAAAGAAACACAAAATGCTCAAAGGGCGATTAATATATTGATGGAAATGCTTAATGCTAAAGGTACAAAGTAATTAGAGAAATATTGAAAGAGAAGTAAGTTTCTATCACCCCTCTAAACTCATAGAAGGATCAATGTATATTGAAGCATCTTACTCTCAAATTTATATGATAAAGCGGCTGATTGTATGAGGTGATTCAATTTCTAAAAGTGGGTCAATGTATAGTTTCAAGGACCATTTTCCCAAAATTTGGGCAGTTATGCGCAACACAAATTGAATGTAGATTGATCATTTCTTCTTGAAAATAATCCACAACATGATTACTTTGGAGGCCGCAAGTTTTGCTAACCCATATGTAATTTTGATACCTAAGGAGAAAAATAAAGCTACAACCATGAATGAAAAGATAGTATGGTTTTAAAATCATACCCATTCTATGCAATAGCATTAAATCATATAGCAATCTTATTTCTCTCACAGAGCAGTTTTCTTTTGGAAAATTTGACTGAGGTAGCTCGTGTTTCAACTACCTGACCCTCATGAAATCTCATCCATATTATAATCTTGCACAATAAAGACCTGATAAGGGTGATTATGACAAATGCTAGTCACAATTATGTCATCAGAGAAAAATGTAGAAACCGTAATGAAATATGGTGAAGCCTCGGCTATGAAAAACAAAATAACAAAATGGAAATGAAACATATAGAAACATGGAAGCTACGACCAAAAATCATAGTTTCTCTTCATGAAGTACATGAAATCTTCAAGAGTACAGATTATCTAAGGAAATGCACATGGAAAATGCAAGAATGTCTATCATTTTCTATGTTTATGCACAAAACAAATAAAATATTTATGAAGAGGACAGGAATTGATGAGGAAAATGCATTTCTCTTTCAAATAAAGCCATACCATATGTGATTTTCACCATTGAAGGCTCCAGAAGTTGTAGATCGAGCTCCATAAACCCTCAATGGTGGGGCTTAGAACTCTTCAAAATATCAACAGGAGGAAGTGAGAGAATACTTGTGTTTTGAGTGTTTTACTTTTAGGGTTTTTGCCCTAAATTCATGTCAATTCCTTGGAGACCTTTTTGTTTTGTTTTAAAACAAAAATTTGCAAATTAATCTTTGTCATTTTCCCTAAGTCTTTTTTACTTATATTTATGCTTTATTTCTTATATGGCTGATGGACCTTTAATTTTGCATTTAATTTGTAAAACATTTATTCAAATGGTGAATTATAAACCATTTGATTTATGTTAAATGCAAAATTAAATGGATGCTTTCAACATATGGCAATAGAATTATGAGTGGAGTTATGCTTTTATGACTTGATCCCAAGCATATAGGAAAGTTGAGATAAGTTGCAAACAGTTGGAGGAGAAATAGGAGCATTTAATTGCTTTTTAGTTGCTTTTGAGAGCATATAGGCATCAATTTATTGTGTCTTCATGTTTGATATGGTCAAATTGACCATTTCAACCTTTTTGGAGCCTCTTTGGAGAATAATCAATTGCTAAAAAATAGGCTTTTTGAAGGCTTACAGGAATGGATACTTCTAGATCCTATTTTGATGCAACTGTTTGGAGTGGTGATATTTAGTTGCTTTTGTAATTCATTTGAGGGGGAGTTCTAGAGTTGTACTTCTCAGACTTAGTAACTTTTATAGTCCTTTGTCAGATTCTTGCATTTTTTTTAACTAGTTTTGGATTTGATATACAGTGGAGACCTCTATTATTTCTAGTGATCGATTTCTTCTCTTTTTCTTCTTATTGTTTAGTGTATCTAAGTGATTGATCAAGTTATTAGTGAGATTGTCTAAACTTCCTTATAACTTTGTCCCACATGTTTATACCTTTTTGCAACTAGTTTGTTCATCCAGGTTACTAATTGAGTCTACTTAATACATGTTATTTGTTTATTGTGAAGCTATCTTCCTTTTGCAAGTAGTTGTATTATGACCTTTTAGTAAAATATTTATGCATTAACATACTACAACGAATTGTGCATAATTAATTCATGCAAGTTTTAAAGCAAGTGTATGAAATCTGCTTTCAAATCCAAGTAATGTTTAGGTGCATCACCATAGGGTTTAGTTTTCATTTTCACGCATTCTTTCTCCCTTTCCCTCTACAAAATCAATAGATTAGGTGATACATACCAATAGGAAGTCGGCCTTCTTCGAAGGTTGATCTCTATTAACAAGCAATCCACAGCTTTAGCTAGGGTGCAATTTCAATAGTTAACAAGGCATTTTTCAAGTTCATTGAATCACCCTTTATCCATATATTTCTTGACAATGAATTTCTTGGATAGTGTTAAACCTACAAGGAGGGCTTCAACTTTCTGCACCGTATAAAATTGGACCCTCTTGAGGAAAGAGACAATTTCATGTGTAATTACACCCACTTTTGAGCTCCCTTGCATCATTTATCCTTCAAAATGACATTTATAGGCCCCTAAGACCCATTATTTTTTATCTAGAGGCCTATTTTACCTGAGAAATCCCTTAAATCCCGACAAACAACATTCAATTCTTCCATATCCCGAAAACCCACCTTCAAAAATTAGTAGTGGGACCCATTTTCCACCTTGGGTGAATGAGTCCCCTCTAGTGGGACCCATTTTCCAAGGGTGGCAAATGAGTCCCTTTTGAGGGAAATTTCAATTTTGAGTGGGAATTCAATTAATTCAACTTAATTTTTTTAGTGAATGTTGGCCTCTTAGGTCTAAATAACGGGAAAATTAGGTGTCGTTGCTTATAAATACTCATTTTTAATCATTTTACACATCTTTTAGTCATTTCACAAAAGCAATTTCTAAAGTCAAGTCTTCTACAACAAGTTTCATTAGTAAAGTTGAAGTTTTAGGGCTACAAACTAGGGTTTTTGCAGGTCTTGAAGCTCACCTTTTGGATCAAAATTCAACATTGCAAAGAGTTGATGATGGATTCCTATTGTGAATCATGGATAAATCTAGGTTGAGGAGTGCAACTAGCCATCAAATCACACCTAAAGACTTGTTTTCAAAGTGATTTCATCTTCCATTGTTTCTCTATCTTCAAATTAAGGTTCATATCTTATTTACATTCCACTTTCATGTTATTTCATCTCCACTTTTGATATGTTGAGATTTCTAAGGTTGTGATCTTGCATCATTCAAATCACCTTTGCATTTCTTATTCTTGCACAATAGAATAGGGTTTCTGACATACTTTAGATTTTCCTAGTCTTCAACACATCTAAGGCTAGGGTTTTATGTAGATTTTTATTCATTCAAGGCTTGATTACCCAACTTGAGGTTTGACCAAGGAAAACCCCTCATTAGACAAACAATTTTATGTTATTTTGTAGGAATTTTCTGAGATCCCGATTTGGGTTTCCGTCAGAAAGTGTTGTACAAGTGTCAAGGTACAAAACATAGATTTGAAATTACATAAATTTGAAAGTGGACTGATTCTCCATGCATGGAAAATGAGTCCCTCCTGAGGTGCCATTTTTAGTCAAATGTAGATCTAGACACCTAGTTAGCAGAAAATAGTCCCTGAGCAAAAAAACCCTTACTTGGGACTGATTCACCCTGAGTGGCAAATGAGTCCTAGTCAGCCCAAAATCAAGTTTTTTTAGATTTCTAGATTTATTTTCAATCTTCTTCAGCTTCTCAGGTGCACATACTCAGAGATTTAGCTTTTAGTTTAGTTCACACTTGTATTCATTATTTCAAGCTTTTTGTAAACATCATTATGTTTTCAAACATTTCATTATTCTTAGGTTTTTCTTTCATAATCTCTCAATTTCATAGTTTAATTGCACATAAAACATTCCATTTAGTCTAAATAACTTCATACATTGCATAATTTGAGTGAACCTGCCTATACTTTTGGCTTTACTTTCTCCTTTTATGTGAAAAACCCTAGAAGTGCTAGAAAGGATTAAGGTGCCAAAAATCTACGGTTCATTTTGGTGAACCTACATATTGAGCACTTTACATTTCTAATTTCCATTGCATATTGCATTCTATACTTCATCACATCAACATTCAATTATGGTATTGTCTTATTTTTGCATCTTAGGGTTTCTCATGTTACATTAGTGAAAGACTCATCTAGACCTCATTTTTTCATTACATATCATTGAAAAAACTAAAAATCTACATGTTGAACAACATATCATTTTGATTTACATTTCTATTTGCATCTTAGAAATTAATTTCCTTTTCATACTACATTGTTTTGCATCTTAGAGATTCTAAAAAAAATGGAAAGCATCATTGAGAGTTCATTATTGCATCTTGTTTCATTGAATCATTTCAAAGTTCTACATTTTCAATCTGTATCTACATTGTACAAACCTGAAAACCTCCAAAAAACTCCAAAAAAAAATAGAAAAATCCTAAAAAATACCTCCCCTGGGACTCATTCGCCACCTTGGGTGAATTAGTCCCACTACCATTTTTGAATCAGAATTTTCAAAATTTAGTTTCTTACTTTGCATAATTTTGTTTCCTGTAGTTTCTTTTTTGTTATAGTTCAGTTATCTTCGGTTTCATTAGCATAAGCATCATTTTTCTTCCATGGCATTTATGGATAGTCTTAGGTTTTTGTAAATTTCCTTTTCAGTAGTTGTTCCTCATTCTTTTAGATCAAATTCATCGATACATAAAAACACAAAAACAGAAACATCAAAACAACCTTTCAAACAAATGATTCAATTTAGAAACAACATCTCATCCAAGCCCCTTAGTAGTGATGATGTAGATAAGTTAGATGAATTTATTTAGGACTTCCTCTCATTCACTTCATGCTCTAATGCTTGCAATGAAGAACCTAAACCACCTAACAATAACATATCCCTCAAACCTTGTGGTTGTGATGACTTTGACTTGTTAGATGAAGCCCTTCAAGACTTCACCTCGTATAAGTCATCCACTAAGGTTTGTTGTGCCAAACCCGCAATAACGAATGTTAAAACCTTTGATTTTAAACAACTTAAACCAATTGAAAATAACTTATCCCTCAAACCTTTTAGTCATGATGACTTGGACTTATTAGACGAATCCCTTCAGGATTTCATCTCACTCAAATCATTCGCTAAGGTTTGTTGCGAGAAGTCTAAAACTAAGGATGTCAATTTGATTCAACCTCAACTCATTTTTTACCCACCCTTGCATAAAATCCATCATTTCAATACACCTGAGTACACTCTTTACCCACCTAAAACCAATGTGTTGCAGCAATCAAGTAATGTTACTATTTCTCATACATATAATATGTACCCGCTGCAACCAACCCCACCCTCTTTACCTTTACCCAATCTGCCCAGTGCTCCTCGTTACCTCCCACACACAAAGGAGTATGATCTTGTTGAACAATTAAATAATACTCCCAAAAATATTTCCCTTTGGGATTTACTTCAAAACTCACCAAATTACCACACTATTCTTCAAACAACCTTACAATAGATTAGCATTCCTCCTGGTACAACTTTGAACGATGTGGCAGCTCTAATCCATAGAATGAAACAAGTTAATCTAGATATTACTTTCCATCAACATGATCTCCCTCCTTTATAGGTGTGAAAACAAAATGAAGCATTTATGATAATTGCTCAATTCAATCGCATAGGTATCAAACGAACCCTTATCGATAATGGTTCTGCCCTTAATGTGTGTAGTGTTAATCTCCTTGATCGATTTCACATTGATAAGTGACAAATAATACCTGATTTTGTATCCATTCAAGGATTTTATAACACAAAAAATCAACCTCTTGGTATAATCACTTTACCTATTACAGTTGGGGTGGCTACTTTGCAAACTCCCATTCATGTCATACCTTATGATCTTTCGTATAATCTTCTTTTAGGCAGACCATGGATTCATGAGATGAATGCAGTGCCTTCGACCATTCATTTTATCATGAAATATGTCTATAACAATCACATTTATCAAGTTGAAATAGACCCCAAGCCTGGAAATTGCTTGCACCTTGAAAAAGGAGCTACAAGTCCCCTGAAAACATTAATTCCAACATCCAATATAGATCCTCTTGAAATAGAACACAATGATGAAGAATCGCCATCTAAATTATTTGGTGATCATTGGGGATCCTTAAAATTCACACCTTCATTTATGGGAAAATACATATTCACACAAAAGAAGGATGAGAAACACGAATAACCAACCACCATGTCTACTCAAAATTTTGAACAATCTTCTAAAACATATATCTCTTCTACTTTGGAAGAAAATGTAACATACACAACTAGTTTTGATGAGATAGATTATCAATCCCCACCTACTCTGAAAAAAATGGAAAGAATTTATGGGAAAGGCTATATATGAACTTGTGAAACAATTAGGATATACTGGAAAAGGATGTGGAAAACATGAACAAGGAATTCATGTTCCTATCAAACCTAATATGCAAGAGACAAAAACCGGAATGTTATATTCTCTTTCTAAAACAACAAAAGCTACTAAACAACCATCTTTAAACATCAATGCTATTACACATTAACCATAACACCAACTCACACTCAAACATCTTGAATTGCTTGATATGAACGTACCACCATCATGGAAGTATGTTGATAGTGATGAAACTTTGAAACAAATGTTAGGATTTTATGATAATGCATCCTCTATTACTTCCATGAAAAGAATTCCTTGTGCCATGATTGTTACCAAGCAAGAAGAAAGTGACATCACGGAAGAACACTATGAGTCTAAAGTTTTTAAATCCAATGCACTCCCTTTAGGAGATACAATTGATGTTCCAATGAACATTAATGATAAATACAAAGTTATTAAAATTGGGAAGTTCCTTGATGATGAAGAACAAGAAGACACTACAACTTTACTTCATGATTTTCCTGAAATTTTTGCTTGGAAATATTCTGATATGCTCGAAATTGAACTAAAAATTGTGACACAACATCGTTCTTGCTGAAAAGGCTAAACCCGTTCATCAAAAGATACAAAAAATGCACCCTAACATAGCCTTGCATGTTAAATTAGAGCTTTAAAAACTCCTTGACGAAGGCTTCATTCGTCCTATTGATTATTCTCCTTGGATCTCAAACATTTTCATAGAACTTGCTAAACATGATAATCGTATTAGGATATGTACAGATTTTCATGACTTGAATAAAGCTTCCTTAAAAGATGACTTTCTACTTCCTAATATAGACATGATCATGGATTCAACTGTTGGACATGCTTTTTTGTCATTCATGGATTGATTTTCTAGCTACAATCAAATCCTTATTAATCCTCAAGATCAATACAAAACCACCTTTACCACTGTTTGGGGAACATTTTGCTGGGTTGTGATGCCCTTCGGTTTAAAGAACGTTGGTGCAACATATCAACGAGCAATGACATTGATCTTTAATGATTACATCCACAAAATTCTGGAAGATTATGTTGATGACATCCTAGCTAAATCATTAACACGACAAAACAATGTAAATGTTCTTCAAAAAATCTTTGAACGATTACGTAAATATAATATGCAATTAAATCCAAAAAATTGTGTCTTTTGCATAGATAATGGTAAAATTTTGGGGTTTGTCATATCTCACGAAGGCATTGAGGTGGACATAAAGAAAATTGATGCAATTATTAATATGCCACCTCCTAGGAAAATTTCTCAATTGTGAACATAACAAGGCCGAATTCAAGCTATCTGTCATTTTGTAGCATCTTTAGTTGATCGCACATTACTTTTCATGAATCTTCTTAAAAAGGGTGTACCTTTTGATTGGGATGAGGATTGTAAACAAGCTTTGACAGTTTAAAGGAATACCTGACAACTCCATCTGTTTTACAACCCGTCGTGCCAAACAAACCATTTATCTTATGCATAGCCGCATCAACCCATGCTCTTGCAACATTTTTGGCTCAACAAGATGATAATGGAAAAGAGCATCTTGTTTATTACATCAGTCGAAACTTAATTAATTTTGAAACTCGATACTCACCAATTGAAAAAAAATGCTTAGCTCTTATATTCGCTACTAGTAAAATGCTACATTATTTGCTAAATGTTGAAATACAAGTCATGACAAAATTTGATCCTCTTAAACATGTTTTTAATAAAGTCAAACTCTCTGGATGATTAGCTAAGTGGGTGATGTTGTTAATTGAGTTTGACCTTAAGTTTGTTTCAAGAAAATCAATCAAAGGACAAGCCTTAACCAATTACTTAGTTGATGCTCCTTCTCCTCTTGCTTTACCTAATCAAGACTCCTTTCCTAATGATAATGTCTTGGTCATTGATATTAAACCCTAGGAATTGTAATTCAATGGATCTAAGTGTAGAACAAGTTCCGGTTCTGGAGTGGTATTGATTCCACCCGAAGGACAACATCTTCCCTTGTCTTATTGATTAAATTTCCTATGCACAAATAATACAACTTAGTATGAGGCATTAATCTTGGGTTTGCGAGTTTCTTTAACAATGACTGCTAAACATATCAAGATATTTGGTGATTCACAATTAGTTATCAAACAAATTAATGGTATGTATCAAGCTAAACATGAAAAATTATCAAAATACAGGGATCTTACAATGCAACTATTAGAGAAGTTTGAATCATTCACCATTGATAACATCCCATGAAAATAAAATAGACATGTGGATGCAATGGTGAGTGTGGCTTCTCTTATATGCCCACATGATCCTTCCACATATTTCACTTTTGTTATGCATCCCATCATGAAACCTTTGATTGGCATTTAATTAGAAGACATTTTACCAATAACTCAAGATGACTCGTGTGAATGGTATGATACAAATTACAACTATTTAAAAGATGGTACCATTCCCAACCTTACAACAAAAAACACTTGGAAGCGTTTACACAAACTAGTAGCTAAATACGTGATCCTTGCCAATGCATTATATAGACAATCTTTCAATGGTCTCTTATTACAGTGTCTTAAGGATTCTAAAATCCCTCTAGCACTTGAACAGGCTCATGTCGGTGCCTATGGAGGTCATTTTGGTGGACGAACATTAGTGCAAAACCTTGTTTGTATGGGTTATTATTGGCGACATATGGAAAAGGACTATTTCACTTACATTAAATGATGTCGTAAATGTCAAGAACATAGCAATTTGATCCATGCTCCCGCTTCTAGGTTTTGTGCCCAAGTTCCCATTTGCTCGTTTTCCATATGGGGATTGGATCTTATTGGGAAAACTTCACCTCCCTCTTCTGTTGAACATACATTTATCATAACTACAACAGACTATTTTATGAAATGGGTGGAAGTTATTCCTCTTCTTTCTACAAATACTTAAGTAATTTTTCGTTTCATTTAGAACACATCATTGCTCACTTTGGGCTTCCTTGTGCCATTGTTTCAAACAATGGAACTCCATTTAAGAAGAAATTTTTTTAAAAAAATTCTTGAAACGTTCAACATTCAACATTGCTTTTCCACACTATATTATCCGCAATCCAATGGACAAGCTAAAAATACTATTAGGGTTCTAGAACAAATCCTCGAGAAAATTGTCAATAAACATCATAAGGATTGGCATATGCAATAACATTATGCACTTTGGGCCTAACAAACAAGTGTTAGATCATCCATTGGAACCATAGCCTATAATCTTGTATATGGCACTGATGCAATCATGCCCTTGGAGTTAGAAATTCCTACATTATGAATTGATCCCCAAGAACTTATTGATGATGTCACCTATAAAGAACAATGATTGCACCAACTTGAGATGCTTGACGAAACTTGCATTAATGATTTTGAACATCTCCAAGCTCACATCAAACAGTTACAATGAAGACACAACACACAAGTCATCCCTCAAATGTTTCATAAGGGTAATTTTGTTCTTGTTGAGAATCAACGCAATACCAATGCTGACAATGAAGAAAAAGATAAATTTAGTCCTAATTGGTTAGGACCTTACATAGTTAATACCAATTATGGGTTTGGTGCTCATATCTTAACGTAGCTTGATAAAACACCCCTTAAGGAACCTATTAATGTCGCGCATTTGTGTTGATACTACCTCTAACCTCTTTGAATAGTATGATTGTTAAAGCGGTGTTTTTTTAAATTATTTGATGTCATTCTAAATAACTTTCACATTGCTTCGTTCTTGACAACTAATCTTGTGTTTGTCTTGAACACTAAAGTAATTATTTAAGTTGATTTTTATAATTGGTTTAGGATTCATACTATTCACCCTAGTGTTGTGTTAAGTTAGATCCTTATATTATTTATAGGTGTATTTAATTTAACATATTCTCTCCTCACTAATGTTGAATCTATAGTAAAACTGAAATATGTTTTATTTTAGATCACATCAAATGTTAAATCATGAAGACATTAATTAAATACTTTTACCATAAGTCATTTAATTAATCACATTGCATTTAACATTCAAACACCAAGAGATAAAGCAACACCAATTATGCATGTATATATATCAAAAAAAAATTATATACATCTCATCTTCATATACAAAATCACCAAGGTTTGTGAGAACTAGATCCCTCGGGCTCTGGCGCTCAAGATCCAGTCCCTGGACGTCATGAGACAGTCATGTGTGATCATGACCGCAAACTGTTGAGTCTCAGTGCATACTCCAAACCTTGTACTTGACCAACGGCAACAAGACGTTCATCTACCATATGATCCCTCTCCGCTCATACCTATACTAGCTCTACATGCAGTCTCTCAACCTTCGCTAAGGTCTGCGATGACTATGTCGCACTCTCATCTTGACAGATTCATCTCCTCACACTCTTGTATGTTTCCTGAAGCCTCACAAAAGGTCTGAGCAACTTTGGCTCCTCCTCTACAATCGGTGCGGGCATGTAGTCAAGATCTATCTCCTCCTCGTTCATGGATGCAGAAACTATCTCCGCGGAAACCTAATGATAGAGCTCTCACCATTCTCTCATCACTCTTGCAAGATAGACAAGGTACACAATTAGTACACATCATCAAGATATACATATAAATACAAAACATAAATATACTCAAGTACATGCATAAAATCAAAAATATCATCACCTATGTCTCTAGGGGCATGAGGAACATCAACCTCATCCCCTCTGGGGGGCATGGAGGATGTGCTAGCCTCTCTTTAACTCTGGGTGCCGATGTTTGCTATAGCTACTACACATGATATGGTCTTGTAAGTGTGTGAGGACTCTCCATGCTCGTACCAATCCTCAGTCGCTACCTCATCACCCTCACTCAGGGGTGGCTTCTCCTCGTAATACTCATCCTCCTCATCATCCTCTCCTCCATCCTAGTCCTCATAATCAGGATCAGCCTTTGAATCATACTCATCATCAATAACATCAATAAATATATATGATGTCTTGTATCACACATCCTCTGCTCTGTCCTCTAGCTCATCTCCCTCATGTAGTGTTGGTCCTCCATCACCTATAGGGACATCCATGGGGAAAACAGGAGTTGGTCATGTCACTGACCACCACTCCTCGTGCTCATCTATGCTACCAACATCATCAGTGTCGGCAACTAGTGGTTGATTGTGAACTGAGGCATCATAATCACTCTCATGAACATGATCTATAGTAATACAAACAGTATCACCTGGCCTCCGAGCACTCTGCATTGATCGCCTAATAAAGGGGTACA
Organism: Sequoia sempervirens; assembly: GCA_007258455.2. Lineage (NCBI taxonomy): Eukaryota > Viridiplantae > Streptophyta > Pinopsida > Cupressales > Cupressaceae > Sequoia > Sequoia sempervirens. The sequence goes on along the minus strand of VDFB02047230.1, from coordinate 255,296,325 downwards.
CCCTCAGTCGTGTCTGCACCTTCCCAAACTGTCGCATGACTCACCCGTAATAGAATGGTCGTACAACGTAGTCATGCCTCCCAGCTAGAAACCTATCCATCTGTATCCTCCTAAGCTATCTTGTGGAATCTGGCCACTGTAGAGTGAGTAGATAGGGTCTCCATAAGATCTCGTCCTCCTCCAGCAAATCAAACCTCACCCTCCAAAAGTGTAAATATTTGTACTGCCACAAGCATCACAAAGGATAGCCAAATGCTCATGGATATCCTACAACTATAGCACAAGGGAATCTGATAGGCTTGGTGCATGTAATATTCTTGAGGCACCACACCTACAAAAGTGTGTAGTGCACCATACTGTCGATCTCTTCAAACAAAAATCTACCAAGATCATAATATAAGTGTGTTAGGATGTAGCGACCCCATGCATAGATTGTCATGTCCTCATACATCCCTCGAATCAAATATAGTAATCCTCCATCTAATTGTGTTGATCGTCCATCAGGATTGAGAACAAGAGCCATTGTATGCATCATAATCCATCTAACAATAGGTGCTCGTGAATATCGAAGCATGGGAAGCTCGATCTACACTCTAACCTGCTCATCATGAACTAGTCCACCAAGGCAATACTACATATCCACCTTCTTCTCATGGAATGACCGATCCCCCCAAAAATATACCCACTCCCCGCCAATAGGAACTCGAAGAATGTGGTGTACATCCTCGAGAGTGATAGTCATCTCCCCGATAGGAAGATGAAAGGTACATATATCAATGTCCCAAAGCTCACACAGAGCCATAAGCATGGCATTATGGTATCTCATAGGTGGCATAAGATATGCCCAATAGATACCTATTGTCTATAAATGCTCTATCTCTATTGTCGATAGTGATAGAGCATGATCTCTGAGAAAAGAAAGTTGCCTTCCCCCTAGCCGCTTTCATGACCTAGTAGGAACCTATCAAAATCATCACAAAATGCTCTAAAATCCATCTAATCTCTTCAATTTTTACATTTTTCATCATGTAAATGTGCTAAAGTTGATCTAGTGTGTATTTCTAATAGCCCTAGACACTTTAGAACCCTTTTAGGACATTTCGCAAAGAAACGATACACTTTGCAAAGAAATGGAATACTTTGCGAAGAAATGGGACACTTTGCAAACAAAAGGGACACTTTGCAAAAAAAAATTCCAAGATCCTAAATTAACCTATCCATGCATTAAAAATCATTAAATTATTGAAAAATCACAAAGCGAAAGTTGCAGAATCGACTCACCTCATAATACAGATCGTAGCGCACCACCTGCTCTTGAAGTGTATCCAGTTGTGAAGGCCTATAATCCCGTCTACTTGGCATCTTCTCGTCTCACTTGTTACTCTCAAGCTACAAGATGGTAAATTGCAATAGTAAGTGAAAAATTACTTTCCTTTCCTCTCTTTTACCTAATTTCATCCTTTTTACTTGTATGCATTAACTTAAGGTTATTTTATCTTAAGAGTTCATAAAGCATCTTTTCTTCAAATCAACATAACGAGAGCCCAAGAAATTCATTCTCGACGCCTTTTGATGCATCGGAATCGTGATTTCGCACTCGACATCATTACCCATCTATTGTTACATGGAATGGTACTTAGAAATGCCCTACGATATGATTTTCCTTATTCGACGTGGCTAGATTGCTACCTTGATTCCACCTATGTAAAGCAAGTGAAATCAAGGGGGGCATACATCTACCCTCAAATCGAATCCTTAGGAACTAGATAAAAGGATTTTTGGACAATTAAAAAATGTGTGTTACAGGATGTGGTTCCTAATGTTGTGGTTTTGTAGAGAACTACAATGGGGGCTTCATTCTCCTATCTTTTGAATGAGTATCCTTTTTATTTAAAACACATTGTTTAAAATCCTTTAGCTTACATATGCATGTAGAGTCATATGGGTGCTAAAGTGGGGGATAAATGCACCATAGAAAATTGTACCCTCTTGAGAAAAGAGACAATTTCATGTGTAATTACACCCACTTTTGAGTCCCCTTGCATCATTTATCCTTCAAAACGACATTTATAGGCCCCTAAGACCCATTATTTTTGATCTAGAGGCCCATTTTACCTAAGAAATCACTTAAATCCCGATAAACAACATTCAATTCTTCCATATCCCAAAAACCCACCTTCAAAAATTAGTAGTGGGACCCATTCGCCAAGGGTGGTGAATGAGTCCCTTTTGAGGGAAATTTCAATTTTGAGTGGGAATTCAATTAATTCAACTTATTTTTTCGGTGAATGTCAGCCTCTTAGGTCTAAATAACGGTAAAATTAGGTGTTGTTGCTTATAAATACTCATTTTTAATCATTTCACACATCTTTTAATCATTTCAAAAAAGCAATTTCTAAAGTCAAGCCTTCTACAACAAGTTTCATTAGTAAAGTTGAAGTTTTAGGGCTGCAAACTATGGTTTTTGCAGGTCTTGAAGCTCACCTTTTGGATCAAAGTTCAACGTTGCAAAGAATTGATGATGGATTCCTATGGTGAATCATGGAGAAATCTAGGTTGAGGAGTGCAACTAGCCATCAAATCACACCTAAAGACTTGTTTTCAAAGTGATTCCATCTTCCATTGTTTCTCTATCTTCAGATTAAGGTTCATATCTCATTTACATTCCACTTGCATGTTATTTCATCTCCACTTTTGATATGTTGTGAGATTTCTAAGGCTGTGATCTTGCATCATTCAAATCACCTTTGCATTTCTTATTCTTGCACAATAGAATAGGGTTTTTGACATACTTCAGATTTTCCTAGTCTTTAACACATCTAAGGCTAGGGTTTTATGCAGATTTTTATTCATTCAAGGTTTGATTATGCAACTTGGGGTTTCCAAGATCCTGATTCAAGTTTCCATTAGAAAGTGATGTACAGGTGTCAAGGTGCAAAAAAAAGATTTGAAATTACAAAAAATTGAAAGTGGGCTAATTTTCCATGCATGGCGAATGAATTCCTCCTGAGGTGCCATTTTCAGTTAGATGCATATCCAAACACCCAATTAGCAGAAAACAAACCTTGTGCAGAAAAACCCTGACCTAGGACTGACTCGCCCTGAGTGGCGAATGAGTCCTAGTCAGCCCAAAATCAAGTTTTGTTAGATTTCTAGATTGCTTTTCAGTCTTCTTCAGCTTCTCAGGTGCACATGCTCAGAGATTTAGCTTTCTGTTTAGTTTAGTTCACACTTTTATTCATTATTTCAAGCTTTTTGTAAACATCATTATGTTTTCAAACATTACATTATTCTTAGGTTTTTCTTTCATAATCTCTCAATTTCATAGTTTAATTGCACTTAGAACATTCCATTTAGTCTAAATAACATCATACATTGCATAATTTGAGTAAACCTACCTAGACTTTTGGCTCTACTTTCTCCTTTTAGGTGAAAAACCCTAGAAGTGTTAGAAAGGATTAAGGTTCCAAAAATCTATGACTCACTTTTTATCAATTATTAGAGCCATTTGGTAATTTTAGGGCAAAGTTTTCTATCACTATACTGTGAGAATCCCTCAAAACACAACCTGCACCTGAATTACCAGGATTCCCTCATGAGGCACCATAGAATTCAATTTCACTTTGTTCCTTTGTGGGGGGCTCCATCTTATTGTTTTCTTTTTTATAATTTTAACCTTTGAAGATACAAAAAAACTTAGGTTTGGAAGAGAAATAGACTTCCATACAATTAGCATTTAAGATTCCCAAGATGAAAAAGTCTTATAATGATTAATTAATTACAACTTTAACACCCAAGTCATGACATTTTCTGAGATTGAAGATTCCAACTTTTGTAATACTAATGAAATTGGACTAGATTATTTTCTAAATGTCCTTCTATTTCTTTCCCACCAAATGTTTGGACAAATCAATAAAGAGGGAGATACAAGCTATAATGAGGAGAAGACCGAATTATAATAAAGCATAGGTCATCTATTAAAGACTTACAAGAGAGTATTACCAAGAGGTGCAAGTGTCATTTGAGTTTATTTTGAAGCCAATTCCAACAACTTTGAGAAAAAACACACTGAAGGAGAAGGTGATCCACTGATTCCTCGCATTTTCCATAAAGGATGTGCTATTAAAAGAAAATATAATTCAACATTTTAACCAACTTTTCACTTGTCAAAATCCTATTATTGAGATCCAACCAAGAGAATGCTCTCGCCTTGGGGAGCATAGCATTATTCCAAAAAAAATTCTCTCATTACATTGTGTAAATATTTATGTTTGGGAAGTTGTTTATGCGTATATGTCTCTCTCAGAATAAAATTTAGAAGATATTTTTTCCTTGAAATAGTTTACCATACAAAATTTTCTCTCATTATTTGTGTAGCTTATGAGGAAATTTCTAAATAAATTTCACATTTTAAGTTCCAACTTATTAACAATAATAAAGAAAATAAGGGGAATGAAGAGTCCTTTGAGAATTTTGAGGATAAATGAGATTGAGATATATATTTATTATTTAAAATATTTTACTATAATTCCTAGGTAGTTTTAATGAAAATTATTATATATTTAATTTTGATACTATGTGTTCTTGGTGTACTTCACATAATTTAAAAAATCCCTATATTGAGTATGTTTTAGGGATGTATGGATAATTAGGAAATGTCTCAAAGTTGTCCCTTACTTTTTTTTGGGAGACATCCTTGATACTTCATAAAAATGGTAGGGTATGGTAGGGGATAGCTAGCCTTCCCTAGGATTGCTAAGGGATCCTTAAATATCCCTCAACTATCCTAGAGATGTTTAGTTGTCCCTTATAACATAAAAATGAGAAGAATAAATGGTGGAAAGGAAGCCCACACAACCCCCCAAACCCCTCTACAACAATCATAAACCTAAAATAAAGACTCTTTAGCACCTAAAAATTAAAAACTCCCTTGTTTTTTTAGTTTTCATTTTGTGAGACAAAGAAAAGAGAGCATTAAAACTACATAATTTGAGGTAATTTTACTAGCCACTTTTCATTTTCTAAAAACACTTAGGTGGAATTTTTTTAATGTTTACACTTACAACTATGTTTTTTCTAAATAATATAAACAATAGTGAGTGTTATCTTAGTGAAGATGTTGAGATTGAATGAAAAAGATTCATAGGTTCTTGGGGTTCTTTTAGGTGTGGGAGTGTTGTAGGTGAAATGAAAATTAACCCATTTGAATTTCATTTAGCTCTCCTAAAAAATCATTTAAAAGGCTCATTCAATCTCAAAATTTCTTCTAAGTTGTAATTTTCTCTTTGCATGACTTTTTAGGATTAAATTAACCATTTTCGTATGTCATATCTGCAAGAAATATTACAAGAGATTTTAGTCACCTTTTGTGCATAGGTGGAAATGGGGCAAAAGTTGCATAAAATAACTCTAGCTAAGAAGACCAAGGTGTCTAGGTTGTTCATGGATGGTGAGGTAAGAAGTAAGGGTGTATTAATAAGGACTATAAAATCTAGTATGCTAACCCATATCAAAGATATTGATACTAAAGGGGAGAGGGTATTACCAAAGTAAAGACAATGACTAAAACTATTGCAAGGTGATTGAATTTTCAATCATGGGAAATGGTAGGTCATGATGCAGGAGTATTTGGGTCCACATACAATCTCGCATCACCAAAAAATATTTTCCTTTCATGTATAATTTGTGAATTTTTGGTGTAGGTTTGAGGTTCAAGAGCATCTCATGCAGTGTTTAAGGATAAAATATCGAGACTTGGCTTCCATTTCAAAAATTAGATTCAACATGTTGTTTAATGTGATTTTAAAATTATTATATTACACAATTTCAAGGTTTGAAGGGTTGAAAGGGTCTATTGGTATGTTACATGAAACTTGTAAAGTAAAATTAATTAATTTACTCAATTTAGATGCTTAGGGAAGTGTGAATAAGGCAAGAAACATTTCAAATTCCATTATTTTAATTTGTGTAGTGTCCCTACTAATGTCTAGTAGACTTGGTGTCAGACACATAATTCAAAGGGAAACCTAACTAAACAGTCCACTAAACCCAGGTTGGAAAGACCTTCACTAAATTATCAACCAGGGCTAACATAAGCTTGTGATGATGCTAGCACTATATGTGCTTCCAAAGACTCAAGAGTACCTATATCATCCTAGAATAAGTTTTTATACATGTTGAAAAATTATAAACAACATAATAGAAAAAGAAGTAATGTTGGCACTATTGCTACGGGTACCTATAACAAAAGACTATGACTAGTTCACTATCAAGAAATAAATTCAAGAATTAAACAATATTGTTAATTAAACTTACACTCCATAGTACAAAATATTGAAGCAAATTAAAGTGCATGAATGTAAGACAAGATTTTTTCATGAATTCATTCATAATTGTAACATAAGGAATCTAATTAAGACAACATGCATTCATGGGGTAACTACTACAACATAAATAAATGTACAAAAAATAAAGTGGGGAACAATTACCTTGAGTGGCCCTTGCTCAAGTGACTGTCTCCATAGGTTTAATCCAAATCTAATTCCTTAAATTAATCCAATCATGACAATAATTGAAAATTGGATTCATTGCATAAATTAAAATATCACAATCAGATAAGATTTTGCTAGAATATCTTATTCATAAGATCATGAACATTATTTGTGTAAAAACAAGAACTTAACTAAAAGTATCTTATTTCTATATTTTCTATTAAACAATCAACCAACTAACTAACGCCTCAACCACCGAACCATACATATATGTATGGGGGAGTTTATTAAAATAAAGACTCTACACTGAAATCATAAATCACCACTCCCTACATAACAGAGTGTGATAAAGTCTGAGCAACTAAACTATAATTGAAAAGGAAGAAGAGTCCAAATAGAATTGTGACTCTGCTACAACAAAGACTGAAATTTGGACTGTTGAAACAGTCATCTTAGACTCCCAACTATAATAGTGTTCTTCTCTTTCAACTTCTTTATTAAATGTCATGATGATTCACAATCATCCTCAAGAAGTGCCTTCATTTCTACAATTGTTGCACTCAACTTATTTTGGAACCTCCCTACATCGCTTTCTGGAAACTCCTTTGGTTGTGAGTTATGCCTCCTAGTTGTAGGCTACATTCTACCTCCTTTGGATCCTTGGTTGCAAAGAATTAGTTAATATAATGTCTACACAATACTAATAACCATAGCTTAAGCACATATATTCATTGCAATTCATACATATGCATACATTAATTATACAATAACTATCACATTATAACCATATTTCCATATACTTCAAATCAATTTCAGGTTTACATAATGAGAATAAAAGATAGTAAAGTTTGGAAATATGTATGACATAAGTGTCTAGAAATGTCTATGAGTATGCATAAAAACATTAGAAAACTAAAACTAGACTCATAATTCCCCCCAACTACCCATTTTCTTATCCTCAAGAAAATCAACTAGGGTTGGAGGTTGTAATACAAAGTGATCTCCTTGATATCTATGACAACATCCACTCCTTTGATATGTTTCAAATAAAATCCTCCATAGCATGCAAGTCTATCCATTATGATAATCTCAGCTTCCTCACGTTCCTCATTCTTTTCCCATGTCCAATGTGGCACTGGGTAGAGAAGCATTGGTGGCTAGAAGGTGAGAGGTACCCATTTAAGTCATCTTTCTTTGGAAACATCCATGTACCTGCGTGTTCTCTCAAGCATGGAGCTATGAAATTATAAACATAATGGGGCTCCTTTCTCTGCAACTCAGGGGTTAAACTGTCGCATATTTCTTGCTTAAGTGGGTAACAATGATGAATGAGTCCTATAGTCAGTATTTTTATTCTTTCATAGTCCTTGATCCTCAAATTCATGTTTTTTTCCCACACCTTTGTATTGCATAAGTTCTATCCACTCCTCTATTATTCCATAGTGGTTTTTGAATTCCTTTCTAATTGGGAGAGTAATTGATTTCTCTCTCTCAACATATATTCTTGCATAATCTCAACCCTCTGCTTTTCATTCCTAAAGTATGATGCTAGTGCCCTAATTTGTAAATCACCCACAAACATTAAGGGTTCTACTATGTATCATCTAGTACAACATAATTATATAAATAGAATTCACATAATTGGTCTTGTTCATTGGGTGTGGCGTCGGCAAAAACATTTAGAAAATCAAACTTCCTACTCATTGCAATTGGTAGATTACTAATCAACTTATTGAATTGATCTCAAGAATTTTTCTTGTAAGAATAAAGTATGTGTCCTAGTAGGAGGTCTACACCTAACATTCTGAGCAGCCTTATCTGCTACTTCTTTAATCTTGACTCTTAACTTTTCAACTCAATGTCCTTACACTCCAATACTCTAGTATGCTCTGAAACCATTTTTTCTTTTTCCTTCTCCCATTTTTCTTTCTGTTGGGAGAATTATTGAGTGGCTTTCCATAGTTGGTAATCTAGGGACATGGTTGTATGATAGGTTGGAGTTTTTACAATAGGGGGGTCTTTTTTTATCAGTTGTGAGATACTTTTTTCCTGCATTTACCATTGCTAGTTGTGCAAGCAAGTCCAATTTAGACCCATGCCCATAAGTATGTGATTTCTCCTCCAACTCTTGAATCTTCAAATATCTTTCCTTGTCCCTTTGTTCATAAGTCTTCACCTGTTCTTCTAATTGTTTAATCCTTCCAATGCTTCCTATAATTCTTCCTTTACATTTCTTTCCTCTATAAAAAAATTCTCATCTTCCTCAAAAAATTGTTCATCACCACCCCCAATGTACTCATAACCATCACTATTAGGGATTTGTGGGGTTCTTTTCCTAGTTTTCCTTACAACAAAAATATTCAAGTTGAATATGATTTAGAGGTGGTTGATATGTACCATTTTATTTTTATAGGGACATGCAAATTTTTAGAAACATTATTTTTTAGTTTTGAATCACTCCCTACTATCACAATGTCTTCTTCTTTTTGTTTCTTAATGCTACCCCTCATGACACCTTTCCTTTTCAGGTGATGTGAAATCCTTGGCTAGGTGGACTTCTTTTATTGCACCTTTGAAGGTTCAGAGGAAGAACCACCTCTCTTCTTTCTTCTTTTTTAGAATTTTAGAAAAAACTAGGGTTTCCTGGACATCTTCTACTATAGGTTGCTCAGAGGTCATGGTTGGTGACCTTTGCAGACTGTGCTCCTCTGGTTCTCCCTTGTTGTGGGTAGGTGAAGAAATAGATGAACTAGGGGGCGTTTCCATTAATTAGTGATGCAACAGGTGACTCCAAGTTCTCTAGGATAGTTGGTTCCTCAAGAATGTTGCTAATGTGTTCACAGATCAAAAAAATTTCCCAAGAAACATGTGGTACCTGAACCCTGAGACTTATTTTCACTAATAGGGTAACCTTTAGCAATAGTGTGATAGTTTTGAATCATTTCCCTTTCTTTTATACTCAGACCCCATTCTCTTTAATAGGTTATAGAGGAAATTAGGTATATTAACCCTTTTGTTATGATGACGGTGACTTAAAATCTTGAAATGTACTATATATAAAAGAGATTACCTGCCATCACATGTAAGATATTTGATATTGTAAGAGGCAAAAAAATCCCATACCGATGGAAGTGATAACCTTTTAGTGCCTTGGGATGTGGAGTCAAGGTTTTCTCTGGCTTCCTGAATTTGTCCCTAGTAGCTATTACATTTTCCCTGACAAGAAATTCAGCTCCATTTCTTGGAAAACTAGATACCTCTACAATTACATCCTCTAAAGCATCTTATCCTCAATCCTTGAATAATCGATTCATCAGAGTGTTTCTGCAAACTTCCTTGTCATATCTTCATTGTAATCTATTAACTTCAGGAAGTAATCTAACCACCATGCTTGTGTGAAAATAGGAAAGACTAATTTGTCTTCCAATATCTACTAGTGTGCAAATGGTTCCCTCCAAATGATATCTCCTCCCATGATGGTAAACTTCCTCTGTTCTAATCAAACTCTACAAATCTCAGCTCACAATTTCAATTTCACCAATCCTTTTTGTCTGCTATACTTGCACTCTTCAACTGCAATTTCAAATGTTATATCTTCTTCCTCTGTTTTAGCTTGAATTGGATTGGAATTAGGGAACATGCAACAAGAAGGTTGCAGAAAGGTGAAAAGGAAAAAATGGATTGTGTGTTTTTTCTATTTTTTTAAAAGGGATTTTGAAAACCTTGGGATATATACTATCTCCCCCCAACGAAAAACTTGAAGTGACCTCACTTCAATGTACTTCACTAGGTGAAGGGATCGATTATCAATTATGGAAATAAGATTAATAAAAGTAAAGAATGTAGAATTAAATGCAAGTCTTGACATATCTAAAGCAATTCCAATCTATGTTAATCACGGAAAATTAGTATGTGTACCTGTCACTTGAGGTGTACTTGACTCTGCGCGAGTGAAGCTATTTAAGAGTTTTTGTTGTTTGATTTTGATTTGACATTGGTTAATTGCAATAGGTGATGGATGAAATGATAGGTTAGCACATGGGAATTGAAGGTTGTGGAATGTACAATTCATGGGATGTGAAGTGATCTTTCGAATGAATGAAAATTAAGATAGGCAAAATGGAATGCAATGGCTAAGTTGTATGTAGTGACAAGACTGCCTTATGGTTGCATGTGTGGAAAAGTGGAATGAATGTGGATGATATGCAATTAAGTTGGCAGAAATTTTGAATTTTCTAACAGGTGGGTGTTGTGGGTACCTTCAACAATAGGTCCCTATTTGAATTAGTGTAGTTTTTAATTATGAAGCTATAGGTCCCTACTGCATCATGGAGCATACTTGAAAAATATTGTTGATTGTGTCACCTTTGTGGGGTATGCATATGAAGTTGGATAATGAATTATACCTGAGTAACCTCAAGAGGTGAGCCATGTAGCTAATTTGTTGAGTCACTTTGAGAACTCGTATTATTTGTTGTTGAGTTTTCAACTTATGGTAGTATATTTGTATTAGAATCACTACTTGGGCTATATTGATACACTAGAGAAATAAGGAAGCCATCTTTTTGTAATGGCTTCTTATAAATTTCCAGTCTATGGCCATTGACCAATAGTGAAAGTCTAACTATGTATCTATAATATGCAATTTGACTACTCCATTTGGAAAAACTTGATGTATTTCATATGGTTTCAACCATCTGGTTTGTAGTTTCCCTTTGTAATCTTTATACCTGGAATCATATAATAAAGTCCAGTCACCCACATTGAATTATTTAGTCTTTATAAACTGATCATGCCATTTCGTTCTCTATTTTTTAATTGTCTATGTATGATGCATGGCTTCCATTCTAATTTCATCTAGACCATTCAAACTATGTAACCTCTCATTTTGTGCCACTGTCAAGTCCATATCTAGTTGAAACCATTGTTCTAAGTGTCTTGTATTCAAATTCTATGGGAAGGACTGTTGTTTTACCATACAACAATTCATAAGGTGTGAAGCATTTTGTTGTTTTCCAAGTTGTCCTATAGGTCCATACTACCTTAGGTAACCTAGTTGCCTAATATTTTCTATGAATCTACATTGTTTTGGTCAGGATATTCTCAATCTCTCTATTTGTGACCTCCACCTACCCATTGGCTTGGGGGTGATAAGGTATTGATTTTCTATGCCTTATTTCATATTCTTGAATCAATTTAGTAATGAGTTTTGAAGTGAACTAGGGACCTTGATTAGTCACAATTTCTTTAGGTTCTCCATACCTTGTAAAGATGTCTTCATATGGGAATTTAGCTACATTCCCATCTCTAGCAAATTGTAATGCCTTGAATTCAACCCACTTCATCATATAATTTGTACAAAGTAAAATATACTCCTTGTTATTGGATGTTGGTGAAATTGGACCAATGAATTCTAGCCCCCATTTATCAAATGGTGCTAGTGCCAACTGTGGCTGCAAAACCATATCATTTGTCCTTATTGGCTTTCCAATCCTCTAACATTTATCACAAATCCTTGAATACTTTACTAAATCCTTATGAAGAGTTGGCCAATAGTAGTTATTTGTTAGGATCTTGAGTGCAGTCCTTTTGGTTGCAAAGTGATCCCCATAGGGCTCATCATGGCAAGCTTTTAGGATTTTGAAGACCTCATCCTCTCTTATGCATCTCCTCATTATATCATTTGGACCTATATAGAATGGATAACCAGCTACCCAAGAATATGGAAATCTTTTGTGCACCAACTGTCTCTTTTCTCTAGGAGAGAAATGTGGTGGTATATGTCCCTGCCACTAAGTAATTTGCAATATCAACAAACCAAGGTGTGTGTACATTGAGAGAAAAAAATTGTCATCTGGAAAAGAATCATCCACAACACCTTCTAATAGTTGTGTTGGTAATTTGGAAAAAAAAACTACCACCACATTAGCCTTCCTAGCTTATCCACTATGGTTATATCAAATTCTTGTTGTAAGAGCAACCATTTGATTAGTTTACCCCCAACCACATATTTATTCATTAAATACCTTATTGCAGTGTGATCAGTGTGGATAAAGACTGGATACCTTGTGATATAGGGCCTAAGCTTGTTGATTGCATAAACAAATTCCAACATCTTTTTTTTGTGATTGTGTAGTTGAGTTCTCCTCGTAAGTTCTTGCTAATATAGTAAATATCATAATCCTTATTACCTTCCTTTTGTACCAAAACTGCTCCTATGGAAAAATTAGAAGCATTAGTGTGTATATGGAAATGAAATGTCCAGTTTGGCCCATTTAAGATAGGTACTTTTATCAGGGTTGTCTTAAGTGCTTCAAAAGAGTGCTAACATTCTGTGGTCCATTCAAATTCTATATCCTTTGTGAGTAGAAAAAATAAAGGTGTTGTAATTTTGTTGAAGTCCTAAATGAATCTTCTATAGTTGCCTAAATTCCTTAGAAATGTCCTTATATCTCTTTATTTTTTTGGCACAGGGAGTGTGGAGATTATCTCAACATTATTTGAATCCACTTGAATCCCTTAACTTGATATAAAATTTCCTAGAACAATCCCTTTAGTCATCATCGTGAAAAATTTCTCATGAATTAGGGATAGATTGTGTTCTTGACACATTTTCAAAACCTTATCTAGATTGTTGAGTGCTTCTTCATATGTTTCTCCATAGGTTTTGAATTCATCCATGTAGATTTCTGTGGAGTCATGAGAAAAATTTGAGAAAATACTTAGCACAACTTGTTGGAAAGTGGCTGGAGCATTACATAGTCCAAAGGGGAGAACATAATAGGCATATGTTCCCCAAGGGAATGTAAAGGTGGTTTTTTTATGGTCCTCTGGAGCTATTCTAATCTGGTTGTGTTCACTAAATCCATCTAGAAAGGAGTACTTTTTACCTGCTAGGGAATCAAGCACTTGGTCAAAGAAGGGTAGTGGAAAGTGATCATTTCTAGTGGTTGTGTTTAGTTCTCTATAGTCCATAGATACTCTCCATTTTCCTCTATTATTGGGGATAATAACTAGAGGTGATACCCATTGACTATCAAAAATAGGGTAAATGAAACTTGCATCAAGTAATTTTTGTAGCTCAGTTTTAAAGTTATGGATCCATCCTTCTATGGGGTTATCTAATTGGTTTGAAACCATCATTTATGTAGATCATATGCATGGATGGGTTTGGATCAATCCTCTTCATGTCATGGTAGTCCCATACAAAGGCCGTTGTGTGTGCCTACAACACAATGTTTAGATAATTCTATTGTTCTTCAATTAATCCATTGTTAACATTCAACATTCTACTTGGAATGATTTCTAATGTCTTGGATGCTGATTGTACAGATGAAAGGTCAATTCCACTAATATTTGGAACACATTTTTGTGGCAATAAAGAATGGAAAACTAGGACACTTCTTCTGATGAATTTGTAGGTATAATGTTACGTAATGGATCTTGTAGACATGAAAGATAATCCTATTGTTGTGGGTTCCTATTGTAGTCACTATGTATTATGTGGGAAATTAAATCATTCTCATCTTGATTACTCAACAAGGGGTTGTGTTCAATAGTCATGATAGTTTGTAGGGAATAGCGGTCTTCTTCATCCAGGGTAGGCCAAATTATTTGCTCTAGATTTGCATGAGGTTGGGCTAATGGATAGAGGACCAAATTCTTATTCACAGTTCCATTTGAGATAATCATGTTCCCAGACCTACAACTTATACATGCATCAGTTGTTGCTAACCATGGTCTTCCTAAAATAAGTGGACATCCTGCAAGGTTGACCTTTGGCAGTAAGACTATGAAATCTGTAGGATAATCTCTTGAATCTAATGCTATTACCAAGTCCTTAATGATTCCCTTAGGTTTCACTGTTGACCTATCTTCCTACTATAAAACAGTTGGTTTATGTCTAAGGTTTAATAGCTATAGTATCTACATTGTCTCCTTAGTCATGACATTAATGACTGCCCCTAAATTAATCAAGGTGTTTTTGATAAGGGTCCCATTTATCTTAATGTCCACTACTGGAGTTCCAAGATTTGTATATTTGGGGACAGTTATTTTCCCTAGCATAATGTCAGCGAGGTTCCCTAGAACATGAATTGTCAGAGGGTCCTTCCTCTTTCTCCCTAGCTTTTAAAGGCAAAGGTATATTATTATCTTGGTGTAAATTGGAATATCCTTGATGGTTTGAATGGGGGGAATTTCAATACACACATCCTTAAGATGACCTAGTAGGTTTGTCTCAGCTTGGTTTTTATGTCTTGGAATAGCTAAATGCTCAAGGAATGGAGGCTCTGGACTTGAAATAGTTTGGTTTACCTAATTTGACTCAGGCTCCAGAGGGGAATTATCCAAGGCTTCTTTTGTGGTTTCCTCATCCACCATCTTAGTGATTTGAGGGGATGAAGGCCCTACTAGTGTTTTTCCTAACCTGAGGTGGACATCACTCACCTCTACCCCATAAGTTGGGTATTAAATAGCCTTGTTAGAGTAGGCCTATTGAACAAGCTTTTTATTTGGGTTAGGTACAAGTCGGTTAAGTAGTTGAGGTGCTCTTGGTGGATGAGATGTTGGGTTTGATGGATTGGACATGATGGCCTAATTTGTGGCTATGAAGGCAACAAAGGTTGCTGGTAATTCATATTTTGGTTCTTCCATTGTTGGCCCTTGTGCCATTGTGGTTGCCATTGATTTTGTTGTATTGGCCATTGGGGGTTGTAATTAGATCCTTGAAAAAAAAATTGTGGCCATACATTTGGTTGCTGCTAGTTCCAGTTTTGATGAGGGTTTTTCCATTGGTTTTGGGTGTTTTCCCAAGGATGGGGGTTCCAACTAGAGAAATTCTTATTACCAATTGGAAATGGTGTATTGAAATTTAAAGGGTCTTATGGCATACCTTGTCTTGGTTTCCATGGCCGTATTTGTGCAATGTAGAACAGTTGTTCATCTTCACCATCCAGTGGTTGAAAATATAGTTTCCCTGGTTTGGCTTTTGTAATACTTGCCACCCTTTTACACTTGTAGTTGGCTTTTCTTTGTCTGCAATTGGGGCAATATTCAATAAGTATTTCCTTAGCCTCTTCTTTCCTTTTCTTTATATGTAGAGTGTCTAGTTGAGTATCCAAATGATGTATAATATCTTCTTTCATGTTGGACAGTAGGTTACTCAATTCTACTCTAGAAACTCCATTGGATGTCTTGCTAGTGAAAGATGTTCTTTCCCCCCTTGTCCTCTTGGTAAAGGTCTTTGAATAGTTTCTACAAACATTACATATTTCTTCAAAGGGTAATTGAGACACATCCTCTGACCTAATAATGTTAAGGGAATCCATGCAATCATCATTGACTCCTCTTAAAGACACTAGCTTCAGGGATTCTTTTGAGAGTCTATTATGTGGGTTCTTCTTTAAGCAGAAGTGGAACCTTTCTACATAATCCTCCAATGGTTCATCCTCTTTTTGAGACATTTTGAAAATTTCATCCCTTCTATCAACTCCTCTACAATAGTCTTGGTAATTTTCGAGGAACTTTGTTTACAGTGTTCTATTTTGGAAAAACATCTCCACCCAATCCCATAAACCATCTCATGGTAGCATCCTTCAAAGTTGCAAGAAATAGTTTGAGCCTATGGGAATCAGTTGTGTAGTCATAGCTCCTACATAGGACATCAAACTCAAACAAGAATGTGTTTGGATCCTCAGTTACCAAGCCATAGAAGATGGGAAATGCTGAAGGAGGTGTATTATTTAAGATAGTTACCTTCTCTTGGTCAGCAATGGGAAATTCAAAAGTCACATATATTCAGTGGATCATCCACTACTGCATCATCCATGGTTTGGAAGATCTCTTCTGTGTTTGTTGTGGATTTTGGTGAAAGGGAAAGTTCTTCGTCAAGAATACCCTCGATCTAATCACTGTGATCACCAATATCTATTCTAGCTTATCAATTTGAGGGGAGAAATCTTCCCAAAGTGTCTCTTTGCCTCCGCATACAATATATGTGACCTTGTAAAGCAGCAAATCCTGCACAATGTTAGTGAAGTATTCTAGTATTTGAAGCAATAAAACCTAATTGTCCTAATACTAAAAGCAAATTTTTAAACTATGAAAGCTTGAAATAACATAAGTGAATCTTTGAAAGTAGCACCATCCTCGACAATGGCACCAAAAATGTAGCATCCCTAATAATGTCCAGTAGACTTGGTGTTAGATGCACAATTTAGAGGGAAACCTAACTGAACAGTCCACTAAACACTTGGAAAGACCATTAAATTACCAACTAGGGCTAATGTAAGCTTGTGATGATGTTGCCGTTGTATGTGCTTCCAAAGACTTAAGACTACCTATGTCATCCTAGCATAGATGTTTACACATGGTAAAAAATCATAAAATGCATAACACTAAAAGAAGTAATGCTAGCACTATTGCTACAGGTACCTACATCGAAAGACTGTGACTAGTTCATTATCAAGAAATGAATCCTAGAATTAACCAATACTATTAACTAAACTTACACTTTGGGGTACAACAGATTGAAGAAAATTAAAGCATGAATGTAAAACAAGATTTGTTCATGAATTCATTCATAATTATAATATAAGGAATCTAATTAAGACAACATGCATTCATGGAGTAACTACTACAACATAAAGGATTTTTTGAGAATAAAATTTTGTTTCTAGATTTTTTTGAAATATATATCTTGTCTTTGATATGTGTGCAAAATTGTGGGATAGATGATATGTTAAGGCTACAAGATTGGGTACTTTGATAAGACCCTCCAATATTGTCTACATCAATTCCTTAGTTCCCTATACCATCCTATTTAATATTTCATTCCTTCCCTATTTCAAATAAGTTTTCAAAGATGGAATTTTTTGTGTCCATTGTATGGACCCCCTTAAATAACATAAACTATGCACCATTCTCCCTGATAGAGAGGTTTTATAAGGTGATTTTGTTGAAGGATGCTAGCAAAAGGAGTGTAGAATAAAGATCTGGTATATGCATTTTAAAATTATATTTATACCTTGATATCAAGGGGCGAGAAAAGGATTAGAGATTATGTGGTGAACTAAAATTTAGTGTAGTGGAATACAAAAAATATTAGTTAAATTGTGAACACACATATATCCATCTCATACTCATAACACACAAAATAACCCATTATATATCAATATATAGCTTTATGGTACATAAAATCATTAGTATCTCAATATCTCTTATTTCTTTCATCTATCCTCTATCGCATCTCTCTTTTTCTCATTCATATACATTTCATAATTTTTTTTATCTTTCTTATCAATCATATGCTCTCTTCCTTGTTACCTATCCTTTGTATCTCATGCATGTGGTGCATATATATTACTATGTATAGGGATGTGTCCCTCATCCTTGATACATCTCTTGGATTTTTCCCAAGTCAATTATATGTATCACATTTGGTTTGGGATGACTTCATCCTCCTAATAACTCCTTGTGGTGTGTTCCCTTTCACTACCAATGTTTGGTTCCCTTACATCTTTTCACTATTGGCCTCCATTAGGCCACTATTTAAAATTTCAACCTAATGGAAGTGGCATGGCTCTTTCTTTCCAACGATGAGGACATGACACAAATCTGGATGTGAATTATTCAATTATCATGTCCATGGCTAGACCAATATTATACATCATCAACTCATCAATATCATAGTTGCACTTACAACTAGTTCTTAAATTTTTAAAAAAATGATGATTATATAGGGAAGCACAAGTTTGATTTTGTATTTTAAAATATATCATAGAGAAGATTGAGGCCTCAAATTTGTTACATGTTACTCACTTGGGATGAGTTTGTATACTATCTAGGATAATAATAAAGGTTGCCACAAATACATGTTTTGGACCCCATGTTATTTTAATGCATTGAAAAATGTATTGAAAGACATTAGGAAGATATATTAGTGAAGTTAGCGGTGGCAGAAACAAGAGACGTAGAGATGTTCATTTACAAAAATCACACATGTGTAGCTCTCTTCAAGACTTTCAAAGAAGGAAGTCTTCAAAATTATGGAGAGTGGAGTATTTAACGTTTAGTGTTGACAGGAGTATATGGTCAACATCCAATACAACTAGATGGAAGAGTATGAATCACAAGATGTTGGATGATGACTAATGGCCCCCTTTGAAATAAATAACTATTTTTATTACATTTTAAATTTTAAACATAAATATGTATTTTAATTTTAAATAAGAATTGATTCTTATTCTTTTTTTTTAAATGTGAAAATGCATTTCCTCTTTCATCTCACCTATTATGTAAGTGATTAGGTATGTTGATAGAGACTCCCTTGATAGCACTTTACTAGATGAAGTAAGAAATATTCATATCAAGGACACTAATTTGAGACTACATGAGAAATATATTATGTCCATTGTGATGCAACAATGAAACACTATGAATAACCCACTTCATATAGTAGTCTATGCTCTAAATCTAACATGGTATGCACCAAGTGATAGTAGAGTGCTTCCTTGTCACGATGAAGAGGTGAAAGAATTGTCATGAAGACCCTTCAAAATATGTATAGCATTGAGAATATATCTTTACTTCAAAATATGTATAATGTTGAGAAGACATTGTATGATACATTTTATTATTTATGTAATTCTATGTGTAGTTAAGGATTCCCATCATATGTGTTGATAGTGTATTTGAAGAATTTTTATTTTAGTCTTCTCCAAGGACCCTTGTTTATTTTTATAAGTTTAATAATCAAACTAACATTTTCCTCAATTCAACACTACTTATACTTATTTGTGAAATAAAATTCATAAAATCATTATTTTAATCATAGACTACAAAAATTGCCTATTAAAAGGACACAAGTCAATGATCTATGTCCAAAAAAGGAAAGGTTGTCAATGGCTCATGATGGAATTCTACTTGAAAATTGCTTGATAGTTTCTTTTGTCATTTTATCGTTCGACCTAAGAAAAAAGAACATGTCACTCATTTGCAATAAAAAATCTTTGTTTGAATATGGACACAAATGTCAAGTTATTGGACTACTTGGAAAGTTATCATTTGCTCCATACAACATAAACCCAAGTGAGCATCCATGCACATTCTCTCAACCAATGGAGTTCAACATGCACATTTAAACAAATTTTGGCATAACCTCAAGAACTCTTCATTAGCCCTATCAATTAACATAAAATCCAATAATACTAGTGGATTGACACATGATCAATGATAGGATAAAATTTTGGTGATACACTTTACAATGGTTGCTTCAATCTTATAACAAGTAAACATACTACTTCTAACCAATAAGAACATTCAAAAAAATGGTGCCTAGTCATCTTTCACAAATGAAAACCTCACTTAAGCACCATGTTATGGCAATAATAAGTCAATTCAAAAATAAAATAAAAGATAGGACTATAATTTCTTGTCCAATGTTTATTGTTGTGCAGTTTTTGCACACACGCCCCGCTGAAAGAAGAGACCCTCTTTTCCTTTCGCTTTTGTGCTTTTGGCCCTTTGATTTTGAAGAGTTACATGTTGAAAATTGCCTTGGCATGTGCTTAATATGTTTATCTTGCTTGCCCAAGTGTTTTCCCCAAGTTGCATTTTGAAAATCTTATGTTTCTGGCCAAAACCGAGTTTTCACCTAGGTTCAGGATTTTCCGATCCATCTGGATTTTCCCAGATTTCTTGCAAACTCCGGTTTCAATGCTACCGTTCGGGTTTTGGCCCCATTTCGGGATTTTTCGGTACCTCCGGATTTTCCCAGATTGCATTCGGAGTCCAGCTCAGTTGGTTTCAACACTATTGTTCGGGAATTTTCGGTTTCCGCGGAAGTCCGCCTGGGCCGGATTTTTCTGAAATTCCGTCATCCTATCGAGTTTCCGGATTTCGTCTGGCTGTCTTGTCTGCTTCATTGTTGCTCTTTGTGAGGGTTGTATTCAGTTGATCCTTGGGGATTTTCTTGCCATTGTGCTTTCTCATTGGCATCTTGTTGTGCTTTGGCGTTTTGTTTGCTTTGTGCATTCATGGTTAAAATATAGGGTTTCATGCTTAGGGCATTGCCATTTTGTCTTGATTTGCTTTCGGTTGAACCTAGTTTGTTCAAGGAGGATCTGTTGAAGGTTATGAGTTAGCTGGTTTGTGCCCAGGGTCTTCAAATTGGTGACCTTCGGTCAATTTGAGCGTATTCGTGGGAGGATGTTGATATTTGCGTTTTCTCCTGTCCTCGGGATTTTTCGTCGACCTCATATTTCCCCGGATTCTGCCTAACCTACTGTGTTCCGGAGTGCGTAGTGGAATTCAGAGATTTGGCGACTTCGTGAAATACCGGTCCGACCAAATTTTTCCAGATTTTCTGGGAGGCGCTGTGGAGTGAGGAAATTCGATGAATTGGATGATCTTGATGATAAATTCTTGTCTTTCCATGTTGTTGATTGATGAATTGCACACTGTTATTTGCATCTTTTCTACATTTTGTGATGATTATGGTGGATTTTGTGCCTTCTTCGTCGGAATCCTCTTGGGTCGAACTTTCCCGGAATTTCCCCTTTGGCCCGGATTCCGTGGCTAGCTCAAAATCCCGGATCGTGTTGCTTACGATTGCGCAACGCTTCTAGGTTGATTTCGATTTGTGTTTGAGCTTATTTGGATTATGAATACATTGTTGATTATATACTAATCTTGATCTTCATAGTATAATAGTGTTATAATGGATATTGATGATGGTTTTGCTGAGTGCAGGCTGAGTCTGGCATGATCGTTGGAAATTCTGGAGATGAAATTTAATGAAGAAATTCAAATACTGTTACTCCACCCCTTAGCTAACTTGGAGAAGGCATTTAATTTGGGGTTGCATTGAAACTTGTGCCTTGGTTCAAATTATGTTGAGGATCCTAGGCCGACCTTGGATTGAGTTCATGCATTAAATGCTAATTTGTTTTATTTTTTGAATTCTCCTTGGGCCGACCTGTTTATGGCCATTATTATTATTGTAAAACCCTTATTTGGCCGACATGCTTTGGGGTTCTCTATAAATTGGGCACTTTGCCTCATTTGTAAGATATAGAAAAATAGAAGATAGATAGAATAAAATACATAGATAGATACAAGTGAATTTAGCAGTAGAGCAGAAATAGAAGTTAGTCAATTTCTGAGCAAGTGTTGTAACAGAACATTGGAATTGTTGTTGAAATTTGGTGATTCAATACAATTGAAGACATTGTGATTTTCTGGTGATCTCTTTTGTGTTGCATTATCTTGCATGGTTTTTATGATTCTATCTTTCAAATTTCTCAAGGTTGTTAGATTTAGATTTAGATATGATTCAATGATGTTCATGATTTAATGTTTGAAATGTTGTAGCAATCCCTGATCCATACTTTTTGCAGGTAGTTGATTGTTAGTTGCTTTGCAAAGTTAGTCTAGACTTTATATTCATTGTGCTTAGTTCAATTGTGGAGATTTATTCATTTCAATTGCAATTGGGTTGTCTTGGATGAATGTTCATGATCTGAAAATCTTTAAAACCTTAGAAGATTGCACTGTTTCTGTAAGATTGTAGATTTATCTTGGTCAAGCAAGAATTAGTTTATGAGGGATTGGCCCATTTCAAGTATTCCATCATTTGCATTGTTAATCTTAGCAGTAGTTAAATTTAGATATCTCTTTGAAACCCTAATCTTTTGTTATTTCTTATCGTTTGAATTAGATTTAGGATTGAAGTATCATTATATTGCCAAATCTGATAAATTCAAAATTCAGTCTTTGCTTGTAGTAAGGTCCCTTTGTGATTACCAACATTTTCACATTTATCACTAAGTTGTTTATGCATTGTCAAGACCTGACATTAGAGACCTTGGGGTTATCTCTTGAGGCTTACTGATAGAGATTTACCTTTCAAGAGAGATAGGATTTCATATTCTGTCTGAGTTGTTGATGTGCAGAAAACATCATCAACATTTATATTGTATAATAATCCTCAAATTATCTAAGGTAGAGTTGAACAACAAAATAGAACCATGACCAACTTCCCTTTTGTTGTTTGTGCTCCTACCATGCAATTCTAGGCCCTTTTTACCAAATTATCAATTCATGGAAGCTTTCCCTTAATCCAATGTGGCAACTTTCCCTTAAGGCTATGTGTCACCATTGGGATCAAATGGGCTTATTAAACTATGCACGCATGTTATCTCACGTGTTGAAGACCTATTCATCTAATATTAATGTTTTTCCCACTAACTGCCAACATAATAAAAGGCTCTTAGTTACAATAATATGGGCTCATTATAAAGATCTTTGAGAATTATGAATTGAGAGCACCTCCCCACCCTTGTCAAGATTTCCTTTAATGCACTTTTTTTCTTTTGATGTTGACCTAAGATTGTTAATCTTGGGCTATGAAGTCATTTTTTTATGATATGAGGTTGATTTGAAACAACTTAATACATCTAGGCACCACTTTAGGTAAGCCTTTATATCCTCATCAATAGCCTAATGTCTTAACATCCATAATATTGTTTTAATTGGACACATTTCATAATATGGTTTAACTAGCCCAACAAATGGATGAGCAACCTTCTACTTTGCTTCACACCCAATGCTTCAATGCCTCATATATATAACATAATAAGTCTTGACCATTGAACATACCTAAGGTTGTGATATTGGATATTGCTATCAAGTTGAATCCTGGTAGCAATATCACAATTTGACACGTGGAAAATACCTCCTAGTTATACCTAAGGTTTAACCAAGTCAAAACAATATATGAAATTACTTCACAAAATGTTGTTAAATGCACAATTATGGGATAAAAAGATCATTTAATCTAGTCATTACAATAGACACATTGAACAAACTATTACATGGGACCCTATGTTTTTTAAGTTTATCTTAGTGGTATATTGAGTGAACACCCTATGTCTTTTACCTCACCAATGTCTTGATACTTAATAAAGTGTAATGGTTGCAATGTAAACTTTGTGATTATTTCACAATTGTAAAATAATAAAAGAGATTAACTACCAAACAAAATATTGAAAAAAAAAAATTCAAAGCATGGAGGTACATGTGTCATTCTTAGGGGGAAATAGAACTATTAAATGCTATAGAGTTTGCCTTGAGTATTATGACCCCAACCATATAACCATGGTAGCTTTTAATGAGCCATAAGATTGTGCTACTCTTTAATGGTATTGTTGAAAACAAATAACTTATTATAATTTGTGTGAATACTTATTTTAAGAAAAGCAAGGAAGACTTAATAGATGTTGCAATCTTATTGGTTGAAGGAGATTAAAGAACAAATATGACACACAATCACAATAACATAAGCCAATACAAAAATGATAACTTATACTTCAAAAGCAACATACTTTTTTCATATAACAAATTGTAGGATGCCTTAACACAAATTTTAAAACAAATAAATTTAAAAAAATCATTAATAACAAGAAGACAAAATAAATAACATTTAAATTTATTAAACATATAATATTAAAAAATAAAAAAATTAAACACAAAACTTAAAAAATACTAAAACGATTTATAATATTTTAACTCGAATCAATATTGCCATAATTCTGCAGACAAAAAAAAGCGCCACCAAATATGGGTAAATCATAATTTTTTTGCCGAGAAAATATTGTTCGCATTGCATGTAAAAACTAAATTTAATATAGCGTTTAGTAAAATAGGAGAATTTAATATAGCGTTCACTAAAATGATTCATTCCAGAGAGCTTGGAGTGCATTCTCCGTCCCATACAATTGGCTTGACAGGAAATTTGAGCTTCTTTTGCAGTCAATTTTATGAAAAATATAGTACTAAGAATGTCTCATGGGAATTCGTCAATTTTAGCAGCTTCACATCTTTTTAAATACAATTGAGCTGAAGATAAGTTGTCAATGGTATCAGGGAGGCTATTCAAGTTCCTACAGTAAATGCCGCAGCTGTAATAAGTTGCCAATGGTATCAGGGAGGTTGTTCAAGCTCACACACTCCCATAAATCCAAGTGTTGCAACTGTGATAAGTTGCCAATTGTATCAGGGAGGTTATTCAAGTTCCTACACCAACTTAAATCCAAGTGCTGCAATTGTGATAAATTGCCAATAGTATCAGGGAGGTTATTCAAGTTCTCACATCCACTTAAATCCAAGTTCTGCAACTGTGATAAGTTGCCAATGGTATCAGGAAGGTTATTCAAGTTCCCACAACAACTTAAATCCAAGTGCTGCAGCTGCGATAAGTTGCCAATGGTATCAGGGAGGTTATTCAAGTTCTTACACTCATTTAAATCTAAGAGCTGTGGCTGTAATAAGTTGGCAATGGTATTAGGGAGGTTATTCAAGTTCTCACACCCACTTAAATACAATTGCTGCAGCTGTGATAAGTTGCCAATGGTATCAGGGAGGTTATTCAAGTTCTTACATTCATTCAAATCCAAGTGTTGCAACTGTGATAAGTTACCAATGGTATCGGGGAGGTTATTCAAGTTCTCACACCAACTTAAACCCAAGTGCTGCAGCTGTGATAAGTTGCCAATGGTATCAGGTAGGTTATTCAAGTTCTTACAGTCATTTAAATCCAGGTGTTGCAGCTGTGATAAGTTACCAATCGTATCAGGGAGGTTATTCAAGTTCCCACACCAACTTAAATTCAAGTGCTGCAGCTGTGATAAGTTGCCAATGGTATCAGGGAGGTTATTCAAGTTCCTACAGTCCCTTAAATTCAAATGCTGCAGCTGTGATAAGTTGCCAATGGTATCAGGGAGGTTATTCAAGCTCACACACTCCCTTAAATCCAAGTGTTGCAGCTGGGATAAGTTGCCAATTGTATCAGGGAGGTTATTCAAGTTATCACAACAACTTAAATTCAAGTTCTGCAACTGTGATAAGTTGCCAATGGTATCAGTGAGGTTATTCAAGCTCACGCACTCCCTTAAATCTAAGTGCTGCAGCTGTGATAAGTTGCCAATGGTGTCAGGGAGGTTATTCAAGTTATCACAACAGCTTAAATCCAAGTTTTGCAACTGTGATAAATTGCCAATGCTATCAGGGAGGTTATTCAAACTCACACAATGCCTTAAGTCCAAGTGCTGCAGCTGTGATAAGTTGCCAACGGTATCAGGGAGGTCATCCAAGTTCCCACACCAACTTCAATTCAAGTGCTGCAGCTGTAATAAGTTACCAATGGTGTCAGGAAAGTTATTCAAGTTGTCACAACAACTTAAATCCAAGTGCTGCAGCTGTGATAAGCTCCCAATAGTATGAGGGAGGTTATTCAAGTTCTTACAGTCATTTAAATCCAAGTGCTGCAGCTGTGATAAGTTGCCGATGGTATCAGGGAGGTTATTCAAGATCCAACACCCACTTAAGTTCAAGTGCTGCAGCAGCTGTATGTTAGGAAGTGATAGTAGGGAGAACATAGAATGACTTTCAATCACAGAGGAGGATATTATTTGCAGGGTCTTCAATTGCCAAATCTTACCTATAAATTCGGAGTGACGTGGCTTCTTTTTAACTCTATCCATCCCAGTGTGGTACCGACAATTTTGAAGCCTTAACCATATTAAACTTGGAGGAAGCATGGCCAGTGTGTCTTTCGTTATGCCTCCAATGCCCACATTCTGCAAAGAAAGATAGCGAAGACCGGACCTGTACAGCAATTCGAGCCTTTGTGGATTGCCTCCCTCGAGTTGAAGGCGAGTGATGTTGTTGGGTATGATGCTCGAATGGGCAGCTTCCCATATTCGGGTACCCTGTTTGTCCTTTTCTTTTTCAGCAATGGTGCGCCCCATATCTCTCAAATGGTCATGCATATCAAATACACCTCCATCATCAATCTTTATCAGTAACTTCATTGAAAGATTACATACGGCAGTGTCCACCTTCTCATACAAAGATTTCCAGAAAATAATGGGAAATCTTTTGTGTTCTCCAATGAAGAAACAAGCAATGTCAGCAAATATTTCTTTTTCATCATCAGTAAGAGCACTATAACTGATGTAAAGCCTGTCGTGAATGTCTCGGTTGGAAGTAATGTTGTGAAGAGCTTCTTCCCAGCAACCTCTGTTATCCTGCTTATCATAGAGCAAGGATCCAATCACCTCCAATGAAAGAGGATGCCCCTTGCAGGCTTCCACTATTCTTTTGGACAGATCTTGGTAAGTGAGAGTTGGAGACGGTCTGAGAAAGGCATGCCAACTGAATAACTGGAGGCCTTCATCTATGTCCAATTCACTCATCTCGTGGATGCAGTCAGCCCGAGCAACATTGACAACATGTCTGTCTCTGGAAGTTATAATAACTCTGGTCCGAGGGGCCAGCCAATCTCCAACCAAAGCTTTCAATTGTACAACATCATCCACATCATCCAAAATCAGCAGGACACGTTTTCCTCCCAGGCGATCTCTAAACAAAGATATCCCCTCATCAATACTGTCCACTTCTTCACCATAATTAATTAAATCTTTGAGAATTTTTTTCTGCAATTTCGGAAGGCCTCTGGGGTCTGCAGCAGTGGCGCGGATATTAAATACAAAGGAAGCAGCTTCAAAATCACCACGAACTTGATTGTAAAGGGCCTTGGCAAGTGTGGTCTTTCCAATACCACCAATACCCCATATTCCAAGTATAAGCACCCCATCCACTGCATTGAGATTTAATTTCGGAATGAGAAGATTTTTCACGCTCTCTATTCCAACTGGATGCTCAGCAACTTGTAACGGCAGTCTGTCCAATGTTTTGATGAGGTCGTTCACAACTGTCTTTACCAGCCGAGCTTCATAGCTGCAATGGCCAGTGGGTCAATTGAAATTTGCAAAATAAAACTCAAAAATGGAATTTTATTTTAGATTAAATAAAGGAAATTTAAGAAAAATCTAGTGTTAAAAATAATATTTATTTAAGAATTATTTGGGTTCAATAAAGCAGTTTAGAATTTAAAATTTTCCATTTTAAATTTAAATACTTTTTAAATCATTAATAATGTAATAAATTTAATAATCAATGATGTTTAAAATTTAATTGTTTCAAAATATATATATATATATATATATATATATATATGACAACCAAAATAAATAAATTCTATTATAATTATATAAATCAAATGAAAAAGTTTAAACAATCAAAAAAGTAAAAAGTATATATTGATTTATTAATGTAAAATCAAATAATTATAATTATAAATCTATAAGTAAAAAGTTCAATTAATATTATACAGTAAATAATTAATTAATAAAATAAAGAAAAATAAATTAAAATAAAATATACTTTTAATATATTAATTTTAAATAAAATATAAGTAAATATATATATTTAAGAATTTATTTCACAACTAAATAAATAACAATATAAATACTATTTATTTTTTAATAACTAAATAATTAATCAATTTTATATATAATATACATATTCTTTTATAATGACATCAATTTTATATATATATATATATATATATATATATATATATATATATATATATATATATATATTCTATTATAATGACAACCAACATATATATATGTTCTTTTATTTATTTTTTAATAACTAAATAAATAATCAATTATCAATTTTGTGTGGGTGTGTTCGTGTGTGTGTCCTTTTATAATGACAACCAACATAAATTTATTAACAACTAATATTTTTAAAACCGAAGTCTCCTCGATTTAGGCGACCCAAATTGAACACTTAACTAAGCGACTAAAACTGCGACTATTTAAGCCAATGAAAATGAGGTAAAATGTATATTCATTGTATATATAACAAAAAAAATCTGAGAAAGGCAGCTTCTCACTGAATATTTTGTGCAATAAGATCTCCGTGTCTCATAAATCTTCTAGATGAACTTATTTGTTCTTCGTCGTTCTTATGGCATGATTTACGATAGGGTTTGTAGGGTTTCACATTTTTTGACACATACAACAAAGATAACCACCCTTTACTTGCTGTATACTTGAGGTAGGTAGGAATGCATCATATGTGCTACGTGATATGGGGCATACTTATCCAATAGCCCACCCCTCTCTAGATTTGAATCCGTGTCTCCCTTAATAAAGCACAAATCCTTTACTATCAGGTCCCCTCAGGGAGTGCAGAAAAATTATTCTCTCATCGTGTTAGGAATATTGTGAAACTAGCTAGAAGGATAATATTTATATAGATGTAGGCATGGCCACAACAGTATAACGGATTTAGAACTATTTTTACCTTCAAATAAGACAGGGTTGCCCAAATCTGTTCTTAAAAAGCTGATTAGAACTGTGATAGAAAGCATTGGTACCATGCATTGCAATTTTCAATACCAAGAGAATATATTGGTACCATGCATTGCAATTTAGTATATTGTTATACTGGCCTGAAAATGAACTTTGATATAAGCATTGGAGAACACTATGACAAAAGAATATTTTTGTGGGCATTATTAGAAACACATTTTTTAAGACCAGTCGGAGAAAAAAATCACAACATAAACAATGATCCTCTTACCACTCTCTGGATGGTGATAATTTAATTTGCAGGTGAAGGTAATAAAAGAAGAATTTGGATTTGATGATGCCTTCAATTATAAATCAGAAATAGACTGGGATGTAGCTTTGACCAAGTAAGGTTTGAACATTCACATTTCTACTTCTGCATGGATAGTTTCATTACATGATTTACTGGCTTGCTGGAATATGGTAATCGCTAACAATGGTGTATAAGAGGAGCAGGTACTTCCCAACAGGGATAGACATCTACTTTGAGAATGTTGGAGGGAGGATACCGGAAGATGTTCTCAACCACATCAATATGAATGCTTGCATCCCCGTTTGTGGAATGATTTCTCAATATAATAAGGTAATATTCCTATCTATAGGTATGACAATATAATTTAGGCTTTTCATTCTCATAAATAGGAATAGTGCTAATTACAGGGCTTTTCCTTATCTGGATGTAGGATTGGAAGCAAATGTATGGAGTAAGAAGCCTCTTGAACTTAGTGGTAAGATGTGCAAAGATGCAAGGATTAATTGTTGGACATCATTTAGATCACATGGATCAATTCAGAGAGGAGATGATAAGCTACATAAAACAAGGGAAGTTAAAGTACAGAGTTGATATTAAGCAAGGTGTAGATAGCTTCTTGGAAGCATTCAATTCTATGTTTAGTGGTAAAAACATAGGGAAAACTGTGGTCCAACTCTAAGGGATTTACTTAACAGAAGTTCCCTTATTTTCAACTGAAACAATGGTAAAATAAAGCAAAATGAAATATTGAAGACTTCCTAATACTGAAATTCTATATATCTATTTGAGGACAAATACTTAGATACATTTTACAGCCTATAGGCACCGGGACACACCTCATTTGATTTAGTGTCAAGAACTGAAGGATGTACATATTCATCTTTATTAATAAGTAAATGATGTTGATATGCAGCCCTGAGCAGTGTCTCACTAGTATTAAAGATGTATATTTCACTTACAATCATTATCAATAGATTGACCTATTGCCTATTGCTCAATTGATTTATGACTGTCATTCTTAGCCAAGGAAAACCTGTAGTTTTACACTTTTGGGCAGAATGGTGTGATGCCTCCAAGCAGATAGATTAAATCTTTTCCCAACTTTGCACAGATACCCCTTACACCAAATTCCTCAGGGTTAGTGTCTATGCACCCATTTTTTTTTTACTCCTAAATGATACCAGTTTTGTTAAATTGTAGGTTTTATACAGTTCTGTGAAATATTGTTTATTTAGTTTTACTACATAGGTCAAAGTTGAACAACAACCAGAGATTTTAGAGGCGGACTCTGTCTCGGCGGTTCCATTTTTCGTCATTTTTAAGGTCAGCCGGATTTGCATTGAACCCTAGATCTTTATAACTAAGAAATGTTGTTCTTTAGCATTATTTTTTTCCCCTAACACTCTGGGTTGTAAGTAATTATTTTTCTTGAAACAAATGACTCTAGATGTTTATTTTATTTAAATGCAGTAAAAATAATTTCTTTTATGCTTATCATGGAAGCTTTTTATAGTTTAGGTTACAAATCCTTGCTGCCTGAAGTTGGAGAACTAGTCATTAAAGATTGAGGTCTGTTGTTGGAGCATTTGGAGGCACTCCCAGTGTTGGATGGCCACCATTGTTGCTGTGTAGAAGGGCTACATGAGGATCTATTGTGAGTTCTAACAAAGTGGAACATTTTGAAGGTGCTTTAAACAGCTCTGTTGTTGCATGTGCAGGGGAGCGAGGTCAGCTGTGCTGAGACACATAAGCTTATCTGCCTGAACCACACTAGAAACAGTGGTCAAATCTGGCACTCTTTTGCTCAAATGTTTAATGATAATCAACAGTCCCTAGCCTTACTTTTAAATTACTATTTTCTAAACCTTTTATTTATTTATAGCCTTCTTTTCTATTAGTTTGTCTCATTACAATCTCAAGATTGCAGTAGAGAAGTTGGTAATTTGTGTATTTTGTGTAAGAGTGGGTCAAGTCTTCAGAAACTCTTGTGCCCACTTTTCAGTTAAATTATACTTATAAGAACTTGTCACAAACTGCATGTATGTCCAAGGGATTATTTAAAGAGTATTAAAATTGTTTATAAGGAACAAAATACGATCCTACCTTCAAACATTTATATCTTGTTCGTATAAGGTCTTCTTCCCTTTTGCATTTGGTTCTGTTTTTTTGAGCTTTTCCTCTTATGTGCCTTTTTTGGGAATCCTGTTACATGATTTGCTCCTTTATAGTTGCCAATCATGGAATTCTTCAACCTGAATACATACTTACAGGTACCCCATTTACTTATCGAAGTCCAAAATGGAGGATGATATTTTGTTGCTTTATGTATATGTCATTTGTTGCATATTACAAGATGAGATAAGACAGAATCTGCAAATAGAAAAGAGAAAATTTATTGAGTTGAGAAGGCAAATGAAGCTTGTAAGCTTTTAACAATACTGTCTCTGATGATTTGCTCATATACAAGATTTGGAATTGCATAAGGATATCTGGGCAAGTGTGAGAAGTTCTCTGATAAGTAAATGGGGGCTCAGGAGAATGTTTCATCTAGCAAATCAAGAATACTGTACAGAAATGGCTCTAAAATTTTTAGGTTATAGTCACTGCTGCACTGCTCTAATGGACAATTTGTAATTTACGGCTCTTAGTTGCTTTTCCCATTTAATAATAAACCAATTCATATTCTTTATTGAAGTCCATAAAATAGTCCATGCCTTTTGTGTATGTGACACATCACACCCACAAACACAGGGGATCTGTGCAAAGCTGGAGAAATTGTCTTGGTAGATGAAGGCAGCAGGGTACATTCCAGATACAAGCCATGTATTTAAAGACGAAGAGAAGAAGAAGGAATTATTACTCTGCCACCATAGGGAGAAGTTGGCAGTTGCTTTAGGATTGTTATATAGATCACCTGACACAACTATTAGAATTGTCCAGAATCTTAGAATATGTAATGAGAGCCACAGTGTTACCAAGTTTATCTCCAAGATCGTTGCAAGAGAAATTGCTGTGACAGATGCAAACCATTTTCGGAATTTCTGAAATGGACAATCTTCTTGTGGAGATAATTGTTGATATTATGCAAAGCAACTTATAAACACAGGCATGCACTATATCAAAGCAAATGGAGTCAGACTCGCACTGGTAAGTAGGAAACAGGTAATGAAAAAATGTTTCTTCTGGGTGGCAGGCCTAGACCATACTTCTAACTTTTAGAAATGATATTGTCTAGTGCAAATTATTTCTTGATTCCACTGTGTAGTATTTGCAAATGCTATACGGTGGAATCCAGAAATAATTTGCACTAATCATTATGGGCTGTGGAAATTTGATGTCTTTTAAATGATATTATCTATTATTCAATAGTTCCTAGATGTATTCAGGGTGTATATGTTAAGGTCCTGTTCCAAGATACCTCAGTGAAATCATGACATTGAACTGGTTTCAGGAAGCCTGTTCAGCCCTAGATTGCAAAGCTAGAGGAAAAAGAATATCAAATGTCAATGGAAAGAAATTGAAAGCTCTTCAGGAAGCAGTTCTCGATTCAATTCTCATACAATGGGGTAAGCATCTCTTGATCATTATTCACTCCTACATTTTACCATTCTTTATGGTTTCTTAAATCTGGATAAATTCTATTATGTTGCTTGCCTATGTCGGGTCTTAGATTTGGGTTTTAAGTATATATACCAAATTTATTTAGGTTTTAAATCTGTCCCAGTAGATTTTGTGACACTTATGGTTATGGAGTACCAAAGACATTTTGGTTCAAACTACTTGATTTTATTCTAAAGGCTTATTTAGCATGTTGTAATTAGTTACTTAAAGGGCATAGATGCTAACATCTGTGTAAAACCGTTGTATATATTAAAAAGTTGAAATAGTAATTAAAAATGTTGGAAAATTAAAATGACCAGATCAGAACGAACTTTTATGTTTAGCTGATTGGAAAATGTCTACATTTGACCATAACCACGAGTTTTAATTGTCTATTTGATGAAATGCCTTTGTAAAGAAGTCTAGCCACGAGCTTTAATTGTCTATTTGATGAAATGCCTTTGCTAAGATTGAATTGCATGAAAAGAAAAATGGAAGTCTATATATATCTTCATATTTAGTGGTTTGACTTTTCATTTCTATAACGTAATCATGTATGTCAGGCCAGGAGTTATAAATACAAAAGCAATGGAAAAAACAGTATATTAATTTTAAATGGAGAATACATTTAAATGCAGTGAGAAAAAAGTTAAACTTTCTGAACAGACAAAAAGCTGAAAGAGAAACAGAACAAAATTACCCTGATGATTAATATGTTGACAAAGAGCTGAAAGCTGAAGGGGTTAAATCAAGCATTCTTGGAAATTTCTCAAACTTCTCTTATTTAAATGCTTTGGTAAGAATATTTGTGGGCTAATTTGCAGAGGGACAATATTTGAGTTGTACACTTCCATCTTTCGCATGGTGTTGAATCAAATGGAACTTGTGTTGATGTGTTTGGATTGATTGTGAAAGACTGGATTTTTGGTCATTTTGATTGCAGATTGATTGTCAACAAAGAGTGGTGTGGATGAAACTTGCTGTTCCTGTAAATCTTCAAGAATTCTTCAAAGCCCTAAGATTTCCCAAGTTGCCTCAGAGGCTACCATATATATTTGGCTTTTGCAAAGGATAGAGCTAGCACTGGTTGCTTCTTAGATTTCCAATAAATGCAGACCTAAGATGCATTTTGAAACTGGATGTAGATTTGCCATCTTCCAAATCACCTGCATAGTCAAAATCTGAACATCCAAGCAAAGAGAAGTGCGTTGCCTTGGAGTATTTGAGCCCATAGTTTTGAGTGCCCTACAAATACTGAAGAACTTGTTTAGTTTCTAACCAATGATTATCTCTAGGTTGTTGCATGAATCTAGAGAGAACTCCAACAACAAAAGAAATATGTGGGCTGGTAGTTGTTGTATAAATCAAACTACTAACAAGTTGCCTGTATGTAGTTGCATCAACCAATGTTGTAGAGTCATTTGATGTGATTTTCAAATTTTGCTCCATAGGAGTACTAAGTGGTTTGCAGTCAGCAGTGCCAAACTTATTGAGAAGTTCACCAATATATCTTTGCTAGGTGATGAAGATATACTTGGGTTTTTGAATCACCTCAATACACAAATAGTAATGAAGATGACCCAAATCAATCATTTCAAACCTTTCAAATTCACATAAACAACAAGATAAGCAACAATGCTATCAACTTTTTTAATAAAAAGAGTTGCATCGTCAAATTCAAAATGCTTGAAATTCAACTTTAAGAGTTGCTCAGTGAGTTTGTCATACCAAGTTTGGGAGGCTTGCTTTAAACCATACACTGATTTTATGAGCTTGCATACTTGGTATTCTTGACCATTGACTACATATCTTTTTGGTTGAGTCATCTGTTTCTTTGAGATCACCATTCAAGAATATGCAGTTTGACATCCATTTGATGAACTTCCCACCCATTTTGTCCCAAAAGAGCCAACAAGGCGTGAATGTAGTCCATTTCTCTATAGGTGCAAACGTTTCATCATAATCTATGCCCTCTTTTTGAGCATAACCTTTTGCAACAAGGTGAGCTTTATGTTTGTCAAGGGAACTGTGATTATAATCCTCATTATTACTAGTGAGAAATAAATCATCCACATAAACAACAAGATAAACAACAATGCTAACAACTTTTTTAATAAAAAGAGTTGCATCATCAAATTAAAAATGCTTGAAATTCAGCTTTAAGAGATGCTCGGTGAGTTTGTCATACCAAGTTCAGGAGGCTTGCTTTAAACCATACACTGATTTTATGAGCTTGCATACTTGGTATTCTTGACCATTGACTACATATCTTTTTGGTTGAGTCGTCTATACTGTTTCTTTGAGATCACCATTCAATAATATGCAATTTTGATATCCATTTGATGAACTTTCCACCCATTTTGTCCCAAAAGAGCCAACAAGGCATGAATGGTAGTCCATTTCGCTATAGGTGCAAACATTTCATCATAATTTATGCCCTCTTTTTGAGCATAACCTTTTGCAACAAGGTGAGCTTTATGTTTGTCAAGGGAACTATCTTCTTTATATTTATTTCTAAAGATCCACTTGCAACCAATAGGTTTACAACCAAGTGGAGGATCAACCAACTCCCATGTACTATTTTTATTTCTATGATGTACTATTTCATCATAATCTATGCCCTCTTTTTGAGCATAACCTTTTGCAACAAGGTGAGCTTTATGTTTGTCAAGGGAACTATCTTATTTATATTTATTTCTAAAGATCCACTTGCAACCAATAGGTTTACAACCAAGTGGAGGATCAACCAACTCCCATGTACTATATTTAGATGAGCATCATACTCAGTTTGCATAGCTTGCCTCCATAGTACAATATCCCTAGCTTCTTTATAGGAAATTGGTTCTAAGTCCATTGTGATATTGAGTTCATCAAGACTCCAAGTTACCTTCAATATTAGATTGAGCTTGCTGCCTTGCTTTGTAATAACTTCATGTGCCTTTTTTTCCTCTTTCATTAGGTCTTAAATATTTCAAAGTTTGCTGGACTTGTTTGGCCCACTTGTGAGAAGATTTTGGTTGGACTATTTAGGTGCTTCCATTTCTTGACTAGAAGCTCCATCAATGTCTAATTGATCTGGAATCCCAGGCTCATCCAAAGAGGGAAGGTCATTATCAGATGAGGTTTCTTCTTTGAGATCTTGAGGTTGAACAAATAGAGCTGTAGGCAGTCATCTAAGTAAACTTTTGATGTAGAAGAAATGATGTGCCATGAGTAAGACATTGGGCATGGAGTCAACTGTGTAAAATATTTTGTCAAGCCTATACAGTTTATGACCAGGTATGTTTAAACTATTATTTCAAATCTAAATGGTGATTTTAAGTGTTGATGCTTCAACTGATAGAAAGAAGTATAGGCGAGTGATCAAAGAGAGTTGCTGGAAAGAATTTTTTTGGACTTCTTGCTTGGGCATATCCATTTCTCGGAAACAAGTATTCTGTCTCGGTTTTCAGCTATATGACTATTACTTTTCTTTTGTTGGTCCAAGTGCATAGGCCATCTATGTAGTCCTATCAAATTGATTGATGTGAGAAGTTCAATAAGTGCTTCATTGGTTATTGTATTGAAGCTTTCTCTTCTTATCATTTGATTTAACTATATTTAAATCCCCAATGAAGAGGCCTTATTCTTTCTATTTCAACAGTATAGGTATAATGTATAGCATATATATTTATATTCTTCTAGGTTACCGGATTTGTACCCACAGGCCTCGAACCCAGTTCGGGTACGAACCCGGTACGGGTTCGCCTGTGGGTACGCGCTGGGTACGCACAGGGTGCGTGCCCAGCCCTGTGGGTTCGCCCGGGTGCGCGCCTATGGGTTCACCCGGGTGCGCGCAAGCGCGCACCCTGTGCGTACCCAGCGAGTACCATGCCCGTGGGTACGCGGACCCGGGTGTACCAGCCGCGTACCCGGGCGAACACCTGAGAACCCACGGCCCAGCACTTAAAAAGTGGGCCCAAAAGTGAAAAAAAAACATTTTTTTAATTTCTATTTTGCCTTAAAACCCTAAAACGACCCAATATGAGGCCTTTCAACACTAAAACATTTCATTTTTACCTCTCATTTTGCTCTCTCCATTTTTTGTGTCCATCTTAGCATTTTGAAGGGAGGTGATTGCATTTGAAGGAGATCGATTGTGGAGTGGCAAATAGCTTCTACAAAGGAGATTTAAGTGTTCAAGGTATGCATTTAAACCCTATTCTTCAATCTTTTGATGAATTTTTTTAAGTTTCTTAGTTTTTGATGAATTTTTTCAAGTTTATGAATAAGTTTTTCAAATATATATTTTTTTTTTCATTTTTTTTTAGAGATTGCAACAATGGCCAGTAGTCAAAGTTCAGTGGGTGGGGATGGAAGCCAAAAGTTCAAAATTGATAAAGGATCTCCTTTATGGAGACATACCACACGAATTTCACAAATTCCTGGAGGTGGGGGGTTTGTTTGGAAGTGTAATTTTTGCAATGTACAATATAATAGCTCCTACTACCGAGTGAAACTTCATTTTATGGGCCCTGGTGGTAAAGGGATTAATATGTGTGTGGGCCCAGATAAGAAGGGGTTTTCTGCTGTACAAATAGCAGCATTTATAAAAGAACAAGAAGATGCTGACAATTCCATTGCAAGAGGAAAACAAACTAGTTATAGTTCCGGAAAGAAAAAAACAACATTACCCACTCATCAGATAGTTAGGCCCTCTAGACATCCCTTCTTGTCTATACCCTCTACGGAAGAAGAAGATGAAGAACCAGAAACCACCACCCGCAAGAGAGGTCCATTAGAGAAGGCATTTAAAATGGAGGCAAGAGATATTGCTGAAGAAAAAATTGCACGTTGCCTCTATGCCAATGGTCTTCCATTCAACTTGGTGAGATCACCATATTGGAAGGACATGGTGTCAGCAATAAATAGTGCACCTCCTGATTTCACAAGTCCTGGGTATGAAAAGGTGCGTACCACCTTATTGCAAAAAGAGAAGAAATATGTAGAGGCCCAACTAAAACCAATTAGAGATTCTTGGGTTGAAACAGGTGTATCTATTGTTTCCGATGGATGGAAAGATTGCAAAAACCGTCCATTGATTAATGTTATTGCAGTGTCCCCCAAGGGGGCAATGTTTTTGAGGGCGGTTGACTGTGAAGGGGAAGTGAAAGATGCAGTGTTCATTTCCAGGATTCTCATTGACTCCATAGAGATGGTGGGTAGTGAAAATGTTGTCCAAGTAGTTACGGACAATGCAAAAGTTTGCAGGGCTGCAGGTGCTTTGGTAGAGGCCAAATATGAGCACATCTTTTGGACACCGTGCACTGTACACTCCCTCAATTTGGTGATGCAAGCAATTGGCACCCAAATAGAGTGGGTGAAAGAAATATACCAGGAGTCTGAGGAGATCCAGATGTTTGTGACAAACCACCATATGTCACAAGCAATTTTTAGAACTTTTTCAACATTGGAATTGTTGAAGGTAAATTTTAAAATTTAATTTATTTAGTTTCATTTATCATTTATGTCATGTTTTACATAATTGAATAAAATAATTTTTTGCATTATTTACATATTTTAAATGTGTTATTAACTTACTATTAACATGTTCTTAGGTTGCCGAGACCCGGTTTGCATCTCACACAATTGTTCTGAGACGACTTGTGAAGGTGAAAGATGCATTGAGTCAAATGGTTATTAGCAACCAATGGAGTATATGGAAGCAATCAAATTCAGAGAGGGCCCAAAAAGTCAAGGCATTGATCTTGAATGACGATTGGTGGGATCGTGTGAATTATGTATTGGAATTCACCGAACCTATCATGTCTATGCTTCGGTTTGCTGATACAGATGAACCATGCTTGGGGGATGTCTATGATAGCATGGACACAATGTTGGAAAAAATAAAAATAGAAATACAAAAAAAAGAGAATGATCCTGAAGACACCTTGTACAAAAGGGTGGAAGCAATTGTTCTTCATCGTTGGAACAAGATGACAACTCCATTGCACCTCCTTGCATATGCCCTATCTCCGAGGTACTATACCACTGAAATACTTTCTATCCCAGGGAGAATACCGCCATATAGAGATGGTGAAGTTGCTAATGGGTATAAGACGGCATTTAGTAGAATGTTCAGTGATCCAGAAGTGCATGCAAGTGTCATGAGAGAATTTGGAATGTTTGTCACAGGAAAATCAAAAAATCATAATGCTTCTGTTGCTAGAGACCAATACAAAATGGATGGTCTTACATGGTGGTACCTCCATGGTCAAGATTATATGTACCTCCAACCTCTTGCAATCAAGATCCTCTCACAAGTAAGTTTTTTTTTTTTGCCACTTGTATTGTAAAATTTAACACTTAACATTCTTGAATTTATCTTGCATTATTTTATTTTATTTTTAATTTTGTTGGTTTTCTCTCCAGGTTGCAAGCTCTTCTGCCGCTGAACGGAATTGGAGTACATCTCCTTTATCCACTCAGTGAAGCGTAACCGGTTGGCTGCAAAAAGAGCTGAAGACTTAGTGTACATTCATTCCAATTTGCGTCTTCTGTCACATAAGGATCCTCAATACAGGCAGGGGGCAGCGAGGCTTTGGGATGTAGCACCCGAGTCTACTGACTTGGATGCAACCATTTAGGATCTTGCTAGAGACACTATGGATGATGTGGGTGATATTGATGACATATCACATGGTGTTGGATCCGCTTTGGGTTCAAATGATGATGATTTTGAAGTTGAAACCACTCAAAATCCAAGTCATGATGATTCTGACAATCCTTTTGATGATTGATGAGCACATGAACAATGAACATTGAATCATGTTTCAATGTTTCATGAACTACATTTTGTAATTCAGTAATTTTATTTGAATATTTTTCAACTATCAATTGGCATTTAATATTTATCTTTGGCATTTGGCATTGATCAATGATCAAGTATCATACTATGAAATGATTAGTTTTACAATTCTCTATATTTCTCTTATTTTTTTGTATATATAATACATATATATAGATTTATAATATATTAAATTATTAATATATATATATATATACACACGTACCCATACGTACCCAAACCCCTAAAAAAATTTTGCCCGTACCCACGTACCGGGTTCTCGTACCCGAACCCGTCCCCGAACCCGAACCGGTAACTTAGATATTCTTCAAATAGGGGTAAATAAGAAACTTCAAAGATTAATATCAAAAGGATTCAAATTTGAGAATTTTTGCCTAATCCCACAAAGAGATTTGGAATTATAAACTAATTTGCAAAACATTACACGTGTTGGAAGTATAAACACCGACTGTGATCACTCAAGTAGAACAAATGGGAGAAGGTTTATTTCTTTTTTATTATACTTACAAGTTTGCCTTGTTGGAACACCATCAATATTTACAATTGAAAGGACAATGTTCAAAGTAAATTGCTGTCTGCTTGCTAAAAATAAAATTGCTACAGAAAGGTAATGTCAACAAATAGCACATCATATAGGTTGATATTATCATTCTATATCTCACTCCCATAATTAAAAAATGAGTGAAACAAGAGACCAATCATCCCAACATGATGTAGACATTGACCGGGCACTTGCCCTCTAATGTGTGAGCAATTCAGAAAAGTAAGCAATAGTTCAAAAAAAATCAATAACTATCCTACTGCAACCAATTTTGTTAAAAGACAGTGCTAACGTGAACCTATAAAACAACCTCAGTCTGATATTCTTCACTGTTAGGTGGTAGCAATCAATGTTGTTTCTCCCATAATGAGTTCCTTTGTTGGATCTTTCCTGACATATTTTGTGGTCAATCGAAAACATTTACATTTCATTCACTGTGTTAAATTTAACACTCGTTGATTATTACATTTTACTTATTGCCTATTGGTTATCTTCTCAAATCCCTTAGTTCCTTAATGGCTAGCTGTTATCTAGAAACACATTCACTTACATTTAATTGATCACCTCCTCCAATCACCCACAAAAACCTTTTTTAGGAAATTGGCAGTGCTGGCATATGTATTCACACGTCCCAAGAGTTAAGAGTGCACCTGCTATTTGCTGTGTTTTAAAAGTAATTTGATGCAGAGTAATATGTTTAAGAAGTAGATATTATGTTTTAAAAGTTAAGTCCTATAAAATGGAGGTTGCTTGGGCCCTCTATTTTACCCATTTTCTTTTTATTGAATTTGCTTCTGTTAAAAGAATTCTTGGGCTCTAATTATTTACTGGAGTATATTGTAATATATATTAATATTTTGGCTGCAGAGACTAGATGATAATTTGTGCACAGGGACATATTATTGATGGGCACAGATAAATCAAGAACAACAAAAATTGCAGCTGCCTGAGCTATCCATGTTAATGCGTCTCATGCTTATTCATGTTAATGCAAGTTGAACTATTTATTGTAATTTTGACATAATAATCTTTATGTTTGTTTATGTATTTATATAATGCATATTGTATACTAAAAATAGAATTTAGATGCATATTGGTGACATATTTATCTCGAGTGTGTAGACATCTATATTGGTTTGACATTACATGCAATCAAGTAATAACAAATTCATTCCTGCAGGACAATCAGAATTGTTTTTAAGTTATATTTATGTAAAAAGCACACCAGTAGAGTTGCTTGGTGTTAACTGTCATTTCAAATTAACCAGAAAAAATTGAGGTTAATACAACTCGTAATCTCTATCTTTGAATACCGAAACATGTTGTCTCTTCTGTAGCTTCAGCTGATGCAATCAAGTAATAACAAATTCATTCCTGCAGGACAATCAGAATTGTTTTTAAGTTATATTTATGTAAAAAGCACACCAGTAGAGTTGCTTGGTGTTAACTGTCATTTCAAATTAACCAGAAAAAATTGAGGTTAATACAACTCGTAATCTCTATCTTTGAATACCGAAACATGTTGTCTCTTCTGTAGCTTCAGCTGAGTTTGAAAGGTTTACTCCTTTTCTTGAGAACAATGGTGTTTATGTTTAAATCTTGAATTAGGTCTGTTAAAGATTTTTTTGTCTTCTCAAAGATATGTAAAGACTGTTCAGATATTTGTGTAATCTCAAAGACATGCAAAGACTCCAAGATGTCCATTTTAAATATTAGAACAGTTTTTTTTATTTAATATGCATGATAGTATGCTGAATCGGCTGGATCACTTTGTAATTTAGTTATCCTTATGCAACCATATCTCAAAGACATGCAAAGACTCCAAGATGTCCATTTTAATATTAGAACAGTTTTTTTTAATTTAATATGCATGATAGTATGCTGAATCGGCTGGATCACTTTGTAATTCAGTTATCCTTGTGCAACCATTAACCTAGAAAATAATGGTTATTGTGATTAGCTTAGATAAAACATGGTAGGTACTTTAAGAAAAGATAACAATCTACCTTGTTACAACATGTGAAATGACCATCTACAGTTGATTTTTCCTGTGAAATAGGGAGTGTTTAAGATGGGATACATCTGATATTTAACATTTATTGTTTCTGATTTGGGCTTAAAGTCCATGTAATTATGGGATTTGCAGTCTGTTGCCGCCTTAATAGTTTTAGAGAGTACCTGCAAAAAAATAGACCAAAATTTATCCTAATTGACCTATGGCAGTTTCAGACTCAAACTTTAAACAAAGAAGTTCTGAACTCCATTGCATAAAATTTTATTTAAAAAGGAAAGTTACATGCAGTTGAATACAGAAAACTCATCTTACAAATTTGCACAACAAGCACAACCTGCGAAATGGATTCTAATTTTGCTCAAAATGGAAAATTCAAAATAGTGAATATTAAACTA
Source organism: Sequoia sempervirens (assembly GCA_007258455.2). Classification (NCBI taxonomy): domain Eukaryota; kingdom Viridiplantae; phylum Streptophyta; class Pinopsida; order Cupressales; family Cupressaceae; genus Sequoia; species Sequoia sempervirens. Next base: position 255,253,916 of record VDFB02047230.1, on the reverse strand, counting down.
AACACTACATTCTGGGAACTTTCCTCAACGTTCCTGTTGTTCACATGTAACACCACATCGATGTCCACAGAGCTTTTGGTTACACCAATATAAAATTATACATACGTATTTTTTTGTTTTACAACTTTTAGAGAGTAGGCATGCTGCAGATATTCTAATCCATGGATAACATCGATTGCTATGTTCAATATCTCCCTGAAGCTCAAAGAGTTACCCATGGAATGCAATACTGTCTCCAAATTCCCCCTCGTCATGAACTCTAAAACCAATACTTTCTGTCCAAATCTGACACTCTCTTGCTCGAATGTTTAATGATAATCAACAATCCCTAGCCTTACTTTTAAATTACTATTTTCTAAACCTTTTATTTATTTATAGCCTTCTTTTCTATTAGTTTGTCTCATTACAATCTCAAGATTGTAGTAGAGAAGTTGGTAAGTTGTGTATTTTGTGTAAGAGTGGGTCAAGTCTTCAGAAACTCTTGTGCCCACTTTTCAGTTAAATTATACTTATAAGAACTTGTCACGAACTGCATGTATGTCCAAGGGATTATTTAAAGAGTATTAAAATTATTTACGTTTTCCCATTAAGGAACAAAATACTATCCTACCTTCAAACATTTATATCTTGTTCGTATAAGCTCTGCTTCCCTTTGCATTTGGTCCTGTTTTTTTGAGCTTTTCCTCTTATGTGCCTTTTTTGGAAATCTTGTCACATGATTTGCCCATTTATAGTTGCCAATCATGGAATTCTTCAACCTGAATACATGCTTACAGGTAGCCCATTTACTTATCGAAGTCCAAAATGGAGGAAAATAGAAAAGAGAAAAGTTATTTAGTTGAGAAGGCAAATGAAGCTTGTAAGCTTTTAACAATACTGTCTCTGATGATTTGCTCATATACAAGATTTGGAATTGCGTAAGGATATCTGGGCAAGTGTGAGAAGTTCTCCAATAAGTAAATGGGGGCTCAGGACAATGTTTCATCTAGCAAATCAAGAATACTGTATAGAAATGGCTCAGAAATTTTTAGGTTATAGTCACTGCTGCACTGCTCTAATGGACAATTTGTAATTTACGGCTATCAATTGCTTTTCCCAATTAATAATAAACCAATTCAACAAAAAATTAACTAGTATGTCTTCCGCGTACCCATTGCACACGAAGTTGCGATTGCTAGTTTATACAGGTTTTATATTCACATTAATTACAAAAAATCACCCAAAAACTAAACTTTTCGTCAGTCATATCCAAAAACACTATCAACCATACTTATAATTATATACTTAAAATGGAGACATATATATTATCCATTATCAGCAGCAGCCATGGAATAATAAATCAAAAATATCGAAAAGCAAACAGAAAGTGAGGGTGGTTACTTACCCTTGAGTTAGATCCATGGACCACCCTGAGCGTTTACAGATCTCCACAAGGGCATTCTTTCACCCGTCAATCTCTTCTCTTGTGTATCGATCTGAATGGGCATAATGTTTGAGAAATGATTGGTTGTAGCGACTGGACTCACTTAAAGGGTATCTAACATGAGTTGGTTCCACATCATAAAATAGAGGAATAATCAAGGCAGGGGTGCTCAACATTGTAGCGGCCTCCTTGAGACACCAAGCTGAGGCTGCAAATCCTCTCGAAAATATAGGAATGCGTATGGCGCTGCTCTCGATTGCTCTTTCCAAGCTCTCCCAAATCATTTCGCCCTTTTCCAATTTATGAGAGTCAATGAAGACATTGAGCCCTGCTGCAGAGAGAGCTTGAAAGAGATGATCGACCAGAGTCTTCCTGGCATCTGGTCCCCTGAAACTCAGAAACACATGATACCTCTTACCGCTTTGGAAAGGAAGCTTAGGTGTGGGAGGGTGGTATCTGTCAAAGGCGGGCGTTGAAGTAGATGCCATGAAGTTAGACTGGATTGAACACAGAGAGAGGACGAACAAACGATAGAGAGCAATGAAAAAGGCCTGTGAACAGATGACGAGGTGATGTGCAAAGCATATAAAAGACAGAAAGCACGGTGTTGAACTGATCGTACCACACGTTCAACTTATATTGTATGATTATAAATTGCCCACGTGAAATCATTACGGACGGGACCACTTTTATTTAGTCTTTTCTTCCCTCCCGCTACGGAACACTTAAGTATTTGGCGCTTCTGGCGGGCAACGGCTATCCAACCCCAGGAATGTACTGGGGCATGGATGGTGCATGGATGGATGCTGTCTCCCTCGATTTTCTCGCCATTCGTATTTTCTGCCATCCGTATTTACTAGTGACTGCACAGTAATTCACGCCATACTCTCCCCCATTTACTGCGTTTAAGTGTTTTTTAATCTTCTTTAAATTTCATTTAACTTGTAATGTTTATATAAATTTTATTTTTAACATGTAATTTTTTTATATTTAATTTCATTGATTAAAAATTGAAGATTAGTTAATGTTAATTTTTTTTTAATAATAGTTATTTTTTAATAATGTTTTAGATTTTATTTTATATATAAGAAATAAAAAACAAATAATATAGATTGTACAAATATCTTTATCGTTTTATTTATTATATATAATACATAAATTTTAATCTTTTAAATTATTTTATTTTATTTAAAGAGTTATTTTATTTATTTAAAAATTATTTTATTTTTTTAAAGAATTATTTTTATTTAGTTAATTTTATTTGCTTGTTTTAGTTTTAGTTCTTAGGTAAATGTTAAAACTAAAATACTCATTTTTAGAAATAATTAATTATATTTATATAATTAATGTTAAAATTAAATTTGCATTATATAAAATATTAAAAAATAAATTTTAATTATATAAATATAATTAATTATTTCTAAAAATAGATATTTTAGTTTTAACATTTACCTAAGAACTAAAACTAAAACAAGTAAATATAATTAATTATTTAGTTAATTTTATTTACTTGTTTTAGTTTTAGTTCTTAGGTAAATGTTAAAACTAAAATATCCATTTTTAGAAATAATTAATTATATTTATATAATGTCAATTTATTTTTTAATATTTTATATAATGCAAATTTAATTTTAAAATATTATATTTATATTAAAAATTACCAAATAAAAATATAATGTAATATATGATTAATATAAAATATAATGCAACACATAATTATATATAATAATTAATATATAATAGGGGCGCCGGTCCCACTCAGTTGGTTAAGGTGTTCCCTGTAGCAGGGCGCCCACCATGGGTTCGACTCTCCGCTCCCTTAGTGTGTCCCGCCAGCACTGCCGGTCACGGTAAAAAGTTTACCGGCGATGGGGGGCCGTGCTACACCCGATTCCCCTCGTTAAAAAATAAAAATAAAAAAAATAATTAATATATAATACTTGAATAAAACATAGTAATTATATATTACATTATATTTATATATTAATTTAATTTACATATTATATAAAAATATATTATGTATTTTATCTAAAATTAATTCTTAGATAATAATTATTATATGTATTATTCATGGATGATGTATAGATGTCTAGTGCATCTAATTAGTTCTAAGGTGAATGTTAAAATTAAGTTATTCTATTTATCTACAAATAGGTTATAGAGGTATATGTATAATTTTAAATATCTATTATATTTATTTCTTGTGAAGTATAGATAGTACCTTTATTCTATTATACATATATCCTTATAATCTAAAGCATTATACATATAAGAACAAATATATCTTTCATTTCTAGTATGTTCTTATATCACCTTTTAAATAAATAAATATAGTTCTCTAAATCTATAATCTAGTATAATTCTACTTTATAATTATTGCATTATGCTAATGTGAGAATTAGTTGAAATGTATCATGCATTATATTTTATATTAATTATATATTACATTATATTTTTAATTGGTAATTTTTAATATAAATATAATATATAATAAATATAATATTTTAAAATTAAATTTTTATTATATAAATTTTTTAAAAATAAATTGACATTATATAAATATAATTAATTATTTCTAAAAATGAATATTTTAATTTTAACATTTACCTAAGAACTAAAACTAAAATAAGTAAATAAAATTAAATAAATAAAAATAGTTCTTTAAAGAAATAAAATAACAAAAATAAAATAACTCTTTAAACAAAATAAAATAATTTAAAAGATTAAAATTTATGTATGATATATAATAAATAAAACCATAAAGATATTTGTACAATCTATATTAATTATTTTGTATTTCTTATATATAAAATAAAATCTAAAACATTATTAAAAAATAATTATTTTTAAAAAATAACTATTATTAAAAAAAATTAACATTAACTAATCTTCAATTATTAATCAATGAAATTAAATATAAAAAAATTAAATGTTAAAAATAAAATTTATAAACATTACAAGTTAAATGAAATTTAAAGAAGATTAAAAAACACTTAAAGGCAGTGAATGGGGGAGAGTATGCCCTGAATTATTGTGCAATCACTAGTAAATATGGATGGCAGAGTTACGGCAGAGTTACAAAAGGCAGAAAATACAAATGACGAGAAAATCGAGGGAGACAACATCCATCCATGCCCCATCCACGCCCCAGTGCATTCCGGCCCTTCCGTAACTCTACCTCCCTAACTCTGCCATCCGTATTTACTGTTGACTACACAGTACTTAGTGGCAATTCACGCCATGCTCTCCGCATTTACTGCCTTAAGCATTTTTTTTATCTTCTTTCCATTTCATTTTAACTTGTAATGTGTTTATAAATTTTATTTTTAACATTAATTTTTTTATATTTAATTTCATTGATTAATAATTGAAGATTAGTTCATATTATTTTTTTATAATAGTTATTTTTTTTAAAATAATTAATTTTTAATAATGTTTTAAATTTTATTTTATATATAAGAAATAAAGAAAAATTAATATAGATTTTACAAATATCTTTATGGTTTTATTTATTATATATAATACATAAATTTTAATCTTTTAAATTATTTTATTTTATTTAAAGAGTATTTTTATTTATTTAATTTTATTTACTTGTTTTAATTTTAGTTCTCAGGTAAATGTTAAAAATAATATATCCATTTTTAGAAATAATTAATTATATTTATATAATGTCAATTTATCTTTTAATATTTTATATAATGCAAATTAAATTTACGTTTGAATGCTTCTGGATTTGATTGTGTGGAATCTTTTTTCATCAACGTTTCGGATCACACTCTGTGAACCATCATCAGGATAGAGAGTTGAAAAAGATGGTTCACAGAGTGTGATCTGAAACGTTGATGAAAAAAGACTCCACACAATCAAATCTAGAAGCATTCAGACGTAAATTCATATGGATTGTGGAAATCTAATTACATTGATGCAAATTAAATTTTAAAATATTATATTTATTATGTATTATATTTATATTAAAAATTAACCAATAAAAATATAATGTAATATATGATTAATATAAAATATAATGCAACACATAATTATATATAATAATTAATATATAATTAATATATAATACTTGAATAATACATAGTAATTATATATTACATTATATTTATATATTAATTTAATTTACATATTATGTATTTTATCTAAAATTAATTCTTAAATAATAATTATTACATGTATTATCCATGGATGATGTATAGATGTCTAGTGCATCTAATTAGTTCTAAGGTGAATGTTAAAACTAAGTTATTCTATTTATCTAGAAATAGGTTATAGAGGTATATGTATAATTTTACATATCTATTATATTTATTTCATGTGAAGCATAGATAGTACCTTTATTCTATTATACATATATCATTATAATCTAAAACATTATACATATAAGAACAAATATATCTTCCATTTCTAGTATGTTTTTATATCACCTTTTAAATAAATAAAAATAGTTCTCTAAATCAATAATCTAGTATAATTCTACTTTATAATTATTGCATCATGCTAATGTGAGAATTAGTTGAAATGTATCATGCATTACATTTTATATTAATTATATATTACATTATATTTTTAATTGGTAATTTTTAATATAAATATAATATATAATATAATATTTTAAAATTAAATTTGTATTATATAAAATTTTAAAAAATAAATTGACATTATATAAATATAATTAATTATTTCTAAAAATGAATATTTTAATTTTAAAATTTACCTAAGAACTAAAATTAAAACAAGTAAATAAAATTAAATAAATAAAAATAGTTCTTTAAAGAAATATAAAATAATAAAAATAAAATATTTTTTAAATAAATAAAAATACTCTTTAAATAAAATTAAATAATTTAAAAGATTAAAATTTATGTATTATATATAATAAATAAAACCATAAAGATATTTGTACAATCTATATTAATTTTTCTTTATTTCTTATATATAAAATAAAATTTAAAACATTATTAAAAAATAATTATTTTTAAAAAATAACTATTATAAAAAAAATTAACATTAACTAATTTTCAATTATTAATCAATGAAATTAAATATAAAAAAATTACATGTTAAAAATAAAATTTATAAACACATTACAAGTTACAATGAAATTTAAAGAAGATAAAAAAACGCTCAAGGCAGTAAATGGGGGAGAGTATGGCGTGAATAATACTGTGTAGTCACCAGTAAATACGGATGTCAGAGTTAGGGAGGCAAAGTTACGAAAGGCAGAAAATACACGAATGGCGAGAAAATCAAGGAAGACAACATCCATCCATGCCCCGGTGCATTCCTGAGGGGCAATGTCTATCCAGCCCCACAGATCTTATGACTCCTCACATTCAAACATATACGATTATAAATTTCCCACGTCAAGTCATTTTGGACCGGCACACTTTTTATTCAGTATTTTCTTCTTTCCCACTTGCGAAGCATGTGACACGGCGGGCGTGCCAATACAATTTATTCTTTTCATTGTCTACGAAGAATTCGGCACGGCATTCAAAAGTATTTGTTTTTTCTTCACATGAAGTAAAGCAAATGCAGAATACGTACAGATGCTAGAACTTTAGGTATCACACATTGCAGATGATAGTACGTGAAGTCAATACAGAGGGACCCATTTTTATTTAGTCTTTTCTTCCCATGCTTATGTGACACGGCAGCCGTGCTCACCTTATTAATTCGTTTTTTTCTGCACATGAAATAAAGTAAATGCAGCGAAATTTTAATTGTTGAATTCAAATACATACGGATGTGAGAACTCTTACCACACATTGCAGATGATGGTACGTGAAGTCAATACAGAGGGACCCATTTTTATTATAAGGCGTTCTCTCACTGAGCTTTCTCGCATTCGTTTTGTCTATCCACGGTGCAGACTTGTGGACAGAGAATGGATTACGATTAAACGAATTTGAGCCGTTCAATATTTGCCGACATTTTTACGACTGTTTTCCGCCGTTTCCCCCCCGTTCCCCCATCGCTATTGGTTTCCGCTCCTCCAAACTCTTCCTTGCTGGTATTGACTTTTCACTTCTCCAATTTCGCTAGCTACAGTGAAAATAAGGTTTCAACGAGGGTTTAAGAGTGTTTATTAAAATGAAAATTACAAAGATTCCATATTTAGGTTTTAACATTACACATCCCTAGTTAAGTATATATTAGTATAATTAATATATTGTGTATATTTAATATAATACAAAATAAATTGATAATAAAAATCAAAGATAGGGCGCTGATGCGAATTTTCGTGCTCCTCGAAAGCTGGGTGAAGGCGGCGTCTCAGGTGTGTTCTTTCCTGCGTAGATTAGGTCTTTTATGAGCATTTATTATGAATACCTCTTCATCCTCTTCTCTCTGCCGTTCGGCAGAGGTAGTACCCCCTAATTCCCCTTCGGCGGTTCCTCTACCATTTATGGCTTCTGACAACTCTTGCCTAAACATTCCTGATTCTTCCCCTTTGCATTCGAGACCCAAGACATTCTCTGAGGCAATGGCGAAAGCTGGTGTCTCCATCAACGAGGGTGCGAGGTTTACCCTGTCGAGCCCTAATGAAACCTCTGAAACCGGTAAGAATTGTGGGGTTGCTCCCACATCTCTCTCTATTTCTCCTAATCCTGAAATGCTAGCTGAAATTAGTAAGGAGAAGAATAGACTTAAAAATTTTGCTATTTTCTTCTCTGCTGTTGATATGGATAAATGTACGCCAAGAAAGTTTATGGATGATTGGTTTCACAACTTTTGGAACCTGAAGCTTGGCTTCCACATATCCTTCTGTAGACAGATTCAAAAAGGGTTGTGTGTTATTTTTTTTACCACTCATGAAGCCCAGATGGAAATTCTCAAAAAACAATACTGGACTGTAGGAACTACTTCCTTCCGCGCCATTGCGTGGTCGCCTGAAGCCATTCATGAGGAAGTCCTCGCGCTCTCGGCCCCTCGATGGATTGTGATAAAACAAATCCCGCCTTTTTTATGGCGTTTTCTCCCGCAGTTGCTTGAACCTCTCAGTAAGGTCATCCGTATGGATGACACTTTTAGACTTGTCCCTCACATGGACGCTAGGGTTCTCATTTCTCTGAATCCTGGTTATGAAATCCCCCCTGAAATCAATATTTGTATTATGGACGACAAATTTGTGTGCCCCATTGATGTTCTTGGGGGTCTGAATGCGTGCTTCTTGTGCAGAAGGGAAGGGCATCTAAGGAAAGACTGCCCTATCATTAAGAAAAAACCCCTGCCCGCCAAAACCTCACCTCCCCGTAATTCGTCGCCCGCCGGTAGCCCTAACCTGGACTCCTCATTGGAGAAAGTCCCTCCTTCTGAGGTGCCTGCGAAACCCGCCCCCCCTCTGGCCTCCTTCATCCCATCCACTGCTTATGCTCCCCCCCCGTCCGTTTTCTCGGGTGATTCCTTCCCCCCCGTGGCTGGTGTTCCAAATGTCGGATTCACTGCGGTTACTAAAACGTCCAACAAGCGAAGGCGGAGGGCCAATAAGCAAAACACCTCTAAATGAGAGGAATCTCGGGCCCTTTGTTCTCAGTCTACCCCTGTCGCCCTCAATCCTATTGAGTCTGCATCCAAAGAACCTCTAACCAGTTCCACCCCCTCAGGCTCGGCTATGATGGACTGCTTTTTCAGGTGTCCTGACCCGCCCCCTTCCCTAAGCTTCCCTCCTAAAGTTTTCCGTGAACTTGGTGATGATTGTTTACTTGAAATCATCCCGGCCAACAATGTTTCTGAGGGATCGACCTCTCTTCTTCAGAAACATTCCGTGGAGTTGGATTATATCTCCCATGACGATTCTGAATGATGATGAGTTAAAAGATGCTTTTCCCACGGCTAAGCGGAGGGGGAGACGCTTAGGCTCCAAAAATAAGAACCCCTCCAAGAAAAAAATGGGTGACTCTCAGGGCAATGTGTTGGCTCCCTTGGTAGGCACCTCTGACCTCAGCGCACCCCCCTTAAATATTCCCCAATGAACTGCATTTCGTGGAATATCTGGGGGCTTGAATCCCCTGACAGGAGGTGGATCATTAAGCGTTTCCTGGACACCTGTAAAGCCATGGACTTCCTTATGTTGCAGGAAATTAAGGCCACCGGGTACACTCTGGATGTCAACCTCAACTTTCTATGGAAAGATGCTAATAAGTTTTACACCAACCACCCTAGAGGCAGGGGTGGTGTTGCCCTTTTGATCAATAGGAAATGGGCCAAGTTTATCACCGGTAATGGGTCTTCCCCCTGTAACAGGGCGGTTTGGGTTACTTTCAATTTCAATAATCTTATATTTGGCATATGTTCTATTTATGCCCCGAATGATTTCAAGGAGAGAGCGTGTCTTTGGGACTGGTTGGCTGCTCTCCCTAATATCCCTTGGCTTGTGGGGGGAGACTTCAACATGATTGAGTCTCAGGAAGATAAACTTGGTGGTCTTCCGTTTGTCTGGAAAGATTTTGAAAAAATGCACTGGTGTAAGATGATAAGTTCCAAACTTCTGTTTGACCCTTTAGCTGGCACTAAAGACTCTTACCCTGGATTATGGCATACCTGGTGTAATTTCCAGCAGGGCCCCTATAGGATTTACTCCAGGCTTGACCGCTTCTATGCCAATAAGAACTTCTTCTCCTTTCTCCCTGATAATTTCAGCCGCTCGGTCCTTGTTACCCCCACCTCTCTCTCCGACCACCACCCTATCTCTTCTTGTGTTAGGATCAACAGCTCCCCTTATCCTTGCGAAAGATCCAATCCCAAATTTTTCCTCAACACTAATCTGCTCAGAAATGATGACACTCTTTGTGCTATCCATATCATTAATATCTTAAACAGAAAAAGTTTCCCTACCATGTCTCATTTGGACAGATGGAACTTGAATATTCATGCTTGGCAGAACCTTTTGAGGACCATAGGGCAAAAAAGGTCCAAAGACTTTAGGTTTGTGGAAAAGAAGCTTTCCTCCGAGCTTCAGGTTGCCGAAGCTAATATCCAAGCCAATCTTGCTAATTGTGAGCTCATCTCTCAAGTTGTGAAGGCTAAAGACGCCCTTAGACAACACCAACAGGTCAAGGTCAAGGGCACCATGGTCAGATCCTGTGCGCACTAGCTTCATTGTGGGGACAGAGGCTCCAAATTCTTCTTCAAGCTCATCAAGTAAAAGCAGTCTAATGAGAATATTGAAAGAATTGTTGTTGATAACCATGAAATTAATGACCTGGATAACATCAAAAAGGCTTTTGCCAATTTTTATCATAATCTCTTCACCTATGAGGATTCGGAGGATGCTGCCCTCTTGAGAGCCCAAGTCCGTTCCCTCATTCCCAGCAAGATCTCCACTTTAGAAGCTAATCAGCTTTCCAAAGAGCTCTCTCTTGAAGAAATTGAAAAAGCCATTAAAGAGCTTAATAATGACAAGGCCCCTGGCCCTGATGGTCTTCCTGTTAAGTTCTACAAGGCTAATATCGATTGGATCTGCAAGGACCTGCTGGATATCTATTCTGAGGCCATTGCTAGAGGCTCCCTGGGCACCTCCATTAACAGGGGAATTATCAAATTGCTCCCCAAGGATGGGGACAAAGCGCTCATCAAGAACTGGAGACCTATTACTCTCCTCAATGTTTCCTATAAAATCTTTGCCAAAATTCTGGCTCTTAGAATTGAGAATATCCTGCCCAAGTTTGTGTGCCCTACCCAAACGGGATTCATTAAAGGGAGATATATTCTGGAAAACTTGATCACCGGCTGGGAAGCTTGATCACCGGCTGGGAAGCCATGAATTGGGCTCACGTTTCTCAGCAAGATTTTGTCATGTTCTTTCTGGACTTTGAGAAAGCCTACGACAGAGTGGAATGGAATTTCATCTCCATGATGCTCGAGGCGTTTGGTTTCCCAAGTGCTTTCTGCAATTCTATTATAATTTTACTCAAAGATGCCTTCGCGCAGGTCGACGTGAATGGCTCCCTATCTAACTCCTTTCCTCTTGGTAGATCCATCAAACAGGGCTGCCCCTTGGCCCCTGCCCTTTTTGTGATTGCTTCTGAAGCCCTGTATTACATCTTAAGAGACAACTCTATCTCCCTGGTTGTTAAAGGCATATCCCTTCCTAATAACAGTGAGCTTATTAACTGCCAATTCGCTGATGACACCGCGATTTTCCTTGAAGCTACGGCTGACAACTTTGAAACCTTGTATCACAAGCTCAACCTCTTCTGCAAGATCTCGGGCGCTCGCCTCTCCCACCTCAAGTCTGTCTGCCTTGGTTGGTATGAGCAGCCGCCTATCTGGTTTAAGAACTATCACTTTCAGTTGGGTGGCCCGAACAAGATTGTGAGATATCTTGGCATTCCCTTCTCCATCGACCCCTCCCTCAAAGATATGTGGTCTTGGGTCAAAGAGAAGATTTTAAAGAAGCTCAATAAATGGCATAACAGGGCCCTGTCGCTGGCCGGCAGAGTGCAGGTCTGCCAAAAAAATTTGTCGTCTTATAATATTTACTACTCTTCAGCGTGGATGTTCAGTAACTATCAAATTTTTGAAATTCAAAAAGAGATTAGAAAGTTTCTGTGGTCTGATGGCAAAGGCAAAAACAAAATGCACGCGGTTAAATGGGAGTGGTGTCATACTAACAAACTCCTTGGGGGGCTTGGCCTGAAGGATCTTAAACTCCAGGGGATTGCCCTGGCCGCCAAGTGGATCTTTCACTCTCTTGATGGCGATGATCCCTGGAAGGTCCTGGTTAGAAATAATATTGAAAGGGGTATCCCCAAGAAGGCTAAGTCTTGGAAGAATCTTCCCTTTAATGATCTTGTCCTTGGTGACTTTCCCGTGAATGTGCAAGGATCTGTTGTTTTTAGATCCATTTGGAAAGCTTGGAATTATGTGAAACGCTTTATCACTAACAAGACCTTCCACGATGATACTCATCTTTACGGTGAAAGGTCCATTTGGTGGAACCTAAGCTCCTCTGGCAAGCCCCTCGCCCTCTCTCAAGGCTGCTCTGCTAGGCAATGGAATAGTAAAGGCATCTCTCAGTTGGTTGACTTGTTTGAGCATGACAGGTTAATTGACTGGGAGGTTCTCAGTAACAAGTTTGACCTTCCTGGTTCCCAGAAGAAAACCTATAACTTGATCCGCAAGGCCACCATGAATCTCCCGGCCTCTTGTCAAGTTGATTCTCACAGATTTTTAAGCATTAAATGGCCGGATGGGACCGTTCTTAACAAAATCAAAGCCAAAAATATTTACAGTACTATCGGGCACTCTGAGGCCGTTATAGATCATATAAACAATGTTTGGTACTCTACCTTTGACTCCCATGCTTGGAAAAGTTCTTTTGAGAATCTCTGGAAAGGGCCTACTGAACCTAAGATAAAATGTTTTAATTGGCTTGTTATTCTTGATAGGCTCCCTATCAGGAAAGATTCCTTGGTTACTGATCATTGTCTTATGTGCAGGTTACCCGAAACTGGTAGACACATTCTTTTTTATTGTATGTTTGCTAAGGAGATATGGCACATGTTTGGCATTATGTATCCTTCGATTTTTAGCATCTTTGAGATTATTACCGGCCATATTGTTGGGCTGAAACAAGACTCTAACTTATTTTGGAAAATCCTCTCCTCTATTATTTTGTGGCAAATCTGGAAGTGTAGAAACGAAGAGAGATATCAGAACAATCCCAGAATTCTTACTGAGTCCTTTCGGAAACTCATTTATCTTAAAAAAATTTTGCAGGTCCGCACTACTATGCTGGTTGAAAAAGAGAAGCTTAAAAGGTTCCTTAAGAATGGCTTTGCCACGTTCTTCATATATGAGATGCAAGGAGGCTACGCTTGGAGGCAGACTATGGACAATCTGCAACTATTTGAGAAAACGTGCAAAATGCTAACCCAAGAGGTGAAGAACAACAGGAAAGTTAGCAAGGAGCAGATCCTCATGCTGACTCAGATTCAAGAAGCAAAGCGCATCGTCTGGATGGAAGGTGCCAAGGGGTGGACGGCCTGGGTTGATAACATAGAAGATATTCTAAGCTAGTGGCTGCTCTGCTTTGTTCTCGCCTCTCTTTTTACTGTATATGTGTTGTATATATTTTTATGTGCTCTAGCTACACTTTGTGCTCTTGATGTGAGGCTTAGCCTCTCTTGAGCCGTACTCTTCGTTCCCTGGTGCTTCCTTGGAACTTATTTTTTTGATCTCTCTATAAATAATATAAAAAATACAAAATAAATTATAAATAATATAATTATACTATTTAATATTATATATTATATTTTTATATAATACAAAAATATAATTAATATATTATATATTTTATATAATATTAGATTAAATTATATATAATATAATTATATATATTATTATATAATATATATAGATCATATTACTATTATTATATATTATATTCTATAACAATTATTATAATTAATAATTAATATGCTTTTATATAAAGAGATAAGAGGGGAAACAATTCTATAGAGAGGTATATATATACTAGCACTTGCACCTAAAGGAGGTTCAAGGATTACACCAATAAAAAATTATATGTATGTTAATATGTTAGAGAGTATGTGTTTTGGATGTGCTACAAATTCTAGTTGCATGTGGTGTAATTAAACAATTAATAATAAGTGCTAAATAATGGAATGAAATAAATTTAGACATCTAGATTTGTTCTTTAAAGAAATTAAGTATTATCTAATTATAAAATATTTGCATACAGATTTAAAACATAAATCAATGCAAATAAAAAAAGAAAGTTGTCATCAAATTGACAAAAAATACTACAAATGGAAATAGAATGTTTTGATCCAGTTGTCAAATCAATATTTATATGACTCCTATGTGAAAAGTGAGATTTTAGAGGCTTTTACCTAATATTTAAAGGATTTTACCATTAAAATGCATCTGGTTTACCATTAAATGGTAGTTGAACTTCCTTTCCAACGACTCAATAGTGGTTTGCAGGCATGAGACTTATTTTAGCCTCAAATCTCACAATATGTGTAGCCTATCGACTAATGAAGAGAGAAAAACTCAAAAGATAGAGAATGAGAGAAGGAGAAAAAATTAGATAGAGAGATAGAGAGAGAGAGAGGAATAGACAAAGAAAGAGAGCATGAGAGAGAAATATAAGAGATACAGGGGAAAAGAGAGAAAACATAAACTAACTTTTGATTGGTCATTTCATGTCAACAATCCAAGGATGGCATGTGTCCTTGGGAAGTTATGCTCAAGGTAGCATGTCATTTGATTAAGGATGTGATGATTCACCTTTAAGACCTCTTCAATGTACCCATTGCACACTTAAGGAGACAAACATATGGAGAGAGAAAGAGAAAGGAAGAGAAAGGAAGAGAAAAGGGAGAGGGATATAGAGATAAGATATAGATAGGTGGAGAGAGAAAAAAGAGAGAGAGCAAGAAAGAGGGAGCAAAATGAGACAAAGGAGGAGAAAGAGATTAAGATAGATAAAGAGAGGAACAAATATAGAAATAAAGGGATAAAAAGAGGGATAGGGAGAAAAAAAGAGAGAAGAGAGAGAAACAAAGATGTATATAGATAGAGAGAGAGAGAGAGAGATAATACAAATGGGTAAGTGCACCAATCTGTGACACAATTTAGATGTCAAATTGTAAAAATTCACAAAAAAAAGCTGAAATTGGCCATTTGGCGCATGCCAAATGACTTCAAGTCATTTGGTGTGCACCAAATGCAAAAGGTAAATAAAAGAAAAAAATGCATTTTGAAACCTCATTTCACTTCAACCTGTGGTTTGGCTTGGAGGATTTGAAGTCTACAACTTGCACTCGCCAAATATCATCCATTATTTGCATCTTTAGCTTGCTATTTTTCACGAGGATGCCACCAACACGTTAGAGACGTTGAAGATTGCGAAGAGGTATGTATTTTTAGTCTATTTATTTCGAATTTGATTTAGAATGCAGATTGAAATAGGTTTTTATAATAGAATTTTTTTCTCATTCTCAGGGAATGAAACTCCATCTCCGAACATTGAGAATTCACAGTCACCCCCTCAGGAAGAGCCTCCTATTCAAGAAAAACCTGAAACCCCTCCATCAATTCATAGGCATCCTTAAGGAACAAAAGAAAATATTCTAAATCAAATTGAAAAGAATAAAAGAGACATTGAACAATTAATTGGAAGATTAATTGAGCATGCCTAAACCCACCTTTATAGGAGAGGGATTGTTAAATCATTGAAGTCAATTGTATCTCATGTAGGAGAAATGAGCAAGAAAATAAATTCTTGGTCAAATAAGAGGCATGAGATGAGACAATATTATGCTAGAGGTTTTCATATGCAGATGTTAAAAAACAAAAAAATAGCAAAGCCAACTTGTGTGCCCTATTTATAGACCCGAAAACCAATGCACCTTTGTCTCATACATGCAGGAGGTTCTCCATCCATTGGTGCCACCATGAGTTAATTAAAAATACATTTTGGGAGCAGTGGTGGATGGTATTTGACCAACCTCCATGCAATAACCATGAGGTACCACAATACTTTTTGAGGAAACTCTATTGTGAGTTTATCCTCAATAAGATGCCAATTTTTTTTGACATCTTAGACTTTCAGGGTAGAGGTGGGGGCTCCACACATGATAGAACTATTGCACAACGTAATCCACAGTTGGCACTGAGACCTTTGGCCAAAACCATGGTGGGGCATGTCGTCGTTCCTTCTGTTGTTAAGGATAGTGTAGAGGTGGACACACTAGAGTCAATTGGCTCACTCACCCAAACCATTTTATAGTGTGTGAGGCCTCTAGTAGAGCCTAGTGTGGAGGAGACGTGTAGGCCTTGAGCTCCACCCCACCATTGTGGTGCTTGTGGTGCAGTTTGCACAAACGATTATCAAAGTGCTCGGGATGCAGCTACACAGCTTACATCAGTTGCAGAGGCAATGGATTTCACAGATGATTTGTTGAATGATACATTCAGCATTGACACTCAGGTAAAATTCAACAAGTTCATTTAATGTTGTTTATTAAATTATATTTTGAAATTTAAGAATAAGTAAATTAGTAGAATTTCGATATGATGAAATTTCAGGGTCAGAGTGTTCATGAGACGTGCCCCATTCCTGTAGACCCTTATTCGTTCTCGACATTGAGTCCACAGGTATGCAACTAGTATTAAAGATATTATTATTGCATTTGAACAATTGAATGTTATATTTGAATGTTTGTCTCATAGCATGCTTTATATTTCAAATAGTTTCCTAGTGGACCTTTGACCTCCACACCTTACAATTCATTTACTCAAACAACTTATACTCAGGTAGTCTTTATTCAATAATGGTGTTGTAAAACAATGTTAGCTAGTTTTCATAATTTTGCATATACAAATCTAAAAAATTGATGAGAAACACAAACATTGCATTTGTATTCCTTGATCGTGTCACATTATCTTCTCCTAATTCACTTTTTGTTCCTTTATTCCTTCCTAATCCCATCCCATTAACATTTATAGTTCACCCTACCATTTACTCTTTCATTTACCATTTGTAGATGTTGACATTAAACAACCCTGGTGATGTTGGTGGCACGATGGAGCATGGAGTTGTTGCAACAATAGCCAGTTCTGATCCATTGAGAGAGGTATGCAATAGATTAGTTGATTTGACATTATATTTTCTCTTTTATGGTCTATTATAGAAAATTTTCATTATACTTTTGTGTAGCTTAATTTCTATCTTGATGGTTGCTACAAGTGGTTGTCACTCTAGATCGTGGACATGGTAATGATGTAAATGTGAATGATGACTATTTGTATACTATAAGTGATTATATTTTGTTATGTCATTCCACAATTCAATTTCTATGTATTAACGTCTTTACATTTTATTGTATCAGTTGAAGGTCTAGAGTGAAGAGAGGACTAGCGAGCGTGTTTGAAAGACCAGAGAACCAACAGTCACTCCATCCAACCGAATTTCGAAGGCAGCATGGGATCTATTTCCTTCCCCTAGAGGGAAATGACTATATTAGGGTTGTTTGTTGTATGCATATTTGGCATTTTGGAACATATGTTTTGTACTATCGATATATACGTGACATTTTATGTCCATAATATGGATCCTTTGTACTAGGCCTGTATGGCTTTTTTGGATATATTGTATATACTTTTATCAATATATATCATTGTATAGCTTACGAATTTTTGATTAAAAAAATCCTATTTTGCTACTGCCATTCTTGAATGATGTTATCATGCGTATTGTGTAAATCATATGCTTGAATGTTGTAGGCATGGATTTTGTTTACATCTAATGCTTAATTAATTACTATCGATTGCTCAATAAGCTCCAGCTAAAGTGTATTGTGTAAATAAGCTCCATTCCTGGTGGTTTGTATCCTTTGGAATACTTCAATTACTTGTGCCTCGCTTATTCGCATGTATGCTTCACTTGTTCACATGTATACTTCATGTATAGTGTGTGTATTCACGTGTATGCTTCATGCTTCCAATGCATAGTAGCAAAAATCTTTTGGGGAAATTTTTGACAAACCAAAAGTATTAAGAGTTTTTTAAAAAGTCAGGTAAAAATCATATTTTAAAAAAACGTAAAAAATTGTAGAGCAAGAGATAAATCTATTTATTTTGAGATTCAAAGGTATTTCCATATCATATAGAGATATAGAGAGCAAATAAAATAAATATTTTAACTAATGAATTGTAAAAATAATTTTTTGTAGTTTATATTCATATCGTTGATTACATTTTATTGCACATCTTTCAAAGTCAAAGCATTACTTCACACTGCATAACTAATAACTAGATGCTGATAGATGACAAAATTTCAATTACAATACAGTTTTTACAAAGTCAACCTAAGCAGTTATACAATTACTTCACATTGCATAACTAATAAGTAGGAGCAGCTACCAATTGCATTTTCTTATCATGGCATTATATGAGGCCAGATTTATTTGACGTATTTTATCAAATAGTTCACTACCTTGTCTATGTTACCACATTTTTCATACATGTCTACCAAAGTATTTTGTCAAACATTTCACTGCCTTGTTGCTATGGCTAAAGCATAAAACAAGTGCTTTCAAACAAGCTATGGATGCTTGGAAAAAATCTACCAAAAGCATAATAACAAGCAATACTATAGACAAGGCAATGAACTACTTGAAAAAACTGCCTAAAAGAAATGTGGTCTCATGGTGATGGAATGCCATGACATGCAAATTGCTATGGATTTTCATGCCATTCCATCACCATGAGACCACATTTATTTGAGGCATTTTTTCAAACAATTCATTGCCTTGTCTATGCTACCACATTTTTGTACATGTTTACCAAAGCATTGTATCAAACAGTTCACTGCCTTGCTGCTATAGCTAAAAGCCTAAAATAGGTGCTTGCAAACAAGCTACAGATGCTTGGAAAAATCTATCACAAGCATAATAAGAAGCAATAGCATAGACAAGGAAGTGAACTGTTCAAAAAAATGCCTCAAAGAAATGTGGTCTCAATGTGCTTGTCATGGCATTCCATCACCAAGAGAACACATTTCTTTGAGGATTTTTTTCAAACAGTTCATTGCCTTGTCTATGCTACCACATTTTTCATACATGTCTACCAAAGCATTTTATCAATCAATTCACTACCTTGTTGCTATGGCTAAAAGTCTAAAATAGGTGCTTTCGAACAAGTTATATGGATGCTTGGAAAAAATCCATCAAACCGTAATAGTAAGCAATAATATAGACAAGGTAGCGAACTATTTGAAAAAATACCTCAAATAAATGTGGTCTCATGGTGATGGAATGCCATGAAAAGAAAATTCCTTGGATTGTCATGGCATTCCATCACCATGAGACCACATTTCTTTGAGGCATTTTTTCAAATAGTTTACTACCTTGTCTATGCTACCACATTTTTCATACATGTCTACCAAAGCATTTTATCAAACAGTTCATTGTCTTTCTACTGTGGTTATGAGCCTACAACAAGTGCTTTCGGACAAGTGATGGATGCTTGGAAAAAATCTATCAAAGCATAAGAGTAAGCGAAAGCATGGACAAGGTAGTGAACCGGTAGAATGCAATGGGTGCTCCCATGTTTTACAAATGAGGGGTGAGCTCAATTTATAGGATCCCTGAATACAATTCAATGACCAAGATTGATTTCAAATCAACGACTAAGATTACAAAATAAAACCCTAATTAGGGTTTGTCACAACTAACTACCTCTCGACCAATGAGAAAATTACATTTGGGGACACTTGTCCTGCTAAATACAAACCAACAATAAAAAGTTGTTGCATTATGAAGTGTCAGGTTCATTGAACCTAGACATGCTAGCTTGGAACAATTTGATTGGTTGGAAGATGACGAGGCACCATCTCAGCGTGTTGGATGTCCCCTTTGATCTTGGCCTAAGGCGGACTTCAAGATATGTTTTCCATCTCCTATTTTTAGCTTGGGGCAGACTTTAAGTTGTCTTTTCCATGTATGCTTTAAGCTGCCAGGTCGACATTACGTTGTCTTTTCCATGTATGAGCTTTGAGTTAGGCAAACTTTACTTTTGTCCTGGACAAGAATTATTCAATCCAAGGGCGGAATTGACAACAATTTGGACATAGCTTTTCTTTCCCAAGCAAACTTTGCATCATCTTGGACATTTTCCTTGACCATGGGCATGACAGACTTTGCTTGTGCCTAGCCAAGATTGGGAAGACTTGCTCTTGACTTAGACATGCTTATTTTCCTTCCAAGTGAAAAATGAGAGATGTTATTATAGAGGGGCAGAACACAATCCCATAGGCTTAGACGAGAAGTTTCTAAGCATCATGGTGTCCGAGTAACATCATGCTGAAGTTTGTAGCCATTTTGCACTTCAAACTCTTAAGGGATTCAAGTGGTTGAATGTATCTCAGAGCGATTCGAAGTGTTTGGGTGCAAAAGAGGATCATTTCTAACATAAAATTACCCACTCGGACACGTTGGAATAGTTAGTTTGGTCATACGAATTGCAGAACAAAAGTTGCACCACTTTGCAACTTTGCACTACTTGCATTTGACAATCTTTTCCCCAAGTGAAATCTCGCCACCACAGGAAAAAAAACCTTTGAGATAGCAAAAAATGAGAGAGGTTATTGTAGAGGGGCACAACATGATCCCATAGGATTAGACAAGAAGTTTTTAAGTGTCATGGTGTTCGAGTAACGTCATACTAAAGTTTGTAGCTATTTTGCACTTCAAACTCTTAAGGGATTTAGCCGGTTGAACATAGCTCAGAGCGGTTCGGCGCATTTGGGTGTGAAAGAGGACCATGCCTAGCGTAATCATACCCACTCAGATGTGTTGGAACAATTAGTTTGGTCACACAAGTTGCAGAACAAAAGTTACACCACTTTGCAACTTTGCACTACTTGCGTTTGACAACTTTTTCCCCAAGCGAAATCTTGCTGCCACAGGAAAATGCCTTTGAAATAGCGAAAACCGAAAGAGGTTATTATAGAGGGGCACACCAGGATCCCATAGGAATAGACGAGAAGTTTCTAATGGTCACGGTGTTTGAGTAACGTTATGTTGAAGTTTTCATCCATTTTGCACTTTAGACTCTTAAGGGATTTAATCGGTTGAACGTAGCTCGAAGTGATTTAGTGTGTTTGGGTGCAAAAAATGACCATTAATAGCGTAAATGTACCCACTCAGACGTGTTGGAACAATTATTTTTGTCACACAAGTTGTAGAACACAAGTTGCACCACTTTGCAACTTTGCACTACTTGCATTTGACAACTTTTTCCCCAAGTGAAATCTCACTGCCACAGGAAAATGCCTCAAAGATAGAAAAAACCGAAAGAGGTTATTGTAGAGGGGATCAAAACGATCCCATAGGCTTAGATGAAAATTTTCTAAGCGTCACAATGTTCGAGTAACGTCATGTTGAAGTTTGCAACCATTTTGCACTTCATACTCTTAAGGGATTTAATCAGTTGAACGTAGCTCAAAGCGATTCGGCGCGTTTGGGTGCGAAAGAGGACCATGCCTAGTGTAAATGTACCCACTTGGACATGTTGGAATATTTAGTTTGGTCACACGAGTTGCAGAAAAAAAGTTGCATCACTTTGCAACTTTGCACTACTTGCATTTGACAACTTTTTCCCTAAGCGAAATCTCGCCGCCACAGGAAAACACCTTTGAGATAGAAAAAATTGAAAGAGGTTATTGTAGAGGGGCACAACACAATCCCATAATCTCATACAAAAAATTTCTAAGCATCACAGTGTCCAAGTAATGTCATGTTGAAGTTTGCAGCCATTTTGCACTTCGAACTCTTAAGGGATTCAACCGGTTGAACGTAGCTCCGATCAATTCGACGCGTTTGAGTGTGAAAGAGGACCATGCCTAGCATAAACGTACCCACTCGAATGCATTGGAACAATTAGTTTGGTCACACGAGTTGCAGAACGAAATTTGCACCACTTTGCAACTTTGCACTACTTGCATTTGACAACTTTTACCCCAAGTGAAATATCGCCACCACAGGAAAATGCCTTCAAGATAGCAAAAATTGAAAGATTTTATTGTAGAGGGGCACAACATGATCCCATTGGCTTAAATGAGAAGTTTCTAAGCATCGCGGTGTCCGAGTAATGTCATGTTGAAGTTTGTAGTCATTTTGCACTTCAAACTCTTAAGGGATTTAGCCGGTTGAACGTAGCTCGGAGCGATTCAGTGCGTTTGGGTGTAAAAGAGGACCATGCCTAGCGTAAACATACCCACTTAGACTCGTTGGAATAGTTATTTTGGTCACACGAGTTGCAGAACAAAAGTTGCACCACTTTGCAACTTTGCACTACTTGCATTTTACAACTTTTTCCCCAAGCGAAATCTCGCGGCCACATGAAAATGCCTCCAAGATAGTGAAAACCGAAAGAGGTGTAAAGGGGAACAACTCAATCCCATAGGCTTAGATGAGAATTTTCTAAGCATCACGGTGTCTGAGTAACGTCATGATGAAGTTTGTAGCCATTTTGCACTTCGAACTCTTAAGGGATTCAGCTGGTTGAATGTAGCTCCGAGCAATTCGACGTGTTTGGGTGCGAAAAAGGACCATGCCTAATGTAAACATACCCACTTGGATGCGTTGAAATAGTTATTTTGGTCACACGAGTTGCAAAACAAAAGATGCACCACTTTGCAACTTTACACTACTTGCATTTGAACTCTTTTTCCCCAAGCGAAATCTCACCGCCATAGAAAAACACCTCCAAGATAGCGAAAACTGAAAGAGGTTATTGTAGAGGGTAATAACATGATCCCATAGAATTAGACGATAATTTTTTAAGCATCACGGTGTCTTAGTAACATCATGCTGAAGTTTGCATCCATTTTGCACTTCAGACTCTTAAGGGATTCAGCCGGTTGAACGTAGCTTAGAGCGATTCAGCATGTTTGGATGTGAAAGAGGACCATGCCTGGTGTAAATTTACCCACTGGGATGCGTTGGAATAGTTAGTTTGGTCACACGAGTTGTAGAACGAAAATTGCACCACTTTGCAACTTTGCACTACTTGCATTTGACAACTTTTTCCCCAAGCGAAATCTCGCCACCACAAGAAAATGCCTCCAAGATAGAGAAAATCGAGAGAGGTTATTGTAAAGGGGCTCAACATGATCCCATAGGCTCAAACGAGAAGTTTCTAAGTGTCATGGTATCCGAGTAATGTCATGTTGAAGTTTGCAACCATTTTGCACTTCAAACTCTTAAAAGGATTCAATCGGTTGAACGTATCTTAGAGTGATTCAGCGCGTTTGGGTGCAAAAGAGGACCATGCCTAAACATGAATAAAAAACTTCCAACTGCTTTCCCATGAAATACAACAAGATGACTCTTGAACTTCGACCATTTGACAATAAGTTGCAATTTTGACAACTCTTACACAATTTTGCAATTTTTGCAATATTTTGCAACTTAGACCTTCCAACCACCTAAAGACCTATAAAGGGATTCCTTACATCATAAAATGGTATAAATGACCTTATTGTTTGAACAAAAAGACTCAAATACCCCTAAACAACCAAAAGACCTCAATTGTCAATATTTGCATAAAGTGCTCTTGGTGCACCTACACCAGTTAGTGCTTAGGGTGTCTTAATGTTTTTGGTCATGAATAAGGTCCTTTGTGATGAAATGAAAGGTAGGTCTACAACTATCCAAACTCAATCACATGTACTTACTTTGGAACGATACCATCAAACTAACCTTGAGCGCTCGAAAAGGGGCTCCAATTAGCCCACTTTAACAAAGGAACTCTCCTTCAATCTTATTTCCCACTCAAAATACCATTGGAAAGTCCTCAAAATACCTCCAAAACCACAAATTATTCAACCACTGAGTCAAAACTCGCTTGCTAAGACCCTCTTTCATGAAACCCTCATTTTTTACTAAATAAGCTGGTGTTTATTGAAAAACCTATCTCCAGACCTCATTCAACCTCAAAATATTTTCAAACACTCTTATTTCACCATGCACAAACTTAATTCACCTTCAAATTATTCTGCCCCAAAATTTCTCACACATTTCCTTCTTAAGACCTCTTAATTTCACCCATTTTCACTCTTTGTTCAACTAGGGCTTCAAGCCCAAACATCCAAATGACCTACCATGCCCTTGTAGACCTTCTATCACATCAAACTCCACTTGATAACACTAAAACAACCAGGTTCTAACCTTCTTCCAAACTATTTCTTTAATATGCTACTTCAAGTTATGCCTTCTAGGCCTAAATTCATGCTTTTTCCACAAGGGCAGTGCGGAAATTTCCACCAAATATCTTTTCCACCCATTGTTTTCTATTGTAACTTAGTGAAATGGAATAATTAGGTGTAGGGGGCATGTGTGCATGATTTTAGGAGTAGGGGTGGCCATTTGGGGGTTTAGGCATGATGCGTAGTTGTTAAGAATGTGTGTTTTGAGTGAAATTTGGAGGTTAAGAGTAGGTAGTGATGGAAAACACTTGGGGAAACACTTTGTAAGAGTTAATTAAGCAAGGGAAAATATATTTGAAGGTGTTGGAGGCATTGAAATAGTGAGGAGAGGTTTGGAGGTGAGGTTTTCAATAAACCCCCTTTGAAACTTGTCAAAAGTGAGGGTTTTAGAGTTTTGGACTGTTGGTGAGTATTTCATTGAAAGATGATTGTTGATTTAGTGCTTATGTACCCTAGTCATGAATGTCCAATGTTGTTTTGTAAGGTTCACCTTGTTCCTTGTTTTATTGCTTAATAGTGTTGTTGTCATCACACGTCTTGTGGCACAACTATCCTTCGTGCGTGAGGTAGAACCCACACTCTCATATGCACTCATCAAGTTCTTTACAATGGAATTTTCACTTGATTCATTCGAAACTCTCATTCCAAGATCCTTCATGGTGGGCCTAAATTTGAGTTGCCTCATCATTTCAACAAATAGTTGGAATCTTCCACCCTCAGTTAGCTTCTAAAAAAAAAAACTTCGTATCCTCTGTGTAGCTCTTTGACATGTACATTTTGACATCTTATCAGGCATCCATTTCAAAACATTGGAATCAATATAAATCAAAAATCTAGTTTTTCTATGCAAAACTCTAGGAGTTCTCAAATGTAAATTTGTGTCAACATTAGGAATGCCAACAACATCGACGATAGATCGCGTACCTTTAATCAGAGATGCAATTGATGACATACCTTGATATTGACATGTAAACGATGTTGTACCTCCAACTTGAGATGTTTGTGGAGTGACTTCAAATAGAGGTGTGTTTGCTGATGTACTTTCGAAATGCAATGTTGTTGATGGTGTGTCTTCAATTGTAGATTTGATTTCCGATGTACTTGGAAGACCACATGTTGTTGCTAGTGTGTCTTCAACTAGAGATGTGCATTGAACTTCACCTATGGTTGATGATGTGCCTCCAACTTGGGGATCCATTTGTGTCCTTCCACGAACTTTGTCCATTCGTGCCATTTTTTTTTCCAATTGTACATCTCTCTTAGATTGCATGGGAATTTTTGGTTGTACGAGCTGCAATTCTTTTGCTTCACAAGCTACAATTTTTTATTCTCTTCTCCTTGCATTTTTTACTGTACATTCTTCCAGTGTTAGAGGCTTTGGTCATTTCCTTGGCATGACATTGAATGCTGCATATTCACAATCACACATAGAACAAAAGTAAGTAATGCATTTTATGAAACATATTGATAATGTTGATTATATTGCATTTTATTGAACACACCAAAGCATTCTGTGAAAGAAGGCAGTGAGTTGTTTGGAATTATCAAACATGTCTATATGATACAACATTTTTCATACATAAATCTACCTCCATACCACAAGAAAAGAACTTGCAATGCATTTTTTCAAACATATCCATACCACTAATTACATTGCATTTTGTGGTTATTTGAGTCATTTTGGGCAACAAATGTAAAAGTTGCAAATGATATCAAAAATTTGTCAATTTAGAAAAAAATTGTCAAGGAGGGTAAAATGGTATTTAGAAAAAAAATTTCAAGGAGAGGTTGGCATGCAATTTTGAGAAGAGAAGTAATTCAAACACCCCCTGTTTTTGTGTATTTTCCAAAAAATTTGAAGTTTCTTTGATCTGTACGGTTACGTACCAAAAATTTATGATCTTTAATGGAGTGAATCTTGTGGGAAGTAGGCCTAAAACCATTTTAGACTTGGTTTTTATTGATTTCAATTGTTTTTGTGCATTTTTGTGTTGCTTTCATGAATGTTTTTGTGCAAATTTTGCTTGAAAATGGAGGGTTTGAACTGGGGTTTGGTGAAATATTGATGATAGAGGCTGGTGAATGAACTTATAAGCATATGCAAACATAATTAAGAGTGTTTGAAGTGGTAGCTAGGCTAGAAAAGGTCTGAGATATAGTTTTTCAATAAACCCCCATGTAAATTGCCTAAAATGAGGGTTTCTTATTTAGATGTCTTCGAAAGTGTGTCACTACAAATAAATGGTGAAATTGTAGTTTTTGTTGACTAGTTGTTGCTGCCACATTGAGTTTTGGGATTGAGGAGGAGTTTCCAATAGGGCCCCTTTGTAAAAGTGACCTAATTTGTGTTCTACGACAACGTACAGGTGCGTTGTTTTGTCAAAGTTGTTCCAAAGAAACCTAATGGTGTTTTGAGGTCAACAAACCTCTATTGAAAACCTACAAGGAAGAATGGTAAATGGTATGAATGAATGGAAACTTTCATTAAACCAACTATGTCTTGAGTCACTTGAAGTTATCTAAGTATGTGATGAAGGTGAATTCTGTATGGCACAAAAAAATCAATAGAAACTTGCACATTAACATTGATGAAAGCTCTTAGGTTTTCCAAATTAGTTGAAAATAATTTTTTTCCCACAACCATCAATAATAATGAATTTAATGTTCAATTCTATGTGTAACAATGAAGATTAATAAAATCATCAAATGAATGGTCTATAAATTGTCAAAACAAAACAAAAAAACTTGTGTTAAGTTGAATTTGTTTATCTAAGCATGTTGGAAATGGACTATTATAAGCAATGCAAATAGAATTCATAAGAAAAAATTTCTTAAGTTGATGTCGTTTATATAAGTTTAAACATGAATTCATCTAAATTATGTCATGGTTTTCATTTTTTTCTTCAAAGTCATAAAAAATTAAACTTTTTTATGCAACTCCCATCTAATTCAATGTTGAATTCTATGTCCAATTGTTATGATTAATAAAATCATTAAAGGAATTTAGATTATTGTTAAAAATAAACAAACATACTAAATATAAACATTTCAATATTACCAAAATGAATATATTACCTGAGATAATGTAAAATGATGTAGAAACTTCAAAATGTCTTCATCTACATTGTTTGGCATGCAAATTGGTGGCAAAAAGGTGATGGATCAAGCATAGATTGGTACAACAGGGATTCAACTGCATAAAAAAGGTGTTTCTCTATCAAATTAAGTGTTGAACTAGACAAAAGTAGAAGCATGTGGGCCAGAATCACATGGTTAACCCCTATTTTACCGTTTCAAGGTAAAAAACACATTTAGCACTGGCCAAATTTGGAGAGCGCCAAATTTGGTGCTTTGAAATGATTTCACAATATCAATAGGAAGGGAGTGAGACTTGAGATAGAGGGAGAGGGGATATGAGTGAGAGAGATTAGTCCTAGTAGTGTGGTAGGGACTGAGACCTGAGAGTGATAGAGACTTAAGAGGGATAGAGAGTTATCTAGTTAGGGTAGGGGGGAAGACCTCACAATGGGAGCTCAGGGTTGGAGTGAAATAGATTTGTCTACCCTCTACCCTTAAACTATAAATTGTAACCCTTAAATCCTGAACCCTAAAACCCTCAATCCTCCCTCTCTCTCAACCGTCAACCCTTTACCCTCTACCCTCAACCCTAAGCCCTTAAACCCTAAACCTTAAACCCTCTACCCTCAACCCTTAAACCATAAACCATAAACCCTAAAATCATCAACCCCCTGACTCTCTCTCTCTCAACCCTACACCCTCTACCCTCTACCCTCAACCCTTGAACCTTAAACCCTCTACCCTCAATCCTCGACCCTTAAACCCTAAAACCCTAAAATCCTAAACCTTAAACCCTCGACCCTCGACCCTCAACCCTCAACCCTTAAACCCTCAACCGCCCCCCCCTCTCTCTCAACCCTACACCCTACTTCAACCTCAACCCTCAACCTCAACCTCTACCCTACCCCTCAAACTCAACCCTTAAACCCTAAACCTTAAACCCTCTACCCTCAACCCTCGACCCTTAAACCCTAAAACCCTTAACCCTCTCACTCTCTTTTTCTCTCTCTCTCTAAACCCTCAACCCCCCTCTCTCTCAACCCTACACCCTCTACCCTTAAACCGTAAATCATAAACCCTAAAACCCTCAACCCCCCTCCTCTCTCTCTCAACCCTACACCCTCTACTCTCAACCCTACACCCTCTCTATCAACCCTATGCCCTCTACTCTCAACCCTCAACCCTCTACCCTCAACCCTCTATACTCAACCCTAAAACCCTTAACCCTCTCACTCTCTCTATCTCTCTCTCTAAATCCTCAACCCCCCTCTCTCTCTCGACCCCACACCCTCTACCCTTAAACTATAAACCCTAAACCCTAAAACTCTTAATCCCTCAACCCCCTCTCTCTCTCTACCCTCAACCCTCAACCCTCAACCCTCAACCCTTAAACCCTCTACCCTCAACCCTTGACCCTTAAACCCTAAAACCCTTAAAACCTAAACTAAACCCTCTACCTCGACCCTCAACCCCTTCTCTCTCAACCCTACACCCTCTACCCTTAAACCATAAACCCAAACCCTAAACCCTAAAACCCTTTAAACCCTCAACCCTCTCCTCAGCAACCCTACACCCTCTACTCTCTACTCTCAACCCTCTACCCTCTACCCTCAACCCTTGACCCTTAAACCCTAAACCTTAAACCCTCTACCCTCAACCCTTGACCCTTACACCCTAAAACCCTTAACCCTCTCACTCTCTTTGTCTCTCTCTCTAAACAATCAACCCCCCTCTCTCTCTCAACCCTACACCCTCTACCCTTAAACCGTAAACCCTAAAACTCTTAAACCCTCAACCCCCCTCTCTCTCAACCCTACACCCTCTACTCTCAACCTCTACCCTCAACCCTCTACCCTTAAACCATTAAACCCTAAAAACATCAACCCCCTCTCTCTCTCAACCCTAAAACCTCTACCTTCAACCCTCAACCCTATACCCTATACCATCTACCCTCAACCCTCTACCCTCCACCCTCAACCCTTAAACCATCTACCCTCCACCCTTAACCCTCTACCCTTAACACTAAAACCCTCAAACCTCTCTATCTCTCTCTCTACCCTCTACCCTTTACCCTCAACCCTTAAACCCTAAAAACCTTAAACCCTCAACCCCCTTCCCTCTCTCTCAACCCTACACCCTCTACCCTTAAACCCTAAACCCTAAACCATAAGCCCTAAAAATCTTAAACCCTCTACCCTATACCATCTACCCTCAACCCTCAACCCTCCACCCTCCACCCTCAACCCTCAACCCTTAAACCCTTAACCCTTAAACCCTAAACCCTTAAACCGTCTACCCTCTACCCTCAACCCTCTCTATCTCTCTCTCTCTACCCTTTTCCTGTTGGAAACAAGCAACACTAAGAAGGGGGGTGAATCAATGTTTTGCAAAAATTAACTTTATTATTTTGATCTTTAGCCCACTTAAAAATTCAACCAAAAGAAATATGCATAAGTAGAAAGCAAACAACCACAACGTCATAACACAAGGATTTTTATGTGGAAACCTTGTTAATGGAAAAACCACGATGGATGGCCAATCCACAATATTATCTGAGTATACTCAAAAATATTACAAAATGGGAATGCACTTGCATTCAGGCTCACTGCTTAAAATAGAAAGGCACACTACCTTACAAATATTTAGATTAGATCCAAGAGAATAAATTGAGAGAATATCATCTACAAATGCTTGGTTACAGTTCTGGTTAGGCTTAGTAGTCGATCTTCTATCCTTCTAACTGATTCTACACTTCTGCTCTGTTATGCTCTAACTCGCTTCACAAAATCTTTATGCGCAAGTGAAACTATGCATAAAATTGCTTAATCACCCTTCTAATATTTGCAATACACATCGAAACACCTTCTACATACACAAAATGATATAATTGAACATTTATATGTATCTGTGACTAAGAATTTAATCGCAACTTGTTGGCTTCAATAAAACTTAAGAATATTTACAACTGTCAGCTCAAATAATGAATAATATTCAATGCGCACCCACAATGGTTGGTCATGACTTAGCTTGGACTCAAATCAAGATGATCAAACACAAAAACATTTGAGTAGACACTCCTCGAATATCCGCAACACTTAAAATCATCTGGGTCGGCCACAAAATACTGATGAGCAAAAAGATATCCAACCGTATCGCCAAAATTGCATACAACTTAATATGAGGAACTGATAATTTCATACTACACAAAAAATACATCGATTAACCTCCCATAAGATCCACAACTCAAAATAACAACAAAAAATCTACAAGTGAATTGATGGACGCAGAACTGTCGGATGCTCTGTTCTTCCTTAATTGTCTTCAATCTGTCTGCCAGTAGGAGAAAATGATGACGTGTGAATCCAATCACCGACTAGGGTTTCCATCAATGACAACACCAAAAAATCTCTGCAGTGTCTCTTGCCAACAATCTTCCCCTTTGGCATTGATGGCAACACTTAGTGAAAAATGACTAAGTGTCGAATCAAAACCAACATAAATTACACTACCACTTCAAAAATTCAAAAAAGAATCTTCAATCTCATCACAGAAAAGCAACTCCCCCTAAGATTCATTTTTCACTATACAAATCTCCCCCTTTGACATCAATGGAAAAAACTAGGGAAACAAAATTCCAAAATATCAAAACTGTACAAGCATGAACTTGTAACTTACACAAATTTGAAAACATCTACAAGATCTTTCTTCAACACACTTAAATTTGTGTCCCAAACCATTTTGAAACTCTCCAGAATTGTTATGTGACCACAAACTAAATAATATTGAGCTTCAAAAAACTCAAGATTCATTGGATCACTAACTGCCATAGCATCTTTGGCTTCCTTTAATGCACTCACCATTAATTCAATCTTTGGACCAATTAGTCCTCTGATTTCACATGCTCTCTCTACAATCCTGCCATTTTCATGCTTCAAGCTCCTTATTTTTTCAAGTAGAGATATTACTTGACCTTCTTGTTTACCAACATCACCAGCTAACGGATCAAAAGCATCAGAAATGGTCGCCAATTTTTTTTCAAGATCCTTTACCTTCTCATTATCTTCAGTAAACTTGGACAAAACCAAACATGACTTATAGGCCTTTCCACCTTCAGATATAGAACCTTGAATATTCTTCATACAGGTGGCTAACAAAGTTTTATCTTTTGCAATCACTTCCTTTAACCAACTAAATATTTTTCCATTAAACTCTTTCTGCACTTTATCCATGGCTGATTTTTCAAGAGACTCAAAATGAGTACTTATAGAACTTATGAGATTCTTCGGTTCACTAGAGGATGAACCAGATGGATCCTTTACATGAGTCAGCATAATTTTCTCTAGAACTCCAAATGCAAGACACAAAAGTTCATTATCCTCAATGTGAGACTTCAAAATATTTTCACTGGCCTTAACTTGAGCAATTGATGCGACCTTCATTATCTAAATTGGGGACAAGGTGGATAGATTGATTGGGCCTTCAACCAATTCAGGATCAAATTCTTCCTATTGTTCCACCAGAGAGTTTTCCTCTACCTCGACAATGTCTCTTGCTTCCACTGGAATATCCTTATCTTGAACTTTTTCTTTTTCAACTTTTGGTCCTTTAGTGACTATTTCTTGATTGCCTTTAGGAGCTTCAACTTCTTCATTCTAGGCATCTCCTTTTCTTTAGCTAATACAACCTTAGGAGCTTCAATCTCCATAGGTACTTCTGTATTATTCACATCATGAATATCCTCAAATTCTAGAGGATCAAATACATGCACATTCTCCTCATTTACATTCACCTCTTCATTTACCATATCAGTTACAACTTCTTCAACATTGATCTTGATCCTAGACAGAAATGCTTCTAGGATTTTCTTGGTTTCCTCAACAACAATGTCAGTTTCACCAATCATAAGTTTGTTCACCCTTGTTTTTCTTTTGAATTCCTTCTTAGCTTTGTCCAGGAGTGAATTCATCTCCTCAATACACATTTCTGGGCATAAGTCTGCAAGAATTCTCTTTCTCATATGTTCTTCTATTCTATCAGTTACTCTTCTTGCCTCCAAAACATCATACAAAATCTTGGGTAAACCAGACATAATTTCAACAAGAACTTTATTGAAAATATTTAGATGTTTTATTATTGCCTCCTCCAGAATTCTTTGACCTAATTTATCAAAATTTTCATACCATTTGCAGAGGGGCTTGAGGTTTCCATCCTTGAAAACAACATTCTCAACTTCCTCAACTGTCATACTTGGTATGTTAGTTTTTTCCTTCTTCTTTGCCTTTTCTTCCTCACCGAAATATTTTCTCTTTGTTACCTTTGTGTCTTGAGTGTCGATAGCCTTCATTTATTTCACTCTTTCATCTGACTCAGTCTCCTCACTTTCTGAGATGGCTTCATATGTTCTTGTGCTCTTGTTCTTCTTCCTCTTACTAGAAGTCTTATCTTGAGTTTGCACAGGCTTAGCTATAGGAGAACTCCTTGTTGATTTGGTATGGGAAGAGGGTGTTGTCGGACTAGCAGATTCAGTTCTTGCTGACTCTTTTCCTGCCTCAGCTTCATCTCTCTTTCTTCTAGATTCTTTCAATTTTTCTATAGGTATTCCCATGTTTTCTGCAAACACTTCTACTTCTTTTCTTACTCTTCTGAGTATCTTTGGCTTCTATAATTGATCATGGAATTGCATGCTCTTTTATGCATAAGATCCAAACCTTTCTTTTGTTGGATCCAGAGGCATGCTCAACAAATATTCTGCATACACCTTCAAGATGTTTTCCTCAACTTCATATCCCATAGGCATAATCCATATTGTTCTAGGATCAACAACTTCCATATGGCATTGATAAATATCTACCATGAAACAAATTGTATCTTTGTACTTTTCCACAATTGAAGTAGGGATTCTTTCTCTTGCATGCATCATATTCTAATTTTTTTTGAAGTACCCCCAAAGGGAAGTATTTCTAGTTTTTCTATCACTACTTCCAAACAATATATCTCTTATTTGAATAGCTACAGGCTAATTGATTTTCCAATGAACTTTCCCAACACCTGAAATATCATTCATGAAGTAAAAGAACAAAGACAACAACAAATTACCATATTTAAAAGTGTTCTTATTGTCCTTCATAATCTTATTCAAATTCTCCATCAGTTGACTTTTAAGTAGATCACACAAGTCATAATTTGCATTTTCCTTTACCATCTGATAGGCTACATAAATGGCTGTACCAGATACAGAATTATCCTGGCTGGAGTGGTAGACCTTGTAGCCAATGACCACTAATGAAAATTTCACATCCACTTCAACAATATCTTTGATTTTCATTGCTCTTCTATCAAATGTTGCACCTATTTTATTAGTAACAGTTTGATTCTTTACATATTTCAAGATTGGAAAACTACCGAAAGAATTTAGACCTATGACAACACTTATAGCCTCTTTCGCAATCTTAAAAGGTATATTCAACCACATGAACTCGACATGAACACAACTCATATTGTATCGAACCCATTTGCTTTCCTCAAATATGGGAAATTTTGCAAACTATGTGAACTTCTTCTCTTCTAGGGTTTGGTATTCTGGCTTAATAGTGAAGTCCTCTCCAAGTATATGGTTGGAATACAAATTCATCAATTGTGAGGTTTCTAACTCTTCAATGTTAGAATGATTGTAAGCCCTAATGTCTTCAGTATGCAAGACTACGTATGATACAGATGAAAATGCACTGACAAGCTTGATATCAATAGACTTATAAGGATGCCATTTGAACTTAGGACGGGCCTATCCTTTACTTCTACTACCAATGGAGTGGCCATTTTACAAGTTCACAAATTCATAGGTTTTTCCGATAAATACCTTTTCGTTGGATCGGAGTTTGATCATTGAATCTTCTTCACACTTGAATCTCGCCTCAATTCAACAAAGTTTTCTTTAGGGCTCTCCAAAACTTCTTTTCTCCAAAATGTAAAGTGACAAATGAAAGATAAAAATAACATTTTATTGTTCGCACAACTAACCCTTTTTGTCGCAATAAATGCTTTTACCCTAATTCATCTCGTTACCTTGTTTCCATGCACTAAGACAGATAATTCTCCTACAGATCTCCAATACTGTATAATACCTTCTCAATTTGGTTGAACAACATCTGAAAAACATTTAGGCACTTGCTGGACCTATCCACATTATGGTGTCAGTTACTGGCAAGGGGTTAAGAGATTTTATTGACAGCTCCCCCTAGGCCAAAGGCCTAAAACTAATTCTTGGAGGAATTACCAGAAGCATATTTTGGTGCAGGTGCATTTCCTTCAACAGAGGGATCCTTCTTCACCCATTTCTTCTGCATTTGACCCCTAATTTTATCTATAGTGACTTTTCCTTTTCCCTTAACATCCTATTGCATGTTCTGTTTTACTGAACCTCTTCTGCTCCAACAAAATCTAGTAGTATGCCAAAAAAAATTGCACTTGTAACACACAAAATCTCTCTATCCAAACCTACTATTCCACTCATTTTTCCTTGATCTACATTGGTTAGCAATATGCCCGAGTCTATTGCATGCATAGCATCTAACATCTACATGAAATTTGTTCATCACAATTTTGCATTCACTTGACTTATGACCAAACTTATTACAATTAAAGCACTGACCCAAGAATGATGGTCGTCTTGGATTCATCCTTCTTCTACATTGAGAAGCCATATGACCAAATTTATTGCAATTAAAATAGTAACCATTGAATCTTTGAGCATTTGGTTGTCTTACCAAATTCCTTCTAGCTCCATTCATCTGATTTCCTTGCCCGAATCTTCCTTGTTCAAAATTCCTTTGTCCAGATCTGGAACTTTCACCTTCATCATAGCCAAGACCTCGCTTGTCACCATCAGTCCTCTAACCTTTAATCAGTTCATCAAGCTTGGTTGAGCTAGCTTTAAATTTCTCCTTGTACTCATTTGCAGTAGTAAGTTCATTTATGAGATCATCAAGTTGTTTTTCAAGCACTTCCTCATTGTTTTTAGATTGTTCAATTCATTGTCCAATCTATTGCATTGTTCAGATTTTTCTTTCAAGGATTGAGCAAGCTTTTCTTCATTCTTCTTTCTATCTTCAATTTCCTTGGTCATTTTCATCATGATAGATTCCATCTCACGCTTCAGGGCAGCATTTTCTCTAGAAATTTTTTCACACTCTTCTATTTTCTCCTTCAAGGCATGACTCAGTTGTTCATCTTCCATGCTTCTATTCTTTTGCTTAAGCTGATCACATAATTCCTTTCTTTTCTCCCTTTATTCATTGATTTTGTCTTTCAATGACTAAATGAATTTTTCTACATTCTCTGGATTTTCTTGCAGTTCTCGGTTCTCAGATTTTGATTGGTTAAGATCATCCAGGGCCACCAAAAGTTGTTCTTGAAGACTGCTTGTATCCATTGAAAACACTTTCCAAGATCTCCCCAAGCTCTTAGACTTCTTTCGAGGAACTAGCTTTGATACCAATTGTTGGAAACAAGAAACACTAAGAGGGGGGATGAATCAGTGTTCTGCAAAAATTAACTTTATTATTTTGATCTTTAGCCCACTTAAAACATTCAACCAAAAGAAATATGCATAAGAAAAAAGAAAACAACCACAACACCATAACACAAGGATTTTTACATGGAAACCCTATTAATGGAAAAGCCACTGTGGATGGCCAATCCACAATATTATCTGAGTATACTCAAAAAGATTAAAATATGGGAATGCACTTGCATTTAGGCTCACTACTTAGAGCTCACTACTCAAAATAGAAAGGTACACTACCTTAAAAAGATATGGATTAGATCCAAGAGAATGAACTGAGACAATAACATCTACAAATGCTTGATTACAGTTTTGGTTAGGCTCAATAGTTGATCTTCTATCCTTCTGATTGATTCTACACTTATGTTATGTTCTACTCTAACTCGCTTCACAAAATCTTTATGCGCTGAAAATGTACATAAAATTTCTCAATCACCCTTCTAATATTCACAATACACATCGACATACCTTCTACATACACAAAATGATATAATTGAACATTTATATATATCCGCGACTAAGAATTTAATCACAACCTGTTGGCTTCAATAAAACTTAAGAATATTTACAACTATCAGCTCAAATCATGAATAATATTCAATGCGCACCCACAACGGTTGGTCATAACTTAGCTCAGACCCAAATCAAGATGATCAAACACAAAAATAATTGAGTAGACACTCCTTGAATAACTACGACACTTAAAACCATCCGGGTCGGCCATAAAATACTGATGAATAGAAAGATATCCAACCATACCTGCAAACTTGCATACAACTTGATACGAGGCACTGAGAATTTTGTACAACACAAGAAATACATTGATTAACCTCCCATAAGATCCACAACTCAAAATAACAACAAAAATTCTGCAAGTGAATCGATGGACGTAGAACTGTCAGATGCTTTGTTCTTCCTTAACTGTCTTCAATATGTCTACCGGTAGGAGCTAATGATGACATGTGGATCCAATCACCGACTAGGGTTGCCATCAATAACAACACCAAAAAACATTTGCAATGTGTCTTGCCAATACTACCCTCTACCCTCAACCCTCAACCTTTAAACCCTAAAACCATTAAACCCTCAACCCCATTCTCTCTTTCTCAACCCTACACCCTCTACCATTAAAATGTAAACCCTAAAACCCTAAAACCCTCAACCCCCCTCTCTCTCAACCCTACACCCTCTACTCTCCTCAACCCTCTACCTCTACCCTCAACCTCTACCTCAACCCTAAAACCCTTAACCCTCCTACCTCTCTATCTCTCTCTAAACCCCTCAACCCACCCTCTCTCTCTCTCTCGACCCCTACACCCTCTACCCTTAAATCAGAACCCTAAACCCTAAAAATCTTTAAATCAACTCTCTCTCTCTCTCTCTCCTTGAACTTAGATCTCAACCTCAACCTCAACCTCAACCTCAACCTCAACCTCAACACTTAAACTAATAAACCCTATACCTCAAACCTTATACTAAACCCTTTAAACCCTCTTACCATCTATTTTAACTCTCAATCACAACCTCAACCCCACTCCTCTACCCTACTCCTCAACCCTCAACCTCAACCTCACAATCCCTTAAACCCCAACCCCACCTAAAGTCTCCTACCTTAAACTTAAACCCAAACCCTAAACCACTAAACTTCTACCTCTACCTCTACCTCAACCCTCAACCCTTAACCCTAAACCCTAAACCTCAACCTCAACCCTCAACCCTCAACCCTAAACCCTTAAACCCCAAACCCTAAACCCTAAACCCCAACCCTAAACCCCAAACCCCACCCCTAACCTCCAACCCTAAACCTTAATCCTGAACCCCAAAACCCCAAAACCCCAAAACCCTAAACTCTAAATCCCTAAACCCTCTACCCCCTCTACCTCAAACCCCCTCTCCTCAACCCTAAAACCTCTACCCTTAACCACATTAATCCCAAACCCTCGAATCCCTAAACCCTACCTTCTACCCCAAACCCTTAAACCCCAAACCTCTACCCTTAAATCCATAAACCCCAACCTAAACCTTAAACCCTAAAGTTGAAACTTAACCCTAACCTCCACCTCCACCCTATCCCTAACTCCTAAACCTCAACCCATGTTCTTAAAACCATAAATCAGAATCCCTAAACCCTAAAACCCCTTGGGGGAGAGGGAGTAGGAGGGATAGAGGGATGGGAAAGATGGAGGGAGTGAGAGAGAGATAGAGAGAGAGAGGGGGTGGGGGGAGATACCTGAGAGAGAGGGAGAGAGAGAGAGAGGGGGGTGGGAGGGAGATACCTAAGAGAGAGGGTGTGGGAGAGAGATAAAGGGAGTGAGTGAGAGAGACAAAGAGAGACCTGACAAAGGGAGAGAGGGTAGGATGGAGAGGGGGTGGGAAGGAGATACTTGAGAGAGAGAAAGAGGGAGAGAGAGTGGGAGAAAGATAGAGGGTGTGGGAGAGGGACTTGGGAGAGAGAGGGAGAGGTGGTGGGAGGGAGATACTTGAGAGAGGGAAATGGATATGGAGTGAGAGAGGGGGGGAGTGGAAGAGAGATAGAGGGGGTAGGACACAAATACTTGAGAGAGAGAGAGGGGGTGGGAGGGAGAGACCTAAGAGGAGGGAGAGAGAGAGGGAGAGAGAGGGGTGGGAGGAGAACCCAGAGAGAGGGAGGGAGGGAGAGGTGGGAGGAGAACCTAAGAGAGAGGGGTGGAGGGAGACACTTGAGAGAGAAGGAGAGGAGGCTGAGGGAGAGACCCAAGAGAGTAGGGAGAGAGGAGGGAGAGCAGAGGGATGGGAGAGATACAAGGAGGAGAGAGAGAGACTTGAGAGAGGGGAGACATTCAAGATAGAGGATGAGAGAGATGAGGAGGAGAGAGAGGGGGGTGGGGGAGACACTGAGAGAGAGAGTGAGGTGGGAGGGAGATAACGAGAGAGAGGGGAGAGAGAGGAGAGAGATAGAGGGAGTGAGATAGAGGGAGGAGAGAGAGAGAGGTGTGGGAGAGAGATAAAGGAGTAGTGAGAGACAAAGAGAGACTTGAGGAGGGAGAGGAGGTGGGAGGGAGAGAGTGGGAGAGAGATAGAGGACATGAGAGAGAGAGACTAACTTGAGAGAGAGAGGGAGAGGTGGTGGGAGGGAGATACTTGAGAGAGAGGGAGTGAGAGAGGGAGGGAGTGGAAGAGAGATAGAGGGAGTGACTATGAGAGGGAGATGGGGTAGGATGGGGAGACTTGAAAAAGAGAGAGAGGGGAGATGCAGGATGGGAAGAAGAGAGAGAGAGAGGAGAGGGGTGAGGAGAGATTGAGAGAGAGGGTATGAGGAGAGAGAGAGAGAGAGAGAGAGAGAGAGAGAGAGAGAGAGAGAGAGAGAGAGAGAGAGAGAGAGAGAGAAGAAGAGAGAGAGAGAGAGAGAGAGAGAGAGAGAGAGAGAGAGAGAGAGAGAGAGAGAGAGAGAGAGAGAGAGAGAGAGAGAGAGAGAGAGAGGGACTCTGGGAGAGAAAGAGGGGGATGGAGACCCCTAGAGAGGAGAGAGAGGAGAGATAGAGTGAGTGAGAGAGAGGGAATGGGAGAGAGATAGAGGGAGTGAGTGAGAGACCTAAGAGAGGGAGAGGGGGTAGGAGGGAGAGACAAAGAGAGAAAGATAATGACCTAAGAGAGGGAGATGGAGTGAGAGAGATAAAAAAACCAAAGGGGGAGAGAGAGAGGGAGAGTGAGAAATGGGGTCAGAGTGAGATATATTTATTTAGGTACCTATGTGGGAGGGAAAGAGACCTGGGAGAGGGGATTGGACTAAGAGAGAGTTGTCTAGGTTGCGTGGGAGGGAGTAAGACCTAAGAGAGAGAGACTTCAGAGGGATAAAGAGTTATCCAGTTGGGGTAATGAGTTAGAGAGCGTATGAAAGGTAAAGCCTCAACTATCCATCTATGATCATAAACTATGAACTCTAAGCATTATCAAAGTTGTCAACCAAAGAGAGGGGAAATTCAGGTTTTGTTCAAAGTAAGTCATTTAGTGAGTGCCAAATTTGGTGCTCTACAAATGACATATCACATTTGGCGCACACCAAATTTCGTGCTCGCCAAATGTGATGTGCCATTTGGCGAGCGCCAAATTTGGCACTAACCAAATGACCTACTTTGGATGTGTTAATTGATAGGATTTTCCAAATTTCCTCATATTTTCATCTGTGCTTCCCATCTCATTTGCATGACTTTCAATGCAACTTTATAAAAAAAATCGTGATAGCATTAACCTCTCTCTTAGCTATCTAAATATATAATTCTTTTTTCATTTTGATTTAGTTAAGGTTTTTATCCATGGATTCTATTGTAAATGCCTTCATTTTTGGTCAAAAACCAACATGTGCTAGTTTTAGGATAGCTTTTTACTCGTTCATCGAAACGTGAAACAAATTAAATTTTTTGAAACTAGACTCCATTCTACACATGATGAAAAAAAAAAAATTTTCAATTAGTTTTCAAAAAATTTAGGTGGGGAGCACACTCAAATTTCAACTTTTCAGGATGTGTCCACTTTGAATATTCATAAAATATTATATATTCATTAAAAAAATTATCCGAAAGAACAAGGACAAACTACATGGTGTTAGCTAATTTCTCACCATTGGGATTTTTGAAATTCTAAAAAAAAATTAATCAAAAAGGGGGGAGCCCTCAGGCGCTATGTTGTTTTTTTTTTTATAAAAAAGGACCTGTTTCCCCCCCCCTTTTTGAGACCCTTAATCTTCATTAAGTTCAAAAAAAATTAGTAGCTTAGAAACTAGAATTAGAGCACTTCAACTTTTGTTCTTTCTGCATCTTGAAATTTTGAGCGTAACTACATTTTCTCGTGCAAATAAGATTTTGTTGATTTTTAAAAAAAAGTGGCATCTTAAGAGCCAAAATTGTGTCACAAATCCATGCACTGACCCAAATAGAGAGATAAAGAGGGATACAAAGATATATAGAGAGATAGGTAGAGATATAGAGGAATAAAGAGGGATAGAGAAAGAGGTAGAGATAGTAAGGGAGATAGAGAAATATAGATAAAGGAAAAGAGAAAGAGAGAATAGGAGAGAAACATAGATAGAAATAAAGTCACATAAAGAGATAGGGAGATAATATATTAAGATATCTCTCCCTCTCTCCCCTCTCTCTCATTCACTCCATCTCTCCTACTCTATATCTCTATCTCTATTTCTTTCTTTATCTCCCTCTCACTCCTCTCTATCTCTTTCTATCCATATCTTTCTCTACCTCTATCACTATCTCTCTATCTCTTTCACTATCCCCCTTTATCTCTCTATATCACCCCCTTTCTATATCTCTCCCTCTCCCTCTATATATATTGAGCTATCTCTCCCTCTCTCCCCCATCTTCTTCTCTCTCTCCCTCTCTACATATCACTCTCCCTCCCTCCCCCCTCTTCTTTCTCTCCCTCTTCTACCTATCTCTCTCCCTCTATCCCCCTCTTTTCTACCTCTCCTCTACCTATTTCTCTTCTACCTATCTCTATCCCTTTCTCTTCCATATATCTCTCTATCTCTCTTTGTCTTCCCATAAATATCTTTGTCTCTCTTTCTCTTCCCATATATCTCTATCTTCCCTTACTTCTATCTCCCTTTCTCTATCTCCCCCTATTTCTCTCTCCCTCTTGCCATATCTATTTACCTATCTCTAATTCTTTTTGTTTGTCTATATCTTTGTATCTCTCTCTCTCTCCATATCCTCCCCTATCTATATCTCCTTATATCTCTATCTCTCTATCACCATATCTCACCATCTATATATCTTTATCTCTCCCTCTCCCTCTTCCTCTATATCTCTCTATATCATCCTCTCCATCTCTCCCTCTCTATCTCCCTATCTCTCTTTGTATTTATCTCTCCCTCTACCTATATATCTCTATTTATTTCTATCGCTCTTTCTTCATCTCTACCTATATTTTCCTCTCTCCCCCTTTATCTCTAGACATATCTCACTCTCTCTATCCATCCATCTATCTCCCTTTCTATCCCTCTCAATATATTTATCACTTCCATCTTTATATATCCTTCTCTCCTCCCTCTCTCTTTATCTCTCCCTCTCTTTCTATCCTTCTCTCCATTTCCCTCTCCTTCTCCTTCTCCATCTCCATATCTATCTCTATCTTCCTATCTATCTCTATCTCCTTACCCCTCTCTCTCTCTTGATCTTCCCTCCTCTATCTGTACCTCTTTCTATCCCTACCACTCCCTCTCTCTCTCTACCTCTCTCCTTATTGCAAACATAAGATAAGCCTATTGGTAATGGAGCCTAATTACCTTCTTGATTCAAAGGTTTTATTTCAATCACTCTCTATCCATCCATCTATCTCCCTCTCTATCCCTCTATATATTTATCTCTTCCATCTATATATATCCTTCTCTCCTCTCTCTCTCTCTCTCTCTCTCATCTCTCCATCCCTCTCCTCTCCCTCTCCATGTCTATCCTATCTCTATCTTCCCATCTATCTCTATCACCTTACCCCCCCTCTCTCTCTCTCAATCTTCCCCCAACTCTCCCTCCCTTTCTATGTCTATCCCTCTCCCTCTATATATATTGAGATATCTCTTCCTCTCTCCCCCATATTCTCTTTCACCCTCTCTACATATCTCTCTCCCTCCCTCCCCCTCTTCTTTCTCTCCATCTCTCCCCTTCTCCTCTCTCTTCCTCTTCGACCTATCTCTCTCCCTCTCTCCCCCTCTTCTCTACCTCTCCTCTACCTATTTCTCTCCCTTTCCCTCCCTCTCTCTATCTCCCCTCTCTCTCTCTATCTCTCCCCATATCTCCCTCCCTCACTTCCTCCCTATCCCTTATCTATTTCTCTATCTTTACCTCTCTCTCCCTTTCTCTTCCCATATATCTCTATCTCCCCTACTTCTTTCTCCCTTTCTCTATCTCCCCCTATTTCTCTCTCACTCTCACCATCTCTAATTCTCTTTGTTTTTCTATCTCCTTGTATTTCTCTCCATATCCTCCCCTATCTATATCTCCTTATATATCTCTCTCTATCACTCTATCTAACCATATATATCTCTTTATCTCTCCCTCTCCCTCTCGCTCTTCCTCTATATCTCTCTATCTCGTCCTCCCTATCTCTCCCTCTCTATCTCCCTATCTCTCTTTGTATTTATCTCTCCCTCTACCTATATCTATCTATCTATATGTCTCCCTCTTCCTCTCTCACTCTTTCTTCATGTCTACCTCTATTTTCCTCTCTCCCCCTTTATCTCTAGACATGTCTCCCTCTCTCTATCCATCCATCTATCTCCCTTTGTATCCCTCTATATAAATTTATCTCTTCCATCTCTATATATCCTTCTCTTCTCTCTCTCTCTCTCTCTCTCTCTCTCTCTCTCTTTATCTCTCCCTATCCTTCTCTCTTTCTCTCCATATCCCTCTCATCCTCCATCTCCATATCTATCTCTATCTCCTTACCCCTCTCTCTCTCGCTCTTCCCCCCTCTATCTCTCCCTCTTTCTATCCCTACCTCTCCCTCTCTCTCTCTCCCTCTTTCCTTATTGCAAACATAACATGAGCCTGTTGGTAATGGAGCATGATTATCTTCTTGATTCAAATGTCTTATTGCAATAATGCTTGGATCCCTATAAGTGGATGCATAGTTTATTTGAAGCTATCACTTTTCCATCGAGACCTTTGTTGCACAAACAACATCATTTGCTAAATGGCCTACCAATTTACCTCATGTACTACATAAATTTATGCAAAAAATAGACCAAAATCTATCCTAATTGATCTTCCACACTTCTTCAGCATACCCATTGCACACTAAGGTGCAATTGCTAGTTATTTAGTCTTTTCTTCCCATGTTTATATGACACGACATTGCGAATTATGTGACACAATAGGTGTATCTACCTTTATTTGATCTTTTCTTCTCTCCTGACACAGACTGGTAGGGGAGAGGATCCAATAATTGAGCACCCTAATTTTATGCTTCTAATTATCCTACATGGAAATTTCAAATCACTCCCAATTTTTTACAACTTACTTGGCAAGTCCTCTGCTTATAAATTTCATTTTAGGGCCACATCAACATGATTTTTGTCAAGATGTAGTTGACCAAT
This sequence comes from Sequoia sempervirens, assembly GCA_007258455.2. Lineage (NCBI taxonomy): Eukaryota > Viridiplantae > Streptophyta > Pinopsida > Cupressales > Cupressaceae > Sequoia > Sequoia sempervirens. The sequence goes on along the minus strand of VDFB02047230.1, from coordinate 255,210,013 downwards.
AATTGTGCATTCACATGATGGGTAGTTGTGCGTTGATGTTGCATCACATGATTGGTTGCTTTTTAGATCAAAGGAATAAATTTTGTTTAATTATGGGTAGTCATGTCACAACTATTGGTCCAATATTGATAAAATATTGGGCATTATATAAACAACTACTATCACAACTATTGAAACATGCTCAACTTAGGTCCTCTCCCCTAAGCATTTACCACATTAGGTGTACTCGATTTTATTATTTTTGTTTTTTCTCCACAATAAGAAATCAATTCAATGTAGAGAGCCCACTTTTATAACTTAGTTCTTTCAAAAAATATTTCATTGTCCCGTTCTTATCATGAATTAGAAAAAAAATAGAGAAATGAAGTCATTGAGTGCATGTGAAACCCAAGTGAAATCTATTATTGAGTTTTTCTCTAGGTACAATGTTTTTACATTCTTATGATGGATAATAGAGTGTGTTCCTAAAAATTGATGCAAACAAATCATACACAATTTAATATTAAAAAACATACTAGAATTAGTAACCACTATATTACAATTATTATTTTTTGTCTTAAAAAATCATAGAGAATGTTTCCACAAGATTGACTTCATCTACATTTTTAAAATAAAATGAATATTACTAATTTTATTATAAAAAATAGGTTATTCAGTACATCTTAAGTCTTAAGAAATAATCAATATGGGTAAGTGCAAGAAGTTGAGTCCATGAAACGTGGAAGCTTTTGCCTTAACCAAAAAACAAAATCGACATTGCAAAAATGGGATCTCGATTTTCATAAATGCGATCCTAATTTTTAAAAATCGAGATCTTGTTTAGCTTCAGGATCCCAAGCCTAAATTCCAAACGAAATCCCGCTTTTTAAAAATCGGGATCTCGTTTGTTAAAGGGTCCCGAACCGATGGACGCAAAACAGGATCCCAATTATTACAAAACAAGATCTTGTTTTAATATGGTATTTATTTTTTAAAAAACAAATGAAACTCATTTCATTCTACACGGGATCCCAAATTGGCGAGGGTGATAGTGGCAGTGTAACGACCTCCAGGTGCGCCTCCACCCCCAATTTTTTTCTTTTTTCATTTTTTATTGTTCAATTTTTAATACAAGAATAGATTTTAGCATGTTTTTTTCCAATTTATTTAGCGTTTTAAGCATTTTATTTCATGTAAAAGTAGAAATGATGACTTGTAGAAATAGATGAAAAAATGCAATGAAACCTGAAGATATTGAATAGAAAGGAAAAAATCAACTTTAAATTGTATTTTAAAAACAAAATTTAGCTTTTGAAACCTAAATTGTTCAATCAAACCAAAAAAAATTGCATTTGAAAACTCTAATTGAAAGGAAACAAAAAAATTGCATCTCAAAACCCTAAATTGAAATGAAATAAAAAAATTGCATTTGAAAACCCTAATCAAGCTTTTTGAAACCCTAAATTCAAATCAAACAAAAAAATTGGATATGAAAACCCTAGTTTGAAATGAAACAAAAAAATGCATTCAAAACCCTAATTGCTTATATTGAAACCCTAAATTTAATTGAAACAAAAAAAATTACTAAACCCTAAATTGAAATCAAACAAATCATTTTGCATTTGAAAACCCTAATTTCGAGCTCAAGAATATTTGATTTAATGGAAAAAAATTCATTTGCATTGCTTAAATGTTTTAAATTTCATTTGAATTGTATGGAGAAAACAATATTTTAAACTTTACTTTCAATGTTAAATTATAATTATATTAGAAAATAATATGTTAAAGAATAGTTACAATTCATAAATTTTATCAATGTTTGTAAATTTAGTTAGAAAATTCCTAAATCATTGTACAATCAATTTCCAATTGTCATTTAATTAGATAATATTTGCATTCATTTCTATTTTATGTTTTGATCTCTCTTAGTCATGCCTTGTTTCCATTTCTTGTTTGCATATGTTTTCTCTTGTCTTTTGACAATCTTAACCCTCATTCTAGTCAATTAGTTGTTAATTAGGTTTCTAGTTTAGTCTAAAGTCTCAATTTGCACTAGTTACCTAGACACTAAAAGAATCTAAATAGTTTTTCTTTCTTTCTTTTAGGTTATATTTCAATTCCAGAAAATCCAAAATAAAATACTTGATTCAACATTAACTAATTTTATATTTTACATTTTATATCATAAAATTTATTTAAGTGGGAAATATTAATGAAAAAAATGTTAAATAAAATAATGTTATATTCAATTAAAAAAAAATCTAGTTAAAATATACATCAAACTCAATCTTAATAATACATAATTATATGTTTCTATTATTGAAAAAGTCAATCTATTCATAAAATCAAAAATATTCATAAACTAGTCACTAACTTGCAAGTCCATTATTCCAAGGGTCACCCAAACTTCTCCCTAAGTTCCCTAAACCCTAAACCCTAAACACTAAAATCTAAACCCTAAACACTAAAGCATTCATTTTGTCCTAGGACCTTAAAATGAAATTTGGTTGCCTTAGGCAACTCCACCAAATTTTATTCCCTTAAGCCATGTCATTTTGTCATAGGACCTTACTACATAGATCCCCTTAAGCCATCCTATTACCCTAAACCCTAAACTCTCTACTCTAAACCCTAAATCCTAAAGCCATCATTTTTTTCCTAGGCCCTTAATGAAATTTGGTTTCCTTGGGCAACTTCACCAAATTTTATTCACTTGAGCCATGTCATTTTGTCCTAGGACCTCACTAGACATAGATCCGCTTAAGTTCTCCTATCACCCTAAATTGTAAATCGATGTCTTAAGGGGTCCTAATATGAAATTTCTTAAGGGGATCAAATATGTTCTCAAAATTTGGTGAAGTTCCCCAAGGAAACCAAATTTAACAATAATAAGATTGTGCAAGATTATAATATGAATGAGATTTCATGATCTAGGTTGGCCAGTCGAAACAAGAGCTATCTCAATCAATTTTTCCACAAGAAAATGTTGTTCACTAACTTGAAAGTCCATTATTCCAAGGGCCACCAAAAATTCACCCTAAGTTCCCTAAACCCTAAACCCTAAACTCTAAAATCTAAACCCTTAACACTAAAGCATTAATTTTGTCCTAGGACCTTAAAATGAAATTTGGTTGCCTTAGGCAACTCCACCAAATTTTATTCCCTTAAGCCATTTAATTTTTCCTAGGAACTTACTACATAGATCCCATTAAGCCATCCTATTACCCTAAACCCTAAACTCTAAACTCTAAAACCTAAACCCTAAAGACATCATTTTTTCCTAGGCCCTTAATGAAATTTGGTTGCCTTCGAAAACTTCACCAAATTTTATTCACTTGAGCCATGGAATTTTGTCCTAGGACCTCACTAGACATAGATACCCTTAAGCCATCATATCACCCTAAACCATAAATCGATGTCTTAAGGGGTCCTAATATGGCATTTCTTAAGGGGATCAAATAATTTCTCAAAATTTGGTGAAGTTGCCCAAGGCAACCAAATTTAACAATAATAAGATCGTGCAAGATTATAATATGAATGAGGTAAATCATGATCTAGGTTGATCGATTTATGATTTAGGGTGATAGGATGGTTTAAGGGGATCTATGTCTAGTAAGGTCCTAGGACAAAATGACATGGCTCAAGTGAATAAAATTTGGTGAAGTTGCCTAGGACCTTAATGAAATTTGGTTGCCTTGGGCATCTTCACCAAATTTTATTCACTTAATGCATGCCATTTTGTACTAGGAACTTACTACATAGATCCCCTTAAGCCATACTTTAGGATGTCTTAAGGGGTCCTAATATGACATTTCTTAAGGGGATCAAATAAGTTCTCAAAATTTGGTGAAGTTGCCCAAGACAACCAAATTTAACAATAATAAGATCATGCAAGATTATAATATGAATGAGATTTCATGATCTAGGTTGATCAATTTATGGTTTAGGGTGATAGGATGGCTTATGGGGACCTATGTATAATAAGGTCCTAGGACAAAATGACATGGCTCAAGTGAATAAAATTTGGTGAAGTTGCCTTGGACCTTAATGAAATTTGGTTGCCTTAGGCATATTCACCAAATTTTATTCACTTAAAAGCCATGTCATTTTGTACTAGGACCTTACTACATAGATCCCCTTAAGCCATCCTATTACCCTAAAACCTAAATCCTAAACTCTAAACCGTAAACCCTATAACATTCATAAATTGTCCTATATTAATAGTTAATTGCTTTTTCATTCAATTTACATGCCTTAGACATAAATGAGGCTTACATATTTTACCATTTTTATTCAATTAGGCCATTTATATTGAATGATTTAAGGGTATTTCCTAAACATGTATCTTAAATTTTGAAATTACAAATCTAATGCGGGTTCACTTATATCTTAGAGATCACATGGATCGATTCAATAATATTCGTAATCCACATCCACATCACCCATCTCCGCCACCTTCACCTCCACCTCATAACCCCCCACCTCCACCACTTGAAATTGATGGTGCTCGCTTGCAAGCACAAATCAATGCCAATTTTAGAACCATCCAAGATCAAATCAACATTATTCAAAATGAAGAATGTATCACACCACCTATGAGGATGTTTGCATCTAGGATGCAAACCATTGTTGATGTTGTTAGGGCTATGGATGGGATCTTAGATGTGCATTGACAATGGCTAAGGAGAGGAGAACTTCTGATTCTAAAAAAGGAAAACAAAAAGAAATGAAGAGATGCAGTAGAGAGCCACAACAATTTATAAATTAAGACAATGATCTTATAGTTATGAATTTATGAATTTGGTTCAATGGATATTTTGTATGATGAATTTATGAATTTGGTTGGATGGATATTTTTAGTGACGTGAATTTATGATTTTGGGTGGATGGATATTTTTAGTGACATGAATTTATGAATTTGGTGGAATTTATGAACTTATAATGATGAATTTATAATAGTATATATTTTATGACTATCTACTAGATCATGATTTCTCCTATTGGAAAAATGTAATATATATATGCGTTAGACATAAAATGAGCTTTTTGTGAATGTTTCAAGTTTATTTTTTAGTATGTACATGTATTAAAATTGCATAGTTCTAGATCTTAAATTTTGAAATTTGTATGTATGTACATAGTTTAGTTGAATGATGTATGCATGCAAATTATGCATTGTATTTTTTATTTTAAATGTATTTACATTTTAAATTTTGAAATTTGTATGCACATGCTCAAGTTCAATCAATGTATGTATGCACATAGTTTAGTTGAATGATGTATGCATGCAAAATTTTCATTGTATTTTTTATTTTGAATGTATGTACATGTTAAATTTTGAATTTTGTATGCACATGCTCAAGTTCAATCAATGTATGTATTTGTATGTATATGTATGCACATCCTATTTAAACAAATTTGCATGTGTGTTTCAAATTTAACTATTTCTTGTAATTTTCTAAGTTTGTATGTTAATTTTGTATAATTTAATGCAAGTGCACTTATATCTGATATCATGGATCAATTTAAGATTGATGATATCATCAATCCAACACCTCATCCACCTCCATCCCCCCTCCACCTCCCCTCCTCCTCCCCCTCCCCCTCCACCCCCTCAACCTAATACCACCTCCAATACCTATTGCATTTGATGAGGCTCACTTGCAAGTACGCATAAATGATCAAGTGACATCTATTCAAAATCAAATCAATGCTATGCAAAATCAAGCATTGATTCCACCACATGTGAGATGTTTTGTATCTGTGATGTAAAATGTTGTGGATGCCATTAGGACTATTGATTTTGATCTAGATAGGCATCGACAAGAAAGAGAGCATATGACACAATTTTATGTAGATGGTCTCTCATATAAACAAATTTTAGACCTTAAAATAACAAAAGCCCATCTAGCCCCTTACTTTCTCAACCTTGTTACTCGACAGCCCATTCCTCCCAATAAATCTAGAATATACATGAGGTGGTGTATACATCCATAGATGAGTGCATATTTTTGGGATCGATGGCATATGGTATTTGACAGTCCACCACACACTAATTTAGAGGTCCCATTGTATTTTTTGAGGAAACTATATGTAGAGTTTGTTATGACGAAAAAGCCCAATTATTTTGATTTTAAATCATTTCAGGGTGTTGGTGGTGGCATGCCACAATAGAGGTTAGGGGAAAGGGTTGATCCCCAATGCCTCATACATGCGCAACCCCTTGTTGCTCCTTTTGGTCCTACCATTCCCACATTTGTGCATCAACATGTGGTGGTATGGACATTGGGATCCCTTAGTATGCTTGCAGGAGACCTTGATCAACATGCTTCTATGATAGCGAGTAGGGAGCATAGAGACAACGAAGATGGAGGAGTGTTTTATGGATTTGGTCTGAGTACCACTTTAAGAGTGTCGAGACCACATGTATGTACTAGTTGCCATCAGTTATGTTATGGACCTAATCAGGCCACACCTAGTTCAGGTGGACATGGAGATTCTGGTGGTTCATTTGGTTGCCTCAGTTCATTTGTAGAATTTCTTACAACAAACCATCACCCTAAGGACACTATGACACAGGTATAAATATGCATCTACATGTTAATTTTATAAGAATGTTAATGAATGTATATATCAAAGAAAATTTTGCAATACATTTTAACAATCAAACTATTTGGTGTATAGATGACACTAACGATGGGGCAATCATCCACTCCGCGAGTACATATGTCGACACCAGTCCTAGTTGGCAACCCTTATGGGGTATTTTGATTTCAATTTTTTAAATTATATATGAAATGATTTTTAACTTGAGTTTTAAATTTATAATTGAATCATGAGCATATGTCTTAAATATTTATGTTGGTTTAGGGGAGTCAATCAACTTCCACGTCGATTCCACTCGAGGGGTTGTTGAGCATTCCTCCATTGTCGGGCATTGTAGATCAGGGGCAAGTACATTTATATTGTAAATTATTTAACTTACATTAGCATAGTTACAATTATGAATTTTGAATTCACTATATATCAAATGTGCATGTACACATGTAAATATTATAAGCATTAAATGTCTACATGTATGTCTAGGTTGATACGACAATGAGAATGGGAATCAGGAAAACATTAGATGTTGCAGCTACTCGTGAGGCCTTTGATTTTTAGGTTGTTTAAAAAAAATTCTACACAAAATGTGCAAACTTGAATATATATATTTTAACCTAGTTCAAGTATACTTGCTTTAAATTTGATCTTGTAGGACTTTTTTAGTGTGACTTTCTGCCATGACTCAATCATAGTTACACCTCCAAGAGGACATGTAGAGCAGGCTCCATATATCATGGTAATTTGAATTTTTTATTATATTTAAAGTCAATTACAAATTATATATTTTGAATAACTTTAATTTTAAATTTTAAATTGAATATATATAATATGAGCTAATACATGTTTTAAATTCTTTTTCTTTTATAGCATGAGACACATCTTGTAGTTGAGCATGTACAAACAGGTCCTGGAGAAGAGGGTGCACAACCTCAAAATACGGTACAATTCAAATATGATAAATTATAAATTAAATTGAATTAAATCATTTTTAATTGTAGACTTACATCTAATTTCAAATTTATTTGTCTTGTTTATGTAGATTGATTCAGAGAATTTAGAGGTTGGTTCAGGTGCACTAGAGCATCCAGACCCAGATATGATGGTAATTTAATTTTATGATGAATTATAAATTAAATTGTCATTAAATCATTTTTCATCGTCTTACATATGATTTCATCTTTCTCTTGTACAGAGTGTTTCAAGTCATCTGCATAGTCTGCATGGTGTGAAGAGGTATCTTGATTATAGAGATGATACATGACCTAAACATGATTTTATGGGTGATATTTGATTATTTCATGGACTACATATTTGGTTTCTCATGTACTCTGTTGGACTTTATATTTCATGGGTCAAGTACTTTGTTGGACTTTAGTTCATGGGTTGTACTCTGATGGACTTTATTTCATGCACTTAATATATTGGTTTCATGCACTTAATATGTTGTCAATTATGGACTTTATTATTGTTCAATTTTAATTTACACATGTACATTTATGCATTTTATGTTCATAGTCAAGACATTAATATAGGACATTAATGTGAAATTAAATATAAATATGAAATTAAAGTTGAAATTAATAGGACATTTTAATATTTGTACTTTACAAATTTAGTGATCCCATACATGATATACATGATATGTACATTCAATAATTAGCGATAATTAGTCAATTAACTTATTCAATTCACGTTAATCAATAATTAGTCAATAAATCATAATTTACAAACAAAAGCAATCTGTTTATATATCACAAAGGATGACATTTTAAGAAATAAACAATACCATACAAGATTAGAGAAAAAAAGCATTAATAAATTCTATAAATAATAGCATCCAACACTAATTTATAAGCTTTCAAAACAAATAATAGCATCCAATACAAATTTATAAGCTGCCAAAACAAATAATAGCATCCAATACTAATTTATAAGCTGTCAAAACAAATAATAGCATCCAATACTAATTTATAAGCTGTCAAAACAAATAATAGCATCCAACACTAATTTATAGGTTGTCTTAAGGGGTCCTAATACATCTTAAGGGGTCCTAATACAACGTCTTAAGGGGATCAAAGGAGAGTATAATTAAGTATAAATATTAAGTGATATAAACAAGTATTATTCTTTAGGGTGATTCATCATAACAAATGATATAATTAAATATAATATTTAGGATATGTGCTAATACAACACGTCTTAAGGGGTCCTAATACGATGTCTTAAGGGGATCAAAGAAAAGTATAATTAAGTATAAATATTAAGTGATATAAATAAGTATTATACTTTAGGGTGAGTCATCATAACAAATGATATAATCAAGTATAATATTTAGGATATGTGCTAATACGACACGTCTTAAGGGGATCAAAGAAGAGTATAATTAAGTATAAATATTAATTGATATAAACAAGTATTATAAGTTTTAGGGTGAGTCATCATAACAAATGATATAATTAAGTATAATATTTAGGATATGTGTTAATATGAAATTTCTTAAGGGGATGTCTTAAGGGGTCGTAATACGTCTTAAGGATATAATTGATTTAACAATAATTTATGCATGATATTTAGTGATTATATAATCAAATATAAAGTTTCAAAGTAGGAAAACATGCACATTTAACAAACAAAATATATAGAATATTGATTTTGATACATAAAAGTACATAGAGTACATAATTGTGTATGCACATGTATTTGTAATTTGTACAAAATGTTTAATTGTGTATGTATGTACATATATGTCATCTCAAAACAATGTTTACAAAATTTGGATATGCCATCTCAAGAACATATCAAACTCGTGCCCAGAATGTAGTAGGTCTTCACACCACCTAATATCAAAAAGGTACAAGCAATATCAATGAAATCATCAAAACATACATATTTTAATTTATATAAAACTATATATATGTACAAAACTCAAGTACCTGCATTTAAAAGTATTCCACACATGCATGTAGGTTGAATCCAGACATCCTCTTCTTTTTGTTTCAAAGTATGAGATCAATGCAATGATGGCTTAAGGATACAAAAAAGGATAATAAATCAATTTTAACTATTAATGTACAAGCAATATCAATATATAATCAAAACATGTATTTAAATATAATTTAACTAATAATTACCTATTTTTACCAAGTATTCCATGTTGTCTAGGTTGAATCTATATGGACTAGATCCTTTTTGTGATTATGGCTTAAGGATATATAAAAGGACAATTTAAATCGAATTAAACTAATAACATTCTTGACCAATGTCAAAACATGTATTTAATCTATTTAAAAGGACAATATAAAGCTAAAACTATATTTACTTGTATTTACTTATTCCATTATACCATCTACATCCTCTCTTTTTACAACACATCTATGATTGTCTCATGCTCTTCCATAGAATTTGTCCATCACACTTTATTTGTAGGTCTTCCACGATACCGATATAGTTTTATATTTGTTTCCACCACCAAATGTGAATAGTGTATAATATTTTTATGCGTTTCATAATCTTCGAATGCAGGTAGACCATTCTTCCTTGTTAGGTATTTTCGTAGCCAAGTGCCAAAAAATACCATTGATCCTATTGGAAAACATGAAAACCATCATCAAATAAGTTCTCAAAATTTTCTTAAGGGGATCAAAGATTTGTTCTAAAAATTTGCTTAAGGCGATCAAAAACTTGTTATCAAAATTTTCTTAAGGGGATGTCTTAAGGGGATCACCATACCTATTGGATAATGATAGCCATCATCAACTTCTCGAGGTGTTATTAACTTATGTTTAGTCTCCACACAACGAGCCAACCAATATTTTGTTTCCTCTTCATTCCCCTAAGGTGCAACAACAACATACACATGTCCTGCAATAACTTATGCATATCCATGCAAATAATTTAGTATTACAAAATAACTTAATAAAGTGAAATAAAGTGAAACAAATTGAATTAAATTATCTTCTTGTACAAGGTCTGAAACATGGTCACAGTCTTCAAATGCAAACACTTGATCATTTTCTTCAATAGTTCTTTCATATTGATCGTGTTATTTGCAGGTGTCAATAATCTTTGCTCCCATTATTCAACCCATTATGTATTTTCACATGCTTACCAATCTCCTGAGATAGAAAATTGACAAAAAAATGCAAGCTCCCTTTTCCAGATAGTCCATGTGCTTGTTGTCGAACTCCTAAATGAATGCCATTTAGTAGATCCACTGATTGTCTCACAGTCAACTCTAGGTACATTGTTCTCTTCTTCAACCAACCAAAAGAATCAATGGATTGTAGAGTACTCAATCAAACCAAGTGAAAATAATCTTGTATTGCACCAATCCACAATCCCATGTGCATCTTTAAATTTTACTGCATCCTCAAATTTTAATTGTTCTCTAGCAAGAATTCTTTTGACACACGCACCAGCTCCATCATATTCTCCTTTATCATGCCCAGCTTCAAAAAAATTCCATATATGTTGGAAATTAAGTTCCTTGTGAACCCTACTTAACAAATAAAACATTCAAGAATTCTTGAACTGCCCCATACAATTATCTGACCATATGAGGTATTCTGTCATATGGATTCCTCTTTCTCTTAAATTTCCATAAAATATATTGAAATAGTATTGAACAAACTCTGACGAGTGTAACCAGTTGTCACTCAAATAAAAATGATACTCCCTCAAAACTTCTCTATCATCCTTAGTGCTATCATTTGCATGTCTATAAACAATATGGACAAACATAGCAACTTGCACTAAATTATAATACTGTGATTGAATTTCCTCTTGCGGAGATAGAGTATAATTTTTCACAAAATCAACCATTGAAAGTATAGTACCAATTGAAAATGTGTTTCTACATGTGTGAAATTGGCCATCAAGCCATCAAGCATGTTGAGAGTGCATGACATATTTTGGTACAATCTTATTCTTAAATTCACTCATGAATGTATGTACACTAACTTTTTCTATAACTAAATCACAACACTTTCCTATTTTTCCATCTTTTAAAGAATAGTGAACATTCTTAAATATTTTAACATCTAATTGTTGTCCAAAATCATTATCAACACTTTCATGTATACAAATTCTTAAGAATGAAAGATTTCCATAGTTAATGCATTGTCCAAAAATACAAGAACTTAAATGAAATAATTTACTATTAGATCTTTCACAAAACAAACCTGATATAAACTCCCTTATTAATTTAGGTGGCATATTAATACCAAATTCCTGTATAATCATGTTAGTATGCAAGGTACAATGTATACATCGAAAAACATCATAAAAATAACAAAATTGAACATTTGTTTTACAACGACAAGATATTCATTGCTTATTAATTTTTACATACAAGGGTTTACATTTTTCAAAGGACCTTTGACTTATTTTAATATTACCAGGTAACACTAAATCACCACAAAAATTTCTATAAAATTCAGTTTGTGTTGTATCTAGTAGGTGTTTTGGGTGAGGATCGCGAACTTTGGACCCCACCCTTAATTTTAAAACCTCTCTAGTGTTAGATGATACCCTAGTATTATCATGTCAATATTTTTCAATTAAAGATTTAATTTCAACATTCAATTTCATATCAAACCTCGGGAGTCGACCACTGAAACTCCAACATTCGTTGATAGGATCATTTTCTATACTTTCTCTTCTTTTTACCGCTCTTAGCAATGTTTTAGGATGTATTTTTAAAACTTCACTAATATTGCTTACCATTCTTTTATTGAAAGTTTCTTTATTAACTATAGCAGTTGTTATAGCTCTTCTTGCTGCATTTTTAATCTTTAGATCGACTATTTTTCCCAATAGATTGAATGGAACTAGCAACAATAGACATAGCATGTTTTAATGATTGATATTTTCTTCTTGGTTTAACAAAAAAGCCTAACCTTTTCATTATTTTCCTCATTTTTTGCATTCTCATCAATTGCATCATTAGTTGACATTGAAATGCAAGTTTTTTACAATAAAATAATTTTTTGTATATTCTATTCGCATTTGTTCTTATTTGCCTCCAAGTAATCTTACCGGGAAGATTATCCAAAACATCACTTTCAATTTAAAAAAAAGTATTTTCATTAAATTCAACATCACATTCTAGATTTTCATTTTCATTTTCAACTTCAAAATGATTTACATTTCCATCAACAAAACGATTTTCATTTTCATTTTCATCAACAAAATGGTTTTCGTTTTCATTTTCAACAAAAGGATCATTCTCATTTTCATTTTCAACAAAAGATTTTTCTTTTTCATTTTCAACAAATTCTATAAAAAATTCCATCTCTCTGAATATTATCAATGTCAACACCATTAAGTCCAACATCTTGTAAAAATTCTACATAAGAATTTTCCATTTCACTAAAATGTGGATTTGAAGATGTACCTGGATTTGTGCCTATTGAAACATTCTCCATGGCATTGAAAGATGGATTTGAAGACATACTAGGACTTGTTTGTATAATCATATTATTTTCCAAATTGACTTCTTGCAAATTAGCTTCGTCTACAACCATGTCTCCTCAATGTTTTCATTTTCAATAGTTATGGAATTAGATGCTCCACCATCATTCATTGATTTAATTCTGATTCTTCTATCTCTTTCTCTTTGTTTCTCCTTCTCTCTCTTTGCTTCAATTTATTTAGGAGTTAATGTGATGAGCAGCGGAGCATGGAGGAATCAACAATTCAAAACTAATAATCAAAACCCAATTTACTAACTCAAATTTCTGAGAGATATTCTCATCAACTTTGATATTACATTTTAATCATTCTCCCCTATCATACATCTTGCATAATGGTCCCTTAATATAATATAAGGTGATCGTAACAAACATTTTAAGAAAGGAAATTAGTTCTAACTATTTCCTCAACTAATTCCTACAACATCTCCCTTACTATCTCCTATGATCTCTCCATATATTCTCCATGATTTTCTCAACAATTCCTATCCCTTTATTTACTCAATTCTCTCCATCTCTTATTCCTACGTAGACTTCTAGAATTTTTCTACAATACTACATTATCAAACATTACAAAATATGAAATATTCTCACATTCCCTCTTAACACTTATTTGTAATTTTCATCTTTTTCACATTTTTATCTTTTGATCCTTTGGCCTCTATGTTTGTGTCTCGTCGTGTAGATGCTCCTGCATCATAATGTATTCCTATCTTTCCTCTTATTACAATCTTGTGAACCCATGATTATAAAATTCTCAAGCACAAATGAATGTTAATAGTGAAATTCTTCAAAAAATTCAATCCAAATTGCAAGTTGAAGACCTGCAAGGACAAAATTCTTCTTGTTGTGTTCCTCAAAACAAGTAGAAAACTAGCACAATTCCACTTAAAAAACCATTTTCTTGATGCCTCCTTTCAAAAATTCAATCCATATTGCAAGTTGAAGACCTATAAAAAAAATTCTTCCTCTTTTGTTCCTCCAAACAAGTAGAAAATTGACACAATTCCACTTTAAAAATTGTTTACATTATGTCTCCTTTGAAAAATTCAATCCAAAATGAAAGTTCACCACCTATAAAGACAAAAGTTGATGAAAAATAGCCCAATATGTCATAGTCGGCCGTACATGTGAAGTTGCAAACTTCATATTAAACATTGCTAGTAAATTTTTTAAAATGGTTAAAAAGAAACGAGATCCCGTTTTATAATTGGGATTCTGTTTCCCAATATTAAATGTAAGGACCATTGACAAGGAAACGAGACCTCGTTTCCTTGTCAACAGGATCCCTTTTATAAAACAAGATCTTGTTTCCTTATCAACAGTCATTGCATTTAATATTAGAAAATGAGATCCCGATTTACAAAATGGGATCCCATTTTGTAAACGGGATCCTATTTCTAAAAAATTGAAATTCACCTTGCTTTGTGATCGGGTTTTTGGTTTGTATTCTGGTTCCAGAAAAGCATTGGGAATTTGAACCTCGACCTTCAACCTGGTTTGACTTGCAAGTTGAAGGTCCTAATGTAATGTCAGAGAAAAATAGTGAGTTTGGACATATGGCTGACGACTTTTTTTGCAGATTTTTTTGACGAAATTAAAACCCATTATAGGTGAGATAGTGCAGATTCCAAATATGTCATTTTTTTACAATTGGATTATTTTTTCTATTTTTCAATTAATTTCTAATGAAACTGGTCCATAAACTTTAAATATCAAGGTTTTTTACTATTTTAATAGCTCTTTATCAACATAACATTTTAACGAACAGATTGCACAAGAACGTAATTCAAACAATTCTTTTCAATTTAAAAAAGAAAATTAAAAAATGATAAGTTTAGGTCATCTTATGTGTGATGTACACGACAATTTTTCAAAACGACAAATATGGCTAATTAAAATTTAACAAAAAGAATATTCAATAAATAATTACAAAAAATATCAAAAACGTGCTTTAGTGAGTTACAAATATTTTCCCAAAAGGATTTAGAAAAATATGATAATTTAGGTCAAAATATGGATGACATACATGTGCATGGTATGGTAAAAAAATTGACTTTTAAGTAGTGGTTTTTAGAAACGCCTATTGAAAATCAATTTTTACCATATGGGTATTGAAATAAATTACATATTTGGAAACTAGACTCTGAGTACTACATTTTATGATTAGTGACATTTTTGAAGATTCCATCTCTAAGTGCTTCAAATTTTAAGGTCAAATGTGTCAAATTCTAAAAATTAGGGAAAACACTTCCACATTTTGGCCAAAAAGTGGACTCAACTTCTTGCCAGCACCCATTTATTAAAATATTTTTTAAGATATTGCATAGAAAAATTAATGAGAATGTCCCATATTTAATTCTTTGCTAATTATATTAAAGTTAAAATTATATTAGTAATGGATTATAAAAACAATCAAATGTAGGCCATTTGGCCCATTTAAATGAGCTTTCACATGAAACTCACTTTGTAAGTGTCAATAAATAATAATAATTATATTGAAGTGTTTTTTAAGGGCATTGGATAGAAAAATCAAAGAGAGTGCCCCACAAGTGAGTGAATTATTCACCAAATTTATCTTTATTACAACTAAAATAACACTAGTAATTAGACCTATAGTTTAAATGGGTAGTCAATAATTTTTTGATTATAGGATTTTTTGATGTTTTGCTATTTCTAAGTATGTTTGTCAAATCTCATTTGAAAAAAATCCCCAAACTCTCACCCCTTCAATAGAAGCTTACCCATCAAAGACACCACATATCAAGGTAAATTTTTTTTACATAGATAGCCCTGAGAGACATAAGGCTCCATGTAATTATAAAACTTCCTCATCCATTCTATGCAGTGATCATCTTTGTTATTCGTAGTTCATGCTATATTATAATGTATGTTGAACAATGTCTTTACCCACTAAGGAAATAATATTATAGAGGAGAGAATCATGCCACCACCCCTCCCATAAGAGAGAAAATTACATATATGCACTTACCAAGATTCTTCCATGATTGTTAATAATCCCTTTTGCACAAGTTTAAAAAGATGGACCTTAACAAAATATAACTTTATTTTGAAGTAGATCTTATCAAAATAATACCTATTAGGCAATTCACTCATTTTGGTGTCATCAAAGTCATAGATTGTATCTATCCAACTCACTTATTCACAATGGACCAATGCCATTCCCAACTCTAGGAAGATCTTAGCAATTTTACTCAACAACTTGTTCATATGCACTTGGTGTATTCCATGGAATGAAGTCCTAATATATTTTTTATCCTTCACTTTAATGAATTAGAGATATAGTTGAATGGAGATGTCCTTGTAATGTATCTAGCATTTACACTTGTTTATGTTGTTGTCATAGATTTAGTCTTGATAATTATTATACTTTATTATTTGTATTGAGGTGTTCTCAATATAATTTTATATTATCATATATGTTCATATTGTATATTATGTGATACATCTAATAGCCTTTTGGTTAGATCTAATAGTTTTTATCCATTTATATTCATATATGGATGTGATTATGATCGTTTTGACATTCTAGATGTGTTAACTATATGTTTATATAATTGTGTACTCCATTGGATGATTTTACTTTGTTTTGGCTATTATAAGTATGTGCAAGTATGTTTGAAGTGTGAATTATGTAGGTACAAGGTTATTTCTTCACTTGAATATGTAGGTCTAAGTTATTTTGTCATTGGTAGTTTTTTCAAAGATATTGCATTGATCCTTATATATTTACGACATACAAAAAATTCATTGTCAGCAATTCATCGACGAAAAATTCACCACCAACAATTCACCATGGGAAAATTCACCGCTATGACAATTCATTGCACGAAAAATTAATTGCATGAATTTTTGGCAGTTAATTTTCCATGGCGGTGAATTGCTGGTGGTGGTGAATTTTCCCGCGGTGAATTGTTGATAGTGAATTTTTCATCGATGAATTGCTAGTGGTGAATTTTCCTAGAGCCATTTTCTAACCCCTATCGTATTTGAATTGAGTATGATATGTGTGTTATAATTCTAATATTATATATTTATAAGTATTGCATGACCTAAAAATTTGATGACAAATTCGAATGATAAATAGAAAATAAGCAAAAGCATTTGCAATCAAACTTTTAAACAAATCACACCAATAAAACAAATAAGACAACTCAAATTAAATTAATTATAGTAAACCTACACACAAATAGTAGCATATGACCTTCCTTAGTATAGCTCCATTTTCCTTATATCTTACACCTCAGAGAGAACGTGAAAGGATGATGCTCTCATATTTAGTTGCACAAAGAACTTAAAAAATTCAAGTATTGTTTCTTTACAATGATGAAAGATACAAAATTGATGAATGATAGGTTTCTCTTATAGATCAAGAGTGATATTAATCAATGGTTGAGATCTGATGAGAGACTGGGTAGATCAATGGATAAAAATCCATGAGAGGAATTGATGGATAGTAAATAAGCTACATGATTTCAATGAACTGAGTGCAAGGAGTGAAGTGAATTAATTGATCAGACAGTGGCTAAAAGTGAGTCTCGGTTAACTAGTGAGGTAGAATATGTATGATTAATTAATACATAATTAAATAAATAGTTATTAATTACATGTGCAAGGGGGAAATCAATAATTTTATTTATTTTAGAAGAGGAAAATGTTGAGAGGAATAATTGGATAAATTAAACAATTAAAAATAATTATTCAATTTGAGAAGTGGGAAATGGGAAATTAATTAATTAAATAATAATGAATTATTTAATTAAACTTACGAAAGAGGAATAATTAGTAAATCAATTACATAATATTAATTATTTAATCAATAGAGGGGAAAAGTAATGAAATAGATAATTTAATAAATGAAACTATTTAATCAAATGTAGAAGATAGATTGATGATACCTAATAATGGAAAGTGATGATGTTTTGGTAGAAATGTGTTAGTAAGATTTAGGTGTCTACATTTTCCCCTCTTTGAGATAATGTGTTTTTTATAGTATTGTTCCAAAGAAAGTATGAAATAATTTGCAATGACATGCGCCAGTTGAATGAACAAATGAAGAAATGAAGGTAGGATTCCCCTTGAGAGGTTGGCTTAAAAATGAAATTTTTAGGTTAAAATATCAAAAAGGGTTGAATAAATGTGATAGATGTTAGACACACAAGACAACTGAGAGGGGGGGTGAATTAAATTTGTGCATTAAAACCTTCAAACCATCATTAAATTTTAAACCCTTATTAAGTATCAACATGAAACAAATAGAACATCAACACATTAACAACCATGCACAATAGAACACCATATTTTACATGGAAAATCCTAATTAGGGAAAAACCATTGTGAGGATTAACTCATATATATTAATAAAAACATTGATTATAATAGTCTCAGTATCATAAGGGCTCATTGCCTAGAGGACTCACTATCCAAAAAGAAATATGTTAGAAGAAGAATGTTACAAGGAGGTTCACTACCTCTAAGCAACAAGAGAATCCACCACATCAACTTCCACACCATCTGCAACCTTTAGCTCATTGCCTTCAACAACTTTAGGCACTTTGAAATGTAGACACCTATTTCTTACTATTTCCAATAGCCTTAATAAGTATTTAAGCTCACACTTAGATCTCAATGTACACATTCACATTTCACACCACACATCACAACACACACTTGAACTTGTATATATATCCTCCTTGACCTCAAAAAACTTCTCCAAGTTGGCCTCAATGAAACATATGCACCTCAAACATGCAACCCCCAAATAGGTCAGCACCAAACACCTCTATGGTGGAAAGAAGTGAAGGTGGACCACACAAAGGGTTTACTAGAAACCAAATTTACACCGACACACTACACCATGCTTCCACAAACAATGAAGCAACCATAAATTCATACTTCTCCAATTCTAAAAAAATCTTGCGGACCATGTGGAAACATCACACAACATTCAAACATCAATATAATATCCAACAACACTAGCAAAAACACATAAAACTAAAGAACATTATCATCATGTGCAACCAATCAAACTACCACTAGATACAACTCATGAATCCAAGCTTGCAGAATAACTAAATGCCAAACCATCTAAAAGGAAGCTAATACAAGGAATATTAACATATTCCCAAATCTATTAGACAAGAAACAACAACATGGAGAAATGTAGAGCAATTCTATTTCTCCTAGATAACCTTCTTCACAAGCCAAACACTATCAAACACATCTTCCATTGTTGTAGAATTCAGAACCTGAAACTTTGGATATAACACCTCTAATGGTGCAAGAGCATATAGGTGAATGGGAAATCAACACCACCCAAAAAAATTGATTGGTTTGAGTTTCTTCAAATTTTGGTTTGTTTGAATTTTGTTTTGGTATCTCTCTACTTCAAAAAGCTTTGCATAATCAAATTTGAAAAATTCAATTTCTCATCTCATGGTTAGTTGTCGAAAACGTTCATATAATGCAACCTAATGGAAATAGAGATTCATAGTGAAAAATAAAAGACAAGGAAAAAGGCAACACCGCATTTTTCAGTAATTAAAATATTACAGAATAGAGGGGGTTGAACTTGTTGATGGGCATATTTTAACCAAAATAAATGAACATAGCCAATATAAGGGGGAACCTATTATTAAAGAATAAAATGCAAAGGTTGTTTGTTTAAAATTCTAACCAAAATGTGAAATGAAGGGGCATGTTTGGGAAATAGGGGAGAGCATTGACCAAGAAGAAACATCATAGTTTTGGGGAAGAGAGGATGGAAAAAAATGCATGGTGGAAGTATGGAGTAGGAAGAGTGAAAAGAGACCCATGTAAGAAGGATAGGCATGAGTAGTTCTGCTTAACAAAAGACAGGCCATAAATAGTGTATTATGTAGAGAGGGTATAGAGAAGGGGCGGTGAAGAAGGTGTAACAATAGAGCATAAATTGGAGAAATCGGCCAGTTATTGGTTTCAGTGAAAGTCATGCCAAGAGAAGGGGGTAGACATTGGAAGAAAAATTCTAACACATCTAGATTGGCAGTGCAACTTGCATCAGGGTAAGAAAGGGTGTGAGGGATGCAAGATAACCTCCAATGTAGGAAGATAAAGGTCGTTGTCCAAAGAGGGATGAATTTGTTTTTCTATTGCCCAGCTTTTGAATGAAGATAGAGTAAAGTTGTAATAGTTTGTTACTATAATTTTAAGAGATCAATAATTGTATAATTTCGATGGAATATAGATGAGTACTGGATATTAGTTAATCGATTGAATACTAATTTTTCTTCTTTGACCAAATCAATGAATCTAGTTTTTATGTTGACAAATGAATAACTTGTCAGTTGAATCATATACAAAATAATTTTGTTTTCAGAATCAAACTATAATTAGTTAAATGAATTGAAAAAGTGGTGAAAGTATGTTGCATTTACACTGAGCAAATAAATTTTAAATTGGGACAAAGTGATTTCCAAAGAAATTTTGTGTTTTAATTTACAGAGGGAGTTTGGATTTTGCATCAATTGGTATCAGAGTAGGCAATCTTGAGCATGGAGAGTATGCACTAGGATCTGTGGGAGTGACTAACAATTGAGGAGAGCTCAAAAGAATTGTTTCAGGTGTGCATGGAGTCCTGAATAGTTGAGAGTTGAAGTCGTTGATTGGAAAAGATGTCACCATGAAGAGGAAGACCCAGATTAGAGACAGTGATGGAATAGTTATGAGACATGATAATGGATGAAATAAAAAATGAGGGAAGGTTAGCTACTTGTAATACAAGAGAACCTAAGAATGAGGAAGAAACCAAAGAGGAGCGGCTAGAGGATGCCGAACAAGAACGATTTTTGAGGGCTCTTTCAAGAGTTACAAAGAGAAATAAAATGGATGTATCAATTTTTTCTGGAACATTAAATCTAGAAGAGATGATCAATTGGATTGGAGAGTTGGAGGAGTACCTCAAATTTGAGGAAATTAGAGACCCGCAATCGGTGAAGATAGCCCAAACGAAATTGAAAGGGCATGCTACATTATGGTGGAAAGGGTTGCAGAGAGAGTGGGAAATGGATGGAGATCCCTGGATAACAAGGTGGAGCCAGATGGTGACAAAATGTAAAAAAAATTCATACCTGGAGATTATGAGATGGAGCTATTTAAAAAGTTGCAAAATATGAATAAAAATGAAATGAGTGTAAAGGATTACACAGAGGATTTTTACAAGTTTTCCATTCGATTTGGAAGACATGAAATTGATCGAGAGAAGGTAGCCAGGTAGGTATGTGAATGGATTATGATTTAACATTTAGGACATGAGATGAGTATGTTGAAAATAACCATAGTTGAGGAAGCATACCAATATGCATTGAACGTTGAGGAGAAATTAATGAGAAGACAAACAAACAATTCCAAAAGTTGAGGAAGATTTGAAACTGAAACGGGACAAATGAGCAACAACAAAGGAAAGAAGGTTGAAGAAAAATTCAAGCCCAAATGGAGTAAAGAGGTGGGCCAAAACACCAAAGAAAATGAGATATCAACAAGAGGACATGGTAGCTACAGTAGGGGGTTTCCATTTAGATGTTACCAGTGTGGAGAAGTTGGTCATCATTCTTTTGAGTGTCATCAAATACAAGAGGGCAACAAGAAGAGTACAACAAGAAACCACTTGGCACAAGAAGATGAGGAACACAATGCATTTCCAAAAGTAGTAGACCTAGAAGAAGGAAAATCTCTCATGATGAGAAGAGTGTTGGTGAATCCAAAGACGGTGGAGGAGGAACCATTCCAAAGAAGGAATCTCTTTTGGACTATGTGAAAGGCTAGAGTTAAGTGCTGCAAGGTTATTGTTGATAGTGACCTAGTACGAATAACTTAGTTTTAGAGGAGATGGTAGAAAAACTAAGTTTGAAAAGGAGTAAGCATCCCAGTCTATACAAAGTTTCTTGGTTGCAAAAGGGACATGAGATGACTGTGAGTGATCAATGTTTAGTCAATTTTCAAATTGGATCTTACAAGGATGAGGTGTTGTATGACGTGATGCCTATGACTACATGTCATGTGTTGTTGGGTAGGCCATGGAAGTTTGATAGGGAAGCCATCGATGATGGTATGAAGAATGTGTATACCATCTAGAAAGATGGACAAAAGTATATGTTTAATTCTCTAAAGGAGAAGGAGAAACAGGTGAAAGAATCCAACTCTATTGTTTGTTGCAGTGCAGAGAAGCAATGAGTAGAGGAAGAGGAATGAAGTGAGTGTAGTGATTTGTAGCTATTCAAAGGGTAGATTTCAAGAGGAAAAGGTAGATTGAATTCAGATTTAGTGCATTAGTGCAATAATGGAACAAAGAGTAGTAGTCCAAGAGAATGTGGAGGGCACCAAAATGGAGCGAGGGTAAGAAGTTGTTCAAAGAAATGAGATAATGCCAGTGGAGGTGGCTTGAGTGTTGAGGATGAGCTAAAGTGTAGAAGAGGGAAGGCTCTCGTGGACAAGGAGCAGTGTTGGATAAAAAAAAACATGGGATTAATGTCCCATGCACCTTTCAATGTTCCCAAGTTTACCAAATCTAGGAACATTTCACTTACCCAATGTATCTGGTGTAGGAGCATGTGGGTGAATGGGAAGTCAACACCAGCCAAAAAATTGATTGGCTTGAGTTTATTCAAATTTTGGTTTGTTTGAATTTTGTTTTGGTATATCTCTTCCTTAAAAAGCTTTGCATAATCAAATTTGTAAATATCAGTTTTTCATCTCATGGTCAATTGTCAAAAATGTTCGTATAATGCAGCCTGATGGAAATAGAGAGAAATTCATAGTGAAAAATAAAGACAAGGAAAAAGGCAGCGCCACATTTTTTAGTAATTAAAATATTGCAAAATAGAGGGGGCCGAACTTGTTGATGGGCATATTTTAACCAAAGAAAAAATGAACATAGCCAATATAAGGGGGTGCCTATTATTAAATAATAAAATACAAAGGTTGTTTGTTTAAAATACCAACCAGAATGTGAAATGAAGGGGTGCAATTGAGAAATAGGGGAAAGCATCGACCAAGAAGAAAAAAACATAGTTTTGGGGAAGAGATGATGGAAGAAAAATGTGTGGTGGAAGTATGGAGAAAGCACAGTGAAAGGAGACCCATGTAAGAAGGATAGGTGCGGGTAGTTATACTTAACAAAAGATAGGCCATGAATAGTGTATTGTGTAGAGAGGGTATAGAGAAGAGGCAGTGAAGAAGGTGTAACAACAAAGCACAAATTGGAGAAATCACCTAGTTATTGGTTTCAGTGAAAGCCATGCCAAGAGAAGGGGGTAGACGTTGGAAGAAAAATTCCAACACATAGATTTGCAGTGCAGTCCATGTTAGGGTAAGAAAGGGTGTGAGGGATGCAAGATAACCTCCAATGTAGGAATAAAAAGGTTTCTATCTAAAGAGGGATGAATTCATTTTGCTATTGCCCAGTTTTTGAATGCAGATAGAGTAAAGTTGTAATAGTTTGTTATTCTAATGTTAAGAAATCAATAATTGTATAAGTTTGATGGAATAAAAATGAGTACTAGCTATTACTTAATTGATTGAAGCCTAAGTTTTTCTTCTTTAATTAAGTCGATGAATCTGGTTTTTATGTTGAAAAATGAAGTTGTCAGTTAAATCATATATGGAAGAGTTGTGTTTTTAACATCAAACTAAAATTAGTTAAATGAATTGACAAAGTAGTGAAAGTATGTTGCATTATTTATACTAAGCAAATAAATTTTAAATTGGGACAAAGTGATTTATAGAGTAGTTTTGTGTTTTAATTTGTAGAGGGAGTTTGGATTTTGCATCATCTGAATACCTATGAACATCACCACTCAAAAATTAATTCTCCTAGCTTTGGCACCCAAAATGTGCTCATAATTGCTTATGATAGATGCCTTAAAACTTTCATAGAATATGTCATAAATATTCCATAAGATTTGTCATAGAATCCGTAAGAGAATATGCCATAACTAACTAAAAATAGCCGATTCTCTTACATCTTGTCATAACCCAACTTGGGCACCAAATTTCTCCATGCAACAAGATGCCTTATGATGCATCATAGAATTTGTCATAGGTCAAAGATTCCAAAGTGGGATGACTATTTCCACTTGGGATGATTATGGGAGAGAGTGGGAGAGTGGGAGAGAGTGGGAGAGTGTTAGAGAGTGGGGGAGAGGGAGAGAGAGTGGGAGAGTGTGGGAGAGAGGGTGGGAGAGAGTGGGAGAGTGTGGGAGAGAGGGTGGGAGGGTGCAAGAGAGAGTGGGAGAGTGGGGAGAGAATGGGGAGAGTGGGAGAGGGGGAGTGGGGAGAGGTGGAGAGTGGGAGGGGGTAGGAAAAGAGGTGGGAGAGAGAGTGGGAGAGAGGGTGGGAGAGTGGGGAGAGGTTGGAGAGAGTGGGAAAGAGTGGGAGAGGGTGGGAGAGTGGGAGAGGGTGCGAGAGAGAGGGTGGGAGAGAGAGTGGGAGGGAGGTGGGAGAGAGGGAGGAGAGTGATAGAGAGTGGGGAGGAGGGAGAGAGTGGGAGAGAGTGGGAGAGAGGGAGTGCAGAGAGTGGGAGAGTGGGAAAGTGGGAGAGAGTGAGAGAGGGTGGGAGAGTGGGAGAGTGGGAGGAGTGGAGAGTGGAGGAGAGTGGGAGAGGAGAGGGAGAGTGAGAGTGGGAGAGTCAGGAGAGTGGGAAGAGGAGGGAGGAGAGAGGGTGGGAGAGAGTGGGAGAGAGGGAGGGAGCAAGTGGGAGAGTGTTGGAGAGTGGGAGTGGGAGAGAGTGGGAGAGAGGGAGGGAGAGAGGGTGGAAGAGAGTGGGAGAGAGTTGGAGAGAGTGGGAAAGTGGGTGTAGGGTTTATAGAATGGGATACTATATATTATATATTTATATATATATATATATTAATATAATATCAATATATAATAAATATATATCATATGTCAAAAGAAATCATAATTCTTAAAGTTCAAATAACAGATATTTGTTATTATCGGATATCCATTTTGTGTATTAGTGGTTTATGCACTTGGACGAGTAGCAAAATATATTAATATTACTATATAATAATTAATATTAATATATATATATATAATATATTAGATATATTAACATATAATATTATATATTATATATATTATATATTAAAATATAATATATAATGCCTATTAATATATAATATATATTATATATTGATATATAGTATATATTATATAACATATGACATTGTAATAACACTAGAGGTGACCGATATCCGTTTTGTGTATTACTAGTGTTGGTTGTTTTTACTATAACCAGGTTGGTCTTCTAATCTACCTATGGAATTGCCAATTCCAATCAAGGGCAGCTCGAAGGACCTGGACCAACTGACGAGGATTTAAAAGACCTCCTACACTTTGGGCTCTGCAAGACCTGGTAGGGTGATCCCTTAATGCGTTTACAACCTCTACAGCATTATCATAAACAACATTAACAACAACAAATAATATCATTTAATAGCTCAACATAATAGGATAATACCGAATAGAATTGGCTGTTCATCAGTAATATCAACTATTTTGGGCATGAGATAACTACAACACATTTCTCAGTATAAAATAGTCATTTATTTGCAATTTGTAGAAAGCTCTAGGTAAAGACAAACAAATACTGAACCATACAAATTAGCACAACTTAGATCAGTGCCATATATCCATTGGGGGAGTCAAATTCATAAAAATCTAAGGGTTTATGACAGATTTAACACAAAACATATAAGATCCTTGATAACAATGCTTTACAATCTCATCAACATGTATTCTAACCCAATACTACTTATCAAATCCTCATACATAACATATCGACCTACAATCCTCATTCAAGCATTTTAATTAATTCCTTGAATTAAAGCTAAAACAAGAATCAT
This sequence comes from Sequoia sempervirens, assembly GCA_007258455.2. NCBI lineage: Eukaryota > Viridiplantae > Streptophyta > Pinopsida > Cupressales > Cupressaceae > Sequoia > Sequoia sempervirens. The sequence continues at coordinate 255,184,056 of VDFB02047230.1, read as the reverse complement.
ACACACCACAATAGTGAGAAGAACGATATAACCCTTGATCATCTTATTCAAAATTCAGATATGCATGTACAATGGAGAGACATGGGTTTGAATTAATCATTTCAATTCAAATGCCAATACTGTCATACAACATCAAATCCCCATGAATTCAAAACCTACTATAGAATGACTCAAAACCTAAATTGCATTTTCTCTAAAAACCATTGAACTTTACAAATTTTCTCTGCAACTCTACCTAGACTCAACCAAAAAACATCTCACTTGCTAACCCATGCTTCAGGCCTTGAAATCCTTCTTATAGAAATGAAGGAGCAAACAAGCATCAGGATAGAAAGAACCTGTGTCACCAACCAATTGGACCACTTAGTGACATTCCAAAAATTTGTTACAACAAAAATTTCACGGAGAATCCTCATGTTCATCATGCTCGCTGAGAATGATTGATGTAGCAACAGAAACTTCAAGAATTCCACGCCAAGAATGTCACCAAAAACAAGGCTGTAATTTTTTGTAACTGCAACAACTGACTTGTCAACCGTTAATAGCCTACCCCTTTTCACTCCTCCTCAGTTAAATATATATTCACCCATTTATGGTATTCCTCATTAGTTGGACAATCAAAATTGATTACCTCATTCACCTTGACACTATAAGGTGTATAATTAACTGCCACCCGATTTGCTTCTCTTTCAAAAGATTCAAAAAATGAATTGGTGCTAATGATCTTGTCCATACAACTCACCAATAAATCATAATTTGAGTCATCACAAATTAATCTAATTTGACAATTGATGACTTCATTTTCCTGGTCCTGCCATTGTTGGAGTGACCTGATATTTCCTTACTCATCAATTATGTCAGGTAGCAATGTGTCACTCCAATCATCAAAATTCTTCACCAACTCTCTGATCTTCCTACTCAAGTCATCTGGTAAGGTTTGAAAACCTTGCAATGACTTAACTAACACCTAAGTAGGCCTTAATTATTGGGGCTTATTATTTACATCAAACCTTGAGGATTTATACATTATATCTAGATCATTGGCCCTAGGGATCCATCTTTCAATTAATGATACTACTACCTCCTGATCCCTATCAATATTCTTTATTGCACTCAATAATAAAGAATATAAAGAATGCACAGATGACAATATGTCATCAAATTTCTCATTTAAATGTCTCAATACAACATTTACAACCTCTCTCTCCTTTAAAACTATTCCCTCCTCACTCACCTTCAAGGATGCCTGTAACTCTGTAATCTTGTGCATTACCTATTTCTTCAAAGGATCAACAGAGCATTCCATTTCTTCAACAATTATCTCTAAAGTAGGGCTGAGGGAATGAGTTTGATTGGGAGACCCTGGTGTAGACACACTAGGAGAAGCAGGAGGCACTGACCTTGATGTGGAAGGCAATGTTCTAATCCATGGAGCACTTGATGTCTCCCCAATCTGCTTGCTCTTTAACCTTTCCACCTCAATCTACAGCTCAACATTCCTTTGTTGCATCTTGCTATATTCCCTAATTATGGCATTGTACTTCTCCATTAGGATTTTATTTTTAGCCTCTTCTCTTTTAGTAGTCTTTTGGGCCAATTTAGCCACATTCACAATCAAATTAGTAACCTCTGTGGTTGAGGTCTCTCAAGCTCTCTTTATTGTCAACCCTCCTCTTAAATTTGGGTTAATATCAGTAACATTTGGCTTTCTCCCTTGAGAGGCCAAAGCCCAAATTGTTAAGGTCTCATACTCTTCACTGAAGGTAGAATCTTGCAATGTTTCCTTGACCTCTTCAGAATCTTGTAAGGGGTGCTTGGACTTCAAAATAGCATTAAAAGCTACAACATCTACAATGCCCCATTCAGGTAAAATCAAGACACCAACTTGATTGACCAATTTTCTCCCCTCCTCAGGAGTGATGTTCTTGAACTCTTCCATTAGTTCAACTTTCACTTCATCATCATTCTCTTAGTCTGACCTATCAGGTCTCAATTCTCTTCTCCTCTTGCACTTATCTTGATATTCTTCCAATTTCATTCTCCACACTAGTTGCAAGAAGAATGGAGCTTTTACAAATGCATTGTCATCTAGAAACTCCCTACATTCCTCCATTCTTGCATCTTGCACGCATTTTCCTTTCATATCCAGATCAGAGATAACCAATTCAACTGGCCTAGGAGGGGAAGGCATACCCATTTTCATGTCCTGGTTAGTGACAATAATCTCATCCACCAAATCCTCCTGTAATTTTTAAATTATTTTCCTTTTAGGGCTTGGCTCTGATGGTGGTGGTGAGGGACTATTCTCAGGTGATGCTTCCAAATCAATAATTTTGATTGCCCCAGGCATTTTGAGCTTTGGACCTTTTTGTGCAGGAAATTTCATTATTTGCTTTCCCTTTCTATCCTCTTCTTCCTCATCACTACTATCATTTCTCTTCCTTCTATAAATAGGCCATATTTTTGTAGGTTGGTAAGCTGGCCTTACTTCAATTGGCCTGGCATCTTGCTCCTGTATGCCCAAGTCTAACTCTAAGTTTACCTTCTTAGTCATCAAGGTGCCCATAATTTCTTTGAAGTTGCCCATCAAGAAGTCAATTTTATTATGATATGGATTGAACTCCATCAGTGGATCATATTTTGGATCCATTTTGTGCACAATAGCCAATAGCTTTTCATAAGCTACCCATTTCTCCTTGTTCAACTCCTGCCTATTTAGGTCAAATTCATTTCTAATCAAGTCTTTAGGGAAGTTGAACTCATGGACGAACTTACCGCCTTTATCCTTTTTCTGAAAAGAGCAAAGAAGCCCTTAGGATCATGCTATCGCTTGGGACCACACCTCAAATGGTATTCTTCAAAAAAAATCCCAAAGTGTACCCAACCTCCATTCGAAAAGACAAAATATTATATCACTGTGTAATCTAGGAAAAATGTTCCTTTACCTTTCCCAGTAAGGTTGTCCTCATGGATACAACCAATTTGCCACATGAATTCTGCAAATCCCATTCTTGGTGGCACATTGTATGGAAATATGTGAGGGGTCCCCTGAAAACCATACACCCTCAAAACAGTGTTGACTGGGTATAGAATAATATCACCCCAGTTATGGCATACCTTCAATTCTGGCTTCCTCCCCTTTGGTCTGAGGAAATCATGCAACTCCTCAGGAATCCTGGGTACATTTACCATCAACCTGGCCCTCAATCTGGAAGCAAAACAATTATCAAAATGCACATAATTGGCGTTCTCCCTGTTACATGATAAATCTGCAGTCCACACCTGCACTGGCAATCTTTCTCCATTAACCCACTGCCTTAACTCCATCTTCTCAGAGAAGAAATCAACATTCTTATGCAAGAGCATATACATTAACATGGAATACCAGAAGAATGGAGTGCTTGTATCATTTTTTTGTAAATTCAACAGCCCTTCATGTATCTTTTTGGCCAACCAAGAAGCAAAATCATAAATCATTGAGAAATTAGGGTGTTGTATTTGCACCCCCATAAACATGTAAGCAATAGGCATCACTGTGTTAGGGCTAAAACCCAAAATCTGGCACAATGAGTAAAAGGTAGCCAAGAATTTTTTTGCAAAGCAATTCAGTCTGAAGGTTCTTGGTCATTAGGGCTAATATGGAATTTTTAACTTCTTGCCCTAGCCAAATGAGGTGGGAGCAACTTAGCTCTGAAAAGTGATTTCGACCTCCCATATTCCTATTTCATCTCTTCAAGATCAATAGGAACCAAGAATGTACTAGGCTTACTCAGATCAAAAACTTGTTGGAATTCCTCTATGTTGATGCTTAACAGAACCTCTCCATCATTATCTCGAATCACCCGTGTGATAGGGTCATATCGTGTAGCCACTACCCTAAGCAAGTCTACATCAAGGAACACATTCGGTACCACCGACTTCCCCATATCATACATCCAACCATTAGAAAAGAGGTGGGGAAAATTCCTTTGTCCAAACCACAATCTGAACATCTCTAGACCAGTAAGAGGAACCCTAACATCGACTATGTTGGAACAATTATACACTAATCCCTCCCCTAGGGTTTTTTCTCACATAAAAAAAAACCAACCCCTTCTTCCTATCATTCGTTGACAGGGGAAATTGATCTAGGAAATCATCATATAGGTTTCTACTTAAATAATCAATTTGGCCAGAGTGCTGCTTTGTCGGTGCCATCTTGAGTAAACTAGAGCTTAAGGCTTCCTTGCTATTTTAGACTTTAAACAAACTAGGGCTAAACAAAATATGAAATTACAGAACAAAACCTTGCAATTTCCCACAATTCAATTAACTTATAGCCCTAAAACAATGATCAACAAGCCCTATGACAAACACATGACAATTTTCCCCCAAATTCGGATTCAAAATAACCAGCAGATACATAAATCAACTCACGACTTTGCGCTTGCAGAAACCGAAATCTTTGTTGTAACAACTTGTAACTTCATCCTAGGCTCTATGACTGCTCCGCAAATATGTTTGAATGCTTTATGATACCAAAAGAAAAAGAAAAATTACTTTATTTCGATCAAACCATGGCAATAGATGTCATGTCCACCATTAAAGCTTACTTGTGCACTACATGAACCACTCCATTCGTATTTGATGCAGGTTCAAATATTAGCCGTCGATCCTTCACCTTGGTCAGATCATTGAACGACTACCTTCAAATCAAAATGACACAATCTCCATCGTGGAAACAAGGGGCCCACCATACTATGCATTGCCAAGGAAATCCACGTGGCTCCCACCCATGATATCACAATCAATAAATACCTCGCAAATTCTGATCACGCGATGGCGGGTAACCGTAGATCTTCAACCATCGGCAACCCAGTTCATCTAGCATAGTCGCCAACTTTGTCCTTAATCATCGGGCACCTTTCTTATCGTGATTATAACATCCCCGTTGATTTGAAACACATGCATCTCATAAACACTTAGTAACCCGTTGCATAATGTATTAAAAAAAATAGATGAATCAAAGTATTTTATCATCCCTTTGGCTTCACTGGACAAGACATGTGGCGCTCGCTCGTGATATCATGATCAACCAAAATAGTGTGGTGGGGTCATTGCGGGATGGCGAGGAATGACTGAGATCAAATGATGATTGATCTACGGTCATGTGAACTCGTCCCTCTACAAAATAGAAACATTTATTAAAGGAGTAAGGGGACATCACTAGGCCGACGACAAACAATGACATAAGTTGTTTTTAATGAAGGAGCACGGGGCCAACCAAGACTTAGGAAAATAAAATCAAGCGAAGGAAATAAAATGATAAAACAAAAAAAGGGCCTAGCCTAGACGAAGCGATGGGGATTAAGATGTTTTAAAACCCTCCCAAAAAGTAACAACCAAATAGATCCCACCCAAGGCATAAGATGAACACTAGGGTTTTACATGAAGACAAAGGTAAAACCCCAACCTTAGGATTTTCCCAAACACCATAGATGACTAGAAACACAAGGCAGGATACAAAGAAATGGAACACAAGGATCAAAATTTATGAAGTTCCATCAACTAGGTTAAACATTTGGACGAGCAACAATATATATTAATATTAATATATAATATTTATTAATATAGTATTAATATATAACATATATTAATATATAACATATATTAATATATAACATACATTAATATATAATATATATTAACATATAATATATATTATATATTGATATATAATATATATTATATAACATATGACATTGTAATAACACTAGAGGTGACAAATATCCATCTATAATGGATATCTGTTATATATGGATATCCATTTTGTCGGTCTGAATTGTTAAGACTTGGGCCATGTCGATTATATCACATAACGAAATCCTTTTATAACGGATATCCGTTTTGTAAGTTATATAAAAAACAAAAAAGGGACCATTTTGAGTATTTCAACGGTCCCTACATTCTTTTTGTCACAAAAATCTTGTATTTTCTATCTGCATCAAATGAAATTCAACTTTTCAAAGATTCTCTTACACTTTTTATAGAATTCCAATCATTTGTGTGTGCTTTTTTGTTTGTGCAATGGGGAGCTGCAGTTAGCGTAAGAGAAAAGGTAAACAAAAACTTACATCAGATCAAATTGAAGCATATAGAGCAAAAGATAGAGAAAGTCATAGGAAAAGAAGACAAGGTATGCAAAATATTCAAATTGAATCTTCTTCTGAACCATTGAATGTTAATTCAAGTGAAGATGAAATAGGAATTGAAAATATTGAACATCATATTCAAATTGAAATTGAAAATGAAAATGTGAATAACATTGAGAATGAAAATGTTATTCAAAATGAAATTGTTATTGAAAATGTTGATAATGAAAATGTGGTTAAAAATGAAATTGTTTTTGACAATGAAAATGTTGTTCAAAATGAAATTGTAATTGATAATGTTGAAAATGAAAATGTGGTTGAAAATGAAATTATTTTTGACAATGAAAATGTTGTTCAAAATGATATTGTTATTGAAAATGTTGAAAATGAACCTTATGAAACACCTAATTACAAAAGAACCCCTAAATGGTTGGTTGAAATAGATGAGAACATAATTGATAATATTCAAGGAAAAAGGTCACAATGAATGGTTCGTTTGTGGGATATGAAATTGTTCAATGAATTATTTTCCAATAAGACATTAACCGAATGATGCAAATTTTTTTTGCAATTACTTAAGATTTACAAAATGAGACCATTATTAAAAAAAATAAAGATTCGTCTCACAAAAAAATTAGAAAAAAATAGTCTTATTGTAAAAAATATTTTTAATGCTCTAACCTCTATTGGAAAGACTAGTAAGGAAAAACATAAAAGGGTTGCTCGAAGAGTGATCACAACCTCACTAGTAAGCCATAATTTTAAAAATGGTCATTCAATGAGATAAACTTGTATTGATTTTAACTTAAATCATAAAACATTGAATAGAGAACTATCAAGAAGAGGAAGACTCGATAATGCTCTTCAAAATGATATGTGGGTTTTTAGTGGGAGGCTTCCACATGTTGATAAAAAGCTAACTGATAATGTAAAGATGCAAATTGAAAAATATCAGAATTCTCACTCTAGAGTATCACCAAACGTAAAGGATGTTTTAAAGTTACAAATTGGCAATCAAGATCGTACACCGCATCCTAAATTTTTTTTGGAATGTAGCCAAATAATTTTGTACAAACAATTTTGTCAAGAACATCCACATTTGCAAATATCGCAAAGGGATTTTGAGTCTTGCAAACCATTTTATTGTGTTCCTATTAAGGTTTGTAATACATGTTGTAAATACCATGTTGAGTTTTCAAATGTATCATGAATTGTTATGCCATATTCATTCTACTATGCATACTGACAAAATGTTGCAGGAGTGTCATGCAATGCAACTTCCCAAGTCATCCAGGGAGTTGTTAGATTCATTTTTATGCATTAGAGGTGATGGTTGCTTATTTTATAAGAATAATTTTTTAAATGAAACATGTTTGCAATGTGGTGGTTTATCGAAGTTTGTAACATGCTTTCATGAGGGCAACGATCATGATTTTGGTAACAATTTTTTTGAAAAAAACAAATATGAGATAGTGAAATACACATTGAAGAGTGGAGGTGAGGGTTCTAGATGCTAGTTGGTTTCAAGAGAGGTAAGTATTGTTGATTTTATTTCAGATTTTAAGAAAAATATTTTCTATAGGTATGCAAGGCATAGCCACAGGTCACAGTGGTTGGATCAACAATTCAAGATGTGTAAGGACTCTTTCCCCATTGGAACTATTGTATCTGTAGTTGATTTTGCTAAAAAATATACATTGCAACCACAAAATGAAGTTCAATCACAATATTATAATTCTATTCAAATTGCTATTTTTGTCCACATAACATATAGTCATTCCCCTGATAGTACAAAAGAGGATAGGAAGATAATGAGGGAGTAGCACTTACATGAGTGATGATAGATCTCATTCATCCGAGTTTGTACAACATTGTTTTGAAATTTTTTTTGAGTTCTTGCAGGAAAAAGGAATTGCAATGGGTCAAAATTTGACTTGGTTAGATAACTGCATAGGGCAATTCAAGAATGTTCACATGTTTTATTGGTTGAGCATGATGCATATAGAGAGGGGTGTACCACATATTTGGAGTTTTTCGAAGCTAGGCATGGAAAAGGTGAGCATGATGGTGCAGGTGCATGTGTGAATAGATATTTGGTTAAGGAACAAATGAAGATTAGAGGTGGTGCAACATTCAATGATGCACGTTCTATTGTGGATTGGTGTACCTATGCACTATCATGCAGAGGGACACTTGATTCACAAGTTAGTAGGTTCTTTTGGTTGGTTGAGGAGGGCATAGTAGGAGACATAATGAAATGTCAAACAATTAGAGATTCTTCAAAGATGCATTCATTTTGAAGCTCAAATGTGAGTGCATGGACCATATGGACACGAGAGATGGCTTGTTTTTGTCAGAATTGTATTTAGTGTGATTGGGATCAGTGTGAGTCAAGTGAATGGGTAGATACATGGATTCCATAGTACCTAACCCCTTTATCTATAGCACAATCCTCATTACAAGATGTAATGGAAAGTTCACTTGACTACGATCATCTTTTAGATCTTGTACAACTAGGACATGTCTATGTAGTTGTAGCACCATAGGGGAATGAAAAGGGATCAGACTATTGGTTGGCACAATGTGTACAAGGAAAGAAAAAGCTAACACAACCGATGAAAAATTATGATGGCTTCATGTATCCTACAAGTTCAGTTTTTGTTTCTCGAACTTGGTTGCATTACCATTTCACCATCGTTTAGGTTGTTTACAATAATATAGATTTGTTATTCTAAGTATATTTAGATGTTGATAAAAAAATTATGATCACACAGATTCAGTTGTTGTTTTTGAAACTTGGCTATGAACATAGATGATTATAAAGAATGGCGTACCTGTATTTGATGACTATGAGAAACACAAAACCATTTTGATGTATTTGTACCTTGTGATAGCAACAACTGTTAAGTTATTGAGACATCATGCTAGACCAAAAAAAAAAAAACTATGGACAATTAGTAGTGTTGATCATGAAGCATTACTGGAAACTTTGAAGGTAAGAGATGACCTTGCAGGGACACTTGACTAGCAGATCATTTGTTGCATGGGATAGGTATGATATTATTCATCACATTTTGATATTTTTTATCTACTAAGGTTCATTATTTAGGTTGTTTAGAATAATATAGATTGGTTATTCTAAGCATATTTTATAGATTGCTTACCATTTCATCATCATTCAAGTTGTTTAGAATAATATATATTTGTTAGTCTAAGCATCTTTTCTATTGTGATGATATAGATATCTCATTTGAAGTATTTTGTGATTTTCCTAGCATGATAGATCATGGACCTGCTGCAACAATAGCCAACTCTAATCGTTTGGGAGAGGTATGCGACATATTAGAATAATATAGATTGGTTATTCTAAGAATCTTTTATAGTTTACATTACCATTTCATCATCATTCAAGTTGTTTATAACAATATAGTTTTGTTAGTCTAAGCATCTTTTCTATTGTGACAATATAGATTTTTCATTTGAATTATATAGCGATGTTCCTAGCACGATAGATCATGGACTTGCTACAAAAATAACCAACTCTGATCCTTTGGGAGAGGTATGCAAGATATTAGAATAATATAGATTAGTTATTCTAAACAACTTTTATAGTTTTCATTACCAGTTCATCATTAATTAGGTCATTTAGAATAATATAGATTTTTTATTCTAAGCATCTTTTCTATTGTACGTAGTTTGATTGCTACCTTAATGGTTTGTATAGGTTGTTCACTCCAGAACATCAACATGTTGCTCTTGTGGAAGACTGTGCCGACCGCGAAGGCAATGCGAGCTATATTTCCTTCCCCTATTGGGAAATGACTATGTATTAGGGTCATTTGTTGTATTCCTACGTGGCATTTTGTAAATCCTATATTTGATAGAAATTATTGAATGATAATATCATGCATATTGTGTACACTTTACATGTATTCAAGAGTATACTTTACAACTTATGTGCATACTTTGTCACTTATGAGTATTGCAATGTATACTTTACGAATTAGATGTTTTAAAGTGTATATTTTATATTCATGTGTGTAGTTCACAAATTAAGTGTATTTGAGTAAACGAATCACTTTTTCACTTACTAACAAGGAACAAAACAAACCCTAAACCCCTTTGCACCTTTACATCCCATCCATCTAACCCTTTTTCCATCAACTAAAAACTCATCACCGCAGGAAAATGCATCCGAGATAGAAAAAATGAAGACAGGTTATTGTAGAGGATCCCAACACGATCCCATAGCCTCAAACGAAGAGTCTGTAGGTGTCACGATTTTTGAGAAATAGCCCTTCAAATATTGTTGTCTTTTAACACTTTAGATTCTTAAGGGAAATCACCGATCCAATGTAGCTCAGAGTGATTCGACGTATTTGGGTGCAAAAGAGGAATATCCGTAGCATAAAAGTACCCATCTGGACATGTTTGAACAGTCTATTTGGTCCTATGAGTTGCAGAATGAAAGTTGCACCAATTTGTAACTTTACACTGCTTGCATCTAACAATCTTTTCCTCAACTAAAAACTCGTCACTGTGGGAAAATTCCTCTGAGATGGAAAAAATTGAGAGAGGTTATTATAGAGGGTCTCAACACGATCCCATAGCCTCAGACAAAGATTCTGTAGGTATCATGGTTTCCGAGAAATAGAGATTCAAAGATTGTTTCCTTTTAGCACTTTGGACTCTTAAAAGAAATTGTTGGTCCAAATGTAGCTCAGAGTGATTCTATACATTTGGGTGCAAAAGAGGACCATCCCTATTGTAAACGTACCCATACGAACGTGTTGGAATAGTCCATTTGGTCCTACGAGTTGTAGAACGAAAGTTGCACCACTTTGCAACTTTATCTTGCTTGCATCTGACAACTTTTTCCTCAATTGAAAACTCGTCACCGTGGGAAAACACCTCCAAGATAGAAAAAATTGAGAGAGGTTATTGTAGAGGGTCTCAACATGATCCCATAGCCTTAGACAGAGAGTCTATAGGTGTCACAGTTTCTGAGAAATAGCCCTTCAAAGATTGCTTCCTTTTAGCACTTTGGACTCTTAAGGGAAATCGCCGATCCAATGTCGCTCAGAGTGATTCAGTGTATTTGGGTGCAAAAGAGGAGGGGAGGTCAATCGAGGTTTGGGTATGATGCCCTAGATTGAAAAAGTGTGGTTTTTGAGTGAAATTGGGAGGTTTAAGGCTATTAGTGATTGAAATCTATTGGGGTAGCAATTTCTAAAGGTGTATTAAGCATATGTGGACTTCTATAAATGTGTTTGAGGTTTTTTTGAGTCAGATAAGTGTGGAAATGCATACTTTCAATTAACCCCCTTATAATCTAAGAAAAATGAGGGTTACATTATTGAGTGACTTAGATGGCGTTTACAAGGATGATTGTTATGGAATTTGGATGTTTATAGCCTGGTGAGATACTGTCCAAAGGAATCTTGGAGGGGCAACTATTTTAAAGAGGAGTTGTTTTGAAAATTTTGGCTAATTGGAGCCCTGTTCGACATAATAGTTTAATTTTAGTGGGGTTGTTCCAAAACAAGCACATTAGGTTTTGAGATATGTTAAAGAGAAGGGTAATGGGTGTCTCTCACAACCTTTTGTTTTGTGGGTTTGAGTTGATTTTGTGAAGATATTGATTCTTACTCAAGATGATTTTATACCTTTTAATGTTATTATGCTTAAATGAACATTAAGTGACATTGATTTTTATCCAGATGATTATATTACTTTTGAATGAACACTGTAACATGAAATGAATTTCATTAAGTTGTATCCACTTTTCATTAATTTAACTTCTTTTGAAATAAAAATCAGTTGCACACTTCATTACACAAGTTTAAAAAACAAAATAATGTTAAATGTAAATTCATTCAATAGAGCTTGAAATCATGGGTATTCTCAAAACGAGTGTTTTATAAAAATGTATTGGTAGACATGTATGAAAAATGTGGTACAATAGGAAAGAAAATTCATTGTTTGAAAATTTTCCTCAAAGAAATAGATGGATTACCAATTGTAATTCATAAGTTCTATTAAAATGTTATTTCGTTAATCTATAACATAAATTATCAATCATAACTTTAAACAATTCTAAGATAATTATACATTCCAATTTGAAAATTCAAAGTAGAAAGACATGCACATGAGGAACAAATTAGATCGAATATCGATTCTTATATATCAAACTGTAGAATAATTGTGTTCGTGCATATACAAATTTGGCATATGCCTACTCAGAAGAAGTTTTATAAATTGTGGCATATATGCCATCTCAAGATCTATTAAACCCTAAGTACATGTCAATCTATATCATATCCTAATCATGTGTTGGACCATAAAAATTGAGCCTCCTCGAAGAAGTTAGATGCTCTAAAGTTTTTTGCACAATAACATTTCAAACCACAAATTAGATTATGTGAATGGTTGACAAGATAGACTAGTAAATAGAAACTTATATACCATCATTTATAAATTAGAAATTTAACATCAAAATTAGTATACATGTATTATATTATATCAATAATGCAATTCTTGTTTACCTCAAATCTTGCTCTCTTTACTACAAGACGTTCTGCATATGATTGTCCCTTAGGACGATAAGGAGTCCTTGTATAAAGTAATGGTCTCTCACTCATCACAATGCTGAGTCGAACAAAGGACTATAGCAGATAAAATAAAAATGATACAAATTAACATATAATTATTGACAAATAATCATATCTACTCCTATCTAAATGTAAATGATTTGCAATATAAAATAAACACATACTTGCTATGATGCTATGACACTAGATGGGCTCATAGTGGATGGATCAGCTAAGATGGTTTCCCCTATAAAAAATGACAAGAATGTAAATGCACATGCACATATAATTATAATGTCGACAATAAAAAAATATATACCTATTGTGCAACTTCATCTAATGGGATAGACTCGGTCAAAAAGGCTGTATAAGAACCAGGTTGCTGCATAAAAAGACAAGATTACATTAGACTATCAATATATGTAATACATGTATTTAAACATAATATATTTCAAAGATTAATATCTAAAATAGCAATTTAAATTATTTACCATGTATTGATTGTCTAAGGAAAATGAAATAGCAATATGTGTAGCCTGCTGCACTTCTGACAACTGCTCCTTTTTCAACAACTGTTTAAGATTTCAACACATAAACATATATTAGTACAAATATCCTTCATAAAATATGAAAGAATTTACATAAAACACACTATGAAATTGCTTTAAGAATTACCGGTCCTACCATATCATCCCTGGAAGTTGATGTATCTCATGTAAATGCTCCACTCTGTGCTCTATCAACTCCTACATCTGACATATCATGAACCTCAAAGTCAGATGTGTCTATGGGAGCCTCAATGGACTGTCGGAGAGGACCGAAACATAAATTGTTGCACACCATGCAATGATGAGACACACAAATATGTTCTAAAGAGGACGGTGTACCAGTGGGAGTTGATGGCTATGTACTAGTGGGAGTTGCTACAACAGGTGCACCACCATCATGTTGGGATGTATTAGGTGCAACACCACCGTGATGGGATGCACCGTCAAATTGTTGAGCAACATGATGGCTTTGCCTCACCAAATGATCACTCAATGTATGTAATGCATAAATGCTCAAAGTCCCCGCATCTACAACAATCTCAGGGTAAGATAGTGGAGTTGGAGTAGCAATAGGTGGACGAGGATGAACTGGGGTGACTCAACATGCCCTAGGTCTATCCTGTGGCATCCCTCTACCAACATCTAGAAATATCGCATGTCAAAGTAATTGACATGTTTCCCTAGCACAAACTCAGCATATAATTTTTGAATAAAATACTAAGGGACATCAAGATTTTTGCTGGGTGGTTTATCAAAAACCATCCAACGTCTCCAAAAAATTATCTAATATGCCTCTATGGGTGCACCATTTAATTGAAAATTTTGGTTTTCACACATTAATAGGTTGTCTAGTTCTCTGATCTATGAATAACTAGGCTAATTGGGATTTTTCAATATCAAGAGCCTTCAGCTCATCATACAATAACCCATCAGCATAAAATTGTCTTTGTTCCTCTCGCCAGTGTGCAAATCTATTATGTTGAGTTGCTAAAGTTTGAACATTTACAATGATTGTTTCCAAAGTGTTTTTCATATCTGATAGTTCATCGAGTGTCTCATAGATTTGACATACTTTTCTTAATTGATCTAAATTTCTATGAATAGACTCGTGTATTGTTGGCATATTTTCATTCATAAACAATGGTTGTGGTGGAGGATTTGGAGGGTATTCATTTTCTGTAGGATTAGGGTTAAATCATTTTGTGCCTGAGGGTTTTCATTTTGTGCCGGGTTAGGGTTTTCATTTTGATCCATTTTAAACCTATTAATTGATAAAAAAAATTAAAATTAAAGTTATGGTTTTAATCTAATAAAAAATCTATCAAATATACCCTATTTTTGACTAAAATTAAAAAAAAGAAGCAAAATGAATATAAATTGAATAAAAATTTAAAAAATTAAACATACCTTACAAATTTGATGAATTTTTTGATAATTTGACCTCTCCCAAATGGATATCCGAGTCACACTTTTGAAACCAATGCGCACGCATAGTGAAAATATAGCTCTTGGGTTTTTTTAAGTTTGTTTATAATGCAGGAAATGGATATCCGTTTCCTGCTTTACAACCTTTTTAATTAAATGGTCGGGTCCGAGACTCGACCATATTTAATTGCGCATGGTTTTTTGAAATATCTAATATTTAATATAATATAATATATATTAATTATAATATAATACATATATTATATTAATTATAATATAATACATATATTATATTAATTATAATATAATACATATATTATATTATAAATAATATAATAATATTATTATATATAATATATATTATATTATTTATAATATAATATATATAATATATAATATATTAGTATAATATAATATAATATAATATAATATAATATGACCTCTCAGGGTTTTTTTTCTAATTATAACACAAAGAACGGATATCCGTTACATAGAATATAATAATTGGTTGGGCCGGACCCGACACAATTATAAAGACTGTTTTTCTAAATGCTATTTAATTTCCATATGATTGTTGATGTTATGATGATTAGTAGGTACGGGTTGGTGCTTGGTTTTTATTAGTTGGATGGATAATTGTGATTTTTATTTATTGGTTGTAGATAATAAAGAATGAAAAGTTATGCATGTTAGCTAGTTACGATTAATTAATATGATGTCCTCTAATGAGATCTTTTGATTGATGCATATAGTAAAGAGGGGTGATATTGATGCATGTCATGTTTATATTGTTCATGTAAATATATTTTGTTATGGTGGTTTGATTAATGCATTTTGACATGATGAATCAGATGTGATATCTTATTTTTCTCATTTGATTTGAGATGATACACATATGCGATGTATTTATTTTGATTTATATATATGGATGTCGTACTGACACAGTTCGTTGAGTGTATAGGAATTCTAATACTGATGGATTGGGGGAATCCACTTAGCCACCTTTCGTCTTGTCTATATTATATGTTTGTCCTAGTTCTTGGTCCATAGGCCTTGATGTTAAGTTAGAAGGATTTCATGTTGGGATTATGTGGTGTTAGACTTTTGGTTGTGTCTTGTGTAAATTTTGGCCTTGTAATTTAAAATAGAAATTTATAAGACTTTTAAGAAGAATTAAGGTATATTTTATGTTCAGGAATAGCCTATGCCTAAGTTATAAGGGTTATAAGTTTGTTTTTATCATTTAAGTCCTTTTTAAAAGTGTTTAGGACACTTTTTGTGCCCCCTTTGCAAAAGTGGCGAAAATGGGAAAATGGTTTCAGTGGTTGAGTTAGTTCGGGAGGAAGTTACTCCCTCCTTCCCTTTATAACTCCCTCCTTATGGAGAGGAGGGGGGAGAGGAGGGGGGTTACCATGCCATTTCTCCCTTTGCATTTTTGAGTTTCTTTCTTTGAAGGATATTTTGGAGAGGAGGAGGAGGAGATCTTGGAAGAGGAAAGAAGATTCATCCATTGTTGGGAACATTGCTCTTGGAGGTATTCCTATCTCTTGTTCTTGTATGCATATTCATATGGGAAATTGTTATGAAGGATTTTGGTGAGGGTTTTCATGTGTAATGTTCTTGCTGTCTTTGTCATAATGTGTTGTTGTCATTGTTGTTTTGTATCTTTTTAGGGGAGTTGACTCCCTCTATTTAGAGGAGATTTTGGTCCTCCAAGTGTAGGGGTATTGAGTGGGTGCGACTCCCACACTCAGGGGATTCTTTTCTGGGATATGAGTATCCCCCTTAAGTGATGACCATCACCAGGGTATGATTTCCATTTCTATTCATGGGATGTGAGCATCCCCTTGTGCTTTGCATACTTTGAGTGGAGGGATAGGGGTGTTGGTATGGTGTGATGTGGCAGTTGGTGTATTGGTGTTGTGGTGATTGTGTGGAGTTAATGTTGTAACACCCCTCCATTTTGTTCTTTTGATCGAACAATGTTCGTTATGTATGTTTTGCTTTGTCAACACGTTGGTTATAAACTTGATTACTTTGACTGCTAATTGTTAAGCGATGTAAACATTATGTTTTGATGTGATGGTACTTTAATCAGATGATATTATTATTTCATGTTATGGATTAAATTATCATGTATGTGAATTATTGATGCTTTATGCTTTGATTATACCATTGATGATTAGAGGCGTCAGTTAGCGATATTGTATTGGTGAAGGAGATGGGATCACATCACTCACATGCGAGTGCCCTGTGATTCCGCGATTTCCTCTTCACGGTGTGTTTTAATATTTATATATATATGCATGTTCGACACTCGTATTCTGTGCAAGATGCAAGTATAAGACATTGACTCCATCTGGTTCCACAGGTCTGAGCATGTCCCTTGTCCAACGGAAAACGATTGGGAGATAGTAGCTAGGTTTTCTGTGTTGTGACATCACCCTAGCCATAGTGTGTCGTTGGGTTGTTAGTTGGGATAAGTTATTTTGTTGTCTCTTCTCCCCTTGCCTTGTATTTAAATTTGCAATTTAAATCGGTGCTTGTTTTATTTAATTGCATTGTCAAAATAAATAAACGAGCGACTATTAATTAATTAGTTAATTTAATTCAATTAATAAAATAATCTAATCATGGATTAGATTTATATATTGATAAATTAAATTAAAATGATTGTGCTAGCACTAGTAAATATTGAGATCAAATCAAAAAATTAGAATTATGCCTTGCATTCCTTTTTGAAATAAAATTAAAAAAAAATGATTTTAAATGAAATTGTTAAATTCAATCTCTTTGAGGAAGAAAGGAAATGCAATTATCTTTTTGAAGCATAATAGAATTTTGTTTTAAATGAATGAATTGTTTTATTAAATTTCAAAAAAATGGAAATATCTAAATTGGCAATAAATTTTGGTGGGTGAACTCAAATTAGGGGTTTGACAATTTGGAGGAGAAAATTGCATAAGGTAATTCATTGTTTTTTTTAAATTTTAATTTGGAATTTTTGGTGGAGAATTGGAAAAATTTGGAGAGCAAGCTTGGATGGGATTTTTGAAAAATTAGTGAAGGGAAGATTGAAGATTGGTAAAGCTGAATTGCAAAGCAAAGGCAAAACCTCCATTGAAAATCTTCAAGCATTTGGAGAAAACACAAGGTTTTTTTTGTTTAAATTTTGTGCAATTCTTATTTTGAAAATCATTTAGAAGTTGTTTAAATTGTTAAAGAATTCAGAATTGTGTAGTAGAAGAAAAACCCATCAAGAAACTCCATTCAAACTTGAATAAAAAATTCTCAAAAGATATTGTGAAAATTTAGTGAATTAAAATTCTATCATCAAACTTTGCAATAGAAAAATTTGATCAAACATGGTGTTTCAAATGGAAATTCTTGTCAAATTTTGTCTGCTTGTGATGGCCCTCATTTAAATTTGGGAAAGAATGGGAAATTTTCAAATAGCTAGGTTAAATTATATGTTTCAATGTTGTTTTATTTTTTTTGTTCTGAGAATGAGCATTTGCCCAATCTGGGTATAGAAAAAAAAAAGTTTTTACAGTCATTCCAAGGACTGTATGTATATATATTTATATATATGTATATATATACATACTTGATTGTATGTATAAATATATAAACATATATATAAATATATATATATTTTTATAAAATCCATTTTCATTAAATTCCTAAGACAATTAAATTTGTTATGTTATGTTCTGGGTTTTACCCAGAAATATATTTCTGTTACCAGTCATTTTTGTTTTTGCCGTTTTTCTGGTGGAGTCGTTTTGGTTTACCCACGCGTGGTATGAGGAAGGGGTTTTCAACCCCTGGCAGCCCCCATGGCTGGGGACGGCGGCCTGTGAAGGCAGCGCCGTCGCTGCCCACACAGGTCGCAGCCCCAACAAGGGTGGCTGCGTCCCCTGTTAGGGCAGGGCGTGGCCCAAACCCTCATTTGTTTATGCGTTTTTTTTTTAAATCTTTTTTTTTTATATGTATTATATATTAAATATAATATATGTATAATATATTTAATATATTATATATATCATATTTAATATATATATATATATATATATATATATATTAGAATGTATTTATATTATATTTGTAAATAATAAAGTAAGGTATTATGATTTAATTCTGAAATTCAAAATATTAAAGTAAATATTTAAGTATTAATTATAGATATATAAATATGCGTAATAACATATACGTCGAGTATATGCATTATTATATGTATATTTTATATAAATATAATGATATTTGAATATCACCACTATAAGTTATTTTTGCAATGTATATGTGTTTATTATCATTATGAAAAAAATTTGCATTATGATTAAATGATCAAGTGTAGATTACGAAAATATTTGCAACGCGTTAGACCACACTTATGTGATTGTGCAAGAATTTATTTTATTTAATTTGATTAGTGCACTAATGCGTTGAGTGAATTGGATTTACGAAATCCTAATGTAGCATACTTTATATTGCTTGTGAAGCTTCCTCTTGGTGTGGGGCAGTCTAGTCAGTACTTTGTAAGTCTTCCAGATAGGATTTTCTTTTATGTGTTTTGGGGTTGCTGTCATGTCAGTCGACCTTGTTTGCCTTGGGTAGTGCTTAATTTGTGTCCCATGTTGTACCCGGTTATCATGAACGGGCTACGTTGACTTTATGTCGTGTTTAGGGATTCATTATCCCTAGGTTGCACTTGAGTACCCTTTGGTGGTGGCATAGTTCCACGTGTTGTCTTAGAGAAGTGGCTTGCATTGAGGGCCGGCACACAAAGTGGTGCCAGGAGATCTCAATGTAAGTTGGTTAATTCAGTGAAAACTTAAACCAATTAATTAGTATAGGTGGTACCAACATTTAAAAAGATTAATTTTGCCTCGCTCATGGACATAAGTGCTTGTATAGACTTGGGATGAGACGAGAAGGCCTGGAATGGCAAGATCATTATCTTGTCCCTTCGAAAGATAATTGATTCCGCATTGGTTTGCATGTGGGGCCGGGAGTCGATAGAGGTTACCAGGATATCCTGAGATGGGGGCCGGGACCTAGGAAGACTTGCCAGGATATCCCATGCGACATTGTGATGACACTTCTCCTAAGTCAACATTATGTTTGTATTCGTGATGTGATTATTTACTTAAAATCTGGAAGCATTATAACCTTTGTGTCATGTGATGTCATGTACGTATCCTTTTTCAGTTGAGTCATGTTGCCTATGTTTAGAGGTTGTTGGTCTTGACCTGAAACCCTTGTTACTATCTCCTAGCACGGGGGGTGAGCCTTCGGGTATCACTTGGTTGGGTGGAACGTGCACCTTACTCCGTTGTTTTTTTTGGCGTTGTCTTATGTGGTCGAGACTTTCGTGTTGGAGAGCTCGCGGGATCCAATTGCTACCTTGGTTTCTTTTATGTTAGTTGCTCTTGTATTTTATTTACCCCTCATTGTTATCGAGGTGGAATTTGTAATAAGCAATCATGTTATTGATTTACCTCATTCTGGGAATGAGTGATGTAATTGTAATCGTGTAACTTCTGTTATTGGTAACCATGAAGGATCTCATGGTCTTAAATGAAAATCTCATGTATGGAAAGTATGTGCTTTAATTATTTAAGTGAATGTTGTTATGTTTCATTTCTTGCATGTTGTTTTAAGTTGTGATTTAAATAATCTTTGTCTCGTAACCTTAGGGGATTGTTGGCTTTGTGTTGTAATCTTACATGTATTTGTAATTAAACAATTTTTTTTTGTGTGTATTTGTTTAGTAGTTTGCAACTTCCCCTAGGGTTGTGTGGCGGGGCATTACATATGTGGTGTTGTTATGTGGAGATGTGATCATGATATTCTTTTTTTACACCCCTTTTGGTTGAGCTCCTACTCCCCCTTCTTTGGTTTCTCTTGGGAAACCCAACATGGTAGATTTGTATTTGTGTTCTCTTGATGTAAGTGTACTATGTATTATATGTGGTCTTTGTGTTGTATTGTAAATTTGTGTTATGGCTAAGTGGTTACCCTCACTTGGGGGTGGGTTGCTCTACAACCCTATGGATGGGAGGAGATCCCATCGGTAGTTTGTCATTTTTCAGGTTTCTTGTGGAGTTTTTAATGATGCTTGAGAATTGTACAAGTCGTAAAATGGGAATGTTGTTTTGAAATCAAGAGAAGATGTTCTTATTGGTCTTATAACATGCACTTCAATATTTGCAAGAATTTTATAACATTTTCAAAATATTTGGTAAAATAGGAACTTTTCAGAATAGTTGTTAAAGTTGTGATTCAAAAAGGGAAGATTTTGTGTAAAGGGAATTTTGCTATGAATTCTATTAGTCATTTCTTGCATACCTAACTTGCACTTAATATGAAGGAATTTTCAAGAGGTTTAATTGGAATTTCACACAACTGTATGTTCTTATAGGAATATAAATAAATGTAGCATTAGATAGAAAGGAACAATGTTGAAGAATCAAGATATTTAAGTACAAGACAATTATTGATGGGAACACATTTAATCTCTCTTGGGTATAAAAGAGGATTCATTACACTCATAAATGGAATATGATCAAAAGAAATTAGAGTTGTTACTTGTGTGCATTACTAATGTAAGCATATGTATTTGAATGTTTCAATATTTTAAAATGCACTTTCTTTTAAATGGCATTAGAATGGAAGTTATTTTTATACACCTATCATATAGAGTCTTAAGGAACTTGCATAGTCATTAGCTACCTCATAATTGAGAAACTATCAGAACAAAAATTATAAATAAGAAAAAGAAAAGAAACATACTTTGAATACCTATTGTGGAACAAGAAAGGTTAAATGTTTATGAATTGTCACTTGGGTTTTAGAAAGGAGAAGGATATATGGAGTATTTGAAGTATACTATTAAGGAAAACTATGATTTAATAAAGAACAACTATGATAACCTTGAGATAATAGAATTAATATTAAACTCAACTATGTTATATTATTGTGTTGTAAATTGTATACACCATTAAATCTGGTTTGATAGATGCCAAAAACAGGATTGTCTGCAATCTAGGATCTCTCACTTCACAAACCTTTATTAATTATTGAGTTTCCAAGGGACTGAAATCTGCAAAAAATAACTTATCAAACTAAGGGTAGACTAATACCGATGATATAATTTTTAATCTTTTTGTTGTTGTTGACAGTGCATTATTCTGTGATAAAGGTTTTTGGAAAAATGGCACCAAACTTAAATAACAACTACAGTAAGAGGATTGAATAAGGGTGGAACAAGTATAGTTGCATATGTGTAAATATGGAAATGTCAAATTGTACGTATCAATTTTAAACCTATCTTACAATTAGTCGACCCTTGAAGTACCTTGCACTATAGAGTCTCTCAACAAAGTTTCAAGGTCTTCTTAGCACAAAAAAACCTTTTTCTTAAGCCGTGAAAGAAAACTCCATTCAATCTATGAAAGGTAGAAACAAATCTACAGTTTTGGGGATGATATTGTTATGTGTTGTCATCCATGAAACCCACCAAGGCATTTGAAATTTTTTTCTCACACCTTCCTATATTACTTTGAATTTTTTTGTTTTGTACAACTCAAACTAATAAATTTATAAATAATTAGATCATCAAACAAACTAGTCTCACACAACAAAAAAGTAGTTAAAGGTGTTAGAATTGTGAAACAAGCACAAAACCATGAGCCACAGGATCAAACAACAAACAAATACACCTTCCACTCAAGAGATCTGCAAAAAATATATGCAATATTCTTCAACAAGAAAAAGCTACAAAACAAGAGACTTTCAAGGAGATATGAAAGCTTCAAATAATATCCGAGAATAATTACAATGAGGGTTGAGTGCTTATAAGAGAAAATCCCTAAATGAAAAAGGGATCACATCATGAAAAGTGTCAACATCACATAAGATGAGACATAATGATCTAATATTAGCTCATCTAATAAAGTATAAAACACTCCAAAGTTTAGCTTAAGTGCACGAGAATAAATTAGACTAATAATCAATTAAAGATTAATTAATTATTAGCTAATTTATGATAACTCTAACACCCCCCCTTAAGATGAACTTAGGGAGTAGCTAAAAACCCTAAAAATAATGCATGATGGGTCCCAACAAACAAGGCCATATAAGGTACCCATGTACAAACAAAAGATCTCTATAATACGGAGAAATAGATAAAACCTCATGGGAAAAACTCTACTCCAAAAGGAGATGAAAGCCAAGTGAAGGATTGAAGAAGCCTCCAAACAAGACAAATTTTTCCCAAAAGATAGGAACAAAAGATGAACAAAAAGAACACCACTGAAGCATGAAGAAGGTGCAAACACTGTTGAAGAATGACTGCTAAAATGCTAAAAGAAGAACCTTCACTGAAACATATGATGATCAGGATCAAGAAGACAAGAATTTGTATGAGTGCCCCCAATGACCCTACTTCAATCTGATGGAAAACCAAGGCAAACATCAAGAAATCAACGATACAGATGGCACAAGTACCAATAGTTTGAAGAACTAATCAAGTGAAAAATGGAAGGTCACCTCGAGAAATAGGAATGCAAGAGTGTCCATATGGTAAGTGCTCCATATCACCGAAATGCATGGGTAACCAGCCGGTGCATCCACCTAGTACATAGGAACAAATACTGTATACATAGCTCACTCCAACGCAAAAGCAAGGAAGCATTAGCACCAATAGTAGAAACCCCCCCATAATGCTGAAAAGGGAGAGGTATGATAGGTACACTAAAACTGAATGCCTGAATGTAGTGCATGATAAAGAACTAAGAACATCTGAATGTGCAAACATGAAAGTACAAGCAGATAAAAAGGATGTGCAAACCAAGGAACAAACACATGAGAAATATAATACCCCTCATGTTGTTTGGACTTGATACTTCTGTGGTTTTGCTTGATACTTTGAGACTTTGGTAGTTACTATTTGTTGGTTGGATTGGTGGATTGGATAGTTTAAACTGCTTGATGACTATGCTACTTTATTTGATGACATGGCTATTATGATATGACATGATGGTTACACTTGATTTGGCAATGTTTAATTTGATGCAGTAGTATATTGTAATGCAATAGATTAGTAATTTTTTTGTGATGATACGATGTGATCAGTTTAGTTTAGTAATGTCACTTTATACTTGATGTTGTAGTTGTTATTGTAGCTTTGGTGAGGGGATAGTGTAGCACCACTCGTTTACAAGTGCCCTGCTATGCTATGACTCCTTCTCACGATGTGATGTATTTGATTATATATACATGTTACTTGACGTTTATTGGTATGCAGGAATTGTAGGAATAAAGTCTCAATTCCACCTGTTTCGACAGGACAGGGGGAGAATTAAATTAACCCAACGGGTACAATGTTGAAAAAGGGAGTTGATAAGGAAGTGTCCCCGTGCCAAGTCCATCATCCCGTTGCGAGTTTTGTTGTGACAGGGATTTAGGTTTTGTCCTTGTCTTGTATTGTTTTATTTTTTATTATTTATTTTATTTATGGTTAGTGGTTATTTAATTAATCTTTATTTTATAAAATTAATTAATGTTGTTTTGTTGCTTTGATTAATTGTAAGTTAGTAAAATGTTGAATTTTAAATATATTGTAAATTAAAAAGTTATTTAATAAATTAAAAGTGTAAGTAATTAATTTAAATACATAATGATGATGATAATCATATATTATCTTTTTCCTGATATTAAATTAGAAAATCAGAAGATAATATCTTGTGAGGATAATATCATGAGAAAATAATTAATTTTTAATTAAAATTGTGAGATAAGTGTGAGTTTTTAAAAGCAAGAAAAGAACCAATGAATGGAGAGGATTTTTGAGGAAAAAGAAGAAGAGCTTTATTTATTATTATTTATTTTTATTGTGGGAGAGTTTTTTTCACACACAAGGTTTTTTCTGGTTTTTGTCTGAAAAAGAAAAGAAAGATAGGTTTTGTTTTGTGCTTCTTGGTGAAAGTTGTTCTGTAAGAAAAGATTAAAAAAAAAAAAGATTGATTCAAAAGTGAGTTGAAGGAAGGAAATTGAGAAGAAAATTCAGAGGGGTTCTACTTTCGAAAAAGGAAGAAGGCTACTGTGTTTGGATTCTACATCAAACGAAGGACTCCAGGTTCTTTTAAATTGTTATTTCTTTAGATTTAATATTCTGTGAATAGAATCTTGTCTGCCATGTTTGAAAATTAATTTTTCTATGTTTTGAAAGAGGTTTTTTGTGATTGAAAATTTGTGTTGTTAAACCTTTGAATTTTTCTGTTGAAAACTATAGTTAAATCTTATGTAGTTCATCAATAAAACTTAGTGGTCGAAATAATTGTTTGGAAAAGAAAATTGATTTGTTGTGGGAATTAAAATTGTATACCCTATTTATTTATTCTGTCCCTGGAGAAAAGAAACTAGACTGTTGTTTATATTTCTTTTTATTTTCGGGAAAATATATATATATGTGTGTGTGTGTGCCTCTGTGTGTGTGTGTGTGTGTGTGTGTGTGTGTGTGTGTGTGCATGTGTGTGTGTGTGTGTGTGTGTGTGTGTGTGCGTGTGCGTGTGTGTATAAATATATACATAATCATATATGATATTTTGTTTTATTTTAAAATTAATTGTACGTTCCAAGATTCTGTGTTCTGGTTATTGAAGGAAAATAAAATATACTTATATTTTAGGTTCTGTGTTTTTCTCGAAGAACAAAATTATAATATAAATTTTTATTTTTTTTAAATATAATAAAATATATATATATATATGTTGATTTTGGGAAGGGAGTGGTCGGCCTAAGCCATACCACTCCCGTCCCCTGTGGCTGCGCGCAATCACCATTGACTGCGTACAACAGTCGTAGGCTACTGTACGCAGCCAGTGGGGACTGCGGCCTCCCCACAGGGAGTACACAGTACCATTGGACTGTGTGATTTTCTTTTATTAAAGTTTTTTTTTTATTTGTAAATTTAATTTAATTTAATTTGTTTTATGAACATATATATATATTATATAAATATATATTATATATAAATATAGTTGTAATTACAATGGATTATAAGGTTAATTTTTATAATGTGATTTAAATATATGATTTTAATATATGTTTTATTATATATGTACGTATATATGTATATATGTATATACACTTTTATGCGTATATATGTGTATATATATATATATATATATATATAAATAAATAAAAGTGGCTATTTATATGCTATGTTTATGGAGAAAAAATATATAAATTTGTAATGCTATAGTGTAATTGTGAAAAATAGAAATAAACGGTGTTTTTATTTGAATCGAACATTCTTGAGTTATTGATTTATTTATTTGGTGAAATTTGTTGTTCATTGTAATTTGTTTTATGGCATTGTTTTATGTATTGGTTACTCTCGAGATTATTCATTTAATTAATTTTGATTTTCTTATATTTGGGTTTATGTCATGTGGGAAAACCCTTGAGTTAGTTTATCCTATTATAGGAACTTCAGTTGTTGATTAGGAACTTCTAGAGGTGGGGATACTGATGTTATATTTGATCTTGCATTTTGATATTTGGCCTATGTTTTGAATATGGTTGTGATTTTAGTTTACACTTGGATTGTACCATTTTATGGTGGTGTTTCATATGTTTTTGGCGAGATGGTTTTACCTCACAGATGTTCCATTTGTTGGTTCATTGTTCTTGTGGTACAATCCCTTAGTGTTAGATTTTATGTTTTGGGTGTCTAGAGAGAGTGGCTCTAAGTGGGGGCCGACACAAAAAGGGGCTGTCAGGGTAACCCACGTAGAGTAAGAGTAATCGGTGATAACCAAAGTAATTAATTAAGGGTTGGGTAGTTAAACACTAATCAAGATAACTATGGATGCCTCATCCGCCTGTTAGTGTTATCATAGACTAAAGGTGGGCCGAGAAGGCCGTGGTTGGCATGATCATTGTCTCGTCCTCACGAGAGATTAACGATTCCACATGAGTAACCCTATGGAGTGGCGCCTTGAGATAGGCTGTCAGGAGAACCATAGATGGAGGCAGCACCTTGAACTAGGTTGTCTAGATAATCCATGTATACATGGAGGCGACACCTTGTGATAGGTTGTCTGGATAATCCACGTAAAGCCATGCAATGACACTCTCCTATAGCATTCCATTTGAGTTGTTTTATTGAAATTCTCTAGAAGTGGTCTTTTGTTATAACTTTTGGTGATTTATCATTATTTAGTTTTCTGTGTGGTCTTTGATATTATGTTATCTTGTCTGGAGTTAGTCTTGTGTTACTGTTAGATGTGCTTGGTTGGGGATCCTTCCTTGTTTACTCCCAGTACGGGGGTGGTTGGGTGGAACGTGCTACGCACCCCGTTGGGTTCCCTTTGGATGCAGTTGTACCATTTAGTGCAGGGTTTTGTAGATGTTGTTGATCCAGGATTCATATGTTACTAGTTGTATTTTATTTATTGATGTATCACTCCCACGTGTGATGGGAAGACCTTGATGTAATTTTGTATATGTGTTCATTATGATGTATTATTAGACTGATGTAATGTATATTCATACCATATAATCATTCTTGAACTACCATTTGTAATTACTAATCATGTTATGTTGTATCTATGGAAATATATATACTTAATATCTTCATGATTAATTTACTTGTGATTTGCATGTATGGTTTTATATGGATTACTCTTATCAATGTGGTTATCATTAATGGATGTTTTGAAATTGATGTTACGTGAATGAATGAGTTAGTTGCGTAATGTCACCTCATGTACCCCAAAGAACTTAGGTGTTTAATTTGTAATATTTTATATCTAATGTATACAATAATTTATACACTTTAATAGTTTTTTTTTTTAAAATTGTACCATAAATGTTAGAAGTACTAGTTTTTCTTTGGGGTTGCGTGGCAGGGTCATTACAAGAAAGGTATGAAGGAAAAACAAAGGAAAACATCAACCCCATGGCACTTTATATCATAGTGCAAGTACAATAAGGCACAAAGTGATGTACAAGATCCCATAATAAGGTGCAATACAAAGGCACTTTATCTCAGTGCATTTACAAAATCATAAGTACATGCAATGTGAGCCCATAAGGTCCAAAAAGAATAATACATGAAAAAATAATTCTTTGATAGAAAAAGAGGAAACTAGTAGCACCATGACAAAGTAAACAAAAAACATGCACTTTAAGAAAAACAACACCCAAAAATGTGCCCGGATGCAGAAGATATGGCCTATCAAAGTCTCCAAAACGAGAGCTAAACAACTACATCACTGAGAAAACATAATTATGGAAAAAACCAGAAGTCAAAACTAGAAAATACCTGCACCACTGCGAAGATCACAAAATTCCACCCCATTTCCAAAAAAATTGCACTAAAAAATCCCACCGTATGGCTGAGATATGGCCTCTGGAAGTTGAGGTGCAAAAATGAAAAGCCCAATGGAGAGGGGCTGAGCAAGGGCAAAAAAGAACTCTGCCAAATTTTTCAAAAACACCTCTAGAATTAGAGACCTTCCAAATATAGTGGTGTTGGTAAAAATCCTCCAATTACAGTGCATGTGACATTTATTTAAAAAAAATATTAAAAAAAATATTGCATGATTTTGTTTTTGTTTTTGTTTTTTTTTTTTTAAAGTTGAAAAAGCATAAAAAGTATATCTTTTTTGAAAAATATATATAATTTTTTAAAAAAATATTGAAAATAAATTTTGGGGTGGCCAAGGCGGGGATGGGGGGGGGCACCCCACGCTAACCCCATGGGTGGGGTGCCCGAGGGGAGCTGCCAATGCCATTGGTAGGGGCGGGAATCCCCACGGGTTCCCTCCCCATGTGGGGTGGGGCTTGAGGGCCTACCTCCCTGCCATGGCATAGGCAGGTACCCTCAGGTACTAACCTAATACAATTTTTTTTAAACTAAAAAAAACCTACGTCCTTTTTCGAAAAAGGATTTTAATAAAAAAATTTTGATTTGATGATTTGACAAGCAATCTTACGGTTTTTGGCCGCTATGGATGCAACAATGAGGTCCGTTTGGGCTTAAAACACTATGAAAAATCAGGCACCCCTTGGATCTGGCAAAAAAACCCTTTGTTCAAACCTTCACAGATCTGACAAACAAAATCAAAATCAAGCAAAATAAAAGCCAAATTTGACTTTCTTGATAGCTCTGGATCAAATGGAAAGGTCCTTTTCACACAAAAATGCTTCAAAAATTGTCCACCTCCAAAATTTGAAATAAAAAGCAAAGAGGATTAAGATCTGAAGCCTATAACTCTTGTTAAAGAAAGAAAATCTCACAAATCAAGAAGGGGTTATCTAAATCCATGCTTTGATACCATATTAGAATTATGAAACAAGCACAAAACCATGAGCCACATGATCAAACAACAAACAAATACACCTTCCGCGCAAGAGATCTATAAACAATATATGCAATATTCTTCAACAAGAAAAAGCTACATAACAAGAGACTTTGAAGAAGATATGAAAGCTCAAAATAATATCCGAGAATAATTACAATGAGGGTTGAGTGCTTATAAGAGCAAAGCCCTAAATGAGAAAGGGATCAGATCATGGCAAGTATCAACATCACATGAGATGAGACATAATGATCTAATATTAGCTCAACTAATAAAGTATAAAACACTCTTAAATTTAGCTTAAGTGCACGAGAATAAATTAGACTAATAATCAATTAAAGATTAATTAATTATTAGCTAATGTATGATAACTCTAACAAAAGGGAGGCTAAATGAACAAATTGGTCATTAGATAAAGAATAAATGACTCCATATTAAGAATTAATAATATTAGTAAAATTGTATTTAAAATATTAAAAAGGAAATATACAGGTGTTGCAATGTATTAAATAGATTGTAGAAGGTTAAAGTAAGTCGAGGAAAATAATTAGTTAAGCATTACTTTCAAACAGTAAATTAATGGATTATGAAAGTTTTGTTAAAAAAAAAATCTAAAAATAAATGGAACCTTAACTATAGTTTTGAAATAATAATAGTGGCTGGAAAATGTAGATAAAATGACTATAAATCAGAAGAAAATCATGAATGAAATTTCTCCAAGATCAATGGAAATCTAATTTGAAAGTTGTAGATGCACCATTGATTCGTTTGACCTACAAAATAAATCTAAAGAAATTATTACAAATTGAGCAATGGAATTTGAAAGCAAACGGTATTAAAGAGAGAACTCCCCTACACAAAAAAGTCAATTAATAGTTAAAGAAGGATTGAATGCATGAATTATAGCAACAAAAAAATCTTTTAGAAATAAAGTATTAATTAAGTTATAAAAAAGAAGAAGATAATTTAAAGTGGGAATTGCAAGTAAAAAAAACAACGAAGGATTTAGCATAAGAATTAAAAAAAGTGAAGGAAAAAGTTGTAGTTATAATTTATAGAAGTTTCCTTATTGTATTTATGAAAAATCAATAGAAACTTTCTAATTTGAAACACAATAATTAAATGTAAGATTTAAAAACTATTAAATGTAAGATTTAAAAACTATTTAATTGTTGTTGAATCTAAGAGTGTTATAATGATTGAATTTTAGTTGAGAAGTTTCAAAATTACCATTTAAATTCCTTAATAGAAATTTAACAATGTGTCATAGTGATTAAACCTTAGTGTTCACATATTTAAAATTTTCCTAAAAAAAATAAACTCATTGTCAAGTTATATACATTGGGATGTAATATATGTATTTAAATTTGACTTAGATCAATTAATGAATTTATCATTAAACAAATAATATTTTAAATGAAACTTTAATTTAATTTTGTTCAAGTGAACATTGTGAAATGTTTTCCCATGAAATAAAACAAGTAATTACTTTAAAAACTAGTTAAGAAACTACTCAAATTAACAAATAATAAATGTCAAGTATTAGTTTGAGACTCAAAATCAAATTTAATGTATCATTTAAGATTTGATAATGTCAGTGTTCATAGTGTAATTAATAAACTATTTTCATTTACTTATAATTTTGTTGTGAAGCATAATTATTTTGGTGTGAGTTTGTTTATCATAATATTTCTCTTTTTAGCCAATTAGGAAACAAATGTAGATAGAAAAGGGGAGATACTTGTATTTGTTAGTAGTTTGCCAACTCATCAAATAAACTTGTGTAGATTTTTCAATAACCATCAAGTTAAGGGAGAGTAGTCAATCGTGGGCATGGGACATATCATAGGTATAGTTTTGGACAGCCTGGGGCCCACTTTTGGGCAATAAAAGTGCCAATAAATTTACACTTAATATCCAATTGCAAATCACTTTAATTCAAAAAGTACACAAATTGACCAATCATGTGATGTCACATCAGCATACCAATATTACATGACTTAGTGACCCACTATTGGTCGATGAAACATTTTTGGCTCTTTTTTGTGGTTTTTTGAAAAATGGTCCGAAAACATTGATAAACATGCCCATTTTTTGCTAGAATAAAAATGGGGGAGTGCCAACTAAATTATGTAGGGATGTGTAAAAAAAATTTGACCGATTTCAATGCTCTTGATGTGGACCCCTTGCTCAACATCACCCTACCCACCAGGTCCCTTTCCCTTAGTGTTTATCCCTTAGAAGTATAGTCTTTAGTGTCAAATAGTAAATGAGTAAGTGTGTAAAATTAAATAAAGTGTATAATATAAAATATTTAATTGGATTAGGAACGAAAGTATATCTTACTAATTCCTTTAAAGGGATACACGATAAAACTTAAAGAGTATGAAGGAATTTTTTTGAATTGTGAATGAGTGACTCAAAACTTTTGAATTCAAATTAATTATTGTAGTGTTAGCAAGAGAAAAAAAATTGGTAGTTGGAATGGGTTATATTGGTTAATTTTTTTTAGGGCATGATAGACACCTTACATGCAACATTAACAATCATTCACCTGGAATTGGGAGGCTTAGAGTCTATTGCAGATAAATCTAAGTTTGCAAATCAAGGATACCTCAATCATTTTCTAGACAATCTAGATATTGTGAATCCTAAGGAGGTAGATTTAGTCACTTCTCTCCTATGAATCAAATGTTTATTTGTTCTACTTTATTAAGCATTGGGTAGATAATTGATAGACATGAAAACTTGGAGCTTTGGTATGGTTATAGGATTGTTTTTCCCCCTTAGTATGCATTACATTGATTTTGGTGTCGTGCTCATGGATGTAACATTGATTTATCCTCTAAAACTTTGATTTAGCTCATTGACAATGATCATTGTATGTAGTTGCAAAGTTTATTTGAACTAAAAAAAATGCATTGCCATGTTGTTTGAAATTCTCCCTTGAGTGGTTGCATGATAAAGAATCTAACAATTTTTATGTACTGCTTACATGTTTAAAAACTTAAGCATGTATTGGCATACGGGTTTTTCCAGTGAATGTAGAGAGGTCAAAATAGTTAAACCTTAATTTAAGTAATTTTGATTTGTTTAAGGTTTTGCACAAATTGACGTCATAAAACCTTTTGGGAAGACAATGCCCATTGTCCTATGGGATAAGCTTTTGGTTTAATAGGTTTATTTCTTGTGGCTGAAGCATGCCATCCACCAATATCTAGATGAGGCTCTTTTTGATATGATTTGCTTCTTTTTTTATTGGAAAAAAAGCAATAATTTTTTTTTACATCAAAGAATAGCAACTCAACTGAAGCAAAAGAGCATTGAAAAAGATCCAAACAACAACAAGGCTACTAGAGGACAACAAAAGAATGGCAGAAACAAGATGTTGTGTGAAGAAACCTAATCTAAAATATAACATTGTTACAAACCAACATTGTGCCAATCAAACTAGAAAACTAAATCTTCAAAGGTGAGAAGTTTGAAGAGTTGAAAAGGCATAATCTGGGAGTTAAAAATAGAAGTGTTGAAACCAACAGAGTTAAACTCTCATTCCTCTTAAACCAAATGAAGCATTATGTAAGGAAAATAACAACACTAGTCTCATAATGCACTTGGAATAAAAGACACAAATGTCCCTGCATACTTGCCACCAAGATATGCATAATCTAGAAGTGTTGAAATTGATTTTCCAAAGCAGTAATACAACCCATAGTCACTATCCATCAATTTGAGCATGAGTACACCAACACTGAAATACTCCAAGCCACGATTGAAATGATGAAGAAAAATCATCGAACCTTTGTAGACAACTCAGTAATTGTGTGCAGCTGTAGGAGGAGGTTGCGTAAGGTATCCTCAAGGATGCTGAGTGGCTGCACATTTTGAAAATTCATTATTTGAAGGGACAAGTTAGAGAAAATCATTTGTAGTTCTATCTGGGGAGGGTGGATGGTGCTAGAGAACACAACAAGACACCAAAATTTCCAATTTTCTTTGATAATCACTTGTCTACAGGTGTGAGACATGATGTCGAAGGGGAAGCACCCAAAAAAGAAATGATTTTCTTTGTTGATGATAGGCCATGGACTTATTTTAGTAGCATAAAGGTTACTATACAAGTGTTTTTCAAACAATTTATAGGTCTATTGTAAGGACCGTAAAAATCACTTACTAATAATAGCTTTCAACAAGTAAATCAACTCCCAAAATAATTAAATAGTACAAGACAATTATTAAATGGCGCTAAAAGGAATAATTAAATAACTTCATCATTATCTTCAAATGGAATTGCATATATTAATGAGTCAATATGTATATCAACACAAGGTCGTGCCTTTACAAAATTTAGCCATGTAGGCTTACACAAAGATAACACAATAGAAATACATATGAATTCAAATACTGTAATGCAAATTAAGGAAACAACAAGATCATAAATGCATCCACGAAAGAACCATAACACATTGATTTTCATGAGTGGAAAACCCTCATAGGGATGAAAAACCACTCGTAAAAATGCCTCACTGGCTTAATGAAATGTCTCACTAGTAGAGCCTCACTAGCTACAGAATGCCTCTCTAGTAGAGCTTCCCTGACTATAGAATGCCTCACTGGGAAAGCCTCACTGGCAATGATCATATTGTCTCTCTGACATGACCATTTACAATTTCATTACACATCTCTGATTAATAAAGCAATCAACTACAAAGGATCACTCTGTTTCTCTACATAACATTTATCTAGAACTGGAATCTTTAGGATATATACATGTCATATAATAACCCCACTATTTTTTATACAATTTACAAGATATTCATTTCAGAATTCTGATTTACAACTTCAAAAGAACATATCTCTGTAAGTGTAATGCCCATATCTTACATTAGGGCAAAAAAAACACAACTAATTTTTTTTTTGTTGCACAAGCTTGTAAATTTGCTATCGTTCCATTAACCATGCATGACATGCCGATGTATTACATGTATTAGGTGACATTTACCATGCAATGACATCAACCACACGTTGCTTGAGGGCGAGGGTAGGGTGTTTAGTCAAGCGGGTATGTGTGTTACATTGCACTTACCATTGAGCGATCATGAGAATGATCGCGGTCAGAAATATGACTACAAATAATTTCCAGATAAAAACATGGATTATTTAATGATACCCTATTTTATCATTATAATCCTTACCTCTAAAATCATTTTGACAATACTGTTGAAAACTCCATTAAACATTTCCTCATGAAATTTAAATATGAGAACAACTAACATAATTAAAACCTACATATTATTTATTAAACTCCAATTTATTTATTATTATTCTCAATATTAAACTATTATTAATTTAATTATTAAAATAAATAAATATATATATATATATATATACACTCTAAGATTACATTTAAAAATTATAAGATTAATGAAATAATTTACACAAATAATTACATTCTAAACTCATTTACTTTTACATATTATTAATTTACCTAAAGGGAAGGAAGAGAGAATATAAAAAGTGAGATATTACCCTTATACAAAAGTCCCTAATATTAAGTGTTCAAAAGTCCTTATTTCTTTATTTAAATTACTAGCATCTTTCCTAGAGAGGAGGGGATATATTCCCATCTTCTTCTTCTTTCTCCACGTAAATATGAATATATTCTAAAAATTCCCTCACATTAAAATCCTATTAAATCGAAACATGAAAGCCTAAGTGTTTTTCCATCATGTAAATTGCCTTGATTATAGAAGGCCTAAAATGTTGTGCAAGGTAAGGTAAAATGATAGAGAAATATAAGGCAATGCATATAATGGGCTGAGATTATCCCACACGTACTAGGAAGGGAGGAACGCTAGTGCGCAACATTAAAGATAGTTTATTTTAAAAGATGAAGTTAAAAGAAAACCAATCCAATACGCATCTCCCCATGGTATATGCCGATAAAGATATTGTTTAAGCGTGAAACTCAGCCTCATTTTATGAGATTAGAATATATGAGTGCAGACATAACAAAGATTTCTTGGTAACCGCAATGAATCCCGCTAACTATTTGGTGATTTTGTTTCTATTTTTATTTTATTTCTAAGCTCACTGCCATATTCTTGAACTTGCAGATGGGGTTAAGAAGGCTACGCTAATTAAAGTCCTGTACCCAGTCATGTTTTTTCACTCTTTTACGGTTTGCAGGCTGAGAGAAGGTCAAAGGGGAAAGATACAACCTAGGGGGGGGTGGAGTATTCAAGTATGTGCTTAAGATTGGACGCTGGTTCAATTTCACTACTTTCCTATTAAGAGCAAGATGATGCCGCTTACCCAAAATCACAATATACTCCTTTCTTTCCACAGGCGTGGCCGGGGGGAGGTGGTGAGAGATCATTGGATCACATCGAGGTAAAGCTAGTGTTGTGAGAGAGATTTGATCTTACAAGGCCTGACACCCCAGAGAGAATAAGTCCCTCAATCCACCGGTAAAAATGGCCACGCTACATACAATGTACCCTTGTGATTTTTTAAGAGTCTTGTTGAGTGGCGATTGGCTCTTACACACCAACACAAGAATTGATTTGAAATGTCAATAAGAGTCACAGGTTGGAGGTAGTGACATATCCCAAAACAAAAGACCAATAGCAAGAGTCCTTGCCTTTAAATGGGTCTGATGGTCTGTCATTTTACGAGAATATGACCACTCTTCGAATCATACTAAATACATCACCCGAATCAAGGAGGGATTGACACTCAGTATTTGGAGGAAATATAGAAGTTAAGGTTCTTATATTATCTTCTCCTCTTAAATCTGCAGCGCCCACCAAGGAATCACTACGCTCGAGATTTTATGTTGTAGAATTCTTATTTATGAATTGTCCTCCCTAAATTCCAACAGTTCGACATTACCTTAAGGTTTCAAAAGGAATCATGGGTTGAAAGAGTGAGACGAGACCGATCACTTCAGACAAGTCTTATTTGACTGTGACCAAACTAGTGAAAAAAAAGAAAGAATGGAAAGGATCATGGCGCAAATAATGCAAGCCAGAATAGGGATTTTCACGCACGCATAGGGGCAGGAGTCCACATTATATTCTTGGTAACCGATTATTATAACTAAGTTTGCAACTTGCTAGGGATCATCTGCTAACATTTCAGCCCTATTGTTGCACCCTTATAGAGCTTCGCATATTCTGCAGCCTTATCCTTCCGATGAACAATATTGGGACTATATACATAGGAAGAGACTCCCAACAACATTCTGAGAACTTCAGTTTAGGCTAACTCTATCCAAAAGGGGCTTCTAGTTTAGAGAAAACTAGGATGGGGCTAGCTTATGATACGCCTGTGAACTATATAGCACCACGGTAAGTGAAATGCTTTCATTACAGAGAATACTTATGATTATAGGCAACCCACTGTAGTCTGTTCATTGGGCTGCAATATCATGCCAATTTCTCATTTTCCACTTTAGTAAATTTTAGCTTATACTACTGAGGTTTCCATTTTATTTATTTATTTATTATTTTGAAGTAAATTCTACCTTTTCTCATCCAATTCTTCCATTGATGCAGTAATAGCGCATAGTTTGGTTTAGAGGAGGATGGAGCTCTACAAAAACTGCATAATCCTTTGATCATGTTACTAGTTTAAAGTTACAATGTTGTTTTTCTCTACTTCTGACTTTTATAGGTTACTCGGTCTACACAAATTAGCCCGTAGAACGAACTTATGGAAAACAAGATAGTGCACCAGGGCCTTATGCATTGAGAATATTGTTTTCCTTTTTACGTGATACCAACATATGGGTAATTTATTTATTTCTTTTTATTACTATGTACTCTATTCTAATCCTATAGATGTAGCAGATTTTGTAATACTCCTTGCACCAGGTGCTATTATACTAAACTGACTCTTCTTTGTTTTATCCCAGCATTTTAAGAAATATATAGATTGAGGGATTTCAGTTGATAAATTCGATACACTATAGTACGACATATATATTCATCTATGATACTTATGTAGACAACATAAACATTATATCTATCCTTAAAAATTAGATATGCTATTTTCCTTTCAACTAAGATGCATTTCTTATTCTGCAACATAAATGCCACGACTATTATTCCTTGAATATTCTGGTTTAACTGTTTAAGACTTGATGTTTCACTGCACTTTGACAGACTTAGCTACTGTATTTATTATCAATTAGAATACACATGTATATATATATTTGTTCTTTGCAAATAATAATCTACTTTCAGATAAGGAGAAGCTCATATGGACATCTTCTTTATATAATGGCTCAAGAAAGATAAAAGGCAAATGATATATCTATATTCCTTGAACAACCCAAATCCTTGGAAACAAAATACTTTTGAAAATCATAAAACAGTATGCATATAGTCTAAGAAACTTCAGATTGTATTTCCTTTAAAGTTTAGTATTTTTTATTTTTTAATAAAGGTTTACATAGATTGTTACTTTCTCTTTTAAGCATATTCACAATAAAGTGCATCTTCTTTCCTCAAGGTAAAATAGATTCTCACTTAGAACCAAAACTAGGTATTTTGATCTACAAGTAATAACTTTTATCATCACTAGGTTTACTACCCTATAGTGCAAATTACACACATGTATTGCTTCTTTTCATTTCTCAAGAAAGACAATGCAAGTCACTCAACAAAATAGGGGTTTCACACCTTACATTCTCCTTACACAAATAATACAATGAACAAGAATATTCCTCTCTCCACTTGTCCATGTCTTCCAATCTTCTTCCTACCTACACAAGAGACACAATATTTTTCTCCATAGCCAAGGTGGTGCTCACCTCCCAACCTTTGGTTGGAAAACCAACCACCCCCAAGCTAGGAGGCAACCGAGGGAACTGGGTACATACAAAACCAA
This sequence comes from Sequoia sempervirens, assembly GCA_007258455.2. Classification (NCBI taxonomy): domain Eukaryota; kingdom Viridiplantae; phylum Streptophyta; class Pinopsida; order Cupressales; family Cupressaceae; genus Sequoia; species Sequoia sempervirens. The sequence continues at coordinate 255,146,092 of VDFB02047230.1, read as the reverse complement.
GCAAAACAATATTTACACCCACATAATACACACAAGACTATTTTTCACACCCAACAAGGGATTTTCACATAACTTTAGGATTCCATCAAGAATCCAAACTGGGGAATGTACGGTGGACTATGCACTCCATATGGGGACTTATAATAATATCAACAAGAACAAATCAATATCATACTCCCATCATTTCACATGCAACCCTTCTTTAATACCTTCTCTTTCTCTGAAACCCATACCACCAAAACCATTTCTACCATTTCACAATTACACATGGGTACTCATACCCTTTTTGAGCCTCTCCTCTTAAGGAGGGATTAAACTTCCCTATGGAGGTTCCTACTCCATACCATCCCCAACAAGAGATGCTCTTCCCAACTTGGGTGAGCCTATCCCTACACAACCCTTTTTCCCATAACACATAATACATCAAAAACACAGAAGATATGCTCCAAGAGAAATTTGAAATAAACATACAAATCAAACACAATAGATAAAATTTCAAGCAAATCTTTTCACCTACACATATAATCTTTCAAATACAAACATGAAGAAGTAGAAAACAAAAGTGGTGAATCTACCTTAGAACCAAGCTCAAGGAAAGATGGGTTGAGGATCCCCACAACTCCTCTTCTTCCAAAATTTTTCTTTAAACTCCTCACTCCCCCAAAATTCAACCAAAATCAAGAATGCAAAAAGAATCCCCTAACCCTTGTTTTGAGTTTGCTTTATAGGAACTCAAGTTTTAATTCCTTTGAACAGGGAGCTGACATTTGTCAACCTTCCATTCACCCTCCCAGGCACACTCACCCATGTGTTCTCACACATGTGTGAGGACTTGGGAGACTTCCAAGACAACATGGAGAAGTGGGATTGGAAAGGGACTAGTCCCCATCCCACTTCCCAAACCTTATTTTCGTCAAACCTCCTTAAGGCCTCAAAAAGAGTGCCCAATCTTGAGACTGACCTATGATTTGAGCTAAAAAGGTACCTGCCCTAGGGACCTTAAACCCATAAAAACACTTAAAAAATGTCACTTTTCAATCCCCAAAAATGCCTAAAAGTTCAAATCCTAGTTTGTCCACTTGGATGGACAACTCACCTCCTGGATGGACTGACATGGCAATAAAAACCAAATTAAAAACATTCACAAATAACATCAATAATAAAATATATTACATGATGGAACTATAGTCCCTCCATATGGACTTTAGCTCGGTTTCACTGGTTAATTTACTTAGGGTTCCCAAGAGTTGCCTCTAATTTCCATTGGCCATGGAAAATGTACCTGCACACTCAATACACATGTTAATCCATCCAAGTAAATCATATTCATATAATAATCAAATCATTTGAATCACAATTGCATTCACACAAGTTTCATAATTTGTATAGCATAAAGATCCTATAACATAATTGAAAAATCATTAGCCACCTATCTTATCTCATTTTCATTAACATTAATTTTCATACTCATCTAATTGCAACATGATTGGTTCACACCACTTGTTTCATTCCTTCATCATTAAGTTTTCAGATTCAAATTGAACAAACTCAATAACCAACATGAAATTAGATCAATCATCATAGTTAGCTAGCGTGTCGCATAATCAAAATCAAATAATCATATTAAATTAAATGTTCAAATATCTTGTCATCAATGATATCAATAGGGATAGACAATAACCAAACTCAAAATAATACAAGTACTAGATGTAGCATAGTCATAATCAAACCATCACATGAACACAAATGCCTAAATCTCCTATCATCAATGGTATCATCGGGCATAGTCAATAATTAAACTTAAAATAGTTCACTTACTGGATGTAGCATAGAGGTGGGCCTCACAGTAAGCATCAAACCAGAAATAGTGACAAGTCACTTTTTATATAATAAACAATAATAAATCTGTAATGTTGTCATTTGTACCTTCCAAACTGTTCACATAACTATCTATTTGAGACATTATTGTGAATGTATTTTATCACCTTTTAATCTGCATTTCAACTCATAAATGGATGACACAAAAAACACAAAACAACCCCCATAATGTCGACATGACATAACTTACAACCATGACTCAAGCATGTGCAATTGATTGAGAACCATAGTCTGAGAGTCTATATCTATGGCATGCTATCATTTGAGTTTCAATATCAAAAATTTTAGTGAATAACCAATATTCATGCATTTTATCTAATCTAAGGTATGTATCTCAAAACCAAAATCTTCTTAATCATATGAACGTTCTAAAATAAATCAATCTCCTAGATTATTGTTAGTTTTCTAAATCTGCACCCTATTTGCTAAGCTTTTAAATGAACTCAACAAATTTGGACTAACATGGGACTGCTTTTAGGTTGTGGGTAACCTGTTTGAAAGCAGATCTCCAGTGATAAGGGTTGGCTTCCCTTTTTGATGCCACCAAACTATTAATTTCTGAGATAAGGGTAAGAATTTGCATGAAAATAAACCTAATGCTGAAAAAACCTAAGGTGATGCACCAAAACAACCTAGACCTATTAACAACCTATCACATTTAAATTAATACCACAAATCTTGACTCACACAACTCACTTTCCAATGCAGTTTACATAAATAATTCATAAGAAGGTCTGTAAATAGTGCTTTTAAAAGGAAAACAGGGTTTCACAATTAACAACACTACTAAAACAACACAACTTACAACCTGTAAACATACATTTTATGTCAAAAATATGCATAAAATAAGACAAGCTTGCAAGGAAAAGATATATTTTCACAAGAAAAACTGATCAATCATTGACAACATACATGAGAACATGAAATGAGAAGGTAAAAATGCTCTACTTTATTAATTCAAAGTGCTTACTGTATAATAGGCCCATCTGAGTTACAATACTACTCCATGAAAAATAGCTCCAAAACAAAGCTATCCTGCTGTTGGAAAGAAAGAACTAGCTCAAAATGTTCAAAATGAACATACTTAAGCAAAAACCCACCAAAAACCCTCACACAAGTGCTTCCAGAAGAATTTGGTTGGATACAATAGAAAAGGCCAAAAAACACCTTCTAGAAACCCTCCAAACTGTCCTCCACATGAAGAAAAGTTAAGCCAAGCCAATAGTGACACCAAAAATGTGATAAAAATGCCTCCAAATAGCCCCTTTTCCACTAAAATCAGTCAAAACAGCCTCTCACACATCCCTCATGTCTGCAAGTCATCATTGGTCTTCACACAAGTCTTGACCCACACTCTCCTCATGCAATGTGTGTTTTGAAGCACAAGACTCCAAAAAGAATTAAAGATAATGATCTTGATTAAGTGATTCATAAAACATCACTAAACAAGTCATTTTACAATTCAAAGCATAAAATAAGGGCCCCACCATCTCCTTGTATTACATTTGCATTAAAAGGCATAATAAAAGTGATTTTCAAATCACTTACATGATATATTTAAATATTGGAATAAAATGAAACATATAATGTCATATCTAAAAGCTTTCAAAAGCTTCCAACGCATTTGACCATCTTAACTTACCACATTCTGCATTTTTTAATACACACATGGGCAATATTCACTAGTTTTCAAAGGCATCATATAGCTCCAAAACACTTGGCCAATATAACCAACCTCCAAATTCCTTGGAAAGCATATTCCAAGTCACATAATGTTGGGAAAAAACAACAAAGGCATAGCATAACATATTTGACACACTCCATGTTGCATAGGACTTGGCAAAGTTTGAAAATGGGGAAAAGAACTTTAGGCATAAAATGCCTAAGGCAATAACCTATGATTTTGGCCTCCATTACATTTAACACATGCTTTTAATTTTAAAAATATGGGAAGAAAATCCCATCAAACTCAAGTAGGGTCAAACCCTAATCATCAAAACACCAAAATAATGAGGAAACCACATCATTCGAACATGGAACATTCTGGAACCAAGATGCAACCACCAGGGTTTGAGCAAACAAAGGAAAAAATGGAGATTACCACAGTTTTGTTGAGATTCACTGATGAGAAACAAAGGAAAAGACGTAAAAATGCTTCTTTGTAGCTCGAAATCTGCATTTTTTCTATCATTTGGAAGCCATTTTAGAACTTAAGGCTGCGGCCATGGACACATTTTTGACTCTTATGTTTCACTTGTTCTTTTTGTTGTTGCTCTTCTCCTTCACAGCCGTCATGAGAACTCAAATGAAGCTTTGCTAGAAGCAAAAGATCGAAAGTTTGCAAAAAAATTTGTGAGAAAAAGCTCTAGGTGAGTTAAATTGACTCCATTTCTGATTTTGAGCAACAGAAGGCCATATTTTTTTCTACCTTGAGAATAAAGCATAGAAGCTCATTTCTCTTTTGCATTTGACAATAAAAACACTCCATTGTTGTTTCTATTACTTTTATGAAGGAGAAAAAACCTCCCGACCACGGCCATGGACAAGAAATAGTGTGTTTTTATATGGCTCAGCTTCATTTGAAAACCTTATAATGTCTTCAATTCTCCTTTGTATCTACAAATGTTTTAACAACCCAAATGGGTTTTTGATATGTAGAAAAGAAAAGAAGAAAAAAAATGGCCTGTGAGCTCGGCCTTCATTTTTCAACATGGGTTTCCTCTGTATTTTTGCATTTCCTTTTCTATTTTTCAATACACTTGCAAAACCCCTAAATGGGTTTTCTGTAGCACATGTATTTTGTATGTGCAAATGTTATCAAAAGAACCCGAGTGGGTTTCTTGATTTCTTGAAGAAACTCAATTTTTTTGTAGAATTGTAGATGGTTTTATAAATACAATCCATTTTTCTGTAGAATATAGCAATGTTGCTTTGTTTTTTTGAAACCCCGAGTGGGTTTTCCATATTTTGCAGAAAAGAGGTCAAACTTGACCACAACCTGTCATAATGCATGAAATGGCTTTCATTTGTCACTCCTGTAGGATGTCTCTCCATTGAAATCTCATGATAAACCCAGATGGGTCTTTTTCAATTTGAAAGCAAACTTCAAATTTTGTTGCAAAATGATTCAATGCCATTGCACAGTGTGGGTACAATTAAAAGCTCCAATTTGTAGCAAAAACATGTTTTTATGTAAGCATCAAATGCTTGTTTTGCAAATGCACTTCTTTTTCTGTAGAATGTCTTTGAAAACATAAACCCCAAAGTGGGTTTGTCATTGTGAATAAACTCCTACATTTGAAATTTACCCCTTTTGAGAGTGTCATATTCAGCCCTCTTGATGATACCTCATCATGTTTTTTCTCTTTGTTATTCTTGACTGCACTTTTATAGCTTTGGTGCTACCTCTGGATTCCTTGCACAGTCCACTCCCCTCACATGAGAAAATTGTTGCTTCTAGACTGTTCCATACTCTCTCCTAAAACCCAGCAAATGACTTGTAAGAATGTAGAAGGAAGTTCACAATCTGTCATGTTCATTGCTCTCTTGATGTTATTCTTAGACTATGATCACTATACCTTACTTGAAGCAACTCTATTGTTCATTTTCATACTTCCAAAGAGACCACAACCTGAGGTTTTGTTTACTTGACCTAAGGTTGTTCATGTCTAGAGTTGCACTGTCATTCCTAACTTCCTGTCAATCATGAGATTTAATATTTTATCACTGTTTTCCTTTGAAATTGTCAATATCCCCTTCTTAAAAACCTTATTATGCACCAAGATTGGGATCAAATATATTTTTTACTAACAGATGACCATCATATGTCACTGTGCATGAGATTTCTTCTTTGGGGTTTGCTTATGTAATTTCATTCCATAATAGATGAGCACATAGGTTAGCATTTATCTCTTCACAAACATCTTGAAGGCTGCTCATTCAAAAACACTGTGATGACCATGTTCTTGATATCCTCTTGTGATATTCATACCTATGACAGTGGTTTCCTTGAACTCAACTACTGACTACCCCCATTGCCTATGTAAATGGAATGCAACTATCATCATTGTTTCCCACAGTTATTGGGGTGCTTCATCATCCTTGACTTTTAGCTATCATTGCATGTTCATACTGTCATTGTGATGACTATAGTTGTTGTCCCTGCCTTATCATTTGCTTCTTTATATTTCTCATGGTAGTCCTATTTGATGAGGTCATTGGTCTCAATGTGGTGAATGTCCATCTAGTGGACTATACTGCCTTAGTACTGTACCAACATTCATAAATTTAAAATGACTATCATCTCCTTTTGAGGTTTGCCTCACACTTATGAGGATTGTCTTCATGATGGTTGTCATGTTTCAACTTTCATCCTTTGTGGCTACATACAAAACAAGAAATGTCTTTTGTGGCATTTATGCTCTCTTCATATGACTGTCCCATCGAGACATATGGCATTGTCAATACCTTGGACTAAGTTTTCTTATGACTGTCATTGAAATGCCAACCCCTTCAAAGGACTTGATGAATTGTCCCTATTTCTTGATCTTCCCCTAGCTTCAATTTATGAAATGAAGAGTATATTGGGCCTCATGGACTGACATGCAACCTTCTCCTATTATGATCTACTTTGTATAGGTACATTATGTGTGTCAACTAGAGTTGATGTTTCTTGAATGTCTTTTCCTTTTGTGCCTTTCCTCAAACCATCATGTATTGATTGTTAGCTGGAAAACTTTTTTGTCTAATGTTTGATTGAGAAGGCCTTGAATAAAGCCTTGTGCAACTTGGGCTTGTCTTTTGGAATTCCTTTCTTTGACATTGGTGTCATTCACTTATGCATGTGTAGTCCACCTCCTTTAAAATGTTCAAATGTTCTGCCCCAACTTTTCCATCATCTTTAATAGATGCAGTGTTAGTAGCAGGCTTGTGTTTATGAACTCAATTATCATGTATTTGCATGCTAGAGGCAGGATATCCTTTTGAATTGTTATTTGATTCATCCTTGCTAGATGTAACATTATTTCTTCATGTTCCTGTAGCACTTTGTAAAGGTGTTGTCCTATTCACTTGTATCATGACCTTGTCTCCAGAGGGGTCACTTTGTGTTGTTTCATGATTGACTTAAACATTGCTTTCTCCATTTCCATCAATAAAGTTATTGTCAATTGCATATCACTTGTGGAGGTAATCCTTGGGTCTAAGCAACTTCAAGAAATGTAGATGATAATTGATCATTATGTGACACTGAATATGGCAGTTCAAAAGTTTTACTACCCTTCTTTTCTTTTCCATCCGTAATGCAATCTCTTGTAACCATTCCTTGTTTGCCTCTAGTAAAGTCAAAAGACATTGTTGTTGTCTTGCATGACATGAGAATACATGTTGCTCCCACCTGAATCTGCTATATGCTTTCACCACATTTGTTTCCTTTTTGTTCATGTGTGATACATAACTGTCTCCCCACTTTGATCCTAGTGGGTTTACACATGTCCCCTATGTCAGTGACCTAAAAGCTCACTGTCCTATGTGATGTGTGGCTTTCCAATAGGATCAAGGTGGGAGGGACCTGACTATACTTTGGATTCCCCTCTAATTATTTAATAGATGCATAATTGAACTTGATGCATCTTTTGAAGCTGATAATGAAAGTTGGTTAACTAGTGTGATTCCACATTGATTTAATACATTGATAACAAATAAATCTTTGATCAAGTTGCTCAATTTCCTTTTTCTTTCAAAGAATGTTGAGCTCTACCCTCATGGGAGCCACATTTACCCCACATGTATTTAATCTGAATCAGAACAGTAACCAGACTTGTCCTAAATCTGCATATGAAGCAAATAGTTAGAAAAATAGATACATATTTTGGATGTGTTGATGACTTTATTATTTTCCAGAACATCCAAGGTTTGCATGCTTATTTAATGCACTTATGGATTAGTTTATACATGCATAGGTAGGTGTGTATGTACGGATTAAGAGATTTCATTACTCAAAGCCTCGCTCTAATATCATTATTTTTCTAGATGCAGGAGCCAGGGGCACTATGGAGCTAGGGAGGACACAAGCAGTGTGGGGCAGCAACAACATGGCAAGTAGGAAACTTTGCAACTAGACATTCTCAGGCAATGACTGGTCTCCATTCTTATATGCACATTGTTTGTTTTTTACTTATTCATGTATAAATTGTTTCATATTTCCATTGAATAAGTAAAGTTAGTCCCTTGGCTTGTGAGGGACATGTACACTTCATGATTATCAATAAAAGATTACATTTGTATACATATGATTCTCTTTTCCCATTTGTTGTAATTGCAACATTGGAATGAAAAATGTAATCTGTTTCATTTGACTATCTTTTTCCATGCATATTAAACCTGACTGATGGTTTATCTTTTAATGTTTAAACAAACAACACAAAAGAATAAACACTTAAATCTGATTTTAGCTGAAAGCTAAAAATTAGGTAACAATTATAATTTACAAAACATAATTAGAAAGATCATCCTCCTTTAATTCTTTTCAATATATTGCTTTCATATAAGAGATTAAAATGTATGCAAAGATAGAGGAGAGAGGACATGACCAAGAGGAGTGGAGATTTTCAAAAGAATCTACACAACCATAGAGGGAAAGAACAGGCCAACAAAAGGGTCACTATTACAATTAGTCTAAACTATCATGTAAATTGTCACTATTTGAAGATTTTAAGACTAGAGATATTTATGAACGAGTTTCCTTTCACTCCTGAAGAATGCATGCAAATAACTTATAAATTACTAAAAACACAAAAGTATATATATATTTGCAGACATCACATAAGGAAATTGCAACAAGTGAATAAATCGAGCAAGTTTAAAAGCTTTCTCAACAAATACTATATACTCAAACTAAATGGCATTAAGGAGGGACGACAACCACTTTATAGCGTGTTGTCTGTGGTTGGGCAATGCCATTTCGACAGACATTACAAGGTCAACACAATACCAACACGCAAATCAAGATGAACAAACTTCATGAATTGTCGAGCATCATCACAATTTTGATAATTCAAAAGAAAAATCATTTGTGAATTTGAGCAAAGGTAGTTATGTGAACAAGGAATTTCAACAATTTCATAAAGATGGTTTGAAGTTTAACACTCATGAAAGAATAGTACAGTTTAGATAGCATTTGAAGCATCAACAAAAACAATTGCAACAAAAATTGGATTCACAAACATAGTACAATAGAACCGAATAATTTCAAGTAAAGGAATAGGAAACAGAGAACAAATATCACATCCAAACACTGAATCTTTACCTTCTATCAATGATATTCACACATACTAAGGGACACCCAAAAACAAAAGTCATTTAGGAACTACACAACAAAGCATATATGATTAAAATATGGATACAAAAAATTGCAATTTGTAGAAATTTTCTTTTGCATCAAATAATTAGAAATATTTTTTATTAACAACAAAATAAAGTAGTTGTACTCATAGTTTTTGATATAGGAAAAAATAGATTTTGAAGGGACCCGGAACCCTTTAACAAAAAAGAGCAAGGCTGCAGAAAAGACAACAAGCAGCCAGCAAAAAAGACCAACTCCAAAACAAGACCAATTAAGATAATTTACATTTAACATTTTTCTTGTGGGAGCGGAGAGTCATGTTGAAAGATGACCGAGAGGATTTATCTTTTTTGCCCTTAACTATGATCCAACCATCTTTCACCTGCGCCACCTTACCGTGCCACGCCAACTCACAACTTTTATGAAGATGAAAGCCATCAACCAAAGTATTAGGGGTTATATTTTCATTCCTTTGCACAGATAAAGACTTTCTGAAGAGCCACCAGAAAGGGAAGCCGAAGTACATTCCCCTGAAATGGATACCGTTGATTTAATAGGGGTTTCCGTTGATTTAGTAGTTGTACTCATAGTTGTGACAATGGAAGTTCGTCTTCAACAAAGAAGACCTTTTTCTCAAAAAAGAAATCCTTTCCACAGCCAGAGGCCGATCCAATGTTTTTAAATACTCTCTTTTAAAAGATGAGTATACAAAGTTGCAAGATAAGTATCTGGCCTGGGTGTCAAAGACAAGGCAAACAAACTATTCCCCAAAGGGGTCTCAAGGAAAGTGATTTCAAGAAATGCCATCATTGAAAATTAAAAGAATGCATTGAAAGAACTTTTAATTTTCCAAATATATGCCAATGGTTTATGGTAAAGATGACACGATAAGGCATAACACAAAACAAGTGGATTGATTTAAGGAAAGCCATAAGGAATTCATGGATCTCATGAAATGTTGAGTCAATAGGGTATGCACAAAGTGTGCTTAAAATAGGTGTTAAAAGCTCAGATGAAAAGAGGAAGAACATTGATAACATAAAAGCTATTTCAATTTACTTTCAAGAGAAAGGTCCCAATTTACTTTCAAGAGAAATATATATTTTATAACAAAAATAAAAATATATAATTTTATTATAGCCATAATTCTCCATTTATCTTACAAAAAGTGATTGATTTTAATATCAAAATGCATAAATACTGGGTAAAACACTACCCTATTGACTCTCTTCTTGTTCTTCTCTCTTGTTCCACCGTTCTTCTTTCTACTTTTCCCCAATCCCCAACTCTTTTGTCTCTATTTCTATTATTGTTTTGCAGACTAGAAATTGTGAATGAATCTTGTGTGTTCAGAGAATGAGAGATCATTCTCTTTTTATTATTTTCTTTCTTTTTTTCCATTTTTGTTTTTCTTTGTTTTTATGTTTTATTTTTTAAATTTAAGTTATTTTTTCAATTTTTCAATTATTCTATTGTTTTCTTTCCCATTGTTTTGTTTCCCGAATCTTGTTTTATTTTCTATGATTTATTTGAGTTTATCCAATAAAACTAATATTTAATATAACAAACATCATTTATTAGTTGCATTACAATTATCTACAAAACAATAAATAATAATAATTTTATTCTTCAAATAAAATCAAGAAATAAAATAAATTAAAACTATTTCTTCTATTTTCCATGAGCATTTAATTTCAACCACCGATTAATTAAATAACCAACTATAAAATAAGAAGCAATATAATATGATTAATTATTGCAATTTTAATGCAACTATATGATTTCTAAGTGTTTGTGTGAAGATTTCTTTCCCCATAAGTCACCATTAGTCAATAACCAACTATAAAATAAGAAGCAATATAATATGATTAATTATTGCAATTTTAATGCAACTATATGATTTCTAAGTGTTTGTGTGAAGATTTCTTTCCCCATAAGTCACCATTAGTCAGTGGGCTAAACACCCCCTTTTCGATGATACTCTCTCTTTGCCAAGAGTATATTCTTGTTACACACATGAATCAAAGTTTCATCAACGATCATTAAAATAGTAATATTAAATTGAAAATTAATTATTGAAAATAGAGATCGTGACATCTATGGTGATCTATTTTATGTTTAGTAGATTGCTTTATTTGGTTAGCCAGTGACTTACATAAACCAGTCTCTTGCCATGTGCTATTAGCATAATGGCAATGGTTAACCCTATTTTGATTGGTCTTGGGTATCAAGTGGGAGGGATAAATTTCTGTGCAAAAAGTATTTGTCATAAGAAAAGGTATATTGATTTTTGGCTTTGTTCGTACAAGTGTCATAACTCAAAGTCTCTTTAAAATAATTGAATTAGTCTAGAAATAATCTAGATGTGTAGTGAATGGGGTGTGATCACAATCTCTAATAGTTCTTTGGGAATTTGCTTGTGCACTCCCTAAAATTGAGGATAGCCTCTTCAGGGGCCTGCATTGCTGCAGCTTTGATTGCTACAAACTATATACTTAACAATGAACATAAAACTATTAAATGTTTTGGAAGTGTAGAAAGCACCTCTTGTATAGTTTATGCTCTGTTGTAGGCTGCACACAGAAGATCGGTTTTTAAATGTTCCAAAAATGAATATAACAATGGGATACTGACCATGTACCTGCAATAGGTAAAACGAGTTGTGAAAGCACTTTTAGATATGTTGTGGGCTATACCACTAAGTTTTGCAATATTTTCTTCAAACATCCACTATTATCATTTGGTGTTCTGAATGCATTGGATGCATTGAAGCCAACAACATGTAATGCCATCTAGCATGTAAGAGATGAATTCCATAGATCAGCTTATGGAAAGTAGTAGCATCTGGTATGTAAAAGAAAAACTGCACATCAATTCAATTAGGTCTTTTCTACTCATGTTTTTTTGGGTCGTATGTAACCACTAAACTTTTTCTTTTTCTGTGTGATGTAACTACTAAATTTAGTATGCTAACAATATATTTTTAATTTTTGTATTATTGTCTTTAGCACATATATTTTTTCTTTCGTTAGCAATATATTTGGAATATTAGATTAATGTACAACAATTAAACTCCATAGCATGGATTCTGAGAATTTCAGACAAGCACACTCCATATGTAATGTTCATCTCAAGCTTCTTTACTATTATATCACAGTGAAATTATTTGCCAAAATCCACAAGCTAGGTCAGCCATGTATCATAAATATTGGAAAAACTTAATTAAACATTGCTCAACACTGCAATAAGTTGACAACACTTGGAGAATTAAAAAATGTTGATAAATTATCCATAGTTCAAATTCAGAACATTTTTTTTTTATGGGTAAATCTTGTTTAGAAAATTCTTACACTTACTAGTTGTTAAGTTTTAGTGATATTATATGTACCTTTATCAAAATTGGACCTCGTCCAAGACAGGAAGCTATACTTATCACTGTATCAAAATTGTGGATATTGATATTGGTTGAGATTTCTTTGTTGCTGTCAATTAAAAATTTAGTTCTATATTTCATTCAGCTACTTTTCTCATTTAGAGTCTAGTTTTTGTATAAGTTAAGATTACTGTAATCTTTATTGCTATTTTAATTTCATCTGAATACTCTGTCTAAATAATAACTATTAAAAAAATATCTAGTCTGAATATGCTTCTAAGCAACTTCTATATTAATTTCCTGGTAGTTTTGGCTTTAGATTAGAAAGGGCTTTTATGATCTTTTTAGTCGTATGCCTTCTAAGTTTTATGCAATTTCATCTTAATAGCATATATGATTAATAAACTAGTAAAGACAGATCTTTTCTTAATATGCTTCTAAGTAACTTCTATAATAATATCCTAGAAAGTTTCCAGTTTTTAGATTAGAAATAGCATGTGCTCTTTTCAGTTGTATACCTTCAAAATTTTATGCCATTTGGTTTATGTGTAAATTGTCTCCATTAACCTTTTAGGATGGTTGTTTCCAAACTTTCCTTTCTATCAGAGTATGTTCCTAAGTTGAAAGAGGAGTTTGTCATGGTCAAGCATCTTCCAAAGTGTAATATCCCTGATTAGAGATATTGTATATTTCTATTGACTTAACTCTACAGAACACCAATGACCAAATCTTAAAGTTAATTCAAATCAGAACTACTGCAATAGGTAATATACTTAACAAAATATGATTATGCCATTTGGTTTATGTGTAAATTGTCTCCATTAACCTTTTAGGATGGTTGTTTCCAAACTTTCCTTTCTACCAGAGTATGTTCCTAAGTTGAAAGAGGAGTTTGTCATGGTCAAGCATCTTCCAAAGTGTAATATCCCTGTTTAGAGATATTGTATATTTCTATTGACTTAACTCTACAGAACACTAATGACCAAATCTTAAAGTTAATTCAAATCAGAACTACTGCAACAGGTAATATATTCTGTTATGAAGAAATGAATTATAAACTCTTGTAAAATGAATAGTCAACGCAAAAACTCACAATAACTGATTACTCTTATTACAATGGATATTGTGAAATGATAATTGATATTGAATATTTGTTATTCTATGTTTACAAAAGGAAATGAATACTTCTTATATAGAATATTATAAGACAGTGTTTCTAAAAAGAAACAATCGTTAATTGAAGCAAACTAAAACTGAAAAACTAAAAGATGCTAAAACGAACTAAAGCATAAACAGAAGTTACTAAAAGTTGACTAAGTTAACTAAAAGTAAACTAACAACTAACTAAAGCTAAGATGACTATTAAATATTACAATTAATACTTTAATACCCTCCCTTAATGGTCATCCTACAAACATAAACTAAGTCTACCCATATTTTGATGGAGTTTTGGTCATCAAAATGCATAATAGGCATACTCCTCCTACTCAGTATACTTTGCCACTTGATCACTTTGTTGAGACTCTTCCTAGTTGAACTTCTCATCAACGAATTGCTTTATGCAATACTTCTGAATATGACCAATCTTCCCACAATAATGGCAAGTAATAGACTTGTTGGAGCCTTCCTTCGAATTGCCTTGTCCTTTCTACTAAGTGGACTTGCCTTTGCCAATATCCTTGGCAATAAATTCTTGTTCAACACTGGGAGACTCACTACTACTCCCAAACTGCTTCCTCCACCTATCTTGCTGTAAGAGCTTATTGCACGACTCATCAAACTTCAAGTCAACATTGGTGGATGTAATGTTGAGAGTTTCGATGAAGTGCTTGTAAGAACGTGACAAACTTTTCAATGTGATCACCACCATATCCTCCTCTTCCATCTTGCAACCAATTGCCTCCAATTGATAGGAAATATCTCTGATTTTCATCGAGTGCTCCTGCAAAGCCACTTGGTCATCCATCATAATGAAAAACAACATATTCTTCAAGAAGAAAGCTCTACCCTTGTTTGAGGTCTCATGAAGATCTTTTAAATGCTTCCAAATCTCTAGCAGACTTACTAGATGGTATTTCTGGTAACATCTCATCGGTAATAGATAATTTTAGAAGCATAACTGCCTCCTTATTACCTCCATCATATTTTTCCTAGTCCTTCCCTATAGTTGTGGGATGAATTTCTTTACCTAGAACAAGTGCATCCAAACACCAGTACTCAAAGATGGTAAGCATCTTTTACTTCCATGTGTTGTAATTCTTTCCATTGAACCTCTGCATATTTTCCAACATGATATTGGACAAAGATGCCATCCCTCCTGATTTCCAAAAGCATGAAAAACGGGGTAATTATATGATTAGTTGGCATAAAATTTGGACAAGTGGCACAATTCACGATTTTTTAAAAAATCATCCAAAAAAAGAGGCTCAGAAACAGTAAGATTTTTTAGAAAAACCTTCGAAAACTCTGAAAAGGTAAACTTTTTCAAAAAAAATCCTCAAAACACTTCAAAAAATCAGCAAAAAATTTATAGAAATTTTTTCAAAAACTCGGAATTTCTCTAGCACAACAAATTTTTGTTAGTAAAAATTTCAAAAACCTCTGATTATGAATTTTTATTTTTCTCAAAAAAATTCATCAAAAATTTGGGAATAGCACCAAAAAAATTTAAGAAAAAATTGTCAAAAATCTCTTCAACACTTCAGGGATTTCTAGCACAATCAGAAAACCCTGGTAAACTGCAAAAATGGGTCACAAGTCCTACAAAAAAAGATCTAAAACAGTCTTTAAAAATTTAAAAACCCTTGACCTTGGAAGAAATCATACGAACCAGAGAAAACACATCCATGAACTCAAAATAGACACCCAAAAAAAAGGAAAAACATGCGCAGGAACAATCATCCACGATTTTTGCAGGATGCAAAAGAAAAACGTGGGCAATAAGAAACCCGTGACCTCAAAAAGTCTCTCAAAAAAATGCATGCAATTTTTCTTCGAAAAAGCCAAACGAGTCTTTAGAAAATCGTGTGCCAAAACCCTCAGCACAGTGCCCAAAAATCACATGATAAATCGCCCAGGGAACAAACACAATCTTCTTTAGAGAGGAATCTGAGGCAATTTTACCAAACCAAAATACATGAAACTTCCAGAATAAAACCCTTATGTCGCAGAAATTGAAGGCCACAAAATTTGTAGACGAAAAAAAACTAGACACCAAAAAAAGTAACAAAAAAAAATCATGATTTTCTTCTAAAACCCTATGCAATTTTTAGCTTTGAAAAATTAGTGATTTTATCACTGAAAAAACTCTTGAAATCTTCTGCAAATTCGCCCTTCAAAAATTGGCTTCAAAAACTCTTCGATTTCCAAAAAATTTGGTTCACAAATACTTCATTTCAAAAAACTTTGATTTTTATCTAAAAAAAATAAGCTAAAATTTTTTTTATGAATTTTTATAAAATAATCTGTCAAAAAATTTTCCAAAATAACTTTTCAATTTTTTGGGTTAACCATTTGTTGGTTAACAGATTTGTCACTTCAGTTTATACTCTCTTGCCCATGTCAATGACAATCTATTCAACAATTGAGTCACTTGCAATGGTATTTGCAAGTGCTCTCTGCTTATTTTACAAGGCGTAGCTACCTTTAAATAATATGCAATGAATGTAAACATAGGGTATGCTTTTAACCAAAAAACAGAAAAGGAGAACTAACAATTGTGCATAACCATGACACAGATGCAATGGATTAATTCAGAATGAAGTGAATGCGAACAAATGACTCAAAGTCCACTTATCCCACACCCACGAATGAGAACCAAGAAAATAATGAGCAGCAGATTTTCACAATAGATGAATTAATTTGAATTCAAAGATTCAGAAATAAACATCCACACAATTCGATATAACAGAAAATGCATTGGAAAGTAATTACAAAAACACACAAGACATTTGCAATCTAAAGAAAACATCAATAAATTCACAGATTTAAAAAACATCTCCTTCATTTCCCAAATACAAAAATGAGTTCACAGACTCTTCTCCTGGTACAACAAACTGTGATTGAAAGAAAACGAACTGCCTTTTTCCTTGTTCCGGAACAACACCAAAAGGATCCCCCGTTTAGAAAGATTTTTACAATAAATAAGCCCCCCGGGCCCCAATGAGACTTTTCAGTTATTTTTGCCTTTCTCTTTCACATAACTGTTTCTTGATATCTTTCTGCATTCTTCTTTGAAAATAATTCAGTTTCTTTATAAAGGCTTTTGTTCTTCTCGTGGCTTTTCCATTTCTTAATTTTATCTATGATTTATAATGCGGTCCCCACCAAACATGTCTTCTATGTCAATACACTCCTTTTGGAAAAGACTCATCTCTATCCATAAACTCAGTTGAAATATTGTACTTTGGCTATTTCCGAGCCAACATCTTTACTAGCATTCCCCATATCTTCAAAATGTTTCTTATGTAAACCTTTGATAGAATACCACAAACGGGAAGCTTCAGCTGGTCTAAACCACTTTCTTCAAACATATTCAAGTCCTCCTTTCTAATCCTTGTAGGGGGATCCTTAATAAAGCGATCAATAAAGAAAAGAACAAATAAATCACAAACGTAACCATTGTCCTACTGATGCACCTGTATTTTTCTATTCTCAATATTTTAATCAATGTAATCTAAGTGCTATCTTCAATAGGACTATGATTTGGTAATCCCGTCTGATTGAAGTGATCTCGTTCAATTTTCAAAAACTCTTTATATGACATCACTCGCATGAAGGCCCCGTGAGTCCAGATGAAGAACAAAAAGGCCCAGATTTATTTTCCTTTGCAGGGAAACAGATTATTGCCAAACTCCAATGCAGATCGGTCACACAACGCTTTATCCAACCAAGAGTAAAATGACTCCTATAGCCGCAGGTATCGTGCTCCATGATATGACAAATCTTTGAGGCATTCTACCAAACAATTGTTACGTTTCCTCTATATCATTTCGAACCTTCAAATGCTTCAAATCATTTTCCATAGGTCGCATACCATTCATCCTCATTGGCTTATGTAGATTAATCTTCCCGGAAAGGAAATTCTTTAATGAGTATTTCAATAACCAACATTAGCTATGCGATGGTTTTACATTGTATCGAATAAATACAATTTTTGCATTTTCGAACTTTCAATTTTGTATCAATCTCATACTCCAAAGGTGAACTGTGGCAATCCCATCAAAATCTTGTAACTACATAGAAGACAATGGACCTCAACCTCTTTGCAATTCAAGCATATTTCAATATATGAGTGAAATCCAATAATATAATTACTAGAAACACCTGTTAGAGTATGCCGCACTATGATCTTCACTTCTTACCATGCTCCTTGTAAAATATCAATTTCAAAACCTATTCATACACAGGTTGTTTGTGATGGAAAGAGTTGTGTACTATCCAATCCAATAGTTTATTTTATTCAATCATCCCCTTTGTAAAGATGACAATAGCTTTGACAAAACTTCTCCTTCGCACTTATGTCGATAAGAGCATGGACATAATCATATAATGTATCCTGTAGCTCTTCATGAATTCTATTGACATTCGTAGGAATGAACCTGCTAAAGGTGTGAGCTTTATATGTGTTAGAAGAACTGCAGCATCCCATGCTTTTATACTTTGCTTCGATGTGTATCAGGGTGCCTCTAACTAAACATCACAAAGTTCATGTGCCTTGTCTATCCTTCTACATTGTCTAATGGATGGGGGAATTTAGCTTTGTATCTTGCCAATTGCATTTGCTTGAGCCTTTCAACGAATCTTCTTGCTGCATATCCTGCAATTTATGAGATCTCAAAGGCATTCTATCAAACAGCTCGTGTGCTTGTCGGGTGATCGACCCTTTTACAAACTTTCGAACCTTCAGTTAAGGGTTCGGGAGTTTCAAAAACTCCCGACTCCCCAACTTCTCCATAATACTCGATATCATTTGGTTTAATGATTCTACAAATGAAGAAGCCTCTTCCTTTGTAAGATGCTTCGGCCTTTTGATGAGATGGCATAAAAGCCGAAAATAGAACTTTCCCTTTTCTTATATTTTTAAAACTTGTATTGGCCTCTCAATTTTCATTACACGATCCTTGAAGCAATATAATGTATGTGAGGTACCTAAAGTACTTTAAAAACCAAATGAGAATGGTTGCGTACTGTGGATAATGAATAAAAGCTCGGTAGTAATGCAACTCGGTCTGAATAGGCATCGTTCATTTCCAAGGTCAACCTTTACAATATGCAACGAACAAAAGACCTTTATTTGACATCAATACCATCCCGATCTGTTGCCTAATTCATACTGCATATCTGGAACATTCAATCTTTGTAATCTGAATGATCGACATTCGTTGCCACCCGTTACTCGGAACAAACTCTGCACAATAAGTAGCTTCTCATCTTGCAAAGAAAGAACGTAATGACTGTTTGTGTAAGCTACCTCTGGTCATTGTTATGGACAAATTCTATAAATCCATACAGTAACAATTCACATTTAATCATCAAGATTATGAAGAAAGCTATGTTTAATGACAGTGACTTCAATGTCCATGAGGATAGATGCAACTGGTACTTTTCTCTTAGAGGTTCCTTCCGTTCATTCTAAATGTCTATCTTGATTAAATGATCAAAATCATTTACCTCTACTCAATATGACAGGCAGCAAAGAAACATATTGCACAATCATTGTAGGTTTGATTAGCATCTAGATAGGGGAGATTTTAAAATTCTCAATGCTCAAATTGGGGGATAACACCATTAACATTCGATTAAAAAAAAAAAAAACCGAGTAAAAACATCTAAGATTTTTTTTTTAAAATTCCTTAAGAAAACAATTAATTTTTATTACTAAAATATCCACCAAAAAAGTTAGAGCCTATGCTCTGATATCATGAAATGATAATTAATATTCAATATTCGTTATTCTATATTTACAAAAGGAGAGGAATACTCATTATATAGAAAATTACAAGACGATGTTTCTAAAAAGAAACAATCATTAACTGAAGTAAACTAAAATTAAAAATTGAAAGATGCTAAAACGAACTAAAGCATAAACAAAAGTTACTAAAAGCTAACTAAGTGAACTGAAAGTAAACTAACGACTAACTAAAGCTAAGATGACCATTAAATATTACAATTAATACTTTAATACATTGCATTTACAATCAGTTCAGGACTTTTGGGAACAACAACAACAATATTATTATTAAAAAATAAGATGAATTTACAACCAATGGTGCTACAAGCCACCTTAGAATTACAAATCCTAGGTGATGAGAGAGCCATCTAAAACTTAGACAAATAAGTGTTGTAGGAGCTTCCAGAACAACAATTCAGTGAAGCTCAATTACAATCCCTGTGTGGAATTGCCCATGATTGGTTCAAGGGTTTATGTCCACTAACTAGCTACAAAAATTAGAGAGTTTCCATCCTCCAATCTCCAATGATAGACAAACAAGGTGTCTAATCTATTCATGTAAAACTAATGGATAAACAAGCATTTCTCCTCTCAAACCTTGTCTTGATTAAATATGCAATTTTTCAAATTATTTTTCATTCCCTCTAAAATACACCCGCACACAATCCATTGCCAACACCATTATTAAAATGATCAACTCATTACGTAACACCTATGCCTCCATTATCAAGATGCCCCATGTAAGTTACTTTCTGTAAGCCCACAAGAAATGAGAAATGGGCTTATAGGTCAATCCGGAAAATTATGGAAAAAGAGGAGATGACAAGATGTGAGTGTTGTTGGTGGTTTTGTCACTATTGTAATGAAGACTAACATAAGGTTAGGTGATATTTTATAAATCGCTAAACTATCTTTTCTTATTTGTATCAAAAAGATCATTTCAAATGCTTGTATAATTAGTTTTCAACTCAAGTAATGTATATGCATGTTGAAACTTCAAATTTTCTATTACTAGTTTTAGTTTCGTGCCACATTATCATTGCATGTTGGGGAGTATCATTCTTCAGATTTACCACAAAAGATATTAAAGCATACAAGAAAGGTATAGGAAACTTTTATTTCATACTTTTTGGTGTGTAATGCTTTTTTGGTGTATTTTTCATCCTTTCATTTGTTAATGGCATTCTCTATTGAATGCATTTGTTTTGTACGCTATGGAGTGATTGCATTCTTCTTCTTTATCATCTTTTTGTTTCCTTTGTTTTATTTCTTTTGTTGGGTAAAATAATTTTTTGAATAAGGAACTGACATTCATATATTTACAATGAGATGTGAAGAAGAGTAATTCTGAAAAAGATTAGATCTTCATTACTCGTTGGTTATTCTTCTATTTTATTTTTAAAACTTGGTCGGCTTGACTTGATTTTAACTTGAGTCTGGCCAACATGACTCAAATAAAATATTTCTCAACAAAAGTTTTTTTGTAGAGATAACCTTTGACGTACAAATCACTCAACTCATAGAAACTCATAATCACAAATAAACATTATATAACATCCCCCAAAAAATTTATTTGGTGGAGAACAACACTAATTTGGCCAATGAACATCTACAGTTTCCCAATCATAGAGCTATGGCACTCTAGCTTGCACAGTGACATGCTTTCCTAAGTTGTTTTTGATAGTGGTATGATGTATGCATCACTCATGTTGCAATTTGCATGATTGTCATGACATGCTAACTTTTAAGTTATTGTAGTTCTCTTAGAAACTTCTTGAACTGTGATCAATGTTTACAATTTTAACAAATTAGACAAGCCTATCTATAACATGATTGGCTTAAACATTTTCTTTAAAAATTTGGCCAATTCTAAAAGTAACTTAGGACTAATTTCATCATAATGGATATAGTTTTCCTACCAATATTGTGTTGTACATGATTTTTCCTTCACTTGTTCATCACAACATGCTATTGTTGATGTCCATTGTAGTTTGTATATATTAACTTGTTACTTTTCATGGGTATGCTTATTATTTGTTGGCTTGCGGGTATTTGTAATCAAGGCTTAAATTTTGATGGCCATATGGCCGTATTTAGTCATTTTTGCTGTAAAATATAATTAAAATTTTAGGAAGACTATATCACTTGAAAGGCAAAATTTTAGTTAAACTATCAAAATTTCTATGTAATTATTCCTATATATGTTTTTTCAGTCTACATATATTTTTCTTAAAATAGATAACCTTCAATATTTGAAAGACAACTTCAAATAAATGACTGTCACAAAAAAGTTGCTTGACAGACAGGGTCGACCGTCAAATTTAAGCCCTTATTGTAATAACCCCTTTCTAAGATTTTTATGGGATTTCCAATTGTGCTCAAAACCCAATATGTAATTCCACAATGAATTGACAAATTCCCACAACTGAGTTTCTTGGTTTGGATTAATATAAATAAAGTGAACAACAATATCAAGTTTCAAAATATAAAGATTGCAACAATAATACATGACCTTGTGATACTAATTTGATTGTTCTAAAAAAAAATCTGCTCTGCTAATTGTTTGGAATGATCCATAGAAATGGAGTCTAACCTTGTTTAGTCGAAGCAAAATTTATTAAGATTGAACACAATTCAAAACTGTTGTATATAGCAATGTGACTGATGGGACCAACAGCTAACAAAATGCATGGCTGCTTTCAATAACACTCCAGTGATCAATGACTGCTATGCCACTTAGTATAAATCTCCCTGGACAGGTGCAACACTCCAAATTGCTAGTCTACTACTTATTGAGCTTTATGACTACCACCTGTAACAAACTTAACAGTGGTCTAAATAAGTCTAATTTCATCATAATTGATATAGTTTTTCTACCAATATTGAGTTGTACACAACTTTGCCTTCACTTGTTCATCACAACTTGTTATTACTATTGTCCAATGTAGTTTGTATATATTAACTTGTTATGTTTTGTGGGTATTTTTATTACTTGTTGGCTTGTGGGTAGTTGTAATAGCCCCTTTCTAAGATTTTTAAGGGATTTCTAATTGTGCTCAAAACCTAATATGTAATTCCACAATGAATTGATAAATGCCCACAACTGAGTTTCTTGTTTTGGAATTAATATAAATAAAGTGAACAACAATATCAAGTTTCAAAATATAAAGACTGCAACAATAATACATGGTCTTGTGATACAAATTTGATTGTTCTCAAAACAAATCTGCTTTACTAACTATTTGGAACAATGCCTACATGAATGAACCATTCTGCTCATAAAGAATGGCATCCAATGCTGGTCATAAACTCCAGTTTTGTGGCCTGGAATGAATGGTCTGTAGAGTGAAAAGAGAACCCGCAATTTTCTTCAAAACGGCTCTAGAACTACCTTAGGTAAACCCTTGACCCCCACACTTCTGCCAGCAGATCACACTACTTTTGGAAAATTAGCCAAGACTCTCAAACCTGCGGTTTGGCGGCCAAGGTATTTGAAGAACAAACCCAACACATATAAACAATTCTTACCAGCGACCAGGTCCCTCAACAATGGCAAAAATTATTGGAAGTGCGACAACTCATACAATTACTAATAAAATTTACATCTTCAATTATGATTTTCTAGACAACTTCTGGATGAAATTGCTCTATTGATTAGATGGGTTTTTGCCTAGATATAAGGGTTTTTGTTTTTCCATTGTAAAA
The DNA here is from genome assembly GCA_007258455.2 of Sequoia sempervirens. NCBI lineage: Eukaryota > Viridiplantae > Streptophyta > Pinopsida > Cupressales > Cupressaceae > Sequoia > Sequoia sempervirens. The sequence continues at coordinate 255,122,842 of VDFB02047230.1, read as the reverse complement.
TACAGGTTTCAGAGTTTGAAGAAGCTTTCACTATAAATTTTTTTACCATGATACCATTTTTTTCAACAAAAGCTAACTCCTAGACAAAAAGCACCTATGTATATAACATATATTATATGTTATATGTACCCCCAATACCCCATGCCATGTGGTGGACAAAAAACACAAAGCAAAAATTCTTGACAAATGGCTAGACTTGTGGTGTTAGGTGGCGTCACCAGAAAAGGACATGCGGTGGGCGGGAAAGTAAAAAAGCTAAACAAAAACACACCTAACCATCGCCATTTTCCACATTTGCATTTTCCAGTTTGGTGGGTGGGGAGGAAGGAGCTGTAGACAACGAAAATGGAGTTGCAGGTCGAGGAAAATGGAGTTGCAGGCTGGGGAGGGACGCACGACCGAGGAAAATGGAGTTGCAGGTTGGGGACAGACGACATGCGACCGAGGAAAATGGAGTTGCAGGCTGGGGAAGGATGCACGACCGAGGAAAATGGAGTTGCAGGCTGGGGAAGGATGCACGACCGAGGAAAATGGAGTTGTAGGTTGGGGATGGACGCGCGACCAAGGAAAATGGAGTTGCAGGCGGTCAAACGAGGTATGTATCTGTACTTTTATATGCCATTTTCCATTTTGTAGGGACTGTGACGCGCGACTGTTAAATGGGTTTTCAGTGAAATGAAAATAAAATGTTTTGTTTGCGTGTAGGGTTTGATGGGTTTCTTGTTAAATGGGTTTTCTGTGAAATGAAAATGAAATGTTTTGTTTGCGTGTAGGGTTTTCAACATGGCTATTTGAGAATTTTTTTACTTAAGGGTTTTGAAATTTGACTGTGAAGAAATAAAGGGGTTTTTGTGTTGTGAAGATCGGTTTTGAAAAAAAATTATGTGGGTTACAGATTTGAAAAACCATTATGAGCCAGTGGATTTTCAAAATGAGAACTTGGAATGGAAACCCAAGCTGAAAACCATAGACGCAAAAAAAATCTTTTATTTTAACCGAAGCCCAAAACCGTACACGCAAACAAAATCTTTTATTTTCCCATTGACATTCTCATTTTGAACAACTCTTTGCTACAGTCAAAATGGCATTTAACTTTCTTCATATGATTCAAACAAATAAAATGCTCGCATTATTTGCACTGTTGGAAAACACACTATCTCCTCTCAATTTAAATGTAAAGGGTTTTCTGACAATTGGTTTCTTGCTTCTTAGCACGTATGGTTTTGCAACATGGAATGTTACAAAATAGTATGAATGTCTTCAAAATCACACCTTCCATTGTTGTGTTTAAATAAAATTCCCACATTATTTGTAGTGTTGGAAAAAACACTTTCTTGCTTCTTGACACCTACGGTTTTGTAACATGGAATGTTACAAAATAGTATGAATGTCTTCAAAATCACACCTTGCATTGTTGTGTTTAAATTTCGCATGATTGAAAAGAAAAAGTGCAGAAAGTAATTGCAATTTGGAAAACAAAATGTTGGGTTTCAGTTATTTGAATCTCCTTGTATAAATGTAAAGGGTTGTCTCACGGTGGGTTGCTTGCTTCTTAACGCGTACAGTTTTGTAACATTGAATGTTACAAAACAGTATGAATGTCTTCAAAATCATGCCTTCCATTGTTGTGCTTAAATAAAATGCTCACATTATTTGCAGTGTTGGAAAACACACTATCTCCTATCAGTTTTTCCCTCTAATAGTGGTATATTATATGAATCGGCCTTTAATACTGGTATATTATTCCATTATGGGAGAAGCTAACTCTTAGAAAAAAAGAACCTATGTATGTAACATGATATCGTACCCCCATACCCCATTCGATGTAGTGGACAAAAACCATCGAGGAAAAGTCTTGGCGGATGGGTAGTCGCGTACCGTTAGGTAGCATTGCTAGAAAAGGATGTGTGGCTTTGGCAAGAAAGTAAAAAAGCTATAAAAAAAACACCTAACATCGCCATTTTCCACATTTGCATTTTCCAATTTGGTGGGTGGGGAGGAAGGGGGCACAAGTGACAAAAATGGAGTTGTAGGCCGAGGAAAATGGAGTTGCAGGTTAGGGAGGGACACATGACTGAGGAAAATGGAAATGGAGTTGTAGGTGTTCATGTAAAGCAATAGAGAAAATGTGCCTAAACATCCCTCAAACACTGGTGTCTAAATGGTTTTGAAACATTAAGTGGGTTGTAGGTTTTGTTTAAAACACTGTGTTTTGCATCCCATAATTTTCTAAAACAGTATGTATGTATTGAAAAGTTTTGTGTTATTTACACCGTAGGCGTTTGGAGATAGGCACCATTTTCTAGACAACCAATAAGGTATTTGGCTTCAGTGTATAGAGGGTTTTATAACATTTTGTGTGTTGGAGGTTCCATAAATCATGTTGTCACCTCACCTCCCATTGTGTTTTCCAACCTGCAATCATATTGTGCATGTATATTTGGATCATATTATGAAATAGAAACACAATTTTTATTCTATGTAAGACTCATTATAAGGTGTCTTTCATTACATTTGTACTATCTAAATTACATTCATACCGTTTTGTTAAATTCCAAGTTTCAAAACATCAGTTTTTTCCTCCAACTCCTACATGTGCACTCCAACCATTAGCTTTCAATGTGCAGACATGAAACACAAAGTATTTTCCCCCTTCTTTCTCCAAAATGAAAAACACACACACCATTCTGCCTCGAATTCCCGTGCTAGAAAAAAATCTCTAAAAATGACAACTCATACTCTAATTGTTTGTACTATCTAAATTGCATTCATACTATTTTTTAAAATCCCAGGTTGCAAAACATTGTTTTTTCAAAATCTACAACCCACATAATCTTTTAAAACCCTTTACAAGTAACAACCCAATTGGTTACTCGCCCCTCACCTCAATTTGGTATTTTTTGTGATTGTCCTAAAACCCTTTTGCGAATTAGATAGTAAGAAAGTAATGGGATTGGAAAAGACTAAGTTGTAATAAATTTGCAACCCACACAATGTTGTAAAACCCTCTAGACGTAACAAACCAATTGGTAAGCTAGGAAAACTGAGCTGACGCACCTATGTACATACAGTTGGTTAGAAACCCCTCACCTCAACTCGCTTGGTCATCTCCCCTGCCTGCAATGCCCCCTTGCTCTCCAACGATTCGCTTTCAACCTATAAAATGAGAAAACCCAGAACAGTAAGTGTTTTCCAAGAACAATACTTGTTACAATCTAAAACTCATGTCTTAATCACATCAACGCCCTTCCCTCCTGCAGTAAATGGATAGCTTCTCGCACAAGGAAAAAAGCGCGTGTAATTCGATGCAATGGGACACCTCCTCGCTTTCCCCGCTATGACATTTCCTTCCGTCTATCAGTTTCGTCACTTCTATCATCTGTTTGGCGGGTCCCACACTACGTTTGCTCTTCATGTTATGTATGTTTCCATGTATGTTGTTATGTATGTTTTTATGCATTTTTGTATCTACATAGGTGCATTTTGTCGAGAGATTAGTTGTGTCCATAGAGGGTTTTACAACATTGTGTGGGTTGGAGGTTTCATAAATCATGCACTCACCTCCCACAGTGTTTTTTGACATGCAATCATTCAGAGTTTTAATGGTTGTTGGAAAATAGTGGGTGTTTATAAAACGTTTCCTTTCATTGCATTCCTACTACCTAATTAACAAAATCTTTTCAAGACATTCCTACCCGTGCTCTCAACCACGTAACTTTGGATGTACAAAATGAAATAAATGACAAACCACATTGTGTTTTCCAACCTACAAACTATATTGTGCATTTATTTTTAAATGATATGACAAAATTGAATTTCATTTTTTTTCTATAAGAGTTGTTATAAATAGTGAAGGTGAATGAACTTTAGTACATTGTTACTGTCTACAAACTTTAAGGTTTTCATTAGAAGAATGTTGTCTATATATACTTGCATGTTGGAAAATAGTATGTGTTATGAAACTTACAACCCAAATACTATTCTCAACTTTGAGAGTGTCTTTCTTATTAGAGAATGCAGATGTTTTGTTTTTAATAAGTTGTTTACAAAATTTGTCTACCTTTTCACATAAGAATCTCATGTCTCCATCCAACTGATTCTCTTTTCTGCACTGACATCTTATTTCACCTTCTTTTCATGTTACATATGTTTCTATGTATGTTTTTGTGTATGGTTTTATTCATTTTTGTATGTACATAGGTGTGTTTTGTCAAAAAATTAGATGCTATTTTTTGGTCAATCAAGGTGATTAGCAAGGATTTTGCTAACTTGTTAACCTTTGTTCTTGCAATGATCTGTAGTTTTTTAGTCGTCTGTACAAGTAATGGTTTAGTTTACAATATCATTGAACAATGGTTATGATACTGATATGTCATTTAGATGTTCATTGAGAGACACATGATATAAACAAAAATCTAAAAGTGGTATGTGGTATCCTTCTTGTTCTATCTTTTATGCGCTTATTGATTATTGTAAGTTATGTCCTCTTTCATGATCTATATTAGGAGAGATGAGTTTTTTATATATCCGAATGAGCATTCAATACTTCATAGTTCCTGCAGAATGACAGATATAATTGCTGATATATACTACTAGTGTTAGTGATAGGTTAAATTGGAAATTAAATTCCCAATGTACAGTTTAATATGTTTGTTTATTGTCTATGCAAGTTGGCATTTTGCACTCACCACAACATATAAATTGTATATTGGTGAAATTTGGAATAAAAAAATTTCTTTGTAGTACCAAATGTCTTTAATTTTCCAATTGAATCTATTGTTAACACTTGTCTTCCTTCTAGGTGGTTGATATATTCGAAGAATTTTTTTTGAAGAAAACAAGGGTAGGTGGATTGAGAAGGATGCTTTAGGGGATGTGAAGCTTCTACACTAAATGCAAGTGATTATAGTTGTCATAGCTTGAACTGCAAGTGTACGGGTTAGTTAAACTTCCAAAATTTATTCATTTATTCTGCATTAAGAAGTTATGATATTTTTATAGATGAGATGCTTACTGTGGAAAATGCAAAGAATTTTCAATTTAATTTTTTTATTCTACATAAACAAAAACAACTATGCATTTCATATGAAAACCCTACACACAAACAAAATATTTTATTTTTCCATCAATGAAAACCCTTTTTCTTTAACCAATAGTTGTTCAATGCTTTTCAAAAAACCCATTTAATTGCTCTTCAATGCTTCACAAAAACCCATTTAACAACCATGCTTCACAGTTCCTACAAAATGGAAAAATGACATATACAATGGAAAATATACATACCTGTTGACTAGCCGCCACGTGTGTCGAATGTGTTTTTCTTGTTTGGCCTCCATTGCATCACCTACACTCCCCACCAAATTGCAAAATGAAATGTTGCAAATGGCGACTTTTAGCTCTTTGGATGCAACATAAATGTAGACAAAATGCACCTATGTACATAAAAAAAGAAATTTTTTTACTCTGGTTCGACATCTTGTAACTCCATTTTCCTCGCCTGCACCTCGTCCCTCCCCACCCACCAAACTGGAAAATGCAAATGTGAAAAATGGCGATGTTAGGTGCATTTTTGTCTAACTTTTTGACTTTCATGCCCATCTGTGTGTCCTTTTTCGATGACGCCACCTAATGGCACACGACTAGCCATCGGTCAAGTCTTTTCCTTAGTGTTTTTTGTCCACCACGTGGCATGGGGTATGAGGGGTACGATATCATGTTACATACATAGGTAATTTTTTTCTAGGAGTTAGCTTTCTCCGACTCCTAGACAAAAAGCACCTATGTACACACAAAAAATGGATGAAAACATACATAACGACATACATGGTAACATACCTAACATGAAGAGACGACGTAGTGAGGGGCCCGCCAGATGGATGATAGAAGTGACAGAACCAGCAATGAAAGGAAACATCACAGTTAATATGTAAGAAGTACTGTTATTGGAAAACACTCTGTGTTGTGGGTTTTCTTATTCTACAGGTTGAAAGCGAAAATTTGGAGAGCAGGTGGGGGAGATGAAAAACCAATGGAATTGAGGTGAGGGGTTTGTAACCGATTGAGTTGTCACTTGTAAAGGGTTTTAAAACAATGTGTGGGTTGCAAATTTTGAAAAATTAGTGTTTTGCAACCTAGAATTTTACACAACAGTATGAATATTTGTCTCGAAAATATTTTGTTATTTAGACCATAGGAATGCAATGAAAAGCATCATTTTTAAACACCCTATGTTTTCCAACAACGATTAAAAGTCTATATGATTACAAGTTGGAAAACACAGTGGGATGTGAGTGCATGATTTATGAAACCTTCAACCCACACAATGTTGTAAAAGACTATATGGACATAGCTAATCTCCTGACAAAACACACCTATGTACATACAAAAAACACATAAAAACATACATAACATGAGGAGATGGAGTAGTGCAGGGCCTACCAAGATAGATGATAAAAGTGATGAAACCGGAAAACGAGAGGAAACATCATGGTGAGGAAAGCGAGGAGGTATCCTCTTGCATTGAATTAAGTTGGTGCTTTTTTGCCTTGTGCGAGAAGCTATTCATTCACTATGGAAGGGAGGGGTGTTGATGTGATTCATACATGTGTTTTAGATTGTAATGAGTATTGTTCTGGGAAAACACATTGTGTTATGGGTTTTCTCATTTTGTAAGGAGTTGCAGGTCAGGGATATATAAGACTATCCAAATTCACCTGAGGGGTGAGTAACCAATTGGGTTGTTACTTGTAAAGGGTGTGAAAATAGTATTTGGGTTGCAAGGTTCATAACACCCAATGTTTTTGAACCTACAATTACACATAGACAATGTGAATGTAATGAAAACATTTTGGTTACTTACACTGTTAGAACCCAATTGGTTGGTGACACCTTAGTTGATTTCAGATACTTTTATGTATCCCCCACCATAAATTATATTGAAAGTATGAATGTATTCAACAACCCTTACTTTCAACAAACATTCCATTTCAATATCATCATATATTTGGAATAGAAATTGCACACAATAGTTGCAAGATGGAAAACACACAGGGTTGTGACTCGCTTCTAAATTCTTGTTCAATGAGCACTTTTTGTTACACAAATTGTAACAAAACAATGTTTTAAAGTTCACCTTCATATTTTATGACAACCCTTACTTTGAGCAAATATTTCATTTCAATATCTGTTCATATGTTTGGAACACAAAATGCACATAACAGTTGTGTTGATGGTCCAAGTGGCACAACAACAGTTAAACAAAATATTACTATCCTTCTCTCCTGAAAGAGAAAGATGATCACATGGATATCTTAGCTCCCAAGGTCTTTGTAATCGGTTCTCAACTGTGCTGAATTTACTCAATGGGTTATGTGAACGGTAATGTTCAAGGGGCCTACTGGTGTTGAGCTTCTGGATTGTTCTAAGATCGAACATAAACTTGAACCTACTCTAACGGGGGTTTTTAAAGAAACAAAAAAAGATAGATCAAAGCTTGGAATTGAAAATAATAATAATTCATCCAACTTAACCAGACTTGTTACGTTTCAAGGAATTCATAACTAAAACTGCAAAACAAAATTAACATGTGATTAACACACAGTTTAATTCATTCACAGTGTTGATTTCAACAATAGATTGCAAGTCACCATTTAAACAAAACATAAAACAAAACTTCTTTCCTTGAAATCTTTTCAAATCAAATGATTAACCCAAAATGAACACCATTTTGGAACACAACATGAAGTAGATTTTAATCTGGTTGCTTCTACTGTTAGTGAAACAGATAAGCAACATTTACAAATCTGGCACAATCACCAATGTACAAAAAATCCATGACTCCAAATTGTTTCCATCTATACTAAGAAAACTGAAAAGATACATTACTGTCTATGTTGAATATAACTCCTATCTAAGAAGACAAAAGAAGCTTCCATTACAAAGAAAAAGGATGCAAAAAAATCTCCCCTATCTTTTCTAAAACTCCTACTTCTTAGAACATTCCTACTGTTCGAAAAATCTCTATCTATATCTTCTAACCGTCTCTATCTCGCTTTTCTTTAGAGGAAAAAATGCCACATATACAGAATGTACCAAAAAGAATGCGTTGGCCCCTTGCCTTAGGGTTTACAAAATATCCCTCTAGAAAGGTTGGCCCTCAGATCTTTTGAATAGAGTTAATGCTGCATTCAATGTGAATCCCTACTGTCCATGTCGGTGAAGGATCGCCCTTAGGAGAAGCCTTCATATCTTTCTACAACCACAACATTAACTCTAGCCTTCATGTCCATCTTTGAACTCCCATCAGAGCCACTTTGAATGCTCCAAAGTATCATGATTAATGTCGATCTCCCTCTTGCTAGTAGCGATCCCAACTGGCATTGTGACTCATGGTTTTTTTTCTTTCCTTCGGCCTTCTTCCTGCTCTAGACCTTTCTACAAACTGACCATCTCTTAGAAGCAACATCAGACTTTTCATTAGATCCCCACACTAGTGTTCACCGAATTGCTCCATCGGCTTGTTCATAGAGCGGATCCACACCGGTCGCATTCTATTGACCTTCTTCTGGCTCATAGTCAATTGGTCAAACTGCCTAGGGTTCCCCCTTAGTTCTCTCTAATTGGGCGAACACATTTCCACGTGGGATTCCCGGGTGGTCAAAAGTTGTTCACATTGGATCACATGTTAGTGAGACACTAATCGTGTCTCGCCGATGCGATCATACCTTCTTGTAGCCATCGGCAAGACATGCGACAGTCGACAAGACCTCATAGCGAATGACACACGTTATATTGATACCCACTGTGGTCGCTGAGACAATCACTATTGGCCAGAAATCATAGCGAGTCCCAAGGGTTATACCGCTATCCTTTTTGCATTGGCGGGCTCGTCGCTATCAACAAGACTTTACTCCTTTGAAATGACCTTATATCGAGCCTCTTTTCTTTCGACGAAACACCATGTGTCGGCGAGACATCTCTCCGAACTCAAAGCATTATACCAAAGGTTTCACCAGTCGGCAAGAGATCCCTAGGTCGGTGAGACATTATGCCGATATCACTTCATGTCGACGAGACCAGCTTCCTTCGCCAAGACATTACACTGAAGCCACGCCCCTTTCGTCGAGACTCTTCGTAGTCGGCCAGACCTCCTGCCGAAAGCAAAACCATTCATTGAGACCCCTTTTGTGAGTTGAGGTCACATCGGGGAGACTCCTTTGGGTTGGTGAGACGTTACGCCGAAAGTGAACCACTCTCCCCGAGTTTGAGCTTCCTTCGCCAAGAACCCGCTTTGTCAGCGAGAACTCATGGCGAAGCCACAACCTTATACCGACAGGACCACCTTCGATGAGACACTACCTGGTCACCAGGACTTCATAGCGAACTTAGATCCTCTCCCTGATGACGCCTCCTTTCGTCGAGACTTTTCAGGTTGGCAAGACTTCATGCCGAAAGTAAATTCTTCTCGGTGAGATCCCCTGATGACGTCCCTCTTCGGTATGACTGCCCATGTCGGCGAGACCTTCTCCAAGAGCCCCCGTGAACAATTGTCAGCAAGAGCTTCATCTGTTGGCATGACCTTTCAATGAAGCAAACCTCCTTTCACCGAGAATTTTTCTCTGAGCGGAGAGACATATAAAACCTTATGGCGACCAAGATGTCATGGCAACTGGTGGATCCCAAATGAATAATACACCCTGCTAGTTGGCGAGACATCTGAAAGGTCTCAACAACTTTGTTCTTCAGGAGTTTTATGCTGAATGGGGCTGAGACATGCTTTCCAGTTGACTTCCCTGAGAGATATCTTCAGATGAGACATTCAATCCTACACTCAACAAAGGAATCCATAGTAAAGATCACATAAGCAAAGGTTAATCAATCAAAAGCATCATTAAAATGAATCCTAGTTAAGAAAGGAGCCATTAAAGCTTCAAATAAGATGACGACATCAAGGTTCGGGTTTCAGGTCCACCCGCAGAATCCAAGCCAGGGAGGAATTTCGAAGAATTCCGAGCCAGGCGGATTCCAGCGGAATAAACATGAAAGCATCTAATAGCAACTTGATCCGATCATTACTAATCAAGAAACAACATGTGAGATCTTAGAATACCATAAATTAACAATAAATTGCATCGTTATTTGTTAACAAGTCCTATTACTCCACATTTCTTCACATTCCACCAGGTTCCGGAAAAATCCATGTGAGACAGATTTCCACGAATGAGACATTCCTGCAAGTTTCAAAAAAAATAGGGAATAAAGGACTTCGGGAAAATCCAGAGTCGAAGGAATTCCGTGAAGAAAGCGAATCTCCGGAGGCTTGAAAATTTCCAAAAAAAAGAAGAGGAGTGGGAAAATCAGGAAAATTTAGCCCACGCGGAATTCCGCAAAGACCAAAAATCCCTGAACCACAGCGACTAGCTAGAGTTTGGGCGAGATCCGGGAAAATCCGGATGAGACGAAAAATCCTGAACTAGGGAGAAAACCCAAATTTTAACCAAGGCAGAACCAAATTTGATAAAACAAAATACAGACCTAGAAGGAAAATGAAAGAAAAACCCAAGACCAAATTGAATAACCAAAGGCAAAGAGAACAAAAGAAAAGGGGGGACCCATTTTGTTCTAGAATAAAATGGGGTGGTTATGCAAGGCATAACAAATGGCGACTTGGCTGGGAAAATGGTTTAACCATTTTCAAGAAACTGAAGGATTCAACTACCCAAAACTCCTGGTTTATGAACATCACAACTCCAGTTGGGTCAGTTTTAACAACCAAGGCTGAGCTAAAATCTCAAATTTAAATCAACAATGGCTACCCCTGAATCTATGTGTGTGCCTTGATTGCGCATCACTGTCTTATAAAGTTTTCCTCATTTTTCTTAACAACAATGTGCAAGATTTGAACTACATGAGTTGATTCCCTTTAACTGTTGTGCAATAATATCCTGGGCATTGCTCCACTGCCAGTCAGACATCTATAGCCCCGACAGAGATACCTCTAGTTTTCTCATAGCATTGCTCTACTGCTAGCTAGGTGTCCATAGCCCCGGTAGAGATACTGGAATCACCCATTCATATTGAGTCTTCTTTTCTCTTTAAATAGTTCTCTCCCCCCTTCCTTTTTTTTTTGTTCTCATAGAGTTTCAGATATTTCATTCAATTTTTTCTCAATATGTCAAATGTTTAACATCTGTTCTAGGTTGAAAACTACCATGGACCTCATAACAACACTTGGGAGATCAGATTTTTCACTCAAATCTTACAACACCATAGTCCTAGGACAAATATACCATTACAAGAGGAGATGATCTTGATGATTTGTGACAGATTCAGAGGAGCTAATGAAGGTTATTTACTTTGCACCTCGTTTGAAGACTTTCCACAACTCTTGTTGACAATAGGCATAAAGCAAAAAGTTTAGGACAAAATCACCCAATCAACAAATCTGAAAATATCTAAACCGCTTCCATCCTAATAACCAAAGCATACTTTAGATAACAACCCACTACTCAAAGATGGAAAGAACAGAGGAAACCCCAAAGAACAAAAAAAAAACCCAAACAGCAAAAGAAACAAAAGGAAAACAAGAAAGAACCAACAAACAACAACATAACTATTTATAAACAGAAAAAACACATTAGCAAGCTTTATGACTCGAAATAATGCTTAAGAAAATTCCCATTGACAGGCAAGGGAATAGGTTCTCCAGTTAAACTACTCAATCGGAAAGCATTTTCTCCTAGGATCTCAACAATCTGATAGGGACCCAACTCGAGCTTATTGAATTTCTGGTGACTACCCTTCTTTTCACTAGCTTTATCCCATAACAACACAAGGTCTGATATCTTGAAAGCCTTGATTTTGGCTCTTTTTTCAAACTAACGTTTGACAACAGCCTGATGTCTAAAGAATTGTTGCAAGGGGGCATCTCTCTACTCTTCTAATTTCAACAAAGCAGCTAATCTTACCTCTATCCTATCATTACTAGAGTAAAATTTCTGCATGAACTCAAGGATAGGTATTTGCAAATGAATAGGGAACACAGGCTCTTGGCCATACACTAATTTAAACGGTGAAGTCTTTAAAGCAGCCTTGATCCTAGTTCTATCTGCCCATAACGCGAATCTCAGTTGGGTATGCCAGTCCCTAGGATTGTTTTCTAACAATTTCTTAATTACCCCTAAGAGATTCTTATTGGTTGATTCTGCAACTCCATTGCCTTGTGGGTAATAGTTTGAAGAATATTTCAAGACAATTTTGTGATCATAATCCCACGAAATGAACTCAGCAGAAGAGAAGGAAGAGCCATTGTCACATACCAAAATGAAGGGTACCCCAAACCTAGTTGTGATGCATTCAGTGAGGAACTTGATCACCACCTTTGTTGTGTTGTTCTTGCAGGGTATAGCCTCTGTCCATCTTGTGCAGTAATCAGTGGCAGTCAGAGTGAATTTGTGTCCTACAGAAGAATTTGGGTTAATTACCCCAATAAAATCCAGTGCCCATTGGGAAAATGGTCTTACCTCATAGATAGGCTACAATGGCATGGTTGAGTGGCGTTCTTTTGATGCAGAAATCTGACATATGTGACACGTTCTTGTATGTTGATGGGCATCTTTGAACACATATGACCAGTAATAACCAGATCTGAGGATCTGGTGTGCCAATGAGTCTGATGAACCATGACCTGTGTCGTGTTTCCCATGGAATTCAGTGATCACATGTTTAGCCTCTTGCTGATCAAGGCATCGTAGGTACACTCCCTCGAAATTATTCCTGTATAGTAATCCTCCTTTGAGCATATAATGGGAGCTCTTCATTCTCAGTGCTCTCCTTTGAGTGGTGTTCATTCCCTCTGGACATCGATTGTTGAGGATGAAATCGATGATATCAGCATACCAAGGGTCATTGGAAAAAGATCGAGTTGTATATTGCTGGCAAATAATGTTCTCACTAGCATTCGCCATGGATTTAGACAGGCCTGTACCTCTGACAAGTTTCATAGGGCGCATCTCCAGATCGAACTCTTGCAAAATGGCCATCCATTTCCCTCTTCTTTCTCCCAGCTCGCTTTGCATCAGTAGAGATTTCACGGCTGCATCAAGGACTACAACAATAATTTGGCTTCAGAGAATGTAGTGCCTGAACTTTTTAATGGCTCTGACCAACGCAAAAGCTTGTTTTTTAAGAGGCGGGTATTGGATTTCAACATTTTTGAATGGGGAACTCATGAAAGCGATTGGCCTCTCCTCTGCCTCTTCTCTTCGTTGAGTTAGTACTGTTGCACAAGAGTGTTCAGAGGCAAAAGAATAAATATAAAATGGTCTCAAGTAGTCAGGGCTGGTGAGAACTGGCACTTCTGAAATGGATCGCTTGACTTGTGAAAATGCAACCTTTGCCTCATCACTCCACTCTATCTTGGCATCTTTCTTCATCATTTCATTCAGTGGTTTCACGATTTCTGCAAAGCCCGTGATAAATTTCCTTATGAAGTTGATCTTCCCAAAGAAAGATCTCATCTCCTTCTTGCTTCATGGCCTAGTAATCTTGAGAATGGACTCAACTCGGTGTGGATCGATTGATATTCCCCTTTCTGAGATTATGTGTCCCAAAAGCTTCCCTTCAGAAACCCTGAACACACATTTTTTTGGATTCAAGGAGACGCCATACTAGATACATCTTTCAAGAACTTTAGCCAAGTCTGCAACATGGTTTAGTCAATCTTTAGAGAACACTGTAAGGTTGTCCATGTAAACAATAATGCATTTACCGATCAAATCCTTGAATGCTACGTCCATGGCACACTAAAAAGTTGCTCCAGCATTTATCAAACTGAATGGCATCCTTCTGTAAGAAAATGTCCCCCACTTGGTAGTGAAGGTTGTCTTCATTCTATCTTCACAGTTAACCATTACCTGATTGTATCTAGAATAACTGTCCAGGAATGATATCATCTGGGATCCATTGACAGTTTGCAAGACTTCATCCAGAGAAGGGAGTGGGTAGTTGTCTTTTTCTGAGGCTCTGTTTAGATTTCTGAAGTCTACACATAGCCTAATCTCCCCACTTTTCTTATGGACTGGAACTAGGTTGGCCACCCATGTTGAATGTTGTACAGGGAAAATTATTCTTGTAGAAAGCAATTTCTGAACTTCTTTAAGGATCAGTGGTTCAATCAAGGTGTTGATAGGGCGTTGTTTTTGTCGAAATGGTTTAGCTTCAGGCTTCAAAGGGATAGTATGAGTCATTACAAAAGCATCAAATGTCTTTAGATCTTCATATCCCCAGGCTATCACAACAATATCTTTCTTCAACACCCTCAGTATATCTTTTCTGATTGCTTTAGGGCAAGCTTTCCCTATGTAGACACTTCTTTCAGGGCCAGAATCAACTAGGTTAACAGTTTCATATTCACCTCCTTTATCTTCAGCTGATATCTTTTCCCAAGCCCTTGGGTCTAAATCAAAAATTATTTCCAAGGCCACCATTCCCTTGGGAATGCTATTGATTTTTAAATTGATGACCCCTTCTGTATCACAATCTTCAGGATTCCAATCCCCTTGATCCCTGTTGGACTCATCAATGATCTGTCCTTCGAAAACATCTGAGCTTGCTAGAAAAGCAAGAATATGTCGATCATCATCAAAGACTTGAAAGATCCTGACATTATTGGGAACTGTAAGGGTGTAAATCAACTCTACTAAGAATATTTTAAGCTTGGAGCCTTGCATGGATTCCAAGGTACTTGCAGCAACAGCTAATGAATCAGCTATCTAATTCTTCTCTCTAGGGATTAAGCTAATCTCAAAAGCATCAAAGTCCTCAATCAAGTTCCATAATCGATTTATGTAGGCTGCCAGCCTTCTATTGTGACATGTGTATTGGTTGTGCACTTGCTTGACAACCACTTCTAAATCCCCTTTGACCATCAGAGCAGTAACTTTCTTCTTATGTGCGAACATCAGCCCCCGAGCTAGGGCTTGATATTCCGCTACGTTGTTAGTGCAATCCAAATTGCAACCTGTAAGAGGAAAAGAATGTTTTCTCTTTCAGGTGGGTTAATTCAATCCCAACACCACAACCTGTTTTAGATTTGGATCCATCAAACGTAAGGGTCCACAGCTGATCATGAGCTGGGGTTGATCCTTTGGAGGTTATTGTGGGCATTTGGATGGGATAAGCCAGAGGTGGGGCTACTTGATCTTTTGCATAAGATATAGGGAGCGGGTGTTCAATAGGTTCTTTAGGTACACTTTCCAATTCATGCACAGCTATATCATATAATATGAGGCTATCCTTCTGACAGTCACCTGTGCCTTCGGTTAACCCCTTGGGTTTTGGTATACTTGTGAGTGTAGGGGTGTCGAATAAACCTTGGGGTTGTTCTTCATCAATATGTTGATTCAAAAATGTGTCTGAGGTAGGTTCAATTTGAGAAGGAACTTCCTTTGAAGGTATCTTATCCCTGGTTAACATTATTGCATCCTTGGCTTCAAATGGGAAGTGATGTACAACGGTCTCAGGGTAACTTAAGCTAGCTTCCTCAGCTTGGGAAACATGATTTAAAATGTTAATGCAGGATTGGCAAGTCAATTCAAAATGACTTTGGTAATGCACCCTACACCAATTAGGGAGTAGAAGACTCTGCAGATTGGTATCTTCCCCTAAGACCAGCTAATCCTGTTGCAGCTTCTTGATCAATGCCTGTTGATTTTCATTAATCATAGAATCAGGAAACTTTTGTATTGGCAGTTCTTTAGGATTGAGAACATAAAAGGTTAAAATTTCTTCTCTCTTATAAACCCCTATCCCGGTTTCGAAATAGGCTACCTTATTGGGGCAATCATATTTAGTGATGACATGCTTGAGGCGGGGTTCACTTTCAATCCTAATCTGAGTAGGAATCCCTCTCCATGGTAGCCACATATGTGAAAAGTCAAGGGAGAGATATCCCCCTAGACCTTTCATCAAATCTCTGCTCAACAACATACCATAAGTCTCGGGAATGTCTTCTACTTGAATGTCTATGTTGGTTAGGATCCTAGGGTCTGACCCTACTTGCACGTGCATGTTTCTCAATTCTCCCACTACATTAACCTCTATTTTGTCAAGTTGGATGACCTTCTTGTTTGTTTGGACAGGGTTCAATCCCAATTTCTTGCATATGGAAAATAGCATAACATTGCCAGAAGCCCCTGAATCTAGCAGACAATTATGTAGATTCTTCCCACTGATTCTCAAACTTAAGAGAAATGGTGGGGTACCTGCCTTGCTTTTGTACAAAGCTGCATTCATGTCTGCAGCAAGCGCCACCTTGTTTTTCCCTTTTTATTTATCAGCCTACTCCAAAGCTTTCAACACTATCTCCCGTTGAGCAGGGCACCACTTTAGCATGTCAAAATATGATAAAGATGTTTTCTGTCCCTGCAACTCAGAAACAATATAAAAATTTGTGTTATAAGTTGTATTACTTTAGACAACCCCAAGCGAATTACCTTTGTTATGGAGGTCAGGCGGACCTTTTGGTGGAGGAGGGTTATTGTCAGCACTTTGATTTGGGGGCACCATGTGATTAGGCGGTGCTGATGTAGTGAATGGACCCTTATTCTGATTTCTTAGGAATTTTCCTCCCTTTGTCTGAAAAGCTTGGGCATCATACGAATCTTCCTCTGGTTCATTCTCACTTTGCATTGGGAATGAAGGTTCTTCCTCAAAGAGGTCATAAGCCATTGTTGTATCTACTGAGCCACCTTCTTTATTTGAATTTCCTTGGAATGTTTGGGCATCTGCCTATGCCATCTTGACCATATTTTCCATTTCAGGGCAGTTTACCTCAGAATGGGTTGCAGTATCATGCAGCTTGCACCAGTTAGTCATAAAATTGAGGTCAGCCACATTTGCAATATGCGACCTTTCCTCATTAGCTTGATAATTGTGAGGAACTCCACCATTGTTTGGTCCTATATTCCATTGTCGGTTGTTATTTGGCCTCTAGTTATATCCTCTATTCTGATTTTGATGGCCTTGGTTAGGGGAATTTTGGCCTTGATAGCCCCTTTGATTGTGGTTATAGCTATTCTGATAATTACCCTAGTTATTACTACTCTGATTAGGATAATTACCTTAGTTTTGAGAGGGGTTCAATCTAAGCTGAGCCATGTCATTTGTGACTTGAGACAGTGTTTTCTTTAAGGTCTCTACCTCATTTGTGAGTTGGACTGCCTTTTCACTTTCAAGACTCTTAGCCACAGGTGACTAACTGGCATGATTTGGTGTTCCAGTTTGGTTATGATGACCATGCGGACTATGATGAACCTGTGATTGTTGAAAGGAGTTAGGAGTTTTGTTGGCAAAGAATGGAACAGGAAGTTGAGTCTGTAATTCAGATATAGGCCCATAATGGGAAAGAGACATTCCTAGGATAGTATTGAATAAAGGGGTTGGGCTAGACATTTGATACCCTATTGAAGGAAAACCTCCTCCCACAATTTGTTGAGAGTTAGTTTGTTGTTGCAGTTTAATGGCTAGATGATAAACTTTGGAAAGGGAATCAATGTCAGCCGGCTGATACATCCTTTGTAGGAATAAGCCAAGCAAAGGGTCTATAACTCTAAAATATGCTTGAATGGCACTATTCTCAGTAACTAGATAGGGATCCTGCAACCTCCTATACATTCATTGAAACCTGGTATTGAACAAGGGAAAGGATTCACATGGCTCCTTCCTAATGGTAGCAAATTGATGGTACAAAAGGGTTGGATCCACATAAACTCTAAACTGATTGATGAAAGCATTTTCCAAGTCTGTCCAGGTCAGAATAGAACCTTGTGGAAGATTAAGATACCAGTTGTACGCGATATCCCCTAAGGAATAAGGGAACAACCTACAAACTACATCATGGTGAGCTATCTGAGCTTGGGAACAAGCATCCTTAAAAGCTTGTATGTGCTCTTCAGCACTCCTTGATTCGCCATGAATGTATTTGGGGCAAAATTTCTCAATGTTTTTAGGCATATCATGAAAACCTCCAGGAATAGTCCCTAATGGAGAGGGATTATTCTGAGAAAAGGCCATTGGTGGTGGTGGTGGTTGAGCCAGCTATTGTGGCAATTGAGGTGGATTCAGAGGTGTATTAATAGGTATCCACTGGGGTATTGGTGAAAAGCCTGGTGGAGTGAGCGGAGCTGACAAGGGTGGTATGATAGCTGCCCCAATCTTGTGAATCTTGTGTTTTATTGGGGTCTTAAGTTCTATCAAAGGTGGTGGATTCTTAGCTGATCAAAGAAATCTATGATACCTTTCTGGTGAGAAAAACCTAGTATTATCCAGCTTGCCCTTCTAGGCCCTCCTAGCACCAGTTCTTTCTTGATGGTCCAAGTGGCACAACAACAATTAAACATAATATTACTATCCTGCTCTCCTGAAAGAGAAAGATGATCACATGGATATCTTATCTCCCAAGGTCTTTGCAATCGGTTCTCGACTGTGCTGACTTTACTCAATGGTTGATGTGAACAGTAATGTTCAAGGGGCTTGCTGGTGTTGAGCTTCTGGATTGTTCTAAGATAAAACATAAAATTGAACCTACTCTAACTGGGGTTTTTAAAGAAACAGAAAAATATAGATCAAAGCTTAGAACTGAAAAGAATAATAATTCATCCAACTTAACCAGACTTGTTACCTTTCAAGGAATTCATAACTAAAATTGCAGAACAAAATTAACTTGTGATTAACACACGATTTCATTCATTCACAGTGATGATTTCAACAACAGATTGCAAGTCACCATTTAAACAAAACATAAAACAAAACTTCTTTCCTTGAAAGATTTTCAAATCAAATGATTAACCCAAGATGAACACCATTCTGGAACACAACATGAAGTAGATTTTAATCTGGTTGCTTCTACTGTTAGTGAAATAGATAAGCAACATTTACAAATCTGGCACAATCACCAGTGTACAGAAAATCCATGACTCCAAATTGTTTCCATCTATACTAAGAAAACTGAAAAGATACATTACTGTCTATGTTGAATATAACTCCTATCTAAGAAGACGAAAGAAGCTCCCATTACAAAGAAACAGGATGCAGTTCTATCTCCCCTATCTTTTCTAAAACTCCTACTTCTTAGAACATTCCTACTGTTCGAAAAATCTCTATCTATATCTTCTAACCGTCTCTATCTCACTTTTATTTAGAGGCAAAAATGCCATATATACAGAATATACCAAAAAGAATCCACTGGCCCCTTGCCTTAGGGTTTACAAAATATCCCTCTAGAAAGGTTGGCCCTTAGATATTTTAGATAGAGTTAATGTTGCATTCAATGTGAATCCCTGTTGTCCATGTCGGTGAAGGATCGCCCTTAGGAGAAGCCTTCAGATCTTTCTACAACCACAACATTAACTCTAGCCTTTGTGTCCATCTTCGAACTCCCATCAGAGCCACTTTGAATGCTCCAAAGTATTGTCATTAATGATTATCTCCCTCTTGCCAGTAGCGATCCCAGCTGGCACTGTGACTCATGGTTTTTTTTCTTTCCTTCGACCTTCTTCCTGCTCTAGACCTTTCTGCAAACTGACCATCTCTTGGAAGCAGCATCCAACTTTTCATTAGATCCCCACACCAGTGTTCACCAAATTGTTCCATCAGCCTATTCACAGAGCGGATCTACACTGGTCGCATTCTATTGACCTTCCTTTGGCTCGTAGTCAATTAGTCAAACTGCCCAGGGTTCCCCCTTAGTTCTCTCTAATTGGGCGAACATATTTCCACGTGGGATTCCCAGGTGGTCAAAAGTTGTTCACATTGGATCGCATTTCAGTGAGACACTAATCGTGTCTCATTGATGTGATCATACCTTCTTGCAGCCATCGACAAGACATGTGATGGTCAACAAGACCTCATAGCAAAGGACACAAGTTCTATCGATACCCACTGTGGTCGCTGAGACAATTGCTATCGGACAGACATCATACAGAGTCCCAAGGGTTATACTGCTATCCTTTTTTCATTGGCGGGCTCGTCGCTATCGGCAAGACTTCACTCCTTCGACATTACCTTATATCAAGCCTCTCTTCTTTTGGTGAAACACCATGTGTTGGCGAGACATCTCTCTGAACTCAAAACATTATACCGAAGGTTTCACCAGTCGGAAAGAGATCCCTTGGTCAGTGAGACGTTATACCGATATCACTTCATGTCAGCGAGACCAACTTCCTTAGCCAAGACATTACACCAAAGCCACGCCCCTTTCACTGAGACTCTTCGTAGTTGGCCAAACCTCCTACCGAAATCAAAACCATTCATCGAGACCCCTTTGGTGAGCTGATGTCACATCAGGGAGACTCCTTTGGGTCAGCGAGACGTTACGCCAAAAGTGAACCACTCTCCCGGAGTTTGAGCTTCCTTCGCCAAAACCCCGCTTTGTCGGCGAGACCTCATGACGAAGCCACAACCTTATACCGACGGGACCACCTTTCGGTGAGACACTACCCGGTCGCCAGGACTTCATAGTGAACTCAGATCCTCTCCCCGATGATGCCTCCTTTCGCCGAGACTTTTCAGGTTGGCAAGAATTCATGCCGAAAGTAAATTCTTCTCAGCGAGATCCCCCAATGACGTCCCTCTTCGGTATGACCGCCCATGTTGGTGAGACCTTCTCCGAGAGCCCACGTGAAGAATTGTCAGCAAGAGCTTCATCTGTAAGCATGACCTCTCAACGAAGCAAACCTCCTTTTGCTAAGACTTTTTCTCAGAGTGGAGAGACATATAAAACATTACGGCGACCAAGATGTCATGGCGACCGGTGGATCCCAAATGAATAATACACCTTGCTAGTCGGTGAGACATCTGAAAGGTCTCAACGACTTTGTTCTTGAGGAGTTTTATGCTGAATGGGGCTGAGACATGCCTTCCAATTGACTTCCCTGAGAGATATCTTCAGATAAGACATTCAATCCTACACTCAAAAAAGGAATCTGTAGTAAAGATCACATAAGAAAAGGTTAATCAATCAAAATCATCATTAAAATGAATCCTAGATAAGCAAGGTGTCATTAAAGCTTCAAATAAGATGATGACATCAAAGTTCGGGTTTTAGGTCCACTCACAGAATCTAAGCCAGGGAGGAATTTCAAAGAATTCTGAGCCAGGCGGATTCCAGCGGAATAAACATGGAAGCATCTAGTAGCAACTTGGTCCGATCATTACTAATCAAGAAACAACATGTGAGATCTCATAATAGCATAAATTAACCATGAAATGCATCGTCATTTGTTAACAAGTATTATTACTCCACATTTCTTCACATTCCACCAGGTTCCAGAAAAATCCCCGCTGGACGGACTTCCACGAAGGATGAGACATTCCTGCAAGTTTCAGAAAAAACAGGGAACAAAGGACTTCGGGAAAATCTGGAGTCAAAGGAATTCTGCGAAGAAAGCGAATCTCCGGAGGCTTGAAAATTTCCGGAAAAAAGAAGAGGAGTGGGAAAATCAAGAAAATCTGTCCCACGCAGAATTCTTCGAAGACCAAAAATCCCCAAACCACAGCGACTAGCCAGAGTTTGGGCGAGATCTGGGAAAATCCGGATGAGATGAAAAATCTCGAACTAGGGAGAAAACCCAAATTTTAACCAAGGCAGAACCAAATTTGATAAAAAAAAATACAAACCTAGAAGGAAAACGAAAGAAAAACCCAAGACCAAATCGAATAATCAAGGCAAAGAGAACAAAAAAAAGGGGGGACCTATTTTTTTCCAGAATAAAATGGGGTGGTTATGCAAGGCATAACAAGTTGCAGGATGGAAAACACACAGGGTTGTGACTCACTTCTCAATTCTTGTTCAATCACCACTTTTTGTTATGCATATTGTGATAATAATCATTTGGTTGTGTTTATAATTTGCATTCTATTTATGTTAATATGAAATGTACCGGTAGGAAATGCCACCCGAAGTCTTATTATTTATGGTAGCTTGCTTATAAATAAAAGAAAAAGTTGACATTTAAATCGTTTGAGGTCGACTATTTTTCTCATCATGGATACTTTCAAATGAATAGTCGTATTAAGTGCTATTTGTAACAGTAAAAATGGAATTTATCTATCTTCATCTAATAGCAAGAAAAAAAATGCTCACATTATTTGCATTGTTGGAAAACACACTATCCCCTGTCAGTTATTTGCTTGTCGAAAGTTTTTGTTTCTTACGCACCAAGAATGTAAGGAAGTCCACCTTAAGTTTTTGTTTCTTATGATTGAAAAACTATATGCTTGCTTACAACAGATGGTGCAATAATTTTGGAACTTTAACTATCTCGTAACACTTGCAAATTTTTTACATATTACAGGCAACCACAGATGTGTACTTGGAAGGGGAGAGTGGAAGAAAGCGGCAGAAAGGGTAATATTGAAAACTGCTTTTTAATGTGTATTTTGATATTTTGAATGAATTAGTTGCATGTATTTGAATTTGATGTGATGGTTACATTCCTGCCATTATAGGGCAAGGATGGACAAGGAAGTGGTGGGCGTGAGCAAGTTAATGTCAATTTGGGACAGGGAAATCTACCTCGACATGGCAGCATGAAGAAAGGGTGACTGGGGAGGAGATCATTTTCTTGGGCATAAATCTTTGAGAAATAGGAAAATCATTATCCTGCTACATTGATGTAATAGGACAACGAGTTTCCAATTTCTCAATAGGAAGTAGAAAAAATCGGTCCTTGACCTTATTTGTGACATTTCTTGGATAGAGTTTTCAATATCTTGAATACTTTTATGTGTCGTTGCAGTCGCTTTTTGCTTAGATTTTAGAGTGTCTTTGTGATTTCATTTAGGAAATTTCATTTCTTTTATGAATATGCTGATTTTGACAATATATTAGAAAACACACTATCCCTGGTTCTTTCAAAGGAAGAAAGTGAAGAAAGGGTAATTTTGAAATATGCTTTTGAACATTTATTTTCATATTTTGAATGAATTCGTTGCATGCATAGGAATTTGATGTGATGTTCAAATTATTCACGTTATAGGGAAAGGATGAACAAGGAAGTGGTGAGTGTGAAGAAATGTCACCTATAAGCTCAAGGCTCAATTTTATTGATTCTTGACACTAGCTCAATTTCTCAATTTCTGTCAAAGAAGCGATAAAATCAAGCCTTGATTATTGGTGGCGTTTCTTGGTCTGTCTAATTTTTCCTTTTCCTTATCATCCATTTCCAATTGTATTTCTCCTCCATAGGTACATATAAATTATTTCATTCCATATATATAAATGTGATGAACGATGTCTATTTTTTTAGATAAGACTTTCATCTCTCCCCCTACCGATTCTCTTTCTCTACGCCTAGATATGATGTTTCCTTCTCCTTATATCCATACATTAATTGTTGAATGTAGTCATTTATATTGTTGGGTTTCTTACAAGCTGAAGGTGCAATGGTCGAAGCAGAGGCTTCCATGAACCGTCTTGTTACACATACAACAATGAGGATTTGTACAAGTAGAATCACCCCACCATCAATGCCAAGGACCCAAAGAAGTCTATAATATTTTATCTAATCATCTCCTCAATTGCACATAAAAGGAACTGTAGGAGAGGATGAGAGAGGTTGACAATAGTCATTTTCCATGAGATCTTTGATCATGTAATTATTGAACAATTATGGTGTGTAATTACATTATCTTTGATCATGTAATTATTGAACAATTATGGTGTGGAATTACAGTACTTTGGTATGTTTGAAGACTACGTTCTTTTGCCAATACTAGCATGGTGCGATTGTTAAGTTGTATTATTATTCTTTCCATCAAGGCTCCAATCCCTTTGGGGTGTAGTTTTCAAAAATTTATATGGGGATGAGGTCCCTCGTTTATGACCTCACCAGTTCATAGCTCTGGGTCAAAAGCATTTACCCCTCTTAATTAAAAAAATATAAGTCTATGTTCTTGCAAATTTCATGATACTTTTTGTTGCCATTTAAAATTTCATTATAAACAATGTCAAATTTCATCAAATAATGGTAGGCAATGCCACCTCAAGTCTTATTATTTATGTCAAACTTACTTAAAAATGTAAGCACATGCAATGAGCACTTCCTAGTATGTAGACTGTAACAAAACATTGTACTAAAGTTGAGCTTCATATTTTATAACAACCCTTACTTTCAACAAACATTTCATTTCAATATCTGTTCATACATTTCAAACAAAAAATGTACATAATAGTTGCATGATGGAAGACACACTGGGTTGTGACTCACTTCTCAAGTCTTGTTCAATGAGCGCTTTCTTTTATGCACACTATAACAAAACAATGTTTTCAACATCACCTTCATAATTTTTAACAACCCTTACTTTTAGGAAAACACTCCATTTGAATATTTGTTCATACGTTTCGAACAAAAAATGCACATAATAGTTGCATGATGGAAAAACATTAGGTTATGACTCGTTTCTCAATTCTTGTTGAATGACCACTTTCTTTTATGCAGACTATAAGAAAACAATGTTTTGAAGTTCACCTTCATATTTTATGACAACCCTTACTTTGAGCAAACATTCCATTTCCATATATGTTCATATGTTTGAAACACAAAATGCACAAAACACTTGCATGATGGAAAACACAATGGGTTGTGACTCACTTCTCAATTCTTGTTCTTGATCACCACTTTCTGTTATGTAGATTGTAAGAAAACAATGTTTTGAAGTTCACCTTCATATTCTATAACAACCCTTACTTTCAGCAAACATTCGATTTCAATATTGTTGTATGTTTTGTGAATAGAAAATGCAGAAAAAAGTTGAGGGAAATGGAAAACACATTGGGTTGTGATTCACTTCTCAATTCTTGTTAAACAATGTATTGAAGTTCATTACAACCCTTACTTTCAACAAATATTCCATTTCAATATTTTTTCATATATTTTGGACACAAAATGCACATAATAGTTGTAGGATGGAAAACACATTGGGTTGTGACTCACTTCTCAATTTTTGTTGAATGACTGCTTTATTTTATGCAGATTGTAACAAAACAATGTTTTGAAGTTCACCTTCTTATTTTATGACCACCCTTACTTTCAACAAACATTCCATTTCAATATCTATTCATATGTTTCAAACACAAAATACATATAACAGTTGCATGATGGAAAACACACTGGGTTGTGACTCACTTCTTATTTTATGCAGACTGTAACAAAACAATGTTTTGAAGTTCACCTTATTTTATGACAACCCTTACTTTCAAAAAACATTCTATTTCAATATCTATTCATATGCATCGAACACAAAATGCACATACCAGTTGCATGATGGAAAACACACTGGGTTGTGACTCACTTCTTATTTTATGTAGACTGTAACGAAACAATGTTTTGAAGTTTTCCTTCTTATTTTATGACAACCCTTACTTTCAGCAAAATATTATATTTCAATATTTGTTCATATGTTTCAAACACAAAATGCACATATTAGTTGCAAGATGGAAAACACACCGGGTTGTGACTCACTTCTCAATTCTTGTTGTATGGTCCTGCTTTCTTTTATGTAGACTGTAACGAAACAATGTTTTGAAGTTCACCTTCTTATTTTATGACAACACTTACTTTCAACAAACATTCCATTTCAATATCTATTCATATGTTTCAAACACAAAATGCACATAATAGTTGCATGATTTAAAATACACTGGGTTGTGACTCACTTCTTATTTTATGCAGACTGTAACAAAACAATGTTTTGAAGTTCACCTTATTATTTTATGACAACCCTTACTTTCAGCAAAACACTCCATTTCAATATTTGTTCGTATGTTTCGAACATAAAATGCACATAAAATTTGCATGATGGAAAACACACTAGGTTGTGACTCACTTCTTATTTTATGAAGACTGTAACAAAACAATGTTTTGAAGTTCACCTTCTTAATTTATGACAACCCTTACTTTCATCAAAACACTCCATTTCAATATATGTTCATGTGTTTTGAACACAAAATGCACATAACAGTTGCATGATGGAAAACACACTAGGTCGTGACTCACTTCTTATTTTATGTAGACTGTAACAAAACAATGTTTTGAAGTTCACCTTCTTATTTTATGACAACCCTTACTTTCAACAAAACACTCCATTTCAATATCTGTTAATATGTTTCAAACACAAAATGCACATAACACTCGCATGATGGAAAACACACTGGGTTGTGACTCACTTCTTATTTTATGCAGACTGTAACAAAACAATGTTTTGAAGTTCACCTTATTTTATGACAACCCTTACTTTCAGTAAAACACTCGATTTCAATATTTGTTCATATGTTTCAAACACAAAAATGCACATAACACTTGCAGGAGGGAAAACACACTGGGTTGTGACTCACTTATTATTTTATGCAGAATGTAACAAAACAATGTTTTGAAGTTTACCTTCTTATTTTATGACAACCCTTACTTTCAATAAAACACTCCATTTCAATATCTGTTCATATGTTTCAAACACAAAAAATGCACATAACACTTGCAGGATGGAAAACACATTGGGTTGTGACTCACTTCTCAATTCTTGTTCACTAACCACTTTCTATTATGCGCATTGTAACAAAACAATGTTTTCAACTTGACCTTCATATTTTTTAACAACGCTTACTTTTAGCAAACATTCCATTTCAATGTTTTTTCATAAGTTTTGAACACAAAATGCACATAATAGTCACGTGATGGAAAACACACTGGGTTGTGATTGACTTGTCAATTCTTCTTGAATGACTGCTTTCTTTTATGCACACTGTAACGAAACAATGTTTTGAAGTTCACCTTCATATTTTATGACAACTCTCACTTTCAAAAAACATTCCATTTCAATTTTTTCATGCGTTTCCAACCAAAGATGCACGTAATAGTTGCATGATGGAAAAAACAGAGGGTTGCCAACCAAGATGTAGCACTCGAAAGATTATAAGCAAAAAGCATCTTAAATTGTTTAATCCGTTTCAAAAAGGTTTTCAAGAAAAAAATATCATTCATAAAAACTTTCCAAAATGAGCTCAATAAAAGAGAATCAAATTGCATTTTATGTATATAAATAATAACATTGTAATTTATCAAGATTATGCACATGGTAAAAGTACATCAACGAATTTTCATATATACATGTTCATCCAAACTCGGAAGGGATCAATAATTCCAATAGAAACATCTTTTTCAATGCTACGCCATAAAACTGAAATTCTACATATCAATGTTACATTAGACTCTTTCATGCAATACTTCTATTTCAAAGTTTCAATAATGAATGTCAAATACATATACATATACAATGGGGCTTTACTAGTCATTCCAGAATGATACACAAGTACATCAATGGCAAATAAAACTCTGAACCTCCAACCGCCATGACACCATCGGTCTGCTTGCAAGCTGGGGCCAAGAGTGTGATTCAGGCGCCTTTTCCGCCCAACCACGAAGTACATGACTTCCCCAGGTTCCTTCCTAACTCGAAGGAATCCCCGGCCCTGCATAAAGGAGCCTAGCAACCTGACACAATAAAACAGGAGGGAACTCTCGATGCATGCCTGGTGCCTATATGCATTTCTAACATGAGAAAACATATTTCTTGCAACAGGAGGTGGCAGAGACTCAAATACATATATTTCTAGGCTTTTAAAACAAATCCATCTATTTCAATGGTACAAGTGCTTGGCCAAGCATAAATAAAATAAACAAATGGTAGTTTCAGAAAAGGTAAAACTACCGTCTCTGTGGATCCACCTTCAGCATCCTGTCCCAGAAGTTACCAAAAGTAAAGTATAATAAAGTGGAAGAGCAGAAAGTTGTGCATTTTCCATACATGTTTCATGCATACTATTGATTCTAAAAGAATTTTCAAATGATAGTTTCAAAACATCTTTTGAATTCCATTGGACAAAAGAAAAAGGTTGTAAGTTCAGTATTAAAATAGCATCTACTCTTTTCTTAGTAATTTTCTCTGATTTGGTAAAGGACTCTGTTTTCACTCCAAGCTACTCTCTTGAAGGTTCTTGTTCAAATGTAAAAATTGCATGTACATCATGATACTATCAGTGTACGAACACAAGTAGAGGAATTAATTTTCTGTATAAAACAATGTTCACAGATTTATGTATATATTTCTACTCTTTCCAAATTCAAGCTGATTTGAAAGTGAAATTCTCAATTTACTACAGGTTTCTGGTTATTAGTAATATACAGAAACAGGGCAATTCTTTTGGAAAAACAGAGGTTTGGAAAAACTTGCATTTGAATTTTATATTGTATACCAATATTCAAAAATTTACATCTGTATGTAAGCATAAGACAGTGTGATCAAGAAGATCTCCAGTTTACATGTTTCTCAGAGGTACTTTTTCTCATTTCCAGCTTCAAAATTACTGAGATGTTTGTGTATTTTTGACAGAAATCATATCACATTCTGAAGATGGTTTTCCTGTTTAAACTTGCATTTATGTATATATGTATATATATACATATGTATATATGTATATATATACATATGTATATATATATAGATACAGCTAAGTGTGTATATATATATATGCTTTAAAGAAAAGAAATACTAATTTTCATAACTGTTCTCACGTTTTCTGGCCATGCACATAGAATAAAAACATTATACAGGGTTCCAAACAGGTGTTAAGCACCACAAAGGTGCTGGGAGGCCTTGCCTCTCCCATGGGGAGGGCGCGGGCTGTGAGGAGGTCGCGCCCCCTCCACAGGCCGCGGCCTGTGGAGGGCGCGAGCCTCCCCATAGAGCCGTGCCCTTCTTATGGGAAGGGCTGGGGATTAAAATCCCTCCCCCCCCTACAGTTAAACAATTTCATAACACAAAAGAAAGATTTTGTCCAGTATTCAACTGCATTTAAATTTATTTCAAAAGAATTTCGAATTAATGTTTGATAAAGGTTTTCTTGCAAGATTATATGCATATATATATATATATATATATATATATATATATATATATATATATATATATATATATGGTTTTAGATCTTTTCTCTCACAAATTTTTCTTTACTAAAGAATACAATTGAGAGCAGTTTAATGATTTGCAGCTTTTGCAACAGAATGTAACCCTGATCTGGAAGAAAGAGATTGGGTATTTTCTCTATAATGCAACAAATGAGAAAAAGGCTTTTACCCAGATTCAAAAATAAAACTGGAAGATATTTCTCAGATATTTGTATTCATTTTCATAGAATGATGCATCCCATTTCTCCAATTTCTTACTGAAATTTAAACTGGTTTAAAAGCAAGGAATGGAAATAACCTGGCAGATTTCTCCAGTTGCAGATGTCCAGTATTACCTTTTTGTCTCCTTCTTCCAGAGCCCTGGTTATGTGTCTGAATAATGTTCTCTTTTCTCCCCTTAAAGCTTTATTCCTCCTTCCGAGGGTCATGCAGACCATTTCCAAATGACAGATAAATTTTACATGCAAAATAAAGAGGTAGCCACTTGCCGAGAGCATTGTTGGTTTTAAGGAGAATTTCCCAGAGCCCAAAGTTTTCTCGGGACTGTTCATTTTTTCCTTCTCCAAATTTTGGACTAAGGTTTTAAACATATGCAAACAAAGATATTTCCACCTTTTAATATGCAGACAAAATATTTCCTCCTTATCATATGTAAATATAAAATATTTCACTTTATTCTTAATTTCCTCATTAGATAAAAGTTAATAAATAGATTTTCTATTATTGCACAAAAAAATAGAATAAACTAAATAAAATAAATCATAATCTTTTCACAACTTTAATTGATAATTAATTTATATTTCAATTTTGCTATGTTATTATTTTTATCATTTACTTATTCAAACCATTTATTACCTATATGTAAGCAATTCAAAACAATCATATTGAAACAGACATGGCCTAAATGCAACTATATGATTTTTAGGTGTTGTGTGTGTGTTCGAGAGCTCCTCCTCTTTTACCCTATCGGGAAGCTAGCCTTCTTTTCCTCAATCACACTCTTGGTCTTCGACCACCTGCAACTCAAATGCACTCAGGCGTGCAACAACGAAATTGTATTAGTAACCAATATAGAAATATAAATCAAAGCAATAATTAAATCAACACTTCTATTTTGTTCTATCTTGTATATTTTAAAATAAAATGCATTCATAATTCCAGAAGCAAATATTTTCCTACATTTTCATACACCAAAGCATTGTATTATATTATATTACTCTAATCACGCACCATCATTCATATAATAAATCCCCACAAAGTCATGGTCAAAACAACATCAAAGTCTGAGACGTGACATCCTTCCCCACTTGGAAGAGACATCGTCTCGATGTCTAAAAGCAAGTTACATAACAAAATTGAGATACTAGTATATCGAAAGTCTCTACATAAAAGAAAATAAGAGTATGTTAAGATCTTAAATGAGGAAATACTCTATCTATATCCTCAGCGTTCTCCCAGGTGGCATTATCCACCGAATACTGGTCCCACTGGACCCTGTATTGCATAATGTCCCTATTCCGCAACTTAACTTTGCGCTCTTCCAGGATCCTGATGGGCTCCACTTGTATCACCCCTGGGTCCTGAACCTGTAATGCACGCCAATCAAGGATATGAGCAATATCTGGATGGTAAGGCTTAAGTACTGAGACATGAAATACATTATGTATCCGGGATAGAGCTGGTGGCAGAGCAAGCATGTAAGCAACTGGATTCACCACCTCCAAAACATCAAAAGGGCCAACAAACCTAGGGGCCAACTTAGAGTTCTTGCCGAAAGAGATTGAACTCTTATGCGGCCGAACCCTCAAAAAGACCTTATCTCCTGCAGAGAACTGCCTAAAGCTTCGGTTCTTGTCTGCTAGACTTTTCTGTCTATCTGCAGCTTGTTTCAATTTTTCCTTAATGATTTTCATTTGGTCTTCCATTTCTCTGAGCATCTCAGGGCCAATCACAACCCTGTCTTCTACTCTGTCCCAACTAATGGGTGTCCGACATTTACGTCCATAAAGAGCTTCAAAAGGTGCCATACCCAATGAAGGATGGTAGGAGTTGTTGTAAGAAAACTCCACCAAAGGAAAATACTCCTCCCACTTATGTTGTTGCTCCATATAGTACATGCGGAGAAGATCTTCTACTACCTGATTCACCCTCTCCGTCTGACCATCGGTCTGAGGATGATATGCGGAACTGAAATTCAATTTAGTTCCTAGGGAAGAGTTCAATGTGATCCAAAACCTAGAAGTCATCCGAGTGTCTCGATCTAAGATGATCGTTTCTAGCACTCCATGCAAACGGAAGATTTCCTGAACAAATTTTCTTGCTAAAACCATTGATCCATCCTTGAGGTTTCCAGGGATGAAATGAGCAACCTTTGTCAACTTATCCACCACAACTAAGATGGTATCATGTCGGTTCCTATACATTGGCAAACCCTGAATAAAATCCATAGTGATAACTTGCCATTTATACTTTAGCACCCTATGAGGATATAAGAGTCCTGCCAGATGCACATGCTCCGCCTTGACTTGCTGGCATTCCAAGCATCGGGCTACATATGACGTAATGTCCTTTTTAAGTCCTGGCCAGAAGTACAGTGGCCTAAGTCCTTCCATCATCTTTGTAATACCGGGATGTCCTGAGTATGGTGCATTGTGGAATTCTTCTAGCACCAACTCTCTCAAGTTTGCAGAACTTGGAATGTACATCCACCCCTGGAATCTCAAGAGCCCATCTGATTCAAACACATAACCCTCATATTGACGATTTGAGGAATTTACCCCTAGGGCTTGTTTCACCTTTTCATAATGTTCATCCCCAAGTGAGGATTGTACTACTTGCTGCCTGAAATCTGATTTTATGGTAACCATGGCTGCAAGGTGCCTCCTTCTACTCAAGGCATCAGCCACCCTGTTTTCCTTACCCTTAATATATTCAATTCCAAAGTCATATTCACTCAAGAATTCTAGCCATCGCCTTTGTCAGGCATTAAGATTGGGTTGAGTGAAGATATATCTTAATCCTGCATGGTCTGTCTTTAGTTCAAAAGGCTTTCCCAAGAGATAATGTCTCCACATCTGTAAAGCATGGACTATGGCTGCCAATTCTAAGTCATGTGGTGCATAGTTTATTTCATGTTGCTTTAACTTCCTCGATTCATATGCTACCACTTGCCCTTCTTGCATAAGAACTGCTCCTACCCCTTCCCCGGATGCATCAGTAATAACTATAAAATGGCCATTCGGATCTGGCACAACCAGGATGGGTGCAGTAGTGAGTTTCTCCTTAAGCAGCTGAAAAGCTCTCTCAACACAGAGGGTTGCCACTCACTTCTGAATTCTTGTTCAATGACCACTTTTTGTTATGCACACTATAACAAAACAATGTATTGAAGTTCAAAATAGTTCAAATTACCTATAATGGTCTTGCAGATGCAAAAAATAGTTTTAGGAAATGTTCACCTTACCTATAATGCTCCTACAAAGCATTTTGATAGGTTAAAAACTCAGAGGTGTTTTTGCACAACTTATAAAAGTATGAGATGCCACATCAATAGTTGCATTGGAGGTTGGTGGAGGAGGTAATTTGTGTAATGTGGTAGTGATTTCAAAATCATGATATGATGGTAAATCAAAATGCACTGAATAATTGAAAGTTGGAAAACACAGTGGGGGATGTCAATAGATGCTTCTAAGAATCTTGCATTGCCTTTTGATGGATGAAAAGTTGATTATCCCTTTAAAAAAAATCCAAGCCCATATAATTCACCTCCTCGCCATTCACTTCAGCCAATAGGAAGACCACTTGGCCGAAAAACGTCCCCTTTGCAGCATCTAAATTGCTACAAACTCATGTGCTAGGAAATACAAATTGCATAGCTGGTTCAATTTCATCTTCATATGCAACAAGAGATAGTGACAGCCTTGTTTTTCCAATGCTCAACAATTTGGTTAGTGATTGTTGAGTTGTGGAGGAAATGGTATGGGCTTGGATTTTTTTTAAAGGGATAATCATTACTCATGTATGTAGATGTCCTATTTCAAGTGGGAGCTTTCATGTCTATTATGTATCCACTACCACATTACACAAATTCCCTCCTCCACCAACCAAAAATGCAACTATTGTTGTGGCATCTTAAAATTTTATTAGTTGTGCAACAACACCTTTGAGTTTTGACCTATCAATTGTGCAACAACACCTTTGACATTTGACCTTTATCAGTTGTGCAACAACACCTTCCATTGCTATCTTTGTTTTATCAAATTCCTATCTTTTAGATTGCAACTCTCTTCGAACAACATTAAGCTCCTCTTCTTTTCACTATGATAGCTTCTTCTTGTGTTTTAATTCCTTTTCTAAGTGTTAATTATAGTGTTCGGTTGTTCTGCTCCACTTTGAGCATTTCCAACTATTCTTTTTGCAATGTGTGTAATATTAGAGTGTTTGGATGTTTCTTTTCACAAGCTCATTAGGGAACTTCTCTACCTTTTCAGATAAGACTTTCATGCCTCCACCCAACTAATCCTTTTTTTCTGCACTTAGACCTGGTATCGCCTTTTCCTTATCATCCATTTCCAATTGTATTTGGTCCATGGAATTGCTAACTTCAAGAATGCTTGCCTTCATTTTTTCAACCCCACTTATAGCATCATCTCTCTCTTTCTCTACTTGCACAAATTCATATCCAATAGAAAGCATTTTGAGTTAATTCCCTTCTGCATTTCCATTTTCCCCTTGCACATATTGCACATGCTCCTTCCTCCACTTGTCAGGAGTAGGAACAACCTCTTCAGTCAATACATTATCTATCTTGTTTACTTTGGTTTGCTTCTTTCCAAGTGTTTTTAGAGCAGATTCCTATTTTTTCATTACACACTTTCCAATATGTCCTTGTATTTTTTTTATTACTACCATGTCATACAATTCTCATAACAAATATTTTTTTGATTCTTTCTAATTTCTTGCATGCTAAGGGATAGAGTTTTGAATGTATTGAATACTTTCAAATGATAAAGGGACAAACATGTGGTAATGGATTTTTCTTGTTTATGGACATTTGAATCTGAAGAACATTAGACATATGCAATACAAAATATCTTTCATTCAACAGTAGTGTTTCAAAACAATAGATTTGGTTATAAAACTATGAGTGGGTGTTGTTTTTACAACATCCTATGTTTTACAATCTCTAGTATTGCAAAATAGTATTCATGTATTAAACAATAATAAAGAGTAATAAAGAGTAATTCAAAAATATAGTAATAAACACTGATAAATAGCAATACAAAATATCATTCATTCAACTATGAGTGGGTTGTTGTTTTTACAACACCCTATGTTTTACAATCTGTAGTATTACAAAACTATATTCATGTATTAAACAGTAATAAATAGTAATAAAGAGTGATAAAAAAATATAGTAATAAACACTAATAAACAATAATACAAAATATCATTCATTCAACTGTAGTGTTTCAAAAGAGTAATACATAATAAAAGTTGAAGTTTTTAGTTTCAATTTTTCATTTAACAAGCATTTCCACATCCTAATCAAATTCACTCTTTACATCTTCTATCTTTACATTTGTGCCCTCATTGGAATGGCAAGGGCATCCTACGCCAAGCCACTGAATCATCATTTCATCATTTTTCAGAGCTAGTACGGGGTGGTCAAGCAGTGTGCGGAGGGAAAGATACGTCTCTTATATGTCCTCTTCAATGTGTGGCTCAATAACATGACCATGCAATCACATTGATTGGTCGAAAAAATGATCACCATTATGTTGTAGGCCACTGGTAAATGTTTGTTGAACACACCTCATGTTTGAGGATGATTGAAGCAACAAATGTGGGAATATGCCACCAATGGGGTAGATACCCTGATCAACATCATATCTTTCCAATGTTTCGTCAAGTTGTTCATGATTGACCGCATGTCTCCAAAAAAATTTCACAGATAATTTGAACTAGAATATGGTTTCTCAGTAGGTCCATGGAGTTTGACAAGAACCTGCAAGCTACATTGACCTCGAAATAGGGGAGTACCGGTTTGGTGGGCTATGGGAATTTACTGACCTTGCGAATGGCATCCTCCACTGTCTTACAAATGAATTTGAATGCACAATGCAACCTCTCCATAGTGAATGAACTGCCATTCTCTTCATGATTCTCGCAGGGAACCTGCCCGATGTGAATTCTCAAGTTCAACATTTTTACTTGTCCTGCCAAAAAAAAAGGGAAAAAAAGTCAGTAACAAATAGCACTGCAGGAATCTAGAAAAAATAATTATTTACTTCCAACTACTGATTCAACCACTTGTTGAGAAAATAAGTAAATATTGCAATACATTTATGAAAACAAAAGCTCTTAGTTGCATGAATCCTATTTTGTAAAACTACATATTAAAAAACACATGGTGTTATGAAAAGTGCAACCCACTTGCAGTTTTAAAACTAGATGTAAGTGCAAAAAAAAAGAGAATTAGTTGAGTCAAGACATTAAAGTCTTATCTGAAACATATCAATTAAGTAATCACAAATAAATTTGTGCAAATAACTTGTTCAAAGAAACATATGAATTATTTAATCATAAAAACACTTGTTGCAAATAACTTGTTAAAAGAAACAAATGGATTATGCAATCATGAATACACTCTCAAAGTTGGGAAAAAAGTAGCTACAAAGGTACATGAAAGTATTTAGTACATTAAAAACTCTATCCCTTTTCCTGAAAGAGATCAGACAGAATCTGAAAAATATTTGTTATGAGAATTGTATGACATGGTAGTAATAAAAAAATACGACATATTGGAAAGTGTGTAATGAAAAAAAAGGAATCTCCTATAAAAACACTTGGAAAGAAGCAAACCAAAGTAAACGAGATGAATAATGTATTGACTAAAGAGGTTGTTCCTACTCCTGATAAGTGGAGGAAGGAGCATGTGCAGTATGTGCAAGGGGTAAATGGAAATGCAAAAGGAGATTAACTCGAAAGGTTTTCTATTGCATATGAATTTGTGCAAGCAAAGAAAGAGAGAGATGATGTTATAAGTGGGATTGTACAAATGAAGGAAATAATTCTTGAAGTTAGAAATTCCATGGAACAAATACAATTGGAATTGGATGATAAGGAAAAGGTAATACTAGATCTAAGTGTAGAAAAAGAGGATTAGTTGGGTGGAGGCATGAAAGTCTTATCCAAAAAGGTAGAGAAATTCCCTAAAAAGCTTTTGAAAAGAAACATCCGCACACTCTAATTGTACACACATTGAAAAAAGAATAGTTGGAAATGCTCAAAGTAGAGCAGAACAACCAAACACTATAATTAACCACTTAGAAAAGAAACATTTGCACACTAACGAGCTTGCAAAAAAGAGGATCAGTTGGGTGGAGGCATGAAAGTCTTATCCGAAAAGGTAGAGAAGTTCCCTAATGAGCTTGCGAAAAGAAACATCCACACACTCTAATTGTACACACATTGAAAAAAGAATAGTTGGAAATGCTCAAAGCAGAGCAGAACAACCAAACACTATAATTAACCACTTAGAAAAGGAATTAAAATACAAGAAGTTGTCATGGTGAAAAGAAGAGGAGCTTAATGCTATTCAGAGAGAGCTACAATCTAAAAGACAGGAATTTGATAAACCAAAGATAGCAATAGAAGGTGTTGTCATACAACTGATAGGTCAAAAGTGAAAGGTCTTGTTGCACAACTGATACAGTTAAAATGTCAAAGGTGTTGTTACACAATTGATAGGTCAGTAGTCAAAGGTGTTGTTGCACACTGATAAAAGGTTAAGATGCCAAAATAAAAGCTACAATGGAGGTTGGTGGAGGAGGGAATTTGTGTAATGCAGTAGTGGATATAGAACAGACAGGAAAACTCTCACTTGAAATAGGACATCTACATACAAGAGTAATGATTATCTCTTTAAAAAAAATATAAGCCCATACCATTTCCTCCACAACTCAACAATTACCAGCCAAATTGTTGAGCATTGGAAATGCAAAGCCGCCACTATCTCTTGTTGCATATGAAGATGAAATTGAACCAGCTATGCAATTTGTATTTCCTAGTGCATGAGTTTGCAACAATTCAAATGTTGCAAAGGGGATGTTTTTCAACCAAGTGGTCTTCCTATTGGCCGAAGTGAATGGCAAGGAGGTGAATTGTATGGGCTTGGATTTTGTTTAAAGGGATAATCAACTTGCTGCCCATGAAAAGGCAATGCAAGATTCTTAGAAGCATCTAGTGAAATCCCCCACTGTGTTTTCCAACCTACAATTATTTAGTGCATTTTGATTTACCATCATATCATGACTTTGAAACCAAAATTTTAGTCCACCGAAGAGTTGTAATAAATTTTGTAGGTGAGTTTCATGAAATTCTTAAGGTCTAAAAAACACAAGAGTTTCATGAGAACCATACTGTCTATGTATAATTGCAAGTTGGAAAACAATGCGTGATATACAAACTACAACCCACTATGTTTTCTAGCCTGCAATATGAAGGTGGACTTAAATACATTATTATAGTGCATAGAACAAAAATTGCTCATTACAACAAGCCATTTTACTATCATACGGATTATTTTTGTTTGTGCATTTATCAAACATCCAATGATACGTATGAATACCATTGTAATATAAAATATATATATGCTTGGAGGTGTGTATGATCTTCCATAGTGGGATGGGGTATTCAAGATCTAAATCTTAATCAAGTGAGAAAAACCATAAAACTACCATTGAAACTTATACCCAACTCATGTCACCGTCCATTGACAAGCGAAACCAAAATGTCTTCCATGTTGAACCAACAGCTATCCATCCTATTTCACCGAAGGAACACAGAAATTCACCTTGTAAGGAATACAATACTCGATGCAAAATTATATTTCACAAAATGGTAGTTGTAGTCTTCTAGTTCCACCCACTTTCACCTCATCCATCCCATGTTTATCCAGCTCATCCATTTCATGTTTTTCCACCTTCATAGCACTTATAGAAAGTCAACCATGTCACACACTTGACCTCATTGACCAAAAGCATGACATCATAGATCCCCCTTTTATTTGAAGATCAAAATATTCCCTCTCATGATCCCAATTCATCTCATCATTCCATTCCATGTCATGACGCCATACCATAATCGTAGTGTATAAATTCATTAAAAAATTCTTTCCATTCATTCAATAAGTCTAGAATCCCAAGGTATAAGCATTTCCCTCATATCTCATGATAATCCTAAACTTTCGCAAGATCCCATTCATGAACCACAAACATATAAGCTTGCTTCATCCACCTTTATAAAAGTTGGTTTTCTCGTACAATACCACACACCTTCATGAATTCCATTTACCTACACACCCTAATATTAAAACACATGTAATTTCTTATGGCCTTGGCTGCATACCTCCTTCTTAAGACATTGGTAGCTCTATCAAACATAAGAGGCCTCCCTTTACATCAATATGCCCACCTCCTCCATAATCTTCTCCATCTATTGTTGGATCGTATCCATAAACCCTTCCACCCATCATGGGCCCATATGTTCCTAATGCATATCCCTAGGTTCCCTTTCAAGAACAATAAAGGTACATACCCTTGAATTCATTCCAACACCTTCCAATTCAAAATTCTCTCATTTCATAAAATCCCTCTATGGCCTATCCAAGCAATTGTGATACCAAACAAGAGATGCATAAATCGAATAATCCACTAAAATCTAAATATCATCATGTATCACTAAAAATACATGCCAAAAAAAAGAAAAATATGGTCCAAAATGAAAAGAAAAACACTTGCAAAAAAATGGAAGGTGCCTATTAAGAAAAAATGAAAAGGATATAAAGAAAAATCAAAAGTGAGAACAATGTGGGTTCCAAAGAAAGCAAAAAAACCATGCATTCAAAATAAAAAAATTAAAATTGGTATCCATACTTTCTAATCCAAAATACTCCATTATTCCACCATCATCCATTCCTCCATTATTCATCCTCCAAATCTGTTTTCCATCCTTAAATGCCCAACTTTATTATCCCAACCCACTCTCAATCCTTCAACTTTCACCACCCTTCAATGTGTGTGCCAATGTTTTTCTTTCCCACATTCCCTCATAATGACTCCATTCCATAATTACATCCAAGCTTCATCCTCCATTCCATAGCTTTGATCCAATCCTTTGCATGAATCCTTAACCCCCTTCTGCCTATCCCTATCCATTTCATTATCTTTACCAATTTTCCTACCAACGTATTTAACTTGGAACATGTTAGCCATGGTCTATAAGAAACATTTAGTTAGTGGGGTACTATCTTTCACAAAGAGACAATTGAGTCCTCCATTCATATCCATACACCTTCATCAGCTTCCATTTACATGGCCATTCATATCCACTAGCTTTCACATCCATACATGTACCCTTGCGTGTACACTTGGGGGAAAGAGTTTTCCATTCGTACGATACATTATTGATTATCCTATTTCCACTTAGCCATCATATTCCTTCATTTATATTCCATGCTATCTACCTTATCCATCCACCTTCCTTTGATCTTGCATAAAGTATTGGGGAAAAATAGCAAGAAATTGAATCTCATGCATGCTTTATACCATGTGTGTCTTCCATCCTCCATATCACTTGTTGTCCATGTCATGTTTCCTTTCATGTCCATTTATCTTCCATATCCATGTCATGTCGTTATAACTTGTCATACCTCCTACCATGGGGGCATGTTATTACTTTGACATGCCATCTTCAAAGTCCTCCATAGGTCCTCTAATTCTCCTTTGTATAAGAGCAATAATTTTGGGTTCCCTTGTCATTGGCTCCCTCCACCCATAGCATTCCATATCTTGATCCATCTATCTTCATCCTCCATATAGGGTGTATCATTACATGTCCTATCATTAACCCATATCATTGATCCCTATCCATCCATATGTCCTCTGGTTTTCAGCTTGACCAAGGAATAAGATCTTGTTTATCATTATCATTTAAATTCTTATTTATCATTGTGTTATCATTGTTATGAGTAACACATTTAAAGAAACCATAAACTCTTTAGCAAACTAAAACATTGGGCTTTACTGAGTCACAACCCACTATGTCTTCCATCCTAAAACTGTTTTGTGTGCCGATCCTTATCATATGCATTAGCATTTTTTTTTTTCATTATCATGATCTTGCATATTTATCATTTTCATATTGCATGCATGAAAACTTGTGCTTTATCTTAACTCTTATTTGTTGTCTCCATCAATATCAATATCTTTTTATATCTTTTCTTTTCTTGTCATATTCTGAGGAAGTTCGAGGATCTCTACACCTTGTTGTGCACGAAGGAGAGTGAGGAAAGGGGAAGGAGTCTTTCTTATGTGTGTGTATCGAGCCAGTTGGCGCTATGATGATTACAAAAAGCATGACCGCTAACAAAGGGGAAATCGTTCCAGTCTATGATGAAACAAATGATCACTTCCTAGCCTTTCCATTCCATTCATTTCCATATCCTTTCCTCCCATATCGAATACATTTTATAAGCCATTTTTATGCTTTCCTTGCATCACATCAATGTGTTGCATTCCTTTCTTCTTTGGATCCACCTAGGTCATTCATATTTCTAAATCTTGCATATCATTTTCTATCTACAACTCAAAAATGATGAATTGATAGCATTTCCATTCCATTCATTTGCATATCTAGCCTTTCATATCCTTTCCTCTCATATCAAATACTTTTCATAAGCCATTTATATGCTTTTCTTGCATCTAGTCAATGTGTCGCAATCCTTTCTTCATTCCACCCACCCAATTCATTCATATTTCTAAATCTCACATATCATTATCTATCTACAACTCAAAAATACCTTCATATATCATAACAAGATTCACACCATACCATATGAAGAGCAATATGAAGGAAATATCAAGGTTATGCAATCAAAGACTGAGGGAAACAACCATATCAAGAGTCCATGTTCAATGCGAGTTTGTTTCATTTCATGCATGCATTATCTTCTAGCTCTTAGACACAATTGAGGTTTACAATTGGTGTTTATAGATCTCAAGTGTTCACATGTTCATATAGAATTTTGAAATATGTATCTTCTTGCTTGAAAAGTGTTACAAAAGTGTCCTTAGTTATTATGACTGACAAATGTATGAGTTACAATGTTGTGTTATATTTGTATACTTGAAATAGACCACATGCCTTATGTATACTTCAACATTTTTCAAACATGTCTACGCTGATGTTGTTTGTCATTGATGTCAAAAGGTGTTTGATGCCAAGTACATGCAGACTGAGTTGCTTCATTGTGTTCTCATGGATTGGTTTCAAAGAGATTATTCATTCATTTGGTGATCTACATCCAAAGTGGTGTTGATATTCATGGAAAAGTCCTTGTTGTTCACTCATTACTGGTCCACATGGTGTTGGTGTAAAAGGTATTGATAGTTGTTGCAAAATTTTGAAAGAGTTGTTTCATGACAAAGTCAAAGGTATTGAACAAGTACTCACTACACATTCATCATTCAAATTTTATTCACGATGGCTAATATGTTTCCATGTTGTGACTCTAAGGTATTCAATGGATAGGTTTTTGGCATAAAGACATGATTGGTGTTTGTTGATGAGACCTTCATGCTTCTACAAGGATCTAAACCAATGTCAAAATCATAATATTCTACATCAAAGGTATATGGTCACAATGAAAGGTTACAAATCAATTATATGTTTTGAAGCCCATTAAGTTTGCTTGAAGTTGTTTTGCATTATTTCGTTGCTTGCAAGTTTGTTCTTAAACCGTATATGAGGTTCATTATGCAAATTTATAATAGGTTTAATCCCATTTACAAAGGTTCACTATGCTTTAATGTAATTAAACTTCCTTTTAAGGGGTACCTGATTGAGTTCATGTGGTTGGATTTTTCAGGTTGTCATTGATAGGTTTACTATGTTTAATGATTTACTATTATACTTTGATATATTTTTTGCAAGCATGCGTAGCTTGTTCAAAAGCACCTATTATAGGATTTTAGACATAGCAGCAAGGCACTCAACTATTTGATTAAATGCTTTGGTAGACATGTATGAAAACTGTGGTAGCATAGACAAGGAAGTGAACTATTTCATAAAATGCCTCAAAGAAATCTGGTCTCATGCTGATGGAATTCCATGACAATCCATATAGCAGCAAGGCAACAATATGGATTGTCATGGAATTCCATCGCCATGTGACCACATTTATTTTAGGAATTTTATCAAACACTTCACTA
The DNA here is from genome assembly GCA_007258455.2 of Sequoia sempervirens. Lineage (NCBI taxonomy): Eukaryota > Viridiplantae > Streptophyta > Pinopsida > Cupressales > Cupressaceae > Sequoia > Sequoia sempervirens. The sequence continues at coordinate 255,080,550 of VDFB02047230.1, read as the reverse complement.
CCTTGTCTATGTTGTTGCTTACCATTATGCTTTGGTAGATTTTTTACAAGCATGTGTAGCTTGTTCAAAAGAACCTATTTTAGGATTTTAGCCGTAACAACAAGGCAGTGAATAGTTTGATAGAATGCTTCAGTAGACATGTATGAAAATGTGGTAGCATAGTGAACTATTTCATTTAATGCCTCAAAGAAATGTGGTCCCGTGGTGAAGGACTGCCATGACAATCCATATTGCTACTACTAGCAATATGGATTGTCATGGCAGTCCTTCACCACGGGACCACATTTCTTTGAGGCATTAAATGAAATAGTTCACTATGCTACCACATTTTTCATACATGTCTACCAAAGCATTCTATCAAACTGTTCACTGTCGAGTGATCCCACAAAGTTGGTTTACAATTTCAAGAGATTCTATTTTTTGTTGAAATCACATATTTTTAGAAAATATAATGATTGAAGCCTTAAAAATTTATATTTAAAGCATTTCAATTGAAGAGAGTTTGATCAAACTACCTTAGATCAAACCCCCTTGGATAGAACCCCGCTAGTTTTAAACCATATCTATAACAGAGTCTCCTTTGCACCTATCAAAATGCTAATAAAAACCACTTTTGATTTACCTTTTGGGGATCAAATGAATTCATTTAAATTTTATTTTTTGTATGTAGTCCTTATTGTAAGCTTCCCAAAAAGTATAATTTTAAATAAATTTAATTTTATTATTATATTTATTTTTTATTTCTTATGAATGTGGGTTTTTAACCAAAAATCAAGCTCTTTGTTCTACACATGTGGAAAAATAGAAGATTATAAAAAAATTTGAAAAATATGAGTGCACCAGATATTAAGTCCTTGATCCAACAAAAAAAAAAGAATTTCGATACATACAAAAAAAGTCATGTGTTATACAGTCTGCCTATGTTTGAATTGTAATTGGTTTGACTTCGAAACTTGATTAAGGAAAAAATATTCAATAAACCACTATGAAACCAATTGGAAGCACTAGATATCATAGTTACAAATCTAAATTCAAAAAAAATAGAATTTTATCCTTCATGGAAAAAAAGTTGTGTTATAGGTGAGTGTCACTCCTTAAAAATGGTGTTTACTGAAAAAAAATTAGTTTTTGAAGGAGAAGGAAAAGGAAGTGCAATCTGATTCAAATTTTTTTGAAAAAAATATATTTAGAATCTACAGGAAAAATGCCACAAATAACTAGTTTGTATCATCTTCAAATTCCTCACAGTTTAGCCACTATAGGTGCCCAAAAGTGAAGATTTAGTTAGAAAAAATTAGTTTAGTGTCCAGTTTGGCCAAAAATTGTAAACTAGTATTGTGGGATCACCTTGCCTTGCTACTATGGCTAAAATCCTAAAACAGGTTCTTTTGAACAAGCTACACATGCTTGCAAAAAATCTATCAAAGCATAACAATCAATATAGATTCTCACGGCTTCAAACACCATGGCTAAATAGTAAATATGGATTGTTGAAAAAATGTATCAAAGCATAATTGCAAATATGGATTTTCATTGCATTTTAGCACCATCATCTTGGAATGCCATGACAAGCCATAGAAAAACAATAGAAACAGTTCATTGCCTAGACTATGGCTTGTCATGGCATTCCAATCACCATGGTGTTGCAATGCCATGAGAATCCATATTTACTATTGTGCTTTGATAGTAAACACCCAATTTTTCCAACAAACATATACATGCACAATACAATTGCAAGTTGGAAAACACGGTGTGAGCTGAGTATATGTTTTCCAAAACATAGTGGCAACCCATAGATAAGCAATCATTCATAGAAATAGTACATTGCCTAGTCTACAACTTGTCATGACATTCCAATCACCATGGTGTTGCAATGGCATGACAATCCATATTTACTATTGTTCTTAGATAGTAAACACCCGATGCTTTCCAACAAGCATATACATGCACAATAGGATTCCAAGTTGGAAAACATAGTGTGAGGTGAGTATATTTCTGCCAAAACACAATGGTGGCAACCCATAGATAAGCAATCATACACAAAAATAGTTCATCCAACACCTAGTCTACAACTTCTCATGGCATTCCAATCACCATGGTGTTGCAATGCCATGACAATCCATATTTACTATTGTGCTTAGATAGTAAACACCCAATGTTTTCCAACAAGCATATGCATGCACAATAAGATCGTAAGTTGGAAAACACAGTGTGAGCTGAGTATATGTCTGCCAAAACATAGTGGCAACCCATTGATAAGCAATCATACACAAAAACAATTCATTTCCTAGTCTACGACTTGTCATGGCATTCCAATCACCATGGTGTTGCAATGCCATGATAATCCATATTTACTATTGTGCTTAGATAGTAACACCCGATGTTTTCCAACAAGCATATACATTCACAATACGATTGGAAGTTGGAAAACATAGTGTGATTTGAGTATATGTCTGGAAAAACACAGTGACAACCCATAGATAATCAATCATACACAAAAACAGTTCATTGCCTTGTCTACGTAAATCGACCTTTATATAGTATCATCCAACTCATGTTGAACAATATGCAATCAACCAATCAGGTTGACTAAGATTTTTCCATGCCATCTATGATTTTCCTAATGCAATGCAGATCCATCATAAGTTCAAAAAGTTACAATGTACAAAGTAGCAAATTCGACCTCTTAGGACCTGAAATAATACCTGTTGTGCAGTTTTTGCACACACGCCTCGCTGAAAGCAGGGACCCTCTTTTTCTTTTGCTCTTGTTGTTTTGGCCCTCTGATTTTGAGGTTTTGCATTGCCTTGGCATGAGCTTCAAGTATTTATCTTGCTTACCCAAGTGTTTTTCCCAAGTTACAAGTTGAAAATTTTAAGTTCTAGGAAAAATCTGGGTTTTTACCCCATTTCAGGATTTTCCAGCCTGTCTGGATTTTCCCGAATTTCATCCAAACTCCAACGAAGTGGGTTTCAATGTTGTTGTTCAGAATTTCTGGTCTTCGCATAATTCTGCCTGGGTCGGAGTTTTCTGGAATTCTGCCTTGCCATCGGTTTTCCAAATATGGTTGATTTTTGAGCTTTATGCCATTCTGATTTATCATTTTCATTTTCTTAAGTTGGGATATTTGATCCTAGGGTACTTGGCATGTTGTGGCATACTGAATTTTTCAATTATTGATCGGGTTGTGATTCCCTTGGCGTTATCATCATTGTTGCTTGCTCGGGCATTTGAATTACTGTTTGTCTTTGCTGGAATCAACTGGCATTTCATTCATGGTATGTGATATTGTTTTATCTATGGTTTCCCAAGTAAGTTATGAGTTTGTTCATTCATTTGCATCTAGAGGTAGCTTGCTTGTGGGCTGTTATCTATGTCCCGAGCTTGTTCGGTGCGTTAATGATCAAAATTTAGGGTTTCATGCTTAGGGTGTCCCCATTTCATCTTGATTTTCTTTTGAATGAACCTAGGATTCAAAGAAGATCTGTAGGAGGTTCAGGTTGAGCGATTTCCATACCTCGGGTCCTCAAATTTGTGATCTTCGATTAATTTGAGTGAGATCGTGTTAGATTGTCAATGTTCACGTTTTCTTCCAGCTTCGGGATTTTCTGTCGGTCCCAGATTTTCCCGGTTCCTTCTTTTTCCCCTCTTTTCCCTGGAGTTCATGCAGTGATTATTGTTTTTGCGAAAATCCGGTCTGGTTGGATTTTTTTAGATTTTCTGGGAAGCTTGGTGAAACTTGAAATTTGGTTGAATTGGATGATTTTGGTGTTAAATACTTGGCATTCCATGCTTTTAATTGATAAATTACACAAGGTTATCTGCATTTTAATGAGAAATTGTTGATTTTGTGCTTATTTCGCCGGAATCCGCCTGGCCTAGATTTCCCCGAAATTCCTTTATGGCCTGGATTCTGTGGTTGGCTTGAAATCCCGAACTGTGAAGATTGTGATTTTGTGAAGTTTTTGGGTTAATTTTGATTTGTATTTGATTTTTTTTGGATGATGGATATATTATTGATGTTGGGATAATTTTTCATGTTATAGTTGATATTATTAATGGTGGTTTTTGCTAAGTGCAGGTTGAATTCGACTAGGTCTTCCAGGAGGTTCTGGAGATGAAATTAGTTCAATTGAGCGCTTAGGAGATGAAGTTTAATTCATAAAGAAATTCAAGATACTCCCCCCTTGGACGACTTGGTGAGGTGCGCTCAAGATAAGAATGGAAGGAAGCAGTTAATTTAGGGCTGCATTGAAACTTGTGCCTTGGTTTGAATTATATTGAAGATTCTAGGCCGACTTGGATTGAGTTCATGTATTTAGTGCCTATTTTATCTAATTTTGAATTCTCCTTGGGCCGACTAGTTTTATGGCCATTTATTATTGTAAGCATTAGTTGAGCCGACTTCTTTGTGGCTATTTTATGATTGTAATCCCAGCTGGGCTGACATGCTTTGGAGGTTCCTATAAATTGGGAATTTTTCCTCATTTGTAAGATATAGAATAGAGAACATAGAAAAAAAGGGGACAAATATTTCTTAGAGTGAATTAGGCAGTAGAGCAGAGTTAGAAGTTAGTCAATTTTTGAGCAAGTGTTGTAACAGAACATTGGAATTGTTGCTGAAATTTGGTGATTCAGTATAATTGAAGACATTGTGATTTTTTGGTGATCTCTTTTGTGTTGACTTATCTTGCATGGTTCTTATGGTTCTATCTTTTGAATTTCTCAAGGTTATTAGATATATGTTAGATCTGATTCAATGGTGTCTATGGTTTGATGCTTGAAGTTTTTGCAGCAATCCCTACTCCATACTTTTTACAGTTGGCTAACTGTTAGTTGCTTTGCAAAGTTAGCCTGGACCTTTATATTAATTGTGCTTAGTTCAATTGTGAAGATTTATTCATTTCAATTGCAATTGGGTTGTCTTGGATGAATGTTCATGATTTGAAAATCTTTAACACCTTAGAAGATTGCACTGTTTTTGTGAGATTGCAGGTTCATCTGGGTTAAGTAGGAATTAGTTTATGAGGGATTGGTCCATTTCAAGTATTTCATCATTCGCATTGTTAATCTTAGAGTGGTTAAATTTAGGAATCTCTCTAAAACCCTAATCTTTTGTTATTTCTTTATCATTGGAGTTAAATTTAGGATTGAAGCATCATCATATTGCCAGATCTGATTCAACATTTTCTTATAGTAAGGTCCCTTTGTGATTACCAACATTTTTACATTTATCACTGAGTTGTTTATGCATTGTCAAGACCTGACATTAGAGACCTTGGGGTTATCTGTTGAGGCTTGCTGATAGAGATTTACCTTTCAAGAGAGATAGGATTTCTTATTTTGTCTGAGTTGTTGCTATGTAGAAAACATCATCAACAGATTGGCGCTAGAAGGAGGGCCTGAATAAGCTAAGTTGGATCATTTTTTGTATGCTATCTCTCTTGAAAGATTCAGAAGAAAAACCAGATCTACTCCAGGAGAGGAGGAATTTCAAGAATTTCCAAACCCTACTAGGTCGAGAAGGACTAGCAGAAAGGGAGAATCATCATCCACCCAACCACCTCCATCATCTCCATCATTCTCAAGTTCATCTGATTCTGATTATGAGGACATTCCCATTCCACAACCTCAACTAGTCATAAATTAGCCATTACCAGCCCCACCTCCACCAATGGATTTCCTAGCTAATAACCCATCCCCATTGAGTTTTGCTAATTACAATGTCATGCCTAAGAACCCAAAGCACTTCTGTTCAAAGGTCCATGTTAATGATCCCAATAGAACTGTTGAGGAGCACATCAGGATCTTTCAGACTAGCCTTAAGGATAGAGGAATCAATCATGAGGATGTAGCATGTAGGCTCTTTCCTTATTCCTTAGGAGAAGATGCATTCTATTGGTATAATCACTTACCTACTGGGTCTATCTAGCATTGGACTAAGCTAGAGACTACATTCTTGCAGAAGTTTAGGATTCCCATTAGTCCAAATGAGCTCTATCTTCAGTTCACTAATGTTAAAAGAGAAGTCCATGAGCCTATAGGGTCCTTTAACAATAGGTTTCATCGTGCCTATACCCGATTGCAGGCCCCCTATGTTGTTGATGATGCCACTTCTTTAGAATTCTATTATGAGGGACTTGATATTCTGAAAAAATACCTTCATGAAATGGAGAAACAATCCTCCTAATACCCTACTTGATGCATACGCAGAGGCTATGAAGGTTAGCACTGCTTTAAGGAAACATTTTTCTGGGCCTTTACCATCATTAGGACCCGCTACTCACCCTGGACAAATCCCAGCTCTCAATCAGGCTCTCACCAATCATACTCCAATTATGAATCTGGTTCCTCATTTGCCTCTTGTCCCTCACCCAAGGCCTCCAGTGAGTCAAGTGCCACCTATAGTCAGCTATCCCTAACAAAGTGCGAATCAGCCTGTACATACACAATCTCATGCTATCTATCCCCCATATCTGTAGAATTCTGAAGTCTTGAACCAGTCATTAAATACCAGTACTATAGTAGGATATTCCCAAAATAATGTGAGCCAACCTCCATATAGAATTCTTGACCAGGAGAGATTGGATGATTTGACCAAACAAGTGAAGAAGCTGAATATGGAGGTAACTTACTTGAGGAACCATAACAGTCAGTTGCAAGCAGCTCAAAGAAATATGCAGTCCAATCAGAACAAAGAAAGTCGAGAAAATCAACAAGGGCAACACTTTGATAGAGGGAAATTTCCTGAAAAAGGATATAACCACGACAGAGGATACAACAACAACAAAGGATATAGTAATGATGGGGGATATAATAATGATAGAGGACAAAATTATGATAAAGGACAGTCCTCAGGTCAGAACTTTGATAGAGGTCAAGATGGTGGACAAGGGTTCAACAGGAGATAGCCACCCAGAAAGAATGGGACTTAGAATACGAGGCCTAACAATGGGGGAGTCCCTACCCCATTGGATCAACCAGCCAATCAACCATTCAATCAAGATAAGCCTCCTAGTGGTGTATATTTAGCTGAAGTCACTTTATCAGGATGGTGTAGGCTTCACAAAACAAGTCAACATTCTGAGTTAGATTGTCAAGAGTTCCAGACAACAGCTTCAATCTTCCAATATGAAGTAGAGAATAATTCTAGTAGTCAGGAGTTGGTGCCATCTACTTCCTATGATTCACCAGTGTTGGTCCTGAACCATGCTCTTTTTCCACAGAGCAAAGACAATGTGCTTGAAGAAGAATCAGACCAACTCAAGGAGGAGGCAGATCAAGTGTGAAATGGAGATGAGATTTCACAGTTGTTTGATGAAAATACAGTAAATGACAATGGCCCCCTGGATGAAGAAGAAGCTTATGTTGAAGAGGTGTAGACTTTCTAGAGGCCTGTCAAGAAGTATGATTTGAGAGACATGCCACATAGACATCCACAGGCTAGAGGCCCCTTCACCACTTCTATCCCTCCAAACAACTTCACCACTCCTCCAAATCCTAATGCCAGTGATAATCCATTGTATCCTTATGTGTCTAAGCAGTATCTGTCAATGGAAGGACAAGCATAGATGGATATGTCAAAAGGAAGAAGTGTTGAAGCAAGCAAAGAAAGAGCGGTGGACTATCCAAAGGAGGCCCCTACTGATTTGAGTGAAGAACAATTGGCCATATATGTCATAGAAGAACTCAAGAAACTTAAGGTAAGTCTCTCTGCATTTGAGTTATTGAGAGTTCCAACCATTAGGAATGTAGTTCTAGGGGCTTATAATGTGAATTCCATATCACAAGATAGATCAGTTAGTGAAAGTATCAATAAAGCATCTATCTCTCAAACAATAGGAAGGCAAAATCAGACTCATAAAGTTCATGTGCCTCCTGGAGATAAGGGAAAAGAGAAAGATAGAACTTAGGTTGCTCAAGTAGATACTCCCTTAACTCTGTTTCAAGGAAAAACAGAGACTCCTCCATTCCTGATTTTTTTCCACATATTTGGTAAGCACTTGCACAATTGCTTATTAGATTCAGGTGCTTCCACCAATGTAATTCCCTTTGGTGTCTGTAGAGCTTTGGGTATTACTCCTGATGATTCCCAAAAGAAATTTACACAAATGGACAGAACTAAAGTTAATCTTGTAGGGGAATTAAACACGATTTATATGCAGGTTGCTTCTGATCCTAGGATTCAACATGTCATTAATATACAAGTGGCTGATATACCTGATGCTTATGGCTTGACTCTAGGAAGAGACTTTACCAGGGCCTTGAATGGATATGTATCAACTGATAACTCTCACATGTGGCTTCCTTGGAAGGGAGTGCCAAACCAGATTAGAATTGAAAGAGAACCTAGGATGAAGTATATGATCAAAGAATATCAAAATAACTCCAATGAAATTCTTATATCTGAGGTAAGTATGGGTAACTATGTGCTTGCAACCCCTTTTGAGGAGTCAGATGTGGAGGAAGTCCTTACATTCCACATAAGGCCTGTTGACCTTACAATAGAATTCAGTAGTACTGAAAACTTGGTGGAACCAATTGAAAATGATGATGATCTTGAAGACAGTCAACTCAGTTTACTGGATAATTTCCAGGAATTCATTCAGAAGTGCATTGAGGATTAGATTCAGTTGGGTAGAGAAATGGATTTTAGAGATTTTCTCTTGCCAAATTGGTGTAGGGTTCATAATGCTTCCCATTCTGAACTAGATTGTTGATTATGCCAGACTGCAGTAGAACAAGTACAGAAGTGTATCAACCCCACTCCAGCAGTCAAAATCAATATACAAAATTTCCAAGAGGATCCCAAAGGAAAAAGAGTGATGCTTTTTGAGGAACGTTCAAGTAGCAACAATGCAAGAGATACAGCAAGGAAATATGCAGTTGCTAGTTGTTGTACTTTAAGGTTTGATGGATCCAAATCAAAGCAAGGAGCTGGGGTAGGACTTGAGCTAATCAGTCCAAGAGGTAAGAATTTTTTTGCTGGTCATAGACTTCAATTTCATTGTACGAATAATGTAGCAGAATATGAGGCTTTGGTACATGGGTTGCTCATGGCACTAAAGAAGAAGGTTAAGATTTTGCAAGTTTTCGGGGATTCTAAGTTAGTAGTCAAACAAGTTAGGAGACAATACTCTTGTCATGATAGAAGAATGAACAATTATAGACACAGAGTATGGGACCTTATTGAAGGATTTGATGCCTTCAACATTCAGTTAATACCATGAAGTAAAAATTAGATAGCTGACTCCCTTGCCCAAGCAACCAGTACATTGAAACCTCTATCTCTGTCTAGATTGAAGAAGTTTTCAGTGGAACTAACTCCAGTGCATTCAGTACCTAATAATGTCACTAACTTCTAGGTATTTGAAGATGATAAGCATATTTTATATTTTATCACAAGTACAGATGTTTTTGCTTCTCAAATTATAGATGAAACTGAACTCCAAGAAGCAGAGATGGATTTGGAAGGAGTAATTAATCTGAAGACCAATACTATTCCCAGAGGAATGGTGCAATTAGAAAGGATCTTTGATCTGGATAAGGTTATAGATCAAGAACAAGATGCCAAGAGGGAGTCCATCAGTGGACAATGTGAAAATTATAATATGGGAACTCATGAGGATGTCAAGAATGTCTTCATTGGCAAAGTATGCACCCCAGAAGAGAGGAAAGGAATAATTGACGCATTACATAGATATCCAGATGTGATAGCCTGGAGTTATGAAGACTTGAAGACCTATGACACATCGATCATAACTCATACTATCCCTCTCAATCTAGGAGAAAAACCTTTCAGATAGAGGAAAAGGCCAATCAATGCTCTACTGGAACCCATAATATAGAAGGAAGTGCATAAATTACTATTCTTTAAGAATCATATTTCCAGTCAGACATTCAACTTGGGTTGCAAACCTGGTTCTAATGAGGAAAAAGAATGGTGAAATCAGGTTGTGTGTAGATTTCAGAAACCTTAACAGAGCATTAGAAAAGGATAATTACCCAGTACCCTCATTGGATGAGGTACTTCAGATTGTCAATGGTTCTCAGATGATGTCTTTCTTGGATGGCTATTCAGGATACAACCAGGTCATGGTGCAATATGAAGATAGGCATAAGACTGCTTTCACCACCAAGTGGGGCACTTTTTCCTACAGAAGAATTCCCTTCGGTTTGATTAATGTTGGAGCCACATTTCAGAGGGCCATGGAATTGCTTTTAAGGACATAATTGGTAAATGCATAATCATTTACATGAATGATTTGATAGTCTTTTCCAAGAAGAGGGGTGATCATATAGTAGATTTGTGTAAAGTGTTCCAGAAGTGTAGGGAATTTGGTATATCTCTCAATCCAAAAAAATGCATCTTTGGAGTTATAGAGGGAAAGTTGTTGGGACATGTTATCTCTGAGAAAGGAATTTACATTGATCCAGAACAAGTGGAAGCTATACTCAAGATCCCACCACCTACTAGCAAGAAATAAATGAAGTCATTCTTTGGCAAGATCAACTTTGTAAGGAAGTTCATCACTGGATTCATAGAAATAGTCGAACCACTAAATGCAATGTTGAAGCAAGAGGCCAAAGTTGAATGGAATGCAAAAAAAAAGGAAGCATTTGTAGAGATAAAAAGGGCTATTACTGAGGCTTCAGTTTTGGTGAGTCCAGATTATGCTAAGCCATTCTATATATATTTGTTTGGTTATGATCACTCCTGTGCTGCCATGTTGACTCAAAAATCTGAACAAGGAAATGAACATCCCATAGCATTCATGAGTGTACCACTAAAAGATGCAGAAATAAGGTACCCAAGTGTGGAGAAGCAGGTATGTTCCTTGGTCAGAGTTGTAAAGAAGTTTAGACATTATATTCTCAAAAACAAAGTGTTTGCAATAGTTCTTGATCCTGCAGTCAAGTCGTTGCTGATGCAAAATGAGCTAGGGGAGCACAGAGCTAAGTGGGTAACTATGTTATAAGAGTATGATATTGAGATCCAACCCATGAAGCTGGTAAGAGGGCAAGGACTTACTAGGACAATGGTAAAAATAGGCCCTGATCTTGCAGCTCAACATTACAATCTAGAAGATGTTTCTCCTGGGGAATGGTATGATGATATTGTTCATTATCTCCTGATTTAGAGGTGTCCTAACCATCTGAATGTAGTATAGAGAAGGGGATTACATTTGAAGAGTGATAGCTTCATGCTAAAGGGAGTTGTTCTATATAAGAAAAATCATGAGGGTATCTACCTGAGATGCTTAGGAAGACAAGAAGCTAAGAGAGTCATGGCTGAATTTCACGATAGATATGGTATTGGCCATCGATCTACACATTCTACTACAAATCAGATTTTGAGGGCTGGTTATTATTGGCCTACATTGTTCAAGGATACACACAGTCATGTCAGAACTTGCCACATATGCCATACCGCAACAACTAGAGAAAAATATGCAGCTCTACCACTCCAGTCAGTCTTTGAGGTAAAACCTTTTGCGCAGTGGAGGATGGACTTCATAGGTCCCATCAATCCATCTTCTTCTAGTCACATGTATATTCTCACCATCACTAATTACTTTACATGATGTACTGAAGCTCTTGCATGCAAACAATGTACTTCTGAAGTGGTAATATATTTCATTGAATTAGGTATTATCAATCGCTTTGGATGTCCTTTATCTTTAGTTTGTGATAATGGTCCTACCTTTGCATCATTGAAATTTTCCAATTGGGCCTTTTACCATGGGATTATAATAAAGTTTGCATCTAATTATTGTCCACAGGGTAATGGGTTGGCTGAGTCTTCCAATAAAAACCTTTTGACAGTCATCTGTAAGTTACTAGAGAAGAATCCCAAGGATTGGCACACTCAACTTAGATTTGCTTTGTGGGTAGATCATACCAGACAAAAGACTTCCTTAGGGACCTCCCCTTATCACCTTGTATATGGTCAGGAACCTCTATTTACAATTCAATTGAGGATCCCTACTTTACAGTTCATTAATGAGTACTATGATAAAGAAAACAGGCGTGAGGCCCGCCTACAGGAGCTATTACACCTTGAAGAAAGAAGATATGAAGCCTTAGAGAACTTTGCTAAACATCAGGGTGTAGTCAAAAGGTGGTTTGATAAAAGAGCCAAGGTAAAAGCCTTTAGGATTTTTGACTTGGTTCTATACTGGGATAAAGCCCATGATCGTAAGGGGGAACATGGTAAATTTGACAAACTTTGGCTTGGCCCTTACCAGATTTTAGAAATCCTGGGAGATAATGCTTTTCGTATGAAAACTCTCACTGGGGAGGATATCCCACTGCCTATCAATGGGCAGTATTTGAAGCATTATTTCTAGTCTTGAGTTGTTTTCAACTCTTTTCCTGTATATAGTTAGAGTAGGTTTCCTTTCTGTTTTGTTTTCTTTGCTTTGCTTTGGTTAGAGTAGGTTTCTTTTCTGTTTTGTTTGCTTTGCTTTGCTTTGGTTAGAGTAGGTTTCCTTTCTGTTTTGTTTGCTTCACTTTGCTTTGGTTAGAGTAGGTTTCCCTTGCTTCTTTGCTTTTGTTTGTTTTAGTTAGTATAGGGTTTCCTTTCGGTTTGGTCTATTTTTGCTCTACTCTTGCTTTGGAGGTCTTCTTGTTTTCTTCAAAATGTGTTGCACTTGCATAGAAAATATTCTTTTGTCTGGGACTGTTTTGAGTATTTCCTTGATGAACTTTAATCCTGTGTCTTGAAAGGATGGTCGAGGTTTTTGTTATCATCATACAGTCTAAGTGTCTGATTTAAAGAGGATGGGTCACTGGTTTGATTTGAATTTGAAGTATTCTGAAATCTTATATCTTTTATACATCTTAAAAATTTTGAGGTTGCGGTAGGATCCTTGTGAGGTCTTGTCAGGTGAAAAATCTTATTTTTGGTTCAATGCCACTGTGTTTCTCAACCCTGAGTGTGAACTTCATTGTTCACAGGTTGAAATGAAAAAATGAAAAGAAAAGAATACCAAAAGAAGAAAAGAGAAAATATTGAAAATCAAAAGAATGAGTTCAACTCATCAGAGGTATCTGAATATCTCTATCGGGGCTATGGACGCTTAGTTGGCAATAGAGATATGTTTGGGAGAGTCATAGCGATAACCTCGTTGGGGCTATAGACGCCTGACTGGCAGCAAGGCTCTATCTAGGTTGCTTTTTAAGTTAGAATATTTACGTAGCCTGCCCTGACTGAACTTGGTTTCTGTGGTAGCTCAAGGAGGGAAATGAACTCATGTGCACACACTTGGATTTTCAGTCTATGAAAGGTTCATTCCACCTTTGGTTTTGATTCTTTACTCTTGCATTTTGATTTGTTTGTCTGATAGTGGGATCGAAACTAGAGATTCTGGGTTCATGATTCTTGTTCATCATCAAATGCTTTGGAGCATTTTCCCAGCAGAGTCGCCATTTGTTGTGCAGTTTTTGCACACACACCCCGTTGAAAGCAAGGACCCTCTTTTACTTTTGCTATTGTTGTTTTGGCCCTTTGATTTTGAGCTTTTGCATTGCCTTGGAATGAGCTTCAAGTATTTATCTTGCTTACCCAAGTGTTTTTCCCAAGTTACACGTTGAAAATCTTAAGTTCTGGGAAAAATCCAAGTTTTTACCCCATTTTGGGATTTTTTGGCCTATCTAGATTTTCTCGGATTTCATCCAAACTCCGGCGAAGTGGGTTTCAATGCTGTTGTTCGGAATTTCTGGTCTTCGTGGAATTCCGCCTAGGTCAGAGTTTTCTAGAATTTTGTCTTGTCGTCGGTTTTCCGAATATGGTTGATTTTTGAGCTTTATGCCATTGTGATTTATCATTTGCATTTTCTTAAGTTGGGATATTTGATCTTGGGGTACTTGGCGTGTTGTGGCATACTGAATTTGTGAATTATTGATCTGGTTGTGATTCCCTTGGCGTTATCATCATTGTTGCTTGCTCGGGCGTTCAAATTGTTGTTTGTCTTTAATAGAGTTGACTGGAATTTCATTCATGGTATGTGATATTTCTTTATCTATGGTTTCCCAAGTAAGTTATGAGTTTGTTCGTTCATTTGCATCTAGAGGTAGCCTGCTTGTGGGCCATTATCTGTGTCCTGAGCTTGCTTTGTGTGTTAATGATCAAAATTTAGGGTTTCATACCTAGGACGTCCCCATTTCATCTTTATTTTCTTTGGAATGAACCTAGGATTCAAAGAAGATCTATAGGAGGTTCAGGTTGAGCAATTTCCATACCTAGGGTCCTCAAATTTGTGATCTTCGATCAATTTGAGTGAGATCATGTTCGATTGTTGATGTTCCCATTTTCTTCCAGCTTCGGGATTTTTCGTCTGTCCCGGATTTTCCCAGTTCCTCCTTTTTTCCCTGGTTTCCTCGGAGTTCATGTAGTGATTATTATTTTCGTAGAAATCCAGTCTGGCCGGATTTTTTCAAATTTTCTGGGAAGCTTGGTGAAACTTGAAATATGGTTGAATAGGATGATTTTAGTGTTAAATACTTGTCATTCCATTCTTTTAATTGATAAATTACATAAGGTTATCTGCATCTTTTCTACATTTTAATGAGCAATTTTTGATTTTGTGCTTATTTCGCCAGAATCCGCTTGGCCTGGATTTCCCCGAAATTCCTTTCTGGCCTGGATTCCGTGGTTGGGTTGAAATCCCAGACTGTGAAGATTGTGATTTAGCGAAGTTTCTGGGTTAATTCCGATCTGTATTTGAATTTGTTTGGATGATGGATATATTATTGATGTTGGGCTAATTCTTCATGTTATAGTGGATATTATTAATGGTGGTTTTTGTTGAGTGCAGGCTAAATTCGACTGGGTCATCCAGGAGGTTTTGGAGATGAAATTAGTTCAATTGAGCACTTAGGAGATGAAGTTTAATTCATAAATAAATTCAAGATACTCCCCCCTTGGCCGACTTGGTGAGGTGCACTCAGGATAAGAATGGAAGGAAGCAGTTAATTTAGGTTTGCATTGAAACTTGTGCCTTGGTTTGAATTATATTGAAGATCCCAGGCCGACCTGGATTGAGTTCATGCATTTAGTGCCTATTTTATCTAATTTTGAATTCTCCTTGGGCCGACCTATTTTTTGGCCATTTATTAAATTGTAAGCATTAGTTGAGCCGACTTCTTTGTGGTTATTTTATGATTGTAATCCCAGCTGGGCTGACATGCTTTGGAGGTTCCTATAAATTGGGTATTTTGCCTCATTTGTAAGATATAGAATAGAGAACATAGAACAAAAGGGGACATATAGTTCTTAGAGCGAATTAGGCAATAGAGCAGAGGTAGAAGTTAGTCAATTTCTGAGCAAGTGTTGTAACAAAACATTGGAATTGTTGCTAAAATTTGGCGATTCAATACAATTGAATACATTGTGATTTTTTGGTGATCTCTTTTGTGTTGACTTATCTTGCATGGTTCTTATGGTTCTATCTTTTAAATTTCTCAAGGTTATTAGATATATGTTAGATCTTATTCAATGGTGTCTATGGTTTGATGCTTGAACTGTTTACAACAATCCCTTGTCCATACTTTTTGCAGCTAGCTAATTGTTAGTTGCTTTGCAAAGTTAGCCCGGACCTTTATATTCATTGTGCTTAGTTCAATTGTGGAGATTTATTCATTTCAATTGCAATTGAGTTGTCTTGGATGAATTTTCATGATTTGAAAATCTTTAACACCTTAGAAGATTGCACTATTTTTGTGAGATTACAGGTTCATCTGGGTTAAGCAGGAATTAGTTTATGAGGGATTGGTCCATTTTGAGTATTTCATCATTCGCATTGTTAATCTTAGAGTAGTTAAATTTAGGAATCTCTCTGTAACCCTAATCTTTTGTTATTTCTTTATCATTGGAGTTAAATTTAGGATTGAAGCATCATCATATTGCCATATCTGATTCATCATTTTCTTGTAGTAAGATCCCTTTGTGATTACTAGCATTTTCACATTTATCACTGAGTTGTTTATGCATTGTCAAGACCTGACATTAGAGACCTTGGGGTTATCTCTTGAGGCTTGTTGATAGAGATTTACCTTTCAAGAGAGATAGGATTTCATATTCTTTCTAAGTTGTTGTGCAGAAAACATCATCAACAATACCCTTATGATACTAGTCACAAAAAAAATCCATTAACTTTGTGCTATGCCTTAGGTTGGAGATGTCATACACTAAGCCTCCATGATTTTTGTTCAAAACTACAAGTTGGCTTAGATTGGATCTACTTGGATAATTCTTCGTTGTATTCAAGGATGTTCGAACAAATCCAATTATCAATGCTTCAAGGACATACATCATACTATCAACCATGTGGCTAATCAATTGGATATCAAAGTCGATACCAGAACCTACACAGTTGAAAACTTGGATTGGTATTGTTCAATTAGGACTATTTCAATTTACATTTTTCTCTTGCTTCAGTCCCATTTGGTACATGATAGATTTATTGTCGTTTCTATTTTCATTTTTCCCTACTTTGGAGGGCTAATATGTATCTTAATTAGATGGCTGCTAGGTAGTTGTACTAGTTATGGCTATTGTTTTCTCATAGCCTGCATGGTTCTCTGTATTTTTCTCAACAACTTTGATTCAATAGAAAAAGAAAAAATTGTGCTATGCAATTGTTCAAATATACAACTTTTTTCCAATAAAAGTTATGTAACTTTAGAATCAAACACACATAATTAAAAAATACAGTAATATGTATTATGACAATTCTACAACATAAATCTATTAAGTCAGTACTACAGCAACCCAAACTTAATATCAAGTTGAGCTTCCATCAGAGAATTTCCTAAGAATTTATGTCCTTAATCATAACCACAATTATACTCTACATCGATGTTGTACCATACATATCACAAGAAAGTCATTTCTATTCAAAAAGATAGAACAAGGTTATCATATGTCACAAAGACAAATGAAACTTATATTTCAAGGATTTCTTCTATCAGGATGTGGAAAGCTACTTTTGTTGGTATGTAAAACAGGGTCATAATTGGGAATCAGTAGCATGTAGCAATATTAAATAATCAATATTTATTCTAGTGTATACCCTCGTGCATGGGCATATTGGATATGTGTATTAAGTTGAAGATTAGAAATACCTGTAGATTATCCTAGTTTGAGCTTAGCATGCCTTTAAATTCAAATTCCATATCAATACAACAAAGCAAGTATATTATAAGCTCTGATGTCTAACTTGCATATTTGTATTCTAGATTTACTAATTTCTTCTGGCAGTCGAAACATGAAATATGCAACAAATGGTGCATTGTTTGGAAAAGAGAGGGAAGAAAATTATTTAAATTAGTTTATAAATGCACTAGAGACTAGTTCCTATGATCATTTTGTGTGCATGGCATAGAGAGGAAATAACAATATCAAGGAAAAAAATGTAAACTAACCCCATAAAGTGGTAGATTTATTTCAAAAGACTAATCATTTCATTTTAATGCAAGAAATGAATAAGAATACTGAACACAATCTTTGAATATTACCTAGAAGGATATGGGTTGCTTCACAATCCTCAACCCATAAAGTTATAGAGTTATCACAAAAGCTAATAGTAATACTAATCTTGTCATTATAATGCAAGCAATAAAACAAACAATGAAAATGGTCTTTCAATCTTATCTGAACACTATGGGTTACCTTGTAGTGATCAGCCCCAAAAAAGAATAAAAATGCAATAGAAAAAAAACATTGAAGTGCACAACAAAGAATACACTTCTAACAATAATTATGGTATGATGCATGGAAGCTTACACAACACAATGTGCAATGGATTATCATTGTTAGCTTTAATGAAACCATAGACCATAAATATCTACAACACTCTAAAGTAAATGGTAAAATGCATATAAGATAATGGATAGTGTAATTACAAGTTGGAAAACATAGTGTGAGGTGAGTATATGTCTGCCAAAACACAATGGCATGCCATAGATAAGCAATAATACATACAAACAACTCATTTCCTTGTCTATGTCTTGTCATGTCATTCCAAACACCATGGTGTTGGAATGCCATGACAATCCAGATCTACTATTATGCTTTGATAGTAAACACACAATATTTTCCAACAACCATATACATGCAGACTGATTGGATGTTGGAAAACATAGTGTGAGGTGACTATATGTCTCCCAAGACACAATGGCATGCCATAGATAAGAAACCATACATAGAAATAGTTCATTGCCTTGTCTATGGCTTGTCATGTCATCCCAATCACCATGGTGTTGGAATGCCATGACAATCCAAATCTACTATTATGCTTTCATAGTAAACACGTGATGTTTTCCAACAACCATATACATGCATAATGTGATTGCAAGTTGGAAAACACAATGTGTGGTGAGTACATGTCTGCCAAAACACAATGGCATGCCATAGATAAGCAATCATACATAGACACAGTTCATTGCCTTGTCTATGGCTTCGCATGTCATTCCAATCACTGTGGTGTTGGAATGCCATGACAATCCAGATCTACTATTATGCATTGATAGTAAACACACAATGTTTTACAACAACCATATACATGCATTCTATAATTGCAAGTTGGAAAAAACAGTGTGAGGTGTGTATATGTCTTCCAAAACACAATGGAAAGCCATAGATAAGAAATCATACTTACAAACAGTTCATTGCCTTGTCTATGGCTTGTCATGAAATTCCAATCACCATGAAACCACATTTATTTGAGGCAATTTTCAAACTATTCACTACCTTGTCTCTGTTGTTTCTTACTAATATGCTTTCATAGACAAGGCAATGAACTATTTGAAAAAATTCCTCAAACAAATGTGGTCTCTTGGAATGCCATGGCAAACAAATGTGATTTGCAGCTACAATTATCAATCTAGTATGAATTAATTAATATCTTTAACAATAGTATTTGGTTGCATAGGTGGAGTTCCCTATAGTTGTGGGTATAGTTTCACAATATAGTGTTGATACCTATACTAAAGATGACAATATATATCTTCAAGACAAACTGCATTGCTTATTAACTAAGGTGTTTCCCACTTTCTAACAAAATTTGGTTAGGGGGTCTCCATCTACAAATATCACTCTAATTATCATTATATATCTATAATTATCATTCTAACTATCTGCAAGCCTTTAGAGAGGAACTAAAATAATAGCAAAAGAACAATCCTAACAAGGGAAAAAGAAAAGAGATTGTAATTGTACTGATGGAAGGGAAAAGTAGCGAGGATCCTGGGCTTTCAGTGGACGAGATGGATGCAGTAGAGACACCAGTGACACTTGGAGAATCAGACAATACAGTACAGTCCCTCTTGGAATCATCCTTGGAACATTTTTGGTCTCTTTTTTGTTATAAATGGTAACAGGTCTGGTACATATGTTACATAGATGTAGAACCTTATACATTTACACATATGTAAGTACATGCTATAGGTATATATGTAAATCTTTTATAGATGGTACTTGGAACAATGTTAATCTGAGATGACAAATTTGTTGTATCAGGGGCAATGTGGGGATATATACATTTTGTAACTGGGGAAATAGGATGTTATAGCATATGCAAGGTTTCCTAGAGGCTTGATACTGATGAAATTACTCAAATGTACTATGTAATGATCTCTCTATACTTAATACGAAAAAACTATCTGCAATTATTTTGTGAAAACAATGCGAGATGATAATGTCTACCAAAACATAGTGGCAAGCCAAAGATAACTAATCCCACATAGAAACAGTTCATTTCCTTGTCTATGGCTTGGCATGGAATTCCATTGACCATCAGACCACATTTATTTCAACCATTTTTCCAAACAAATCATTGCCTTGTCTCTATTGTTGCTTACTATTATGCTTTCATACACAAGGCAGTGAACTATTTCAAAAAATACCTCAAACAAATGTGCTCTCATGGAATGCCATAACAAAAAAATATAGTTTCCAACTACAATTATCACTCTAGAATGAAGAAATTAATATATTTTAGAATAGTACTTGGTTGTGCAAGTGAAGTTCCCTATAGTTGTGGATATAGTTATTACCTATGCAATGTGAACTAAATGCATAACTACTTTTAGGTTGACTATGTAAAAAACCTATATTGTAATTTAAAAATTTTCATATATCTATGAGCATCTACTTACTAGTTATGCAATGTGAAGTAATGCTTTCGGTTTGAAAGATGTGCAATGGAATGAAATGGAAAACACAGGGTGTTTATAAAACTGCAACCCACATCACAAAATACCCAAACCCTCATGGTTTTTAAGCCTGTATATGTATGTGTGCATTACAAATAGCAAGAACACCAATTTCTTGACATTATCACCGATAATGAGTAAACTTGTTCAAAGTGGTGAAACGCAGTGTTAATGCTTCTTGGGAAACAATGGGTGTTTATAAAATAGTGCCTTTCATTACATTCTTAAGGTCTAAATAACAAAATCTTGTAAAGGCATTCATTTTGTTTTCTAAAATTCTAAGATGCAAAATACTAGGTTTTACAAAACCCTAAACCCACTTAAAGTTTGAAAAAAATTTACAAACAAAAAACCTCAACATTTTAAACCCCTTTACAACTAACAACCCAAATGATTAGAAACCCCTCAACTCACTTTTTATAGTCTCCCCTTGCTCTGCAACCTTTCACTTGCAACTCCACTCTCCAACCTATCACTTTCAACCTGCAGAATGGAAGAGCAAAATACACAGTGTCAAAGGTTGTTGGAAACAATGGGTGTTTCATTAAATTCATTTTTTTTTCTAAAATTCTAAGATGCAAAACACTGGGTTTTACAAAACCCTAAACCCACTTAATGTTTGAAAACAATTTACAAACAAAAACCCTCATAACATTTTAAACCCCTTTACAACTAACAACCCAAATGATTAGAAACCCCTCAACTCACTTTTTGCAATCTCCCCTTGCTCTACAACCTTTCACTTGCAACTCCACTCTCTAACCTTTCACTTTCAACCTGTAGAATGAAAGAGCAGAATACATAGTGTCAAAGGTTGTTGGAAACAATGGGTGTTTCTAAATCCACATTTCATTACATTCCTACGGTTTTAATAACAAAATATTTTGAAGACATTCATATGTTTTTTAAGATTCCTACAGTTTTAACAACAATACAGCTATAAATCCGCATTTCATTACATTCCTACGGATTTAACAATAACACATGAAACAATACATAAAAACTTTCAACATTGCATTCAGTCGGTTAGAAACACCTCACCTCAAGTCATTTGGTCCTCTCCCCTGCCTGTGGTGCACCCTTGCTCTCCAATGTTTTGATTTCAACTTGTAGAATGAGAAAACCCAAAGCACAAAGTTTTTTCCAAGTGTCTTCCAAGAACAGTACCCTTTACAATTTAAACCGCATGTCTTACTCACATTGCACTGCCCTTCCCGCACTTAACGGTTAGCTTCTCGCACAAGGCAAAAAAACACCAGTGTATTATCAACAACAAATCCTCACTTCCCGTGTCATTTCCTTTTGTTGTTGGTTTTGTCACTTCTATCATCCATCTGGCGAGCCCTACACTACACCGTCTCTTCATGTTATGTATGTTACCATGTATGTCGTTATGTATGTTTTCATGTGTTTTGTATGTACATAGGTGTTTTTTGTCTAGTAATTAGTCGGCTCCACTTTTTTCTCCAAAATTCCTTTTTATATTATTCCCCCCACATTTAAATTTCAGATTCAAAGTGACTTAAGATTTTATCTTTATATTTGAGCTCTACAAAAGTGTTAAATAAATATTGTTTTGAAAACTAATTTTGTTTAATTAATTAATTATTCTCATATTTTTAACTTCCCAAATAACCTATGAAAAAAAATTAAGCTAAAGCTTTTTTTAACATTCAAACGATCAAAAGAGACATTACTCTAGTTACTAGAGGTTAGTTGTAAGTGGTTGGCAATGGTTGTGTTCTATTTGACAACCATCAAATACTTCAAATGCTTCATATAGTTAGGGAAGGTAGTCTTGGTTTAATTCATGGTCCTCCTTGGTCTACATTATAAGTATTACCTTGGAATAAAGCAATCAATGATCTTCATCTACATTTACTTGGTATGTTTTTTTCTATTATATTTTTATTGCAATTAGTAGAGTAATAGTTTTAGAGAAAAAATTTGGCTCCATTTCTTATACAAAGTGTGATCATATTCATAAAGAATTGCCGTCAGTCCACAATACCTATTGACAGATGTATTAGAGAGTGATAAAATTAATGTCAGTCAAACAAAGGTGGGAGAAGATCAAATAGTAGTTAGGGGGTGGATTATGAAATTAGATGATCCCTTCAATTGGTAGAACAATAAGAACGAAGTAGGGTGTGGGAAATAATTGGCTCCAGAAATCCATTAGTCTAGTTTTGGAGCCAAAGTAAAAGTCAAAGCAAAAGTACAAGTACAAGTAAAATTTGTAGTTGAATTGAGTTTGTACATCTAACTAAATTTGGTGAAACAACTTATTAAAGATTAGTGAGTTGAAGATGATAGGAAAATTCATCTTTCTAAAGGAGGAATTGTGAATCTTTTTGACCAAGTTAGGTTAGAGGTTTCAAATGAGGGAAGCTTTTATTTTGAGATTGAGCTTGAGCACTTCTTCAACAAAGAAGAAAGAGAAGCATTTAAGAATGTAATATATATGGCATTGAATAATTAATAAATTTAATAAAGTGATCCAAAACATCAAAGCAAAGGATTGGTGTGGAGAAATGAGACCTTGAGAGTGATACTAGTGTATGGACTACCAAAGTCTCCAAAAGGGTTGAGGATTCTAACATGTATGTGAGTGCTAGGAGAGCACTAGAATGTTTGAATTAGAGATTTCTAAGTAAAATTTTCTAGTCACTAAATCCACATCAAGGACCAATTGTGACTCCACTAGCTACTTGAACATAGAGAGGTAGAGGTTATCAAAATTTAATGATGACATATTTGAAAACCCAACAAAGAATTATAAGGCATACAAAACTATTTGGGTAGTGAATGGGTAGATAGATCATGCCCATTGGTTGTACTCATTTGAAACCACTTTGAGGAGGGTGGAAAACAACTATTACATGGATATTGAGCCAGGTAATTGAAATATACAAGAAAATTTGAGGATAACCTTTAAGTAATTTAGGATCCTTTGAGATGATAAAAAAATTGTTGCAGAAATATACAATACTATACAATGGAAACATGAGAAGGTAAGAGAATATAGTTGTAGGCACAAGGAAATGGTTGGGAAATTGGAGAAAGAACATATGAATTAACTCAAGAAATATTGGTCATTGAATGACACATACCATCATTATGAAGAAAAAAATTAGGTTATGTCAACTTCATCTTATGAGGAGGCATAAAATAGAGCAATGGACATTAAAAGCAAAAGAAAATATCCTCATGGTCTCAAAGAAGAAATGAGGTAGAGGATGACTTAGATGCAAGAAATTTTCAATGAACCATAAACAATTCAAGCTCTAACAAGAGACATGTTGTGAATGATGAGGGAACTCAAAGATGAGATCAACAAAGAGCTAAGGAGTTATGGTGTATAGAGTATGATATAGAAGGCTACACCAAGGTAAATTTCCCCAAAAATATGTTACGCAAAGCTTTCCATATAATAGGCCAATCAATTAAGGACAACCTATACAATTTGAAGAGTAGAAGTACACACGTATGTTTTTTTCAAGGGATAGAAGTCAACTCTACCAACAACACTTTTAAAGCCACAAAACAATAAAGGTGCATTTCTAGATGGCTATTATAATCAAAGGAATAATAATTGTGATGATGCCCCAATAATAGTTGGGGAATTTGTGGTCAAATATAATGACTCCAAGGCTTGGCCTATTATACAATGTCGAAACTGTAATGAGGACAGTTTGCAAGTGACTACCCAAGAAGTCAAGGCAATATGAGTACTTTGTAGATGGTGTGGACCCAATGATCATGGTGACACTAGATGTCCAAAGAAAAATTCAAATGTAAACTTCAACATGAATGATGTTAAACAAAATGATGAAGTGTTGATAGTGACATGAACCCAAGAAAAACATATTTGGACCACCATGTAAAAAATAAAAACATTTTGAAGCAAGAGCTAAGGTGGAGCATTAAATGGAAAATGAATGTTGTCACTCAAATGAACATGCAAGTATAATAACAAATCGACTGGAGTTGGATAAAATTATTGCAAGTTAAGTACTTCAAACCACCATATTGGTTAAAGTAGTGGATTTATTGCAAAATATTTTCAAATTAAGGAATGTTATAGATCATGTTGTACATGAGAGGGATCAGATAATACATGCTACTACCCAAATAGAATTTGGAATTAATGGGTCCACCCAATAATTAACCTCCATTTTTAGGAGATCAAGTGATTGATGTCAAGCTCATTATGATGAATTTGGAAAGAAGAGTGGAAGTGGTACATATGGAGATTCTCGTAAAGAACATAACAAATACAATTATTGGTAATGGGTTTGGCATTAATCAACTTCTAAAGATACTTTGCCAAGCCTAGGTAAGTAGATTATTTAGCCGTCAACTTTTGAGTTGTTAGGAGCAGACTGACAAGGAATAAAAGTCTTGAATACTCATGTTGCAAAAGATAATAATTGGTAATCAAGAATTTCTATTCAACTTCATTGTCATCTTCATTGTCATCTCATTACGTAAGAAAATGTATGATGCATTATTGGGTTAGGTTTGGTTGGTAGCAGTCAAAGTTGACCATAATTAAAAAAGGAACATTATTTTTATTGAAAATAAAGGCCAAAAATATATAAATGATATGAGGAATCAGGTAGGGAGTGAGGAAGCAACTTCCTCGAATTCATTAGTTTGGGTTCTCTAGAGAAGTATGGACAAATAAGAGCGATCAAGGCCTTATGTAGTTGAACACCAAGGTAATCTTGGAACTACAGCCATGTTTTTAAGTTGAAACAACTTTTTCCAATGGTCCATTGGAAAATGGATGAATATGAAGTATTTTTGCCTAACTACAATGTTATTGAAACCATGGAGATTAATGAAGATGAACAAGTAGGAGATAATAAGAATAAAAAAAGGAATCATTTACAATTTGAGAAATTTGGGAGAATGATTCGATGTGATTGGAAAATTTGGATAGTACGAGTGTGAAGGACATCATGCATGGTTCAAAAATTAAAATGTTATCATTAAAGGACCAAAATAATTAATAGGATTGACTATGACAACCTTCATGTTCCATTTGAAACACAAGAAAATTAACTTGCTATAGTATGTGAAAAAGAGCAAGGTGCAATAAAAATTAATAAAATGGAATAAAGCAATCAATGAACTTCATCTACAATTACTTGGTATGTTTTTTTATGTTATATTTTAATTGAAATTGGTAACTTATACATCTTGTTTTGAGGAATTCTAAATAATTAACCAATTCTTGCTCTTTCATTTCCACAGGGAATAATTGGTGCAACTACACTATGTTTTCTCTTGCATGATTCTTCTACTTTATATCTTTTTTTGTGTATCAAACTCGAATTGATATAGTTAGTTTGTTGCATACAATTATGATTTTCAAAATTTGTATTTGTAGCCTCATGTTTGTCATAGTTGTCACATTGCATGCCTTGGGTTTGTCAAAGTCTTCACAATGTCCATGCTCAATACATTTCAAGTTTCATACTATAAATCTTTGGTCATTTGTCAAGTCTAGTTTGTAATTTACTAGTTATGTTTCCCTTTATTGCCAATTGGTATTGAAAATGTTCAAAAAAATGAGATTTTTATTGTCTTCTTTCACATAAGCACTGCCATGCTAGTAGTTTTCCCTTCATATTATTCTTACCTCTATAATTATTTCAACTTATCTACCTTATCGAGGATGAAAAAATTAAAAGTATGTCCTTTGCAAATTTTATTTTTCATGGAAAATATGTAAGATCAAAAAACATTCAATTGAAAGATACAACCAAATGATGAAGTTATGCCTCTATAAAGTTGATTTATAGAAAAAAAATTAGCATTATGAGTAGTTTGAATATGAATCCTCATATCTTGCAACCACAAGGTTAATTAATGCAAAGTTTTAGATATGGATTCTCTTCTACATCCTATTCAAAATTGCTTTAGAATTGTGTGAATTGGAGATATGTACAAAAATTTGTGTATTTTGCAATTTTGAGTGGTATTTTAGCAAAAAACAAGAAATTCTGAAAATGCATCTTTGATAGGTGTTATATTTATCAATATTGTGTAGAAATTTATAAAATAGAATATATCAAAACAAATTATTAGAAATGAACATTACAAAGAATCAAATGACACTTGAATCTAGTTCTTTTTTTTTGAAGCTAGCATGCTTTTTTATACCTCCATATTGAATCCTTAGTCCATGAAAGCTTCTTAATTTGAATCTATGACCCAAAAGGATGTGTACTTGACTCCAAACTTTGTATCTTGGGAACATCGGGTTAGGACAAAGATAAAATGCTCTCTATGGTCCTTGATGCCTAGGGCCCAATGAGGGCCAGTCTTTGGGATGCTTCTCTAGAGGGAGGACATTGGGGGTTCCTTGTCATACCTAGGATGGCCTAGGGGGTGTCCATGTCATAGTTCATAAACCTAGATTTGACTTGGACAATAAATATTTTTTTTGACTTGATATGTCTTGACAACTTAAATACTTAATTTTCTTTATAAAGCATAAATTTTATGCAAAATATAGTTACAAAATATTACAAATGAGTCTATACAATGTTGGGTAAATATTTTATATTTGAATAACAATATAGTACATAAAATCACATCATCATGCAAATACAACTAGCTAGTAACTATTGTAAATTTATTGTGATTATCTTTTAAAATTGTCACTGTAAATTGCATATCTAGGTAAGTTACAAATTGCAAGATTTAAACAATTTCCTCTTCCCTATTCTAGAGAAAATTTGGGGAGAGGGTCTAATCCCCACACTCTATTGTAGATCCTCACTCAGCCTAGAAGTCTATGCCTATTATGTCATCCTAGTACTAGATGGCCATATGCCTCATGTTGGACATCATCTACAATGAGGCCCTTCAATTGAAACTCTCTTGCTTCAATTGCATCCATGATGTACATAGCCTTCCTTTCAAAATAAAAAATATTGTCCTCTATGAACATAGGGGTCTCTTCATGTTGCACAATCTAGTTGCTATAGGGATATATGTTAGCCAAGTCTATAAGCTCTTTTGTAGGAACATCCACCTTTCTTGTGCAAATCCAAATGTTATTTTACACAAAAACAAGGTCGTCAAGATATTTTTGAGTCAATTTGTTTCCCTTATTCATGTGAATGGATTGAAAAGAAATCCAATGGAACTCACATCTAGAAGCACTACAAGGTTGAGACAAAATTTAGAGGGCTAGCTTTTGAATATTTGAAGTATTTAAACCCCAATATTCCCACCAAGAACCTACAAATAAGATATTTAAAAGTTTATAAGTAGACAATATTAATAATTGTAATTTGTTACTTGTAAGATATAATTAATTAGTCTATTTTTTGTTATGTGGTTTTTAGATGGATCTTACTCAAATAACTAGTGTCAAAGAAAAGACCCTCCCCCTTGCTTGCTTGTAATTCTACAACTTTGAAATAATGAGGTCTATCACCTTAAACTCAAGTTTCATCCTCTAAATGTATATTAAGAGGTCCTTCATAACCTACTATTAATATATATGAAGCTATTAGAGTAGAAAAACTTTGGGTTGAGATAATACCCCATTGTATGTATGGTTTGAAGGAGTTGATTGTTTCATGTCTTATGAATGATCTCCTAAATGAGATCAAATTTATCCCTACCCCCATTGTAATATTTTTGGATGGCCTCTAGCCCTATCCATGACCTCATAAATGTATCCCATTAGGTTTTTATCCTCATGAACTAAGTTCAAAACCCTCACCAAAGGCACCAACACCTACAAGTACAAACATATTAAGGTAAGAAACTTACTATGAAAGTAAATAATTTAAACATTGAAAAGATAGAATTCACTTTGAGATTTAAATTGAAGTTTAAAATTACTTTGATTATCTTTGTAGCTCTCTTTGCAAAGACATTAGCAAAAATTATCATTGTTTTCCTCTCTCCATTGACCAAGTTCTTTGGGCGTGTTGAGTCTAGCCATGGTTGGCTCATAAATTCATTGGTATTAACAAACTAGTAATGCTTTGCAACATTAATAAGTTAGTTGCAAACCTTGTGACACCTAGTCATATAAGTTTTTTCCCCTTGGTGTGTTCTCTCATCAAGTTGAGAATCCAAAGGCGATTGTAAATATATTTTGTGATGTTCTTTGCATCCTCTAAAATTGGTCTCACTCAATCATGTTATCCTATGTCCTTCAAAAGAAGGTCAAGGAAATATGTTGCACAAAGCATTCAAAAGAGTGATGGATGTCTCTCTTAAAGAAATTTCTCAACCACCACATATGTTTTTGACAACTTGCACCATATTCTTTATGCTCGCCTTTAAGACAACCTCCTCCAACATTAGACTCAAAGTGTTTGCATTATTTATTTTGTTAGTGACATCAATTGACTTCAAGAAAACCAACTCACTATTTGAAGTCACTAAAAAACTACTAAGGGTGTGGTTCTTTTTATTTTCCCACCCATCTAAAAGAATATAACATCCAAAAAATTTCCACTACCTCTTTTGTTCGTCGAAAATTAACTTAGCATTTGCATCAATGTCTTGGAGAAACTTCTCAATTAAGTCTCTTGGAGAGTGCACCTTATAACCTTTCCTTGCAATTGTTAATTCCATCAACAAATTCTCCTAGTATGAGATGTTCACCATATTAAATTAAATCTTGTTATAAAACCATAAATTTGCACATGTGTTATTTGCTTGATACACCTCCTCGTTACACCTTGCACCTTGCAATGATTATGCTCCAAGTATATTTCTAGGTACAAAAAGTTTTATGATTGGGCTTTGCTTGTATTGTATGATGTGGATGAGCCTCAAATACATGGACCATGACTAGAGCCCATAACACTTGTCATATCTATCTCCATTTCTACTAACATATCAAGAGTAACAGTTATTGATATGGCCACTTGTGCCTTTGCCTCTCTATTTTATTCCCATCCAAAAATACAAAGATTGTTTGTGTCTCTTGTTTTGCCTCTTCTGTGAATTTATCACATGGCTTGGTGATAGCACAAAATTGGGGTAAATAATAAGGTACAAATTCAATGTTTAATAACTAAATTTCAGTTTGGTCTAAGTTTCAATCTAGGGGCATAAACTTGTGAAATAAATAGTAGCTATATGCACAAGGGTTGCAAGTAGTTAGGTGAGTGTGGATGAAATACAACTAAAAAACATTCATTTAAATTGTCATAGGAATTTTGCTAAAAACCATGGAATAGTTTTCTCTAGGAACTATTTAGGTTTCCAAAACTGTGTAGTATGCTATAAGAACTGTGCAATTTTTCAAAACTAAAAATTTAAGAATTTAGAACCAAATTGAAAACATGTAAAAGAACTAAAAAATTAACAGTAATCTGCTAAATAAGACTACTTTTATTCATACTACTCACATGTTTTAATATGAAATCAAATCATGATATTTAAAATAAAATACACATAATAAATAAAAAATAACATCACCATGTTTCATCAAAGGGGGCCCTCCTCTTCTTTCATGTGGTAGCTAAAGTTTTTTGCTAAAATATCAAATCATGAATATTCTGTTGACATTCTTTATTGATGTTACATCACTACACTATTTTCTATACTCCATGCTATCCTCTCACTCATGTTGTTACATCACCTTTATATAATTAATAAGGCATGTAACCTATTTACCATATTTGCATAGTTTTCCCTTCTTTCACAACTCTTCTATTTCATGGTTTGAAATCTCATAAATTAGACATATCTCTTATTTGTTGATAATAATCAATCTAAAATAAAGGATTTGATTTGGCTTGTTATCAAATAACAAAACAATCATATAATTCTAGCTCATAGAATTTTTCTTCATTTATATTTTAATATTTTTTTCTAATGGCCACATACCAAAAATGAATTTCCATATTATTCTATTGTAACATATTAATATGTTACAATAGAATAATATGGAAATTTATTTTTGGCTTGTGGCCATTACAAAAAAAATTAAAATATAAATGAAGAAGAAAATTTTTATTAGCTAGAATTATATTGATATTAACTGTACCCACGAGCTACAAGAAGTGTGAAATTGTTATCTCCACCTTCATTGATATGGTATAGAATTTATTTTCCAAAGTTAAAATTATAATGCTTATTAGTAAATAAAGTCTAATATATACTTAGTTAGGAATAGGATCACAGAGCAATATACAAAAATGAAAGAAAATAAAATATAAGATAACAAAAAAAACAAAGACACGAATATACATAGTTCGCCAATATGGGCTACATCCACAAAAAATAGCTAGTCCTTTCTTGATTTCATCCAACAATATGAAAGGATACAACCTACAACACATTCATTGTAACTTCCTCTTCTCTCTATCGCAGACTCCTCACAATATAATACAATGTAATACATAATCATAATACAATGCCCTCATAAAGGGGGTTGCCTTCTTGGGCAAGAAAATCCAACATTATCTCTATCATCAGATCTATGACCTAATGATAAACAATTCAAATTTACAATGAACAATTATATATAAAATGTGGCTTTGGGGGGAATTGCTCCTAAACCCCAATTGGGTTGTAGGGCCTTTAGGCCCCTCATTGGGGGGATGGGCCCCTTAAACCTGCAAAGGGGGTACCCACTTACATTATAAATGTAACCAATAAGATCAAGCTTCATAACCAACAATCTCCCACTTGGAGGCTAATCACAACAACTCTAGGAAGATAATCAGGCTCCACCAACAATCTCCCACTTGGAGACTAATTACAACTCCACTCCTATTTCTCCCACTAGACTAGGATCTAACTTTGGACTTGGAAAAATTCTCATCTTTAATATCATCCTTGAAGGCCAAATAAAACTGATTAGGAAATTAGTTTCTTTCGAGTTACTACCTTTGTCAACATGTCTATATGATTTTAGCTAGTGTGTACCTTTTCCAGCTTCAATTGTCCATCTTCCAAAATCAATCATATGAAATGATACCTGAGTTGTATATGTTTAGTCTTAGAATGAAGGGTTGAGTTCTTTGCAAGATGAATGTCACTTTGGCTATCACTATACAACCTGTTATCCTCCTGCTTCTTTCCCAATTCCTCCATAAACCTTTGTAACCAAATAATCTATTTAATAGCATTTATAGTAGCAACATATTCCAAGTGAGGGTAGGATCATGATGAGCCAAATAGTGAAGATGGGAAAAAAATTATTTTCACATAGCCAAAATTGTGAAATGAATGTTTGAATTTTTACTTGGTTTGACTAAAAAGTACATTTTTCTTTAGTAAAAACTAGACCAAAATGAATATTTGTTTATAGTGGATATCTATTTTGCACAATAGTTGTATACAATATATTTATGAGCTATATATAAAATATAAAAAATATAATATTATATAATTTATATTAATATTATATATTATTATAATATTATAATATTAAATTATATATTATATATTATTATGATATGTATTATTATTATTTATTATTTGTATATTATATATTATGTATATTAGTATACTAATATTATATATTATTTTTAGATTAGATTATATATATTATCGATTCATGTGACTCTATTAGGGCCACACCTATCAATTGAAACATATGGGAAAGAAAAACCTAACCTGCACCAGGTGAGGCCACAAATAGGGGACCTCATCCCTATCAAAAAATCCTAAACTAACCCAACATGAGATCCCATAAATGAGATGCAATATGAAGGACCTCACTTAACTACAACCAACATTATTGCTCTGCTTTTAGACTGGGAGTGAAGATGCATGTTGAAATTTACCTTATTTTTCTTCTTCTTCTTTCTTTGCGCCATTGTCCAATTTTCTTCTGACTCCCCTACACTTTTGGTTTCTTCTAATTTCTCTATCGATTTCCTCATCCTAGGATAAGTGATTTTTGAACTTGTTGGTGAAACTATCAATTCCTCCCCAGGTGGAAAAAAATATAATGCCTTAATGCACTCTCTCCTTGAAAGCAAAGGATCATCTCCATCCTTTGGTGGGATCACATCCTTTCCAGGTGTAACTTCAATTGTTTGGAAATCCTAGTTGTCATTCTCTCTAAGGAATTCAATAGATCATGCATCAACTGTAGTGATCATGGGGACTTGAGATAGCTCATAATTTTTAGATTTTGAGATTGGATAGGCAATTGAAACATCCAAATTAGTGTTAATTACCTAAGATATCTCATTAGGGGTTTCATAGCACCCAATGGCCAAGGAGGTGGAGGATTTGAGTTTCCCTTATGAGATTCCTAGCCAAGGTTGCCAATGTTCTATGATTTGGGAGAATTGATGTTATTTTGGGGTGCAACCCTCACCCACTAGGAGGGTTTTCCCTTAGAAGTCTACATACCCTTACCCCAACCTTGTGACTCCTAACATTAGGGCGTAGAATGATCTATAGAGTACTTAAAATTTTCTACATCTGAAGGTGATTTTCTTATAGTCCATAGGTTGCAACCAACATCAATCTCCCACTAACAGAGATACCTCCACAAGGAGCCCATTAGATAGATCCATTTCCACACATATACACGTGAATGTGGAATTTTGGTAATTGAACATTTCCTCTGAGTTGCAATGATACCTACCTAAATAGTTTCTTATAGCCTACAAGTAATTAGATTCCCAAATTGAAAGGGAAGATAAGGAAGACACACCTAAAAGAAGGTAGAGGAGAAAGTCTTAGATCAAGGATTGAATGAGGGGAACTAAGGATTCATGCATAGAAAATCACCTTGGTAAATCTATGGGCCATTCTTAAGCACCCACTTCTTATTTGTAAGGGATTCAAATTCCAAAATAAAAACCCCTTGGTGTATGGGAAATAAAAATTTCATCCTCCATAGATTTCCAATTTTCTATTATCATGAATGGAGATCACTTAAATTGGGCCATAGCCTCGAGAATCTACAAATGAGCATGTGCCTTTGTAGGAACTTCTCCCTATCATGAACCAAACCATCCATGCAAACTTTGAGGGTTGCAAAAGATCGGCGAAGAGTTAATGCAAATACAGATTGATCTGAGTTACCTAACATAGAGATAACCTTAGAATGAGGAGGCTACTACCCCATAAAATCAAGAGTGAAAACCCTATCGTCACTGCACTAGAGCTAATTGGAAGGGATTTACAAGCAACTAGAATGAAGTAGAGTCATAGAGGATTGATGCCAAACCCTCAATCTACATAGGGCATCTTTCAAATTTCAACTGGTGCCACCATGCGGCCCCTCAGACCCACGACCCTTCTCCAAAGCACCCAAAACACCCACATTTAGTGATTTGCCACATCCACAGGAGTTGTTTGTAGCAAGGGAGGTTGTGATGCAGGGAGAGAGTGGAGAGATTACATATCGATGCATATCAACCTATAGATTATATATTATTATTATATATTATATATTATTTATATATTATTATATAAAAATTATATATTATTTATATATTATTATATAAAAATTATATTATTATAATATTGTTCATTTATTATTATAATATTATATATTATTTATATAAAAAATTAACACATTACTCGAACGAATATTCATTTTGGTTGTGGAAGTATTAAAACAAATTATTAATCATTTTATACTATGCAACCTACAATCTAAGAGGCATAGTTGAGAGAAGAAAATAAATATTTGAAACAAAATAACATATATCTTGTAACCTACTAATTCCCAATAATTATTTATGCAAAAACTTAATATAAGATTTAATTCCCAAAGTCAACAGCTTTAAAATTAAATCAAATATAATGAATAAATCAATAATTGCATTCAATTACACTAGATTATGCAGAGGATAAATCATCAATTTCACTTTATTTCACAGTAAATACAAAAGATTTAAAACAATTTTTATTTCTTGGATAATTAATCATGCATTATTAAATACTTATCTTTTTGAAATGTACAGATAGTCCAACCGATTGCTTGGAGTAGATTTTGGATTCAGTGTCTTCTGTCTGTGAGCAATCTAGAAGGAACATATTCTTATCCAGAACCAAACAAGATGCTTCTCAAGCATCTACACAACATTCTCCAGAGTGCAAGTACTCAACATGCACAACAGCCCTGCCCAAGCCAATCCCAAGTGCACTTTGTACCCCGAGTTGGACACACTTTGTGTGCCCCCTTCTCCAATGCCCACATCCCGCTAACCCAAAATCTCACTCTTAGAAATATTTCCAACAATTTCTTCTATGTTCTCCCACTTGAATGTTTTTTCACCTCTCATATGAATGATTTATATATCCTTTTAAGGGGTGGTTTCCAAAGCATCACACCCTTTCACAAAAGGTTTCCTTTTAATAATTATTTAAATAAATAATTATTCTTCTTTTTTTTAAAGAGTGTATACATATTATTTACTAATCTCTCTTTTAACCAAAGGGTCATAATATCCTTCATTTTCTATCTCCCTTTTAATTCCAAAGGGTTATTTATATATTTCTCTTCTTTTTGGGAAAAAGTCACATAATAATTCTCCCCCTGTAAATTAACTATTGTCCTGAGTAGCACAAGATGTGTTTGCATCACAACTCAAAGGAGCACATGATTAGTAATTGAAGATACTAACGATGAATACTTGTATTTTTCATAATACTTACTTTATCTACATTATTTTCTTCTGTAAATTCACAAGTAATTTTAATAAAATCACTTTTGCAATACAAAATTATGATGAGAACTATATAGATGTCTTATGAAATATATAATGAATTTATAATCAAAAAGATAATAATAGTTTATGCACTCAACCTCCTATCCTTCAACTTTATCAAATTTTACTCATTCATGTAACTTCTTTAAATTATTAAAGTATTACAATGTAATCACACAATAATTACTATGCATGTCCAATACTATGTGGTAACTCATAATTTATAAAAGTATAATTTATAAATTCAACATACATTCCAAGATAGTATTCATGCATTCTAGACTACATGGATATCCTCTTTTCATATATCAAATATCCTCTTTTCACATATCAAAATCAATGTACAAATAGAATCTTAGTATAATAAGGTAATTATACAATGTTATTGGGTTGATCAAGTCCAATAACAAAGTACTATAGAAAATAGAAAAAATCCCATTATGCACCTTAAGCAAAGAAAACAACAATAGGTTATGACTACCCATGACATAGGAAAATTCACTAAAATGATTTATAAAAGAAACATGTGAAAGATTTAAACATCACATAACCTACTTGCATATCCTAGAAAAAGTTGGAATAGATAGTCTCTCCCCCTGTAAGATTTGACATGTCCCGATGTCTAAGCCTAAGAGCCTATTTGGTTTGATCTCTTATAACAACATGGTGTTATTCTCACCAACTCATTCCAAACATAATGCCAATTTTCAAAGTTTAGGACATGAATCCAAGGACTTGTGGGTTATGGGCCTACAATGTAACTCACATTAAGAAAACATAGATGTTGATTTTGCACAAACATAACAAGCATACTAAAATCACTCAAACTAAATAAAAAGATAATTAAAAATTAGTATGGATATATAATTTTCACCCTAAAAATACTAATACACTAGCTCTTATTTCAAAGACAACTTAAAATAAAAGGGTACTACCCAAATAGAAATACAAACTTAATATCACTAAAATGATCATCTCTTATTTAAAATATTTTGATAGAAAAATTAATATTCCAAGAGCTTCGTGAATCATCCAAAACTATATTCCAATTTGATATTTAGGATTCTATGATTTCAAATTTGACTTTCTAAGACATTTAGAAAATCTATAATAAATAAACTAAAAATATGAATAATACCTTTGAAGAACCTTCTAATAATGCTCGTATAATAAATGAATTACTGATAGGATGTTTCAATGACTAGTAAACAACCATTTATAAAATGAATAAAAGAAATTTTAAACCATTCCTTTTTTTGTGTGGTGAGTCTCAAATAAAAAGAACCTTTCTTAGTCATTGATTGATCCCATGATGATTTCAATTGAACTTATTAATATTTTTACCAAATCATCATCTTTCTAGTACACAAAATGCAATCGTAATTTTTCTAATGATCAAACATAACCATAAGAAATTCACTATTCAGCCGATGCTTTTCCACAATAAAACTAGAGGCTAATATTAGCAAATAGATATAGGCCAATAGGTTTATGACGTTTGCTGCAAGCAATGAAGACCCCATTTAAGTCTGGGAAACAACAAAGTTTTATGAGAAAAAGTGTACCATTTTCTACATTGTAGGGGGATTGGGAAGGAGAGGAAGGGGTGGAACAGAGATCCATGAGTGTTTATCAAAATAAGTGCCAAAGAATGTAAAATGGTGGTATTCTTTGAATATTTATTTCCAATTAGTGAATTTCCATTGTGACCTACTCTCCATTAATTTTACCAAAAATGGGCTAGATGTACTTCATTGTCCTCTTAACAAATCAATTGTTTCTTTTAATTTGCTTGATATCTGCTTCAAAAGTATAGCTTGGCACAAGAAATTTTTTTCTAACAGAAAATGTAAATAGATGTTTCTAAAACTGTAATGGAAGTTAAAGTAAAAGAATTTATAATCTCATAAATCTAAATTAATGAGTGAAAAAGATTCAATTTTTAAGTAACTGCTAAATGTTTTATGAAACTCTAAATTGGTTTTCTTAAATGAGTTACTCTTTTGAGATAATTAATTGTTGGGTAGTTAATTAAATGAATAATGTCTATTAAAGTAATAATATTAGTCAAAACATTGTCAACAATAATAAAAATAAAACATTAATATCAGCGAAATATTATCAATATTATCAACAATAAAAGAGATAAAACTCTATGGGCTCCTTATATAAATTATGATGAAATTATTTTTAATTTTCAAAATGCAATGTAAACCCTAAATTAAAAATGACTCATTATTTTATTTTATTTTCTTATGGTTTATTTTCTACTGTGCAGCCCAAATAAATGTACATTGTAGCAAGGATCAAAGGCTCTGATACCAAATGTAACCTGACTAATTCCTAATAATTCTTTATGCAAAAACTTAATATAATATTTAATTCCCAAAGTCAACAGTGTTAAAATCAAATTGAATATAATAAATAAATCAATAATTGCATTCAAATTACACTGGATTATGCAGAGAATAAATCATTAATTTCACTTTATTGCACAGTAAATACAAAAGTTTTAAAACAATTTTTATTTCTCTGATAATTAATCATGCATTACTAAATACTTATCTTTTTTGAAATGTATAGATAGTCCAACCGATCGCCTGAACTAGATTTCGGATTCAATGTCTTTCGTCTATGAGCAATCTAGAAGGAACATATTCTTATCCAGAACCAAACAAGATGCTTCTCAAGCATCTACACAACATGCTCCAAAGTACAAGTACTCAACATGCACAACAGCCCTAGCTAAGACAATCCCGAGTGCACTTTGTGCTCCGAGTTGGGCACACTTTGTGTGCCCCCTTCTTCAATGCCTATAGCTTGCTAACCCAAAATCTCACTCTTAGCAATCTTTCTAGCAATTTCTTCTATGTTCTCCCACTTGAATGTTTTTTTCGTCTCTCACATGAATGATTTATATATCCTTTTAAGGGGTGGTTTCCAAACTGGATCACACCCTTTCACAAAAGGTCGCCTTTTAATAATTATTTAAATAAATAATTCTTCTTCTTTTTTAAAGAGTGTATACATATTCTTTATTAATCTCTCTTTTAACCAAAGGATCATAATATCCTTTATTTTCTATCTCCCTTTTAATTCCAAAGGGTTATTTATTTATTTCTCTTCTCTTGGAGAAAAAGTCACATAACATATCCATTCTAAAGGGTTTTGAGACCCTTCAAAACATGTTTTACCTTTAATCAAAATCATATATCCATTCTAAAATTTTCTATTTTGGTGCTCAAATTAACCAAGTTAAGTTTTCAATTTTTTTAATTTATTTTTAGTTTCACAAACCAACACAAGTCATTTGAAGAATGGTGAGAATCCAAGAGGCAAGAATATTCAAATGGCTTGTCATATGGTCAAATTAAAGAATTAGACAAATCCAAAGGCCAATTAGCACAACATTTTCTGAATCCTAAAACTAGATTACCAATTGATGTATGTAAGCCCAAATTTTCCATTAAAAGGTGCTCACATGAGGGTATGGAAAGAAAATTTTAGGATCATTGGTGGATGGTTTTTGATAAACCAGTCAACAACAAGATCTTGATGTCCCTCTATATTTCATCTATAAACTAATTTCCTCTGAAAGGGACTAGTGAGTCACCTCTAAACACATCTAAATATGATATGCATGGTATGAAACCTACATGAGATGAGCCAACAAAGTTTATAACATATGCAGAGGCATTGGAGGAAAGAACAAAAAGGAAAATATTGAGGGTTAAATAGGAGAAGGAAGGTCAATATTTTGTAAAGGTAAAGCTTAAAGTTAAAATTTCATAGTGCATTTTATTTGAATTTAATATAACAAATATTAGTACTAATGTATATTTAAGTAATATAATAGTTGATGAAAAAGGAGGAACTTGCTAGAAACCAAGATCAGATTTGCAAACCAGAATATTCTTCCACAAAAGAGAAAAACAGAAAAAGCAGAGAGGTTGCAAAAGGATGTGCAACATATTATTATTCAAGAATTTGATTAATTACATGATAATGATTTGCTTTATAAAAGCAAAGATGCATAACCCTAATCTTATCTTGAGCAACAAGATAGCTCAATAAGATAAGGATAAGAACCTATAACTTAGGAATTAAATAAAGCCTAAGTAAACTTATGCAAAGTATAATTAATAATTAATTACACCAACACCCCCCCATAAGTGCAACTTAGGGAGAAGCAAATTATTATGCAAATGAGTCCCAGCAACAAGGCCTGATCAGGTACTCATTTACAAATGCAATGATGAGGTAGAGAAGGAAAACTCAGTGGGACAAAACCCCCCTACAATGAGATGACTGTTGCAAAGAAGCACTTGAAGAACATTGTGGAGTAACACTAGAACCACAATCTGACAAGCAAGGAAAGATACTTTTGTCGACAACTGAAATAAAAAATGGAATCATGATAATGTGACAGCAGACCCAATGCCACGAAACACTGGAAAACTCACAAACTGGAACAACCCTGGAATTTGTGAAGCAACAGTAGATGAGATGATGACATAATCTGGAAACCGTGTATCTCGATGCCGATGCCAAACTGTGACTAAAACTCTTCCATGGGAAGGAGTACCATGAAGACTCTAGAACATTAACCATAAAAGCATGGCCCTCAAACTGAGATGGATCCAATGTGGATCATTAACCATAGGCTCTCAATCTAAAGTGTGAACCGATGAATCTAATATGTGTCAAGCAATAGAAAAAATGTGGCCAAAAGAAACTAGGAAACTGGATAACCCATACGAGTTCCCAACAAATTAAGATGAATATGGAGATCAAAGTGCATGCACACTCTAATTAGATTTATTATGCAAGAAACCCCCCTGATGGAAATTTATCATAGTTCATTTATTACAATAACCCAATGATGTAAAAGGAGAGAATGCTAATATGCATAACCAAAAAACAAGATGATGTGGTACTAAAATGAAGTACAAATATTCAAGTTTCACCTTTCCAACTACCAAAACATCCAAGTAATCTCCAAAACACCCATTGGGAAAAATCTAGAATAACAATAAACTTGGTATAGATACAGAAAAAAGTGCATGGATAGCAAGATAGAGCTCCTCAATACCTTTCCAACGCCGAAAAGAAGACAAAAATTGGAGATCGTGGCAAAAAGTTATGAGCTCGGAAGCCCAAAATGAACATCTGACTTCAAACAGAAAAAAAGCAGCAAAAAGAAAAAATACTATAAAATAACCTACACCACTGTAAATTACTCGGAACCAGCTTTTAGGCAATATCTCGTTTTCCCGATTTCGATACCGTATGCCCAAGTTATGCCAAAAAGAAAAAAAAGTGCTCCTTTAGGGAAAATCAAGGCTAGGAGGGGGCAAAGAGGGTTGTAAGGCCGATGACGTCATGCTGACGTCAACACTTCACAGCAAAAAAATTGATGGCCTGGAGGCTGTCAGGGCAAAAAAATGCCCCCTGTCGGAAAAAAATTTCAGTTGCCAGAAAAAATTCGCCGACGCTGGAATATTCTCTGTGGCTGCTGAAATATTCCATGTACGCCTGCGGACTATTCTTTCGCCGACAAGGTGTTGGGTGTAGGTCTCCGATCACCCATAGGACCGACACTGGTGGTGGCTGAGTGCTAAGGGGCTAGACGCTAGGCGCTCGGTCATCCACATGATCGGTAGTGCCGCTAGAGGAGCCCGAGGGGGCTAGAACCTGGCCAGCAACGAGCTGGCAGTGGATTGGGGTGGTGGAAAAATGGTGGCTGCCTGGTGGTCATCTTCTAAACTGGAGGCACCTGCACGAAAATTGAAAAAATACATTTTTTGATATTTTCGAGCCTCGGATTGTGTGCTGGGGAGGCCGTACGGCCCCCCAGGAAATTTTTTTTGCCTCAAAAACAACTTTCACCAAAATCGACGAAACGAAAGGCGATCTTAGGGTTTTTGGCAGCTGCGAACACGATGGTGACCTCCGTTTCTGCTCAAACTGCTCTGAAAATTTGGCTACCCCCAGAACTTGCAAAAAATCTCCCAGTCTGAAACCCTCACAGATCTGGCAAATGATGGCCAAAATCTGCAAAACAAAAGCTAATCTTGACTTTTTCTAGCACTCTGAATCCAATGGTGAAGCTCGATCTGATCCAAAATGCCTCATAGATGAACTCAAGGCATGATACCCTCGAGGAATCCCAAACAAACCCTGCAATGATTTTCTCCAAAAATCTGAGAAGGATCAAGGCTCTGATACCATGTTAGAAACCAAGATCATATTTGCAAACCAGAATATCCTTCCACAGAAGAGAAAAACAAAAAAAGTAGAGAGGTTGCAAAAGGATGTGCAACATATTATTATTCAGGAATTTGATTAATTACATGATAATGATTTGCTTTATAAAAGAAAAGATGCATAACCCTAATCTTATCTTGAGCAACAAGATAGCTCAATAAGATAATGATAAGAACCTATAACTTAGGAATTAAATAAATCCTAAGTAAACTTATGCAAAGTGTAATTAATAATTAATTACACCAACATAACTTAGAGAAGTTCATCATGGTACTCATTCAACCATTGAATTTTTCCTAGACTTGACAAAATAATATTTTGTACATGTTTAACTTTTTATGGTATGCATATCATTTAAATTATGATTAATTAGACATTAATTTATATCTTGATCTTATTTTACTTGTTAAGTGTACTCCAAATATGAATGAAGTGGCATATTTTCCAATATACATGTTATAGTAGAACAC
Organism: Sequoia sempervirens; assembly: GCA_007258455.2. Taxonomy (NCBI): domain Eukaryota; kingdom Viridiplantae; phylum Streptophyta; class Pinopsida; order Cupressales; family Cupressaceae; genus Sequoia; species Sequoia sempervirens. Next base: position 255,038,918 of record VDFB02047230.1, on the reverse strand, counting down.
TTGATTGTCCTAAGGGACTGTCATTCACAAAATGAGTCTCGGATCAATCACAAAGAGTCAAGGTAATTGAATTAATAGTTTAAAGAACTATTAGAACTTATTATAGTGATTTAGATGTCAATTTCTACACACAAATAGTCTTACATTCTTTTCATTTTTTATATAGGAATTTGTAGTTGGTTCATCCATTACAAGCCCTTCTCAAACAATAGAAGAAGCCTAAACCATGGTATGTGTCTTTTTGTAGTAGATATAAGTTTATGTTTAGTAATCTATATTTTTAATTTACACATCTAACCTCTTTTTATTGTATGCATTTCATTCTTTGTCAACAATTATATGTTAATTTGTAGACATTTTATTTTACTTGTTATAATCTATTCCATAATTCAACTATGTGGCTCCTTGATCATTACAATATTCTGGGACTCTTGATCATCCTAAGTGGCCCTCATTTGCAAAATGTTTGTTCAAAAAGAAACAAAGAGTTGAGGTAGTCAAGAATTGAATTTTACTTTAATTGATAGTTTAGAGAAATTATAGTTTAGTATAGTTATTTAGATGCTAATTTGAAAGTTATAAATTATAGTAGATAAGTTTCTATTTAGTAGCCTAACTTATTTACCATTGAGCTAATTAATCTAATTTGTAGTTTGAATTGTTATTGAGTAGTCAACTTCACATCCATCAAGTGGAATGAAGAGGCTATATTTGATGATCAACCACAATTTAATGTTTTTATTGAGACATCTAGGGTCAATTGGACAATTAGAATTTAATACATAATTATTTGACATGTACATTGTATATAGACATTGAGATGACATATATCACATAAATTGTAAAAAATATTTTTAGTTAGCATATATGTCAAATTTGTATATGTATCCACAATTACTCTACACCTTTTTACATAAAAATCAATAGACAATATAATTTGTTCCTTTTGTCCATGTTTCCTACGTTTAACCTTAGAATTTGAAAGTATAATCACTTTGGAATGGTTGCGTTATGACCAATAATATGTTATGGATTGATTTCTCGATATCTCACACTTTAATATTTATGAATTACATGTAATTTTTAGTCATAAATTATTATCAATAAATTATAATTGGTAATCCATCTATATTAGTGTTAAATTTGGTTGCCTTGGGAAACTTCACCAAATTTGATTCCTTTATTCGTAGTCTCTATAGTTGCACAAAATCTTTTAACTTATTTCTCTAATAATCAATTTACATCAAGGTATGAGAGATGGAGAAATATGTATGCCATCATCATGAAAGGTATCATTATGTGAAATACTACCTTGAATATCATAGGGTTCATATGTAGTGGAAAATATTGACCATCAAGAAACACACCATATTGGGTAAAAGAAGGTAGTATGTATCACTAGAACATGGACTTATAATAAGGCTCTACAACTTTCGTGCTCGTTGTTTTTTTTAATTTATGTCATTTTTTTGGGCTTGATTGATTGATTGATGGGTTGGTTAGGTGGAGGGACTAGCAAGGCTCCTCCATACAGGAATTTTGTTCCCAATTCTAGTACTATACCTAGGATTGTTGCTTCCAAAAATGTTGTTCCCAAATATGGTACAACTTTTGGTTCTGCTACACCTTCTATGGAACTAGAAACTTGTACAACTAGCAAGTGCCCAAGATATCACCCTCTTTTGGATTGGAATCCTTTTTCTTTGAAGAAGACCTAGTTTCATTCATGGACAGGCTAGTTGGTGGAGGTTCGCTAGCTATGGCTAGGTTGAATACAGAATTTGTCTCTTGTTCAATAGATGGTTGGGAAATTGATGTTCCTAAAGAACTCATGATCCAAGCAATGGATGGACTCAAGCTTTCATTGGTGGGAAAATTCTTGGTGTACTGCTCTGAAAATATTGACTAGATAAGGCAATGGGCTAACTTTGTCTAGAATTTAAAAGGAAGTGTTACTATAAGTGCTATGACCAAAGGCCTTTTCCTCCTTAGTTTTGTTGTGTATGACGACATGGTTAAGGTTCTTACGGGGGGACCTTGGGCTTTTGACATTGGGTTTAATAATTTTTTGTTGTTGTGCAAGTGGAAACTAGATTTTGACCCATCTACTAATTTGGGTGTTGTCACCCCAACCTGGGTGCATCTACCTAGGCTACCCTTTGAATTCTGGAACTTAGAAATTTTCAAGGGGATTGCTAATTCCTTTACTGGTCCAAACTCTAGAATACAAAAATTCTAGAGTTTATTGTCAAACTTGCAAGAAATTTGGTCATCTCCATGATACCTGCAATAGGAGGTTTCAAAAATTGAAAAGCGAGGACTTGGGCTCCCTAAAAAATCCCACTTCTCAGTCCAATGTTAATGTAGAGCCTATGAATTTTGCTATTGTTTCTTAGACTATCCATGAGAAGGAGAAAAGTGCAGGTAATAATTTTCTCATCGTGGATTCTACTTTCTAAATCTCCCCCAAGGTTATATGTTCTGAAGTGGAGGCACATGATGCCTCCCTTGATGGTATACCGCATAAGTTGGTCAATACTGAAGTGTCATAGAAATTTCCTCCTAAGGATGGGTTTATAGTTGTTACTATGGATGGCCTAAAACAAAATATTGTTGAAGGGAAAAAAAATGAGAAGGAAAGGGCTAAAGGGGCCAACCTGATAGAAGTTCCCCTTGCAAGATTAGAAACAAGATTGGATTCGGTGGGAAATTCAACTCATCACTTTGATGATAATAATGAATGTATAGAGGAAGGTGAGATTGTCTCTCAATTTAGCCAAGAAAAGGACTCTTTTTCTCATGTATCTTCTCTAGAGAAACAAATTGGGGATAGTTTAGCCCTTCTTAGTCAAAAATAAGGGAAGAAATTAAAGAACTATATGACCCTGTTGGGCTTCTCGTCCTCCCTTTTGGTTGAGGAAACTAATGAGGACTGGATTCAAGCTAACAACAAGTCAAAAAAGAATAAGAAACTGGATATGGGAGGAGGGGATAAGGTAGGTAGAACTTCTCAGAAGAAAACTAAAAATAAAGACATTTTTTCATGATGTGGCTTCGGGAAGACAAAAGACCTTGGACTCAATTTCGGGACCAAACTCTAAGAATTAAGGGGTGTTGTTTCCCCTACCCGAACAACATCAAGGTGATTATGTTCTTCTCATATCTATGTTTATGAATATAATCTTCTGGAATATAAGGGGACCCAATAGCCCCTATAAACAACACTTGGTTAAAACTTGCCTGGCGGATAATAAAGTAACTGATGTTTTTTTTCTTCCAAAAACTAAAATAAAGAAGGAAATATTTGATAAGGTTGTGAAGAATTTTTGGCCTAGTGCTAACTATGTCTTGAATGATGATGAAGGTGCCTCAAGGGGTATTTCCACTCTATGGAATCCCTCTAAACTTAAGGGTACTACATGGGATTTTCTAGAAAAAAATGTCTTATGGTTTCCTTTGAAGACCCTATCACTTTGGAAGAATGGATTTTGATCAATATCTATGGTCCTAATTCCCATCTGGATAGATTGGTGCTTTTGTATTTCTTGGATGATAACATAAAGTTCAAAATGGAGAATTATTGGATGCTTGGAGTTGACTTCAACTCTCTACTTCTTCCTTCAAAGAAGACGGGGGGCTTGGAGGATTTGATAGTATGATGGATTTGTCTAGTTTCCTTAACTCTTTAGAGCTCTTTAATATTCTCTTACATGGTGCTCTATTCATGTGGTCTAATAGGAGGTTGGGCAACCAGCTGACTCAAGTTAAACTTGATTGGTTTGTGGTTTCTACAAACTGGAATATTTCCCAGAACCTCACCTTAACTACTTTGCCTAGAACCGGGTTTGATCACAATGCTATTATGCATAGTAGAAAGGATAATGCTACTAAAGGTTCATTCTCCTTTAGATTTAAAATAATATGGACTCTCCACTCAAATTTAAAAACCTTAGTTGATAGATAGTGGAATGAACCTTTAGTTGGAAAGTTCCCATGTTTTGTCTTGCTAATAAATTGAAAAGGATTAAAGAGAGAGTGAAGGGATGGAATAAGATCTCCTTTGGAAACATCTTTGACACTAAAAAGTCTATTGGTGAAAAAATTAAGGAGGTGAAGAATATGATGGATTCAAGAGTGGTGGATGAAGATAATTGCAACAAGGCACGTAACCTAAGGGCTCAATGGTTCAAGGTAAACAAACAAGAGGAGATTTTCTAGAAATAGAAATCTTGCATTCAATGGATTTCTGAAGGGGATCAACATACCAAATTCTTCCATCAATCTACGATGAAACATAGAAGTAGAAACAGGATTAGACAACTTGTGAAAGAAGATGGCAATATGGTGAACAACAAAAAAGAAATTATTGATGAAGTTGCAGCTTTCTTCTCAACATTCCAAAAGGAACCCGATGCTACTCAATAGGAATTAGATGATATACTCCAAGTTATTCCTAAGGTGATTTTTGATCAAGATCTTTAAGAGATGACAAAAAAAATTTCCCTTTAGGAAGTGAAGTCTATTGTTTTCTCCTTTAGAGATTAAAAATCCCTTGGGTCCGACATGGGTTTCCTCCAACATTTTTTCAGCAGTTCTGGGATATTGTGAATAAAGGCCTCTTAAATGTTGTTAGAGACTTCTTTTGGTCGAGTAGGATTTTGAACCAACTTAATGCTACTTTTATTGCTCTCATTCCTAAAAAGGATCATGTTTCCTCCTTGCATGAATTCAAACCTATCAGTCTATGTAATACTGTGTATAATTTTTTTTCTAAGATCACTATATTTAGATTGAAAGTTGTTCTAAACAATATGATAGCTAGAAACCAAAAAGGTTTTGTTCAAGGAAGACACATTCTAGATGTTGCTATATCTACTCATGAGATTCTCCATTCTATGGACCTTGGTAAAAATTTTGGGATGGAATTGAAACTTGACATTTCTAAATCCTATGATAGAGTGTCTTGGACTTTCATGCTTGTTGTCCTCAGATAATATGGGTTCAATGGTAGGTTTCTTAAACTTATCACTACTTTTGTTACCACTCTGAAGTGTTTTGTCTTGGTGAATGGGATTTCTAAGGGATTATTCTCCCATGGTCATGGTCTTAGGAAAGGGGACCTTCTCTCCCCTTACCTCTTCATTATTGTGGCTGAAGTCTTAGGAAGAAACATTCATAAACTCATGGACACGAAGGTGTTGAAATATTTTAAGGCAGCTTCAACTCTCCCTCCTACTTAGATCACCAACAATTTTTCAATGATACTAGCCTTTTTGGAGAAGCCTCGATTGGGGAAGGTCACTGGAAATCTATTTTTACTAACTATACTAGATCTTCAGGTTGACATATTAACTACAACAAGAGCAAGTTATACTTCAACTCTGATCAAATAGTGAAATCCAAATTTATTCACATACTGGGTTACCGAGAAGCTACTTTGTCTATTGCTTACTAAGGCCTACCTCTTATTTCTAAAAAACTTGATAGTAATTACTGGAACCACATTATTGAGAGAATCCAAAATAAGTTGGCTGGTTGGAAGGGTGAACTCTTAAGTCAAGTTGGGAAGCTTGAATTGTTAAAATCCTCACTTCAAAATATCCTAGTCTACTATCTATCCCTGTTCAATATTCGTGCTTTTTTTCTAATAAGATTGAACAAATCCAAAAAATATTTATGTGGTCAGGCAAAAAGGAGAGAAACAAAATGGTGCTGGTGGGGTGGAAAAGAATTTTTGTTCCTAAAAGTGTTGGAGGCCTAGGTATAAGAAGAATTAAACTATTTATTAAATCTCTTGCAGCCAAAATAGGGTGGTGTCTGCTTGAAGGATCCAAAGATTGGTTACAATTCTTAAAGCTAAGTATCTAAGAAACAGAGATCAAGGATGTTTCCTTAGTACCTCAAACTTACCTTATGGTTCTATTTTTTGGAACAATATCCTCAAAATTAGAAGTGTGCTTAAATGGGAATTAAGAAATGATTGGTAATGATATTGACACTAATTTTTGGAAAGATGGATGGAATAATGGTCCCTCTTTCTTCCATTGATCACCTCCATCCTATAAAATAAAGGTTGATTAGGATTTGTGGCAAAAAAATTGAAATTTATATCAATTGGGATGGGCTAGAGCTTCATTTTCTTAACTTTAAAAATATACTTATGGTAGTTATCCTAAGGGGAGATAGACATAAAAAATGGGATGTTGTAGTGTAAAGAATTCACCAAAGAATTGGGGAGGCTACCTTATTTACAAAAGATAGGAAGGATGAATGGTTATGGACCAAGAGTCCTTCAGGTTGTTTCTCTATAAAGACAACCTATATGGAGTTAGAAAAATCTTTATTTGCTAGCAATGGCTTCCAATGGAATAATGTCTAGTTAAAAAATATGATACCTAAAGTTAACTGGTTCTAGTGGGTACTTACAAATGGAAAAATCCTCACTACTGATAATCTAATAGGAAGGGGGTTTCAATTTGTTAACAAATGCTTCCTTTACAAAGAGGAGGAGACTATATAATGCATCTATTCTTTCACTACTTATACTCTAGATAAATTTGGTCTTTCTTTGTCCCTTTGTTGTTGAATGAATGGGTCTTTCCTCCCTTAATGAAAGTATTTATTGGTAGCTGGTATTTTTTCCCTTACTTTCACAAAGTTATAAAGGACCTCTGGAGTCAAGTCCCTCCCTTCATAACTTGGGGGATTTGGAAGGAGAGAAACAACGGGATCTTTTGGGAAATAGCAATAAACAACAAAGACTTATGCATGGCTATCAAGAATCAAATTTAGGAAAATGTGGAAGCTAGGGGGTACACCCTCTCAAAGGTAATGCCAAGTCTTACAAGAAGGACAAAATTAAGCAAATTTGGGGCCTTGAAAAGGACCTCACAAATTTCAATTGGTCCAATTACATCACGAGAAGAACTATTATTTGGTCTCCTCCCAAGATGGATTGGGTTAAGTGTAACTTCGATGGTTGCTTGAAAGGCAACCCTAGTTTAGCAAGGGTTGGAGGTCTTATAAGAAGCCACCAAGGGGACTGCATAGTGGGTTATGGGAAAAATCTAAGGATTTGCTTTGACAATAAGGTTGAGGCCTTGGCTATTTGGGGAGGTATCAAACAACTAAAAGAATTAGGATTCCAAAATATTATCTTGGAAGGAGACTCTAAGATAATTATTGATATTTTGAAGGGTGATTGTGTTTTCCCTTGGGAATTAAGGAATATCATGGATAATTATAAACTCCTCATGAAAACTTTCACATGCTATAGAGTTCAACATTTTTATAGAGAAGGAAACTGTTCTATGAACGTTGCTACTAATGAAGCTCTAAGGTGTTAAATCTAGACACATTGGGAATATGGGTCATTGCTAGGGGCGATAAGATATAGTTTACTAAAATAAAAATATGAAAATTCTTAAAATCTCTAAGTATTAGATAAGGGGTCTTGCTAGATTGAAAATTTTCATTAGATTGAAAGGTGACAGGTTCGACTAAATAATAATTATAGCAAGGGTGGCATTTTTCAAATTATGGAAATTTATAAGGATGGGATCATTGTGGTTGTTATTAATGTTATAATCGTATTCCATTACTTCTTGTATCACAAGTTTATTTGCAATGATAAATCCTTGGTCTTTTCAAATTCATTCAACATGTCATATGTCTCTTCTTACCTCATTTTTGAGGCTTGGCTTGATATTGTTAACCTGACAAGATTTATTAAGGAGTTGGATAATCATTTCTAGATTGTCCTTGGGCTCATGTATTTTGATGATATTAACTAGCGGATATCTCAAGGAATTATAAAATGCTTTCTATTCCTTGCAAAAAACATTTTCTTTGTCTACAAGTTTGGAGGTAGTAGTTCATTTTTTATGAGAGCCAAAGAGATTAGGTTTGGTATGAAGAAGGGTGCTAGAACTTGAAGAAGGGTCTGAAAAATCTTCACACGACTAAAATGGGAGGTTCGAGGAAGTGCACGAAACCCCCCAATTGTGATGCCCTTAAGTAGAATGTTGATCTATGGAGAATGTTTAGATATGTTGGATGGCTTCCTTCTTTGAAGCAATGCATGGTTACAATGAAAAGTTGACCTCAAATTTTGCTAACTCTTGGAAGAAAGGTCATGTTGCCATAGGAGCAGTGAAGTTCAAAGTGACAGCTCAGTTAATTACCGAAGCCACTAGCTTGGAAAATGAAGGCAAAAAGGTGGTGAAAAAAAATGGTGGTGAATACCAAGGCTTTGTGGAGAAATTATTACATGAAGGGGATGTGTTGACAAGGTTCCAAAATGGTTGTGATTGACTTGACCTTCTTCCGCCTTTTTCCATGGCCAGTATGTTTGTCATGCATTATTTTAACTTAGAAGGAAGGTATATGGTTGTGCATGGGCCTATTATTTACCATATTGAACCACATTAGACATGATGATAGGATAAATCTACCTTTTTACCCACTTTGTTCCTTGAAACAAAATATAGAGAAGGGTGTCTCGACTCCCTTGCACTAGGGGCTAATAATGGCTCTGTATAAGTTCATCTTGGCTAATAACCCTCATGGTAATCCATTGATCATTAAGCAAGAGGACCCTCCCAAAAATTATGATGAGGATGATGCTACTCCTATGGCTAATGAGTAGCCTATCCCTGAGAATAACCCTAGGCTCCCCGCTCCTAGGATTGAACTAGCGGTGGGTAGCCCCTTAATTGCTACTAAAAATCTTACCCCCCATACCAAAAAATATACCTCTAAGCCCAAGCTTGTTCTTGAGGAGAACTCCCTTGAGTTGGAACTACTTAAAGCCACTCCAAAGAAAATAAAGAACTCCCCTTTATTACTAGAACCCCCTTAAACTAAAAAGTTGAATAAAATCCAGCTGAACAATAATAAAAAGCAGGGTAATGCCATCACCATTTTTTAAGAGTCTAAAGGTCTTCAAAAGGAGGAGATGGAAGAGGGGTTGGGCGGTACTCTAAGAGGAGGCCAAAGATATATGAGATTAGAAAAGGTGGCTTCCTCTAAAAAAAAATAAAAAGGAAAGAAGATAGCTATAGTTGAAGAGGAAGAGGAGCCGCTTACTATTGAAGAATTTGAACCTCAAGTGGAAGAGGACAACAATGGAATGGAAAGTGAGGATATTGAAAATGAGATGGAGGAAGATGAATTGGAGGAAGAGGAGGAAAACAAGGAGGAGGAATATTTAGGTGGGGAGGATACTCTCGAGGTAGTTAGGATGGATACCCAAGAGGACGATGATAACGCCTCAGTTGTTACTGCTTTTGGAGATACTAACATTGAGTTCTTGAAAACTAGAATTACTTTTTTGCAGGTGTAGGTGGAGGATTTGGAGAAATCCATTATCACCCTCATGAAGGTTACAAATGGGCTGATACATAGAACTATGGTTGGAGTGGTGTCTATCCAAACCAAAATTAGGAGACAACTCAAGAAGGTTGGCAAGCAGGAAGAGTCTAAGTACCTATCTATAGAAGATGCCCCTTATTGGAGAGAATTTATCTCTCGGATTGGGGATAATTGGGAGCTAATTGTTATTGCCAAATAATGGCACCCTGTCTTGTAGTTCTGGTGTTTTATTGTTTTAGCTCTTGGGATTTCCAATTTAATGATTGTATTTATATTTTGATTCTTCTAGATGTTATTCTCAAACATTTATTTTTTGATCGCTATGTATGGTTTTGATCAGGCCTGTGTGCTTATGGTTAATCTCTATTTTGGCCCATGTGGCCCTAGTTGGATTAGTCCTATGTTTGTTTATTATGTTTTTTATTATACTATGTATGGTTTTTTGGCTATTGAAACTTGGTTTAATGATTATGGCATGTGTCACCCTTCTATGGTTGCTAAACAATAATTAGTCTAATTTGTTGTTTCTGTTGGTTCGGCTGGTGTTTTTTCCCAGCTTGTTTCTCTGTTGTTGTTTTAGCTCTTTTTGTTTCTGGTGGGATCAATTCCCTTTTCCCCTACTTATATAATAAAAAACATGGCTTTATAAGCATATAATTACCATTTGTAAAAAATAATTAAGTTAGAATATATGCCAAATTTGTATATGTATCCATAATTACTCTACACTTTTATGTATAAAAATTGATATATAATATAATTTGTTCTTTCTGTGCATGTTTTCCTATATTTAAACTTAAAATTTGAGTGTATAGTCACTTTGGAATGGTTGTGTTATGACCAATAATATGTTATGGATTGATTTTTTGATATCTTTCACTTTAATATATATGAATTACATATCATTTTTAGTCATAAATTACCATCAATAATCTATAATTGGTAATCCATCTATATGAGTGTTAAATTTGGTTTCCTTGGGAAAATTCACCAAATTTGATTCCTTTATCCTTAGTCTCTATAGTTGCAAAAAATATTTTAACCTCTATCTCTAATAGCCAATACATCAAGGTATGAGAGATGGAGAAATATGTATGCCATCATCATGAAAGGTATCATTATGTGCAATACTACCTTGAATACCATAGTGTTCATATGTAGTGGAAAATATTGATCATCAAGAAACACACCATATTGGATAAAAGAAGATAGTACATCATTAGAACATGGCTTTATAAGCATATAATTATCATACACAATACTAGTGATAGGAGAAAAATAAATAATATAAGGTTCATTGATTTTATAGTTATAAAAAATAGGCAATCCCAAGAAGTTGCAATAAGTTTCATATGAGAAGGACAAGCCAATTAAAAAATAAAAAAGAGGATAATGCCTAGGGGAAAGATGAAAAAGATCAAACAACAAGTTAAAACCCATACCAAAATGACTTAGCTTGATAAGAGAGGGGAGGCTAAGGAGGTCAAAAAAAATTATGGTGCTCCTTGTACTATTTTCTACATAAATAGAATTAAAATGGATGTCCTTCAACAAATAATGTTGGTGATAAAAATGAAATTTAAGGATTTGGAAGAGTTGGTTAGTAACATGATCATTATGAGCAAGGAAAGCCTCAATTTCACTATAAAAAGCTTCAAGAATGTATAGAAAAATAACAAAGCTAGATCAAGAAAAGGTAAAGCTACAATGGTCGTTTCTAGCGAAGAGTCTAATTCACTGAATGCTAAGTTGAACCTAATATTTGAAGAGAGGGAGGCCATGTATAGCCTTTGTGACTTTTTTGGGCCTCAAATTAGCTAGTGGGTGGTTCCTTTGCTATTTTTTGTATTTTCTCTTTGTCTTTTTATTATATAAGCAACATTTATAGGGTGTTGTACCCTTTACACAAGGATCCCAAAGGGCCAAAAAGTAGCAAAAAGATTACAAAAACAACTAACTATAGACACAGAAACAACCAACTAACAACATAGACACAACACATACACAACCCACAATAGCCCCAAAAGCTAATTATCTGAACCCTCCCATTTCTTAACCAGGAGGTTTAACACATCCTCCCCAATCTAGTTGGGGCCTTCATCTGTGGTGTTTTTGTTTAGCTCCTCCTTAATCACATCTGAGAGAGTGAGAGACAACTTGTGAATCAACTTCATAGTAGAACGAGCCAGGCAATTAACCTTTCAGTTCAACATAGACACCTGCTTCTGTAGCCCTCCGAGCACATCCGCTTTGTCTTCCTTGCTCTGGATCTATGTTTCAATGCCAACCCTAGTGTCTGAGGAATTATTGGAGTCCTCACATAGCATCTGGTTAAGGTCTGAGAAGTGACTAGGGTCTTCAATGGGTTTGATGTCCTTCCTCTTTTCAGTAGCTTTGATTCCTTCCACCCTGCCACTAGACCTGTCCAAGTTACTAGAAAGAGTGTCAATAGGGGCCTCTTTTTTTCTCTACGCCATTCTATGAGATCTTCTCACACTCAAATGATCTACCCCTAAATCATAACTAGCCCTCACCACAGTATCTCCCTTAGAATCTTCTTCCTCATCCAATTTACCCTCCACAGAGACTGAAAGAACTCTCGGGAGAAGACACTTGCCTTTCTTCTTAGCAGCAGTAGTGCTACCCTTCTTACCTTTCTACTCACCAATCCCAACCACGTCACTAGCCAAAGACAAACCAGCCATAATTTTATTTTTCTTTGAGCGAGGAGTGGCAATGGTATCAATATCAGGGACCTCTTCAAGGATAGGGGATTTTTTCTTGGAACTCACTGAAACAGCAGGGGAAGGGTTACCAATGTTAACCTCAGGAGAAACTAATTATTCTACCCTCATAGCTGAGATGGGTTTGGGTGGGACCAAAGCCGAATGGAAATGGTAAAGTCTATGGATCAGCCCTTGGTGTAAAGGTAATGGAGGCAGAGATTCGAGGTTGTTAATGACAGAATCCTAGGTCTCTTTGATGGAGCTTTCTAGAGAGGAAAGCAAAAAGAAAGGAAAACTGGGCATCATCCTATGCTTTAAATGATTCAACAATGATAAGTGATAAAAAAATATACCTTGTAGTAGCCTTCGAGAGTGACATACTTCATAATGGCCACGAAGACCTTGTCCCATGGTTGAGGCAGCTCTTCCTAATCAAAGCCAAATTACTTTTTCACCAGCTTCTCATTACCTTTGAAAAACACATTCAAATTCACCAAATCTTGCGATTTGGTGTGCTTCTTATACTTTATGCCTTCACAAGATAAGCCAATGGCCCTACCAATGACCTCTTCAATGACTTCGATAGTAATGCCACCCAAAGTGACCCGTTGATCCTTCCAAGAGCTAGCAAACTAGGTGGACAACATTTCATCGTGGCCCACAAGATTTTCCATTAGCGGAGCTAACCCACCCTCCAAACAAATATGTCAGGCCAGGGGATCCTAGTGGAACTCCTCATAGTTGTCCAGCTTAATTCAAACATGATCACCGCCCATCGTGACCCATAGCACATAGTAGAACAAAAATCACAACCCGACAATAGAAAGAGCGTCGAAAATGCAACTGTTGAAAATAACTTTACAAAACCTGACGAGATGAATAGGCTTAATAAAGGGATATTGGTAATCACACATTCCAATAGTTTTTTCTGATGACAGAAGCCATGCAGGACTATCATCATCACCCAAACACCCAAGGTTAGGCCAAATAAAAGAAATAATGGCCTCCAAAATTAACTTCACATATCTCATCAACTTGTAAGAATTACACACATTCCCAAACCATATAAATGCAGTGGGCTGATTTGAAATATTTAAGTACATTTGATAAACTTTGAGGTGCAAAAGATGCCTTAATTTGAAATTATTAAGAGAAAAGGAAAAATAAAATCTTGTACTCAACCTTCATAAGAATTGGAACGATCTGTTGTACTATTGATACGAAAGCCTGTAAGTGTTAGGGGCCCCACCAACAATAAATACAAGAAGGATAACCCACTTGGAAGCCCACATGACCATGAATACCTCATCCCACCACAAAAACAACCAATGATTCGTCAGGGAATGCCACCTATTCCTGAAAAATTAAGACCAATTAATCATTAAAATTAGAAGGATTTCTCTACTTGAAGAGAATTAGCCTTTGGATAGACTCCGGAAAAATATCTAATTTCCTCCAACACTTACAAATCTGCCAAGTGGACCCCAGGTTGGCGAAGCTGTCAGCCACCTGATTACCTTCCCAAAAATTATGAGAAAGGTGATGCCCATTAAGCTTAGAGATTAAAATATTAATATCCAAAAGAATGTCCTATAATTTCCAACTAAGCTAGCGACCCTTATTAATAGAAACAATCACATTTTTAGAATCCCTTTCAATCTCAAGGAACCTAATACCTAGAGTGACAACAATCTTAACACCCTTAAGTAGTGCATGGGCCTCCACAACCATTGAAGATTGGATACCAATACCACTAGCAAATCTAGTGACCAAGTTGCCCCAATAATCCCTTATGACTCCTCCTATGCTAGCCGGACCAGCGTTCCCCTTGGTCTGGCCATCAAAGTTAAGTTTAAACTAACCCTCAGTCGGTCATTTCAAAATAGTGTTTTTTCTAGAAGTAGATTTGGAGTTATCAAAGGAATCAGCACCAAGATCAATATTCCAGACTTGTGATTTTGATCTCCCACTCAGTTGGGGCAATTTCAGGTGGCTTCCACTTAAACAAGGAGAGACTTTCAGATATTAGTCTTGAACCACACCCAAAAACTTCCTTATGGCTCTTCTCAACATCACATAACACTTTATTGTTCCTTTCCTTCCAAATACACCAACAAATGATAGGAGGGATTTGCCTCCAAATTTCTAAAGGCAGGGGGTGACGATAAGGTCCATTTCATCCCTCCACAAAGGATACCAAATCATTATTCAAAGTCCAATGTGTCCCTAACTTTTGGAACACCATCTCCTAGACCCCAACAATAAATGGATAGTGGAGAAGCATATAATCCACCAATTCTTCATTGCTTTTGCATAACATACACCTATTTAGGATTTGAAAACCCCTCCTTCTTAGACTATCTTGGGTAAGGATCCTGTTGTGGTAGGCTATCCACTAAAATAAATTTATCTTAGGGATCAGATGATGGCTCCAAACTAACTTCCATAACTTACTTTGGATACCCCTGTCAGTCAGCATACCATAAGTCATTTAAACAGACAAATCGCCTTTACTATTAGTTGTCCAAAAGAAATCATCTTCAATAAGAGAGAGAGGAAGTCTAAACTAAGATAGCAAGATATTTAAGGAAGAAGCGAGACATTGCAGGTTATGGGAGAGAGGGCCACAGGTACCTATGACTTTCTAGCACCTAGTACCCTGAGCAACAACAATATAATCCTCCGCATTCCTACCAAAGAATCTAGAATTAGGTTCCATCAAACTTTTGAATTCAGAATCGGCCAAAGGGGAATCCAAGAGCTAGAAATCCTCCCAAAACTGTATTTTATTACCCTTTCCAAGCTTCCATTTAAGACTAGACAGCAATAGCTTCCTCATTTTGCATATATTATTCCAAGCTAAAGACCCCCGGGGGTGATCAATTTCCATACAATTGATTAGAGAGCCATTATTTAGATATTTTTCTTTCATTATTCTACACCAATCCTTATTATCTCTTAATTGATCCCAACCCACCTTAGCAAGAAAAGCCTTATTGGAAGCCAGGACATGCTAGATGCCCAGCCCACCCGCAAGCTTAGGACGGAAAACAATGTCCCAGTTGACCAAAGACAACTTCTTATCATTTGTCCCTGACCAAAGGAAGACACGCTAAATCTTCTCAAATTTCTTAGCAATATAACTAGGCATTTTGAACATGGACATAAAATAAACTGGTATACCCTGAAGGGAAATAGTGAGGAGCTGAAGTTTTCCCACACGACTCAACAGAGAGCATTTCCAACCAACAAGTTTTCTCTATGGTCTCTCTAGGAAAAAATTCCAGAAATTAGGTGTGACTTCCTTGACAATAAGGAGGAGGACAAGGTAGACCAAGGGAAGTGAGGCACTAACACAACCTAACACAGCAGTAACACGATCCTGCAGCCCAGGAGAACAGTGGAAGAAATAGATCATACTCTTATTATAATTGATGCATTGACCAGAACAAGCCGCATAAAGATTGAGACACCCTTTCCATTTCCTGGCTTCAATCACTGAATCTTTACCAAATAACATAGTATCATCCACAAATTGTTGGAAGGTCACCAGCACATGGGTGGAAGCTAGTCTAACCCCCGTGATGGAGCCCACTGACAACAAACTAGCCACATTCCTACTCAACACTTTAGCCACCATAATGAATAAATAAGGGGAGAGGGGGTCACCCTGTCTGATTCCCCTTCCATCCTCAAAGAATCCTTGGGAAACTCCATTGACCTGGATAGAATATCTCACAGTGGAGACACATTCCATAATGATTTTAATAACTTTTTAATTGAAACCAAACTTACCAAGGACTTTGGGTAGGAAGTTCCAAATAAATTTATCATAGGCTTTCGATATATCAAGATTGAATGGAATGCTAGGGTTGTTACAATGATCCATAGAATGAAGGATTTCATGGGTGGATAAAGCAGCATCCATAATATGTTGGCCAAGAACAAATCCTTTTTGACAAGGGCTAATCAATTTCTTCAAGGAGGGGTTTCAGCCTGTTCACTAAAATTTTGGAGAACACTTTGTAAACAGTATTGCAAAGACTAATAGGATGAAAGTCATACATGGCCAGAGGGTCCCCAGATTTGGGAACCAAATCAATGAAAGTATGGTTCAGCTACTTGAGGAGTTTACCTGAGTTAAAGAAGTCTTTAGCAACAAGGGTAATATCCTCCCCCACAATCTCCCAAAAAGTTTGGAAAAAAGCCAAGGGAAAACCATCTGGCCCTGGAGCTTTAAAGGCCCCCATACTAAACACAGTAGAACAAACCTCCTTAGAAGTAACCTCCCTGAGAATAGTAATATTATCCATATGATCAATAGGAGTAGGGAGGGGTTCCAACATCAAATCCACCAACCCAGGGATCGAAGCCTCATCAAGGAGAGAGTAAGCCTCCTGAAACTGGTTAGCAACTAAAAGAACAATTTGAACAAGGTTAGAAACATCAACACCCGCCTCATTTTTCAAATTTTTAATTTGATTCCCTTTTCGATGTTTAAGAGCCGACACATGAAAGAAGGAGATATTCTTGTCCCCTTTAGCAAGCCACTAAATATTGGACTTTTGCTTCTAGAATATCTCTTCTTTCTTCAATATTTTCTCCCATTTCACCCATTCCACCTTCTCCTACTTGCCCATCAGAATGCTATTGTCACCCTCTTCCATTTTCTTTTGTAGCACACTAAGCTTTTTTGCCACAACCCATTTTTGGTGGAACACATCACCAAACACCCGTTTATTCCACCCTTTGACCATCAATTTGATATGTGTAAGTCTTTGAGAGAGTTTGAACATAGGGGAACCCTACACTGGGATATTCCACCAGTCGACAACTTTATTCTGGAAATTTGGATGGGAGTTCCACATTATTTTGAACCGGAAAGGGAAAAGACCAACATCAAAGTGATCCAAAGGGATTAACAACAGAGGATTGTGGTCCAAAATAGTCCATGGGAGAACCAGCAAATTAGCATTAAGGAGAACAATCCAGCTAGGGGAGAAAAGGAAACGATCAAGTCAGACCTGGATTAGGTCAGCCCCTAAGTGATGGTTCAACTAAGTAAACGCCTGGCCCTGTAGACCTATATCAATCATATTAGTATAATTCAGAAAGTTAGCCAGATCAAACATGTTATCAGTATAATCAATAAGACCCCTAGTTTTCTCCAATGGGTAAAGGGGAGAGTTAAAATCTCTAGCCACCAACCGTTGACCATCCTTATTAGTCAAAATCCAATTAGAGATCTCCAGCCAAAGGGACTTCCTCACATTCCTAATATTAGGAGCATAAACATTAATCAAAAACCAAGAGCCCCCAACATTGGAGAACTCTATACCAATACAATTCATGCCCTAGAACAACTCAGAGCCATAGAAACGAGGGATTCCATAGCACTGCCAGACCACTAGACGCACCATCAACATCACTACAAGAAAAGAGGGCATCTGGCCAAATATACTTAGCTATATGATTTTTTTTTTTTCTTCATTTTAGTTTCTTGGAGTAATAATATATCAATCTTATGTTCCAAAATATAATTCTTTAGAGCTAGTTTTTTATGGGGGTTGTTTAGCCCTCTCACATTCCAAGACAGGACTTTCATTTAGAATTTTTCTGAGGACACTTCCAATGTCCTTTATTTTCCTATCACAATATCTTTTGTTGTCTCTCTAAGCCTATTCGTACGTTGGTTGGGTCTACCTAGTTTTGAATCCCCACCCACATCCACTTTCTTTTGTTTTCCTTTCTTCTTAGGAGTTAACCATAACTCTTCTTCCACATTTTGTGACTGAGTTGTAACTGTCTCCACCTTCTTTCCATGACTAGGTGAAACAAAGTTCTCAACTTCATCCTAAATTTCACCATCTTCCATACCATTTGGGAATGAAGTTAAAGTCGAGGATACCTCCAATGCCAAAACAAGGGGCTCAGAGGGAATCAAAGTCTCAACAATTGGAACTAAATCTGAAGGAAACACTAGGATCACTGGGTCAACAGGAACTAGCTTAGCCGAGGACACAATAATATTAAGTAGATATGATTCAAAGGGGAATCCATCCAAAGGGATCTCCACTAATGGAGCACTGGTACAAGGGTCATTCCTTATCGAGGATTTACAATATGTGATAAGGTGTCTTGGTTTAGCACACTTTTGACAATAAATCACAACATTCTCATAGCAAACAGGTTGAACCCATGAACCAAAGACAAAATAGAGCTTCACAGAATTGGGAAGAGTCTTATTAACATCAATGTTGACACAAAAGTGAACAAAGACTAACCTGGACATGGACTTAGTGATAGAATCCAAGGTAATGAACTGGCCAAGGGAATCCCCAATGCACCGAAAGATAGACTCATCCCAATATTCTAGAGGAAGACTAGGGATTCGAATCCAAATCGAAGCCGACTTGCAGAGATCGACATCAAGATTAAAACCTGGATCCCAACGACATAAGGATAGTGCATGTTTCATGTAAACCCAAGGGCCCGACGAGAGAGCAATGTATTTTCTCTTTGTTATTATTCATGTTTTTCTATATTTATTTAGTAGTTTTATTATACTTTTGGCCTTTTCTTCATATTTGGTTATGTACTAATACTACCTTCAGGATTTGTAAGGGAAGGGACCAAGGAAATAAAATTTGAAGCTTAATAAAACTATATAAACTTACTTTCCTTCCACCCAAACACTCTTTAATTTCTTCTATAAACTCCTCTAGCTTGCTAATGAACTTTCCCATGAGAACACTTGATAGATTTATTGAGTGGCCATTGGCATCAAATATTTAAAAATATCATGTAATCCTTATGTAACATTTCCAAGTGGTAGTATCCTTAGCTTAATTTTAACAATCATAACATGGATTCTTAGTAATGATGGATAACTTCATTAAAAAAAGAGTTTTCATGAGTTCAGGGTTGTCATAATCCACATAACAATCCATTGTCACATTGGTATAGTCATAAAAACCCACAAGTTCATCAAATATCATGAATACATGTTATAAAAATGAAATATTTTGGTTTCCTAAGGTAATACACACCAATATCTAGCTATGGGGTGTCATTATGTCCACAAAATGAGAAAAATAGGATAGCCCTAGGTTGCCCATGGGAAAATGATTATTCAAAAAAAAGTTGCTAAATTGCAAAATTATTAGTAGCTTTGACAAATGGTCTATGCCAACATATCGAGGTGGGTGGTTAAATGTTAGGGAAGGCCTCTTTATTCATTACCCAAGCCACCTGATTGTTTCAAAGTGCACTATTTCGATGTAGTCTCTTAAGAACCCGAAGAGCGAAAAAAATAAAACTATGACAAGTAGTTCTCAGAGCTTGATGAACTTAGGAATGTTTCTTCTAGACCTAAAAGTGGGTATGACATACCTCTATATTAGCCTCTCTTAGTTTTGGTCAACTCAACACCATTTGACTTCATTTTTTGAGTGTATGATCCTTGTCTAAAAACAAATGTAGGAAATCTAATTTCATTCTTTCCCAAGCATCTTTGATTGTTCATAAATTTTTAAAAGTGGAGCTTCCTTCCATACCTTTATATTTCTTCTCAACTTGGGCCTTCCAAATGAGGTCTTCAATAAAATTGTGTGTGCCATCAAATTTTGTCAAAACTTATACCACTTTATCTCTTGTGACTAAAAACTAATTTTTAATTCTTGCAACTTCCTAGGCCTTTGATCCAAAGTAAAAAAGTAATTGGCTCGTCACACAATAAGGCCTTATGCATCTCTTCTTTAATTTTTGAATATGGTTCACTTTCTTTTGGATCATCTTGGAGCTCCACTTAGGCTTAGTTGTAACTCTAGAGATTTCTAATGTTAACTCCTCTTCTTTTTAAGCTCAACTATCTTAGTTTGTTTTGGGTTCTCCACATCACTTTGTTGGAATAGACATGAGATGGAAGTCAATAACTCATCTTCTTTCTCATGCTCCATCACCATAAATAGTTTCAAATTCTCTTCACATTAGTGAACAACAATTTCAACTAACATATTAGCAACTGATAAATAACCTTTATTATTTTCCCTCATATTAGTCAATAAAATTGATAAGAGTGTATGGTGAATTCCATCACCCTCATTTGGAGTATTAGATAATCACAGTCAAGATCAAGCATCCCCACACAAGCTCTAATATTAGCAACAACTTCTAGAATTCTTACTTCCTTGGAAAAATAAGGATGTTTTATATCATCCAAACCTTGGAAACACTCTATTATCAACTAAAATACTTCATTATATCATAATGAAACAAAGAAAAATAGGAGGGTGTGTTGTTGTGGGTACAAAGGACCTATTTTCCTTGTTTCATTCAAAATGCAAGCTACAAAGTGCAAATGAAGAACAGTAAAAAATATGATAGAAACAATAATCAAAAGGCAGATCTAGAAAGGGGAAAATAATGTGTACCTTTCACCAAAAGTAACCTTTTGAAGCTCACCAAGGACTCATTCACCCTATGGATAATGGGTCTTGGCTAGGGTTTCTAGAAAATACTTTCTAGGTTCTCTTCTACTCAGTCTACACTCCCATATTCTAGGCGTTCACTTTTGGACAACCGAAAATAAAATTTGTAGAGAATTTTTCATGATTTGAAAAAAATTCTTGTAACTTTGACAACTTTCAAACTTTCTTCATTTTTTCTCTTCAAATGATCTTCAACCTAAAATCTGCAATCACACATCAAAGAGAGAAAAAATGTCGTTCATTAGGGAATGGGGGTTTGCCTTGGTCAAACCTCGTTTTGGTAATTAAACCTTGTAATGAAATAAAACATGAAAGAAGGAATAATGAATGAACAACAATATGTAATAACTCACCAAACCTTATTAAAAACCTTGGATAACAAATCTATGAAATTTCATGAAGAGGTTTCAATGAATGTAGATCTTGATCGTGAAACTTGATTAGATATAATGCCTTGAATATGCTTGAATTGATCTTGAACACTACATCAGCATATTAGCTCAAACAACATGCATGATGCAAGAAATCTTTGACATGATGAAATGAATCTTGATTTCTGCAATAATATTTTATAAATCTTCCTTTGAATGCCTTGAAAATGCTCTTGAATGCTCTCTTGATCATAAACTTGCTATTATGACTTGAACACTTGAAAATATTAGATCTTAGGATGAAACATAGTGAGATGACCTCTTATTTATATGTATCTTAAGATTAATTCCCAAAATTCAAATATCACAAGCCAACATTGAATTATAGATTTAAAATCATTAAAATACTACCAAAAACACATTTAAAAGAGGGGTCCTGGGTCTAAGTGACGACCCATTCACCATAGGGTGAATGGGTCCTACGCCACTTACCTAGGACACACATTGGTCATTGTTAAACATTATTCTAAATTAGGGTCCTAGGTCTAAGTGAGGACCCATTCACCCTATGGAAAATGGGTCCTAGGTCACTTACCTAGGACACACATCTTCCAAAGTTAAGTGTTGTGTAATGGAATTTATGAATGTCAAGTTTTATCCCTCAAAAATTGAATTTAATTAGGCTTGGATTTGAATTAAAGAGGCCAATTAAGGTAAATTAACCTCATTCAATTAATAAATCCCTAGATTAATGTGAAAGTGTCAAGGTACACATTACAACATCAAAAATAAGGCATAATTAAGTCCATTTAATTTAAAAGGGCCCTAAAATTAATGTGAATATGAAAAACATATTACAACACCAAATTAAGGCATAATTAAGCTCATTTTATTATTAATTATTCCCAAATTAAGTGTGAAAAAGGGATACTTTTCCTACACTACATTTTTCCCTCACTTTAGTGAGAGTATGACCTCGTGTCAAACTCACATTAATGTAGACATTCAAGACACTTAAATGTATGCAACAATGACAAAGATACACAATCATACAACATCAAAGACCAGGAAGATCAAGCCTAGACTGTCCAACGCAATGTGGAACACATCTAAACTTTGGGTTTGCGTTCACTCCAAGGTAGTGGAACTTCAGGCTATCCACTAGGTGAGTCTTCCAATAAAGTGGCTTAGTGAGAAAGTCATGCTAGTTCTACAAGCTCTCACCGTACAATGAGAAAGTCATTCCTCTGTGTCGGTTCTCATCATATTAACCATGCCAAAGCTATCCCCCTAATAACTTCAATAAGGTGCCACAAGGCAAGGCTCCACAGGCAAGCATGATGTGTTATGCTAGGTGGCCTTGAATTTAGGGTTTGATCATTACAAGGTTAGCAAGATGCATTGTGCCAAAAACTTATGAACATTATATATAGGATTTTGTTCAAAGGGATCTTTCTTAGTTTGTGTTAGGTCTTCTTCTTAGAGAGCAGCATGCCTAATGTCTCTAAGAGAGGAAAAATCAAGAGTTAAAGATTCACAAATTAGGGAATGTAGTGCATCGCATCACCACTAAGAGGAAAGTCATACACTAAGAAATATCACACTCTTGGAGGACATCAAACCCAATGAAACCACCAAGAAAAGGATGCATCACAAGAGAAAAGAAAATTGCACCATGAAACATGAGAAACGTTGAAAGATATTATCGATGTATGCCCCCATTTTAAAGTGGTTGCTAACACCATTACTGTGAGAAATTGCTTTAAAGTAGCCATTTTTTAATCCTAAGACATCAGAGCTTCCTCGAAAAGCCCCATGCCAATTCACATGTTTCCAAAATAAAGCTACACCATGAAAAAGGAAGGAGAGGTTTCCCCTAAAAACACATAAGGGATCTACAGATTTGGGGTTAGTATGTCTTTGCTACAATGTTG
The DNA here is from genome assembly GCA_007258455.2 of Sequoia sempervirens. Lineage (NCBI taxonomy): Eukaryota > Viridiplantae > Streptophyta > Pinopsida > Cupressales > Cupressaceae > Sequoia > Sequoia sempervirens. The sequence goes on along the minus strand of VDFB02047230.1, from coordinate 255,016,026 downwards.
TTATAGAGCTCAGAAATGTCATCATTACTCAAATACTCATAGAACTGGAAGAATGACACATAGAGAGTGAAAAACAAAGAAAAAGAATTCGGGTCAACGTGGAAGAGACCTAAATGTCTTAACACCTTGCATCATCCCCAAAAGGAAAATACAAGAGAAACAAAAAAGGTAAAATATTTACAACATATAAAAGAATGTAGATACAAATAGAGGAATGCACAAAAAGAGAGAGATACACCAAATGAAATAGTATGGGGATCACATTACACACATGCAATCACATAAAGAAACATGAAAAACAAAACATTGCAAAATTCTAGTAAGGCACTTGTGAGTCAACCTATAGCAGGTCATCTACAACCCAGTCTCCATCAATGTATATGGAAGGCAGGCAACTAGCCAAAGGGACAACAACAAGTTTCAAACTAGGACAAGCACCAAGTTCAACACTATTATCATCATTTAAGTTCATAGAAGAGGAGAAAAATGAATTCAACTCATTATGTACTTGTTCATCAATCTTTACAGTATCAATATCATCATCTAAATTAATCACAATAGGAGGTTGAATGATAATGTCTCTAGAAGATTCTTGTTTATGTTGCGGTGAAGGTATAGAGACATCATGCATTGCTTTAGGAAAGTTTGAATTTTTATTTTCTATGTTGCTCTTTTCTTCTTTAGTTTGTAACATACGATCAATAGCACAACATCTATGCCTACGCTCTCTAGCATTTCGATTTTGTTTGAATCTGTTTTCAATTTGTGATTGTGTAGGAGTAGGTTTGTCAACCATAGGTTTCTTTTCTTCTTTTATGGTAGGAACGGAAGGGACCATAGGAGGTTGTTCAACTACTTTCTCTTTGGTTTTGTAAACTTATTTGATTTTAGGAGACACAACGAAATTGTTTTGATTTTCTTGTGGTCTCTTATAGGAAATGGTAGGAGGATTTGTAATAGGTTGCTCTTGGATATTTGGAAGGGATTTTGGTTCAATCATGGTTTTGTCAAGGATAGGTGGCTCAATCACAGGTTGAGGCATATTTCTAAGGGATAATTTTGCTATGCGCTTTGCCTTAAACTTTTGATATGATTTGAAAAAGAAGTCTTCGTGGGGTCTAATAGGTTCAATAGGCTCAGGCCAAAGGAAATCCAATGAAAATTTTCCATGGGAAGACACAAGATTAAAGATACTATGATGTACAATAAAGATTTCATTGCCAAAGGGAAATTATAAAAATTTATGTAGAATAGATGGGAGGAAATTCATGGAGCAAAGCCATGGATAGCCTAACTTCACACGAAATTGGTCTGATGACGGGATAATGGTGAATGAGACACTTAATGTTTTTTGGTCCAACTTTTAGAGGGAGATTTATCGAGCCAATCGCAGGGAAAGCAAAACGATTATGTGTTTTGATCCATGCTTTCGATCTTTCATATGTATCAAGTGATAGATTTTATGCACAAATAGGAATTCTTTAGTAATCACATTCTCTACAAGGACAAGATCAATTAATATCTCATTAGTAGGCTTGTCATTGATTCTTCCAACTATGTAAAGAGGACCATTAGGTGCATGTTTGATTATGTCATTTTGTGAGAAAGCAATATCAAGGGGAATTTTGGTTTGGCCCATATGAAGTTTAGCTTCAATAAATGACACCATTCTAATCATTTCTTCCTCATTGTTATCTTTCATTTTTTCATTATTTGTGTCAACATTCATCACATCATTCTTTGTTTCACTAGCTTTGACAAATTAAATAGCGTGTTACGGCATGGGATTTGTAAATATTTGTAAGTTTTGGTTAGGAGGAGCTACAGACTTATTACCTTGATCATTCACACCTCCAATTAGAAGTTTATTAGAATCAATGAGGTCTTGCACAATATTTTTAAGACGTTTACAATACTCCATATCATGTCCATTTTGTTGGTGGTAATGGCAATAAGCATTTGATCTATAGTTTGCAGGTAATGGTTTATTAGGATCAGGAGCTCTAACAGGAGGTGAGTAAATCATATTCTTGTCCATGAGCTGCAACATGATATTATGAAGGGTATCAGGTAAAGGGGTAAATTTTCTATTCCCATCGCCAAAGGAAAAAGAATTTGTTGTCTTTATAGCAGCCACTTGGTTATCAGCTTGTTGATTTGTTTGAGGGGAATTAAGTTGTAAAAATCCCCTATTCAATTTCTTATAAGGTTGGTAACTATTTTGAGGTGTGGATTCAAACTTTTCAGGATGGCTAGGTGGATTTTTCACATCACAACTACTAATTGAATTTTGATAAGATTCACGAAGGGCTATACATAAATGTGTGAAGGAGGGAAATCTCATCATCTCAAGCTTTGCTTGAATTTTGTCTTGCAAGTTGGAAATAAGCATTGGGTAAAAGTACAAACCTATGTCACACTTTATAAAGGAATCGACCAACATGAGAAAAATTTCTCAACTTCAACCACATAAAAGTGGTATTTATGTTCTGAATTTCAAAATGATGTAAACTAATAAAATGTAGAACTTTTGTTGAAGTTTATTCCTGTAATTTTTCAAACAAAAAAAATTTAAAAATTGATATATTTTTATCAATTTAAAAGCAGATTTTGTTATGTTGAAAATTTCAAGAAAAAGTGACATTCAGTTGACGTCAAGAAACATATAGAAAAAAAAATCATTTTCTCCTTATTTTTTTTTCCCAGATAGCTGACTTCAATATCTAGGGCATGGAAAAAAATGAAATTTTGTCATATATTTTTCTCGTAATAACATTTTAAAGTCAAAATAGCTCGAATTTGATAGTTTTCAGTTGACATCAACTATTGTTTAATTTTTTTCATTTTTAAAAAACAAAATATGCCCTTTTGAAGAGGATTCTCTCTTTTAGGGAATCATATATTTTGCAATTTGTTTTATGATGATTTACTATTTTTTATTTAATTTCAACTAAGCCTCTTTTTGACATTAAACAACCTACTTGCAATATTTTCAAATATTTATATACTAAAATTAATCAATATATATATATATATTTGGATTCAGCACTTTGAGCTCTACAAAAGGGTATTTTTATTTTTTATTTTAAAAAAAAAAATGATTGAAGAAATATTCAGTAGAAGTTGAAAATTTCTAGAAATTTGAGAAAATAGTGACTTTTTTGCCATGTCACCTAGCATGTGGATGGATTCAGTGAATCCAAATTGGTTGAATAGTGTCCGGTCGAACCGTATCCAGCCGAATACTGTTCGAATGGATCATATTCGGTCGAAACATTGATTTATTCAAATTTGTTTTTTTGATTGTTTCCATTTTCATTGAATTTCTTTCTGTTTTCATCGATCATGTACTGAAACATAAAATGGCCGATTTTTTGATTTTTTGAATATGTTTTTTAGATTTTTCCTGTTTTTCATCCAATTTTTATTGAAATAACTATTTAAGTCAGTTTTTATTAGTCTTTTTTTGGCTTTTTCCACTTTCTATCCAATTTTTAATGAAGTAACTATTTCTATTATGATTTACTTTTTTCTCTTAAATCACTAAGCATTTAATACTAAACAACAAGATACTTTTCTAATCATTTGCATTTTTCACAGGGTTGAATAGGAAAATCAAGCATCTAATACATAAGATTTGGTAAATTTTTTTAATTTATTTTTTGTTTTGATGTTTATATGTTTGTTGCTAGATTATTTTATGTTCATGCTTATATTTTCATTGTGTTTTACTATGAATATTTGTAGCTAATGCTTGGACTAACAAGTGGTGTAGTTGTCGACTATTGAAGACTAATATTGAAAAACTACTAATCTGTGGTTTTGCAGGACATTTGGCCAAAGAATTTTTATTTTTGAAACCAATTGTCTTTTAGCTTAGAACACATTTCAATTGGTGCATTAAACGAACAATTTCCTTCCACCATATATATTTAACTAGGGGATGAATGAACACTATTTGTTATGCTTGAGATGGTAGGGAGTATGCTCTCACCCTGTGCGAATTTGGTGATCTGAAACCAAACCCATCATCTTTGTATGTGTTTAATCCTTTAGAGGGCCTGCCTTGGTGGGAAAAAGTACTCACCCCAAGGGAACGACCCAATTGGTAACAGACTAAAACCAAGCTACTTGCAGCGGGTATATAAAATGGATGCTTGAGGAAATTTCAAGTACCACGAGTGCAGATGTGTTATGCCGACGAGTGAATCCCCATAAACCCTGTAGAGTGTAACCTTTGCATGTTGGGAATCCTCCTTATCGGAGCTAATCTTTCCACATGTATAACCACTAGAACGAATTTCCTTACTAGACACCTCTTGTTTGTAGTTGCCAAAATCCTTTTCTATTTGCTTGTGTAGCAACGGTCATTGCCAAGGCATCCACATTCTCGTAGTTCTTAGTAGAGGTGAAGAGTCTGTCATGGGAGATTCATGAGGGCTAGAAGCTTGGTTGACCCAAGAAGTGAGTGTCATGGAGGGGAGCTAGTGTGGCCAAGCTTCTAAGTCACCCACTAAGAATAAGTGTGGTTGGGGAAATCCACATGGAATCGAGTGAATATAGTCATTTCCAACCTTAGGAATTGTGCTTGTATTGTTAAAAACAATTTTTTTGTCTGCTATGTCTTGCGTGTGTGTTCAAAAATAGACCTGAACCCAACATCACACCTAGTAATTTGCAAAACTTTAAACCTTGCAAAACCCCAAAACGTCAAACAACAAAAACATCCAAAATGAACCTATCACTTAGATTTCTTGGGGCTATCAATCCTTCAATTTTGATCTTTCAATCCTTGCATTCCACCTATTCCTTGCATATCATCCACCCTTGCATATCCACTATTGCTCAAACAAACCTTTAGCTTGCACTTAGACTACTTTTCCTAGGTCTTCAAATCAAACCATTGGCTATCTATCACCTGCATCACTTGAGGTTCATCATCCTTAAGTTAGGGAATATACCATTATCCTTGAGTAGGGCATCCTTTTGGAGTCCATCATCTCCTACATACCCTCTCTTGATCATTGGTCCTTGTGTCTATCCATCATAACACAAGTAAAGCCTTTACATCATAACCAACTTTGGACCTAGAGTTGCCTTTGAGCTCTTGCATTCTTAGCTTGTCATATCATACCATACCATTTTCATATCCCATCTTAGAATCATATCCTTTTATTGCTTCCTAGTCTTAGGTATCATACATTATCTTACCTTAGATTGAAGATCGGAACAATCACATATGACCCCTAGAACAAGAGCAAAAATGTTTCAAGAAGAAGGGAATCCTTGGGGAAAAGACTTTGATGGGGAAGATCACATTAGTGTTGCAACTAGTGAAACAAGTGAAATTGAGGATGAAGAAATAACCCAATCCACTATAAATGAAGCTCTTAATGATAATAGATTCACTAAAATTCTTACAGAGGTGGTGAAATGTAACCCACAACAATACTTCTAGTTAAAGAAGAACATACAAAAGCTACCATGGGTCAAATTCATATCCCGAATTATCAAGAAGAGTCGAGCACAACGAATGATAAGGCCATAATATCCTATAAACTAGGATCATCCACTTTTATCAAATCAGGATTTCTCACAGAGGAGAAGATTCTAGACAACAGTTTCCACATACATAATGATGGGTTTACATCTTGTTTTCACTATAAAAAAATAGTCATACCTCCATGATATTAGGGGACACTTTATCCAATACAAACATCAAAAATTTTGAATGCACGTTATTTTTGTATGCAGGTGAATTCAAACCTGAGAAATTTGTGATGGGGAATAAAAAGACAAGAACAAGGTTGTATGATCGAAAAAGAGATAGTAGAAATGTGGATGAAACTGAATCTTCTAAAGAAGAACCCATCAAAATTGATGACGACCAAGGAGTACAGGTACCAAGAAAAACTAAAGGTGGTCATAGAAATATTTTCCTTGGTATGGAAAATCTTATGGAGATGGATGAGGAATCTCTTTTTAATAGTATTTCATCTGAAGATATGTTACCTGAAAGCACAGTAAAATTACACTGCAAAAGAATATGGGATGAATATTTTGAAGAAAAGTCTATAGTTGGAAGAGCGCAATTATTTGCAAAATTATTTAGGAGGAAAGAAATGGCCCCTGTTTTGGAGTTGTTAGGGGTTGATAATAAGAGAAATTCATTAGGATTAGTAAAGAAACCAATAGTTGAAAACCTGCAAGAAGCATTGAATTCTATTGAAAGCAAGAGTCGAGCTATTGATTTAAGTGTTACATGTAGAGCATTGATGATGGTAATTTCTAGTAAGAAATTACCACATAGAATACATGTCAAAGCAATTTCTAAATTACTCAATGTTTCTAAGAGAACTGTTCAAAGATATATCAAAAATAGAAATAGATTGGATGGAAATCTTGAGAATAATTAGGTAAATATTTGTAGGGTTCCCCGAAAAGATAAAATCTCAGAAGATGTAAAGGAACAGGTGATTGAATATTGGACCAACCACTCTCATGTTTCTTCCAATAGAAGGGACACAATAAAAATAAAAGGTGCAGATGGTAAAAAAAATTCACATCCGAAACATTTTATAGATACAACTCAAAGTGAGTTTTTTGAAGCATTCAAGAAAAAAAATTTAGATGTGAAGATTTGTCAAAGGATGTTTGAGAGACTACGACCAAGTTTTGTAAGTATAAATAAGATACGTGAGACTTGTTGTCGAAATCATGTTGAATTTTATCTACACCTTTAGACATATAGAAAATTTATGGCAGTAATCAATCCAAAAATAGTCATCCATGGAAGTAGAACACAATTTATGAAGTCTCTTCTATGCAAAAAATTAGAAGATTCAAATGACTTGAAAGTGCACTGTATAAAAAATATATGTAATGAATGTGGAAATTTGAAGAATCTTTTATAAGTTGACAATATTGATCATTCAATGCAAGTTATGTGGAAGATATTTGAATATGAGAAATACTCAACAAAGTCGAGAGTTGAGACCAGAAAAATTATTCTCAAAGAGAGTGAGTTGTCTTACAATGATTGTATGAACAAATTTTGCAATATCATATATCCACATATTCAACATTATCATGGTGCTAGATGGCAAGCTAAGAAATTTTGTGACTCAAAGAATTTATTTCCAGCGGGTTGTATTCTCTCTATTGTTGACTTCTCTGAGAACTATACATTTAGTCATCAAAGTGAGATCCAAAGCCAATATTATCATTCAGAGCAAGTTGCAATATTTGTACAAGTTTTTTATAGGCATGCCGAAGAACATCTGGATGGCCTACAAAGTAGCAAAGATGAACGAATTATCATCAAAGAGGTTCACTTTTATATCAATGATGATACAGGTCATGATAGAAGCTATGTAGCCCATTGTTTTGCAATGTTTTTTGAAGACATGAGACAATGTCAAATAGATGCTTCACAACACTGGATATGGTCTGATGGATGTGTTGGTAAGTGTTGATTTATTTATTTTTGAAATTATATGTTTATTTGTTTACTTAACTTGTTCAAACTTAATTAGTTGTACACATATAGTTTATTTTTACTATCTTGGTTTTAAATGAAATTGGTTGTAACATCACAGGACAATTTAAGTTTGCAAAAGCTTTTAATTGGTTAATCCAGCAACATATTAGATGCGACATAATTTTTTTGTGGAATTTCTATGAGAGTGGACATGGAAAAGGAGAGCATGATGGAGCTGGAGCATGTGTGAAGTGTGCACTTCACCAACACGAACTTGTAGGTAACACCAAATAGATTTTTAGATAAAATCTAATTATGTTTTTTGAGATTCGTCTTTTCCTTTCAACTACAAAACCTCTTAACTTGACATTTCACCAGCATGAACTTGCAGGTAATGCCATAAGGAATGCACATGAAATTGTTGAATGGTGCAAAATTCATTTTGTTGCCCATGACTCAATATACAACACACGATATTTTTGGGAAGTTAAAGGTACATAAATGAATTTATTTTATGAAGTTCAATGTGTACATGAATTAAGTTTTAAATTTTATACACTTTTTAATTGGATACATTTGAAATTTACATATATTGATCAATCAACTCTTACTAATTGTCAAACAATTAGTGGTATTAGAGGTTTTCATCAAATCATGACAGTAGGACATAGTAGGCCTCCAGTAATTAAAGTGAGAGAAAAATCATGTTTTTGTGTTGATTGCATTGAGAACAATGCAAATACTCTACAATGTGAGAATATTAGAGATTGGTATGTTTCACAATGGGAAATAAAATAATTAGTGGACACATCAAACCCTTTTGAAGATAATGACATTATAGATATCTATGATCCTTTGTATTCAGCTGATTACAAATGTGTATCAAATTTAGTTGTTACAAATAAATTTTAAATTTATAAATTAAATTTTATTTCTTACAATTGATCATTTATATTCTACCTAAGTTGAGCATGGTTTTCTACATGGTGTGTACATGAGATATTTTTGTTGTTCTTGCATATCTTGACAATGTAGAAGGTGTAGATTACTATCTACTAAGATGTACGCAACCAAAATGCAAATTGTCAAAATCAATGACAAATGGTGATGGACAAGAGTATCCTACTAGATCAGTGGTTGTTGAAGGCACATACTATCAAAAAACAAAGATAGATACAAATGGAATTACATTTATTGATTATATGTCAAGCCAAAAGGCTTTACATTATAGTCATTTAGTTATAGCAACAAGATTGAATCTTGAAACTTTACCAAAAATGGGGTGTTCCAAACAAAGGTGGAGGTTGCCTATTGAAGACCATGAAAATATTTTAGAGATAATAAAATATAGAGAGGATCCAAATTATATGTACCAAGAACTTTAAGATATTTTTGTACATACATATTTTCTATGAAAATACATACATGTAACATTTGGGGATGAGGTCCCCCATTTGTGACCTCACCAGTTCATAGCTCCGAGTCAAAAGCGTTTACCCCTTGAATAAAAATAAAATATTTGGACCTAAATTTGGAATTTTATTTATTTTATGTTGAATTCAAATAATTTCAATCAATAGTAGCCCATGAAGCTTTCTTTTTTGTGATCTTATTTTCCTATAAAGCTTTCTTAAAACGTATATTAAAGAGTCTATTTTATTTCTCCCACATTCTTACATCATATAGCCTTCAAGTTTTAGGAGACATTTCATTATAGTCTATAGATTTTAATTACAGCTGTACTTCTACAATCGAATATTTTGGTGCTATAAAGATTTAACTAAATCTATGTATGAAGGACATAAAATGGCAGTGATTATCTGGGAGCTTACATCTTTTCTATCATGATTTGTTGTATTTTAATCCTACATTTGTTTTTTAAATTTTAGGCATTTTACGGTTAGCTTAGGATGGTAAGATTTAACAAATGTTAAGTACATACATAGTTTCTAAAGTTCATACTACATTTGTATGGATGATTTGGGGAAATAGATGTCACCAAAGATATGCAAATAGGGTAGAGGTTCATCTAAATAGAGAGTTCAAGATTATAATTTAAAGTTCTAAAAAAGGATACACTTTGAGAATATTATAGAGCTTGAAAAGTAAAACAGAAGAATCATAGAAGATAGTCATGAGAAGGTGTTGGAAGAAGTATTAAAGAAGAACAATAATTGATTCTTGATTTTGAATAGTTAAGTGAAAAAATTCATAAAATAAACCACTTTCTAGGATATTATGAACAAGCATTTTGCAGCTTCCATAGGGTTAAATATAATTATATTCAGTCATGTACACGAGTCTTAAACAAAAAATATGATGTTTTAGATAATGACATAATCAAGATTCAAGGTGACGACCATAATGAGAGACTTATGGATGTGCCTACAAATAGTCAATTAGAAGTTTATATGTAAACCCTTTTTATGAATCATACAAATAATATTGAAAATGAAGATATATCACATGAACATGTTCTTGTGGGAGTTGTTGAAACAAATGCCTCATCTTTGTCTTCTCACTTCCCATTGCTTATATTTTCTAATGAAAAGATTACATAAAATATTTTTTATGATCTGTAATATATAATAGATTGTTTAAAATACACATCACTTATTTAATTTCTTATAGATGCAAAAATAAAATAAAATAAATTACTCAATAATTATATTAAATTTCAACACATTATGCATATTCCAAAACTTCGTTGAAAATTTCTATTAAATTACAATCCAATTATGTTTGCAAAATTATTCAAATTAACTCTAAAATCCATTTTTCTATAAGAATTTATCTTTATTTTGCTTATGAAACACACAATATCACCTATATATATTTATTCTTCAATGTTTTTTATCCTTTCTCACCTAGATGCATTCTAATCTTTGATGTCAAAACATTGGCATATCAACTAATTCATTTATATGATCAAAAGTCATGGCATAATTAGATTAAGTAATACCATGAATGTGCAACACATCAGATAGTGTCTTCATTGTTCCATCACTAAAAATTAGTGTCTTAATTGTGGAAAATAACTATTTTGAATGTGAAAGGAGTAAAAAAGTTTAATTAGAGGTTAGGGATTTTTGAGACAAAAGGAAACACAAAGTCATTTTTGAAACATTTGTTCATTTTCCCTATTTCTCTCTTCCTTCTCCTCCATGGTGTGAGCTATTATTTTGCAAAATTATTGTTTATAAATTTCTTGTGGATTAGGATATTTAGGTTGGATCTAAAAGAGGGTTGCCAAAGGATTACAGTGTGCATTACATTCAAGAAGGATAATCTTTGTTGTTGGGGGTTTTGATTTGTGAATGTATTATTCTATTTTGATTTATACAAACATGCTTAGATAGTTTTCATATTAAATTTCATCCTTCACCTAAGGATATTTTATGGCTTTCCATTTGTAGTATGCTAAGTTTGAATCAAGATCTATATTTTTACTTGTGAAATTTATATTTGTAAGTTTTTAGATTTGGAAAATTACATTTTATGCTAGATATATGGATTTTTTTTGCTAAATCATTACCATTTGAAAAGAGTAATCTCCTAATTTGAGTTCTCAAAAGGGTATATTCGATTTTAGTTTTTTATTTATTTTTAACATTGAAAATTTTCCAAAATTCATTAATGATGTTTTTGGGAAGTTTGTATGTTTTTTTTTTAAATATCAAAACTGAGTTGTAGACCATATTAAACCTTTTTGTTTTGTAGGATGAAAATTCTCCTTATGTAAATGCATTTATCTATCTTTTGGACATGAGTGTCTTTGCTTTTTACCTCAATTTATGTGTCACAATATTTTAATCACTTGGGACCTTTTGGTGTTAGGATTTAACTCTAGAGTTAGGAGTAGAGTGAACTTTTATTTCCATTCAAATTTGAATGGTAAACTAGAGGAGCTTGAGAATGGATAAAATATAAAAATATAATTTAAAATGAGATCAAATAAACATAAACATAATTAAGACTCAAGACAGTATCATGATATATTCACATGTTTATATCCAATGTGTGTACATAAATATATTCACATGATTATTGGTTGTCCTTTCCATTCTAATTGTATGTTATTGATTTTTATTTTCATTTTCACTATTTGATTATTGGTGTTTATCACCATGTCAAATGTTTTAATTAGTAGTTATCATTATTTACTTTGTATGTTATTAGCAGTTATCACAATTTACTTTGTGTGTTATTAGTGGCTAACACCAAATGTTACTATTGGATTCCATTATTCGATATTATTTTTTCAATGTGTATTATATTGGATGCCTCATGTATGATATGCAATTAGTATGTTTTATTATTCAACCACTTTGTTCTGTGTGAGTGTTGTTGGACTACCTAATCAATATGATCCTAGTACAAAGGGGTGGGCCTTATGGCCACACGTTATTGGGTGATATTGATCATTATTAGGTCCATGTGGATTCTTTGATATGTTCATTGGAGGGTGTGGAATTATCTTGATTTATCTTGTTAGTTGTATGTTTGTATTTCTATTTTCTTGGAAAAGTTATAAAGATGGATCTTGTAATCCTTGATTAGCTTCAAGAATTTCTATTTCCATAATAATATGAACCATAATGTGAAACCATAATGTAAAATGTATATATATTGTAAAATATAATAAGATGAACCATAATGTGAAACCATAATGTAAAATGTATATACTATAAAACATAATAAGATGAACCATAATGTGAAACCATAATGTCAAATGTATATAATGTGAAGATCATCATCTAAGAACCATAATGTGACAAATTACAATATAAAATGCATACAAATCATGTATCTGCATGTAAAATAAATCAAAGTGGAGGATGCCTAATATGACTATGGATTGATCTCTCTCCTGATCCATGTCTGGATCCATGTCCTGATTGTCTGGATCCATGGCTCGATGCCTCTCTCGATCCTTGTCTCAATTCATTTCTTGATCCGTCTCCCTGCACAAGAAAGTATATTAATTCATTTAATGTACACATGTGTAAATGTAAAGTCATCTTAAAGTTATGTACTTTCAATGTTTGAATGTATCAAGTACTTCAAATATTATAAATGTGTACCTCAAATGTACCATGCATAGGATCATCTGCATGCTCCAAATCTCCAAAGCGTGACAAACCCTCATTTTGCTACAAATTTAAAAATACAAGATTTCAATGAAGAGTGCAAACTACTATAAAGTCAATTTTATTTTATATATGTATGTGAATCTTTAGAAAACAAAATATATCTGATTATTTGAAAGTACCTGTGTCTCACCCTGGAGCACTCTACCAATGTCACTAATGTCACAAGAATGCATAGTCAAATCAGGGACACCTATATCAGGTAGAGGAACAATGCCAAAGAGAAGTGAGCTATTTGTGCCATGTACATCATGTGCAGTAACCTCAAGGACTGTAGGCTGGTCTGGAATATGTACATCTTGTGAAGCTGCCTCACCCTAACTTGAATATCTACCAAAATGCCATCTAATATGAGCTACTACACCATCTAAAGGAATCCCATACTCATCACTGATAAACTAGTATGATGATAGTAAATCAGCAATGGAAACCAAAGCAACATTACATACAGTGGCTTCACTCATCTGGGCCACATCTGATGGTGATGGTAGCTCTGCTCGAATGTAGGGATCATAATTGGTAGATGTATCCTTGGTGGGAGGAAGGCTAATCCACGGACGTAATAAGTATCTACATACACAATCAGATGACATCTGATCCACCTGAGTAGCAATCATGGCAATACTATCAAAAAGGTCAGTTCGGGTAGGTGTTGTTGCTACAACTTCTACTGTTGCTAGTTCCAAACATTTTGGAAGAACCAAAAGGTTTGGACCAACTAATGCCCTCTTGTTGTTAGGCGGTGGAAAATCTACACGTCTAAATTGAGGTTTGTCAGCAAACCTCCCTTTTCCCTATCCAACATGTGAAGGAATAGATGTGTAGTCCACTACTAACCCTAAATGAAGCTCAGCATATAGTTGTTTGCAAAAATAAAGTGGCATCTCATCATTACGAGGCCATCTGTGATGGGCTTCCAACCATCTGGGATATATAAAAGGAGCAACAAGCTCATTTGTACATCTATTAACAACATATCCTCTAACTTTCTTTTGTCCCAGATAATGAGGGAACATGTTGTGCACATTATGTGTCGAAACTCTACTAGTAATAGAATCAATTTTCTTTGTGCCAACAACACTGTTGGCAAGGGACCTATAAAAATCCTCTATGTTGACCTCATCATAAGGATATTAAGATTGAATCGTGTGAATCATACGATGGATCTCCTGTTGAATGCTAACTAATCTATCTCTATTAGGGAGATTAGGGGAGTTAAGTATTGTTTGGTCCAAACATCTCAAAGCATTCTCTAATCTCCTAATGTTATCATTATATAAATTAGACCTAGCCTCAACTTGTTGCTGAGACTGAGCGAAATGATGTGATCCCTGATCATCAGCCATATGTATATAAAATGTAAAGATCTGCAAATTTAATTAAAACAAAAAAATTACAAATATGCACTAATTTTATTTCTCTAATTTAGTAAAATATGCAATAACCATTTTTCTAGTAAGATTCTCCATAGGAAATTATAAAAAATAGGAAATACATGAGCAATGAGTGGCTTGAACATCATGAAGTAATTTAATAAGAACAATTTTAAGTTCATTCAACTATCTATGAAAAAGAGGGAGAAAGAGAGAAAGTGGGATTCAAAAAAAATTCCTATAAAAGAAGTGGTACTAAAATATCCTAATGAAACATTCACATGTAAAAGTAACAAGTAAGCATATAAATACATAAATCTTGAATGAACTTCAACATTATAATTATGTGTGGTGCAATTCTACTTCATGTTAGAGAAGGAGATATTCTATTATGATTGAGGTCTTAAAATTGTTTATCCTTTTGTCATTACACACATCTAGGCCTTTTTGGATGCCTCACTAAGTGAATGTATAATACCATTCTTGGTGATGGTGTACATTCAATACAATAAATGATCAATCAAATACAAAAGAATATTAAATAACAATAAATGATCAATCAAATACTTTATTGAAATAATCTTGGAAGGCTATTAATTGAATTTATGTGAATGGATAAGTGAAACTAGTTATAGTAGAAATCTTGGTGCCTACAATGTATTTTAGGATATGACTTAAACAACTCTATAATTTCATTTAAATGCATGATTTTATAAATATATTTAGGTGGTGCATTTAAATGAAATTATATAGTCAAACTTTCTTACATTAAGTTGTAATTCATATATCCTAAAATACATTGTGCTAGGCACCAAAATTTCTACTATGACTAATTTCACTTATCCATTCACATGACTCCAATTACTAAGGATAAGTGAAACTAGTTATATAGTAGAAATTTGGGTTCCTACGATGTATCTTAGGATATGACTTACAACTAGATCTATAATTTCATTTAAATGCATGATTTTATGAATATATTGAAGTGGTGTGCATTTAAATGAAATTATAGTCATACTCTTACATTAAGTTGTAAGTCATATCCTAATTTATACATTGTGCTAGGCACCAAAATTCTGGTATAACTAGTTTCACTTATCCATTCACATAAACTCCAATTACTACCCTTCCAAGATTATTTGAATAAAGTATTTGATTGGTCAATTATTTTATTGAATGTACACCATCACCAAGCATGGCCTATTAAACATTCACTTGGTGTGAGGCATCCAAAAAGGCCATTATAACCCTTCCAAATTATTTCAATAAATTGTTATTTAATATTCTTCTATATCTGATTGGCATTTTGCATGTTCAATGAATTAACTACGTTCGAAGGCTGATATGTCAAAGAGTGATTCTACAAATACATTTTGAACCCAAGTTTTCCTACATTCAATACATTAAATGATTGAAATAATCTTTAAAGGGTGTATTAATTGGAGTTATGTGAATAGATAAGTGAAACTAGTTATAGTAGAAAGTTTTGTGCATAGCACAATGTATTTTAGGATATGGCTTACAACTTAATGTAATAGTATGACTATAATTTCATTTAAATGCACCACTTAAATATATTCATAAAATCATGCATTTAAATGAAACTATATCTAGTTGTAAGTCATATCCTAGAAAATACATTGTAGGCACCAAAATTTCTAATATAACTAGTTTCATTTATCCATGCACATAAACTCCAACTACTACCCTTCCAAGATTATTTCATTAAAGTATTTGATTGATCAATTATTGTACTAAATGTACACCATCACCAAGCATGACCTATTAAACATTCTCTTTGTGTGAGGCATCCAAAAAGGCCAATTATTACCCTTCCAAATTATTTCAATAAATTGTTATTCAATATTCTTCTATATTTGATTGGCATTTTGCATGTTCAAGTGATTTGACTATGTTTGAAGATTGGTAGGTCAAAGAGTGAGTATACAAATTTACATTTTGAACCCAAGTTTTCCTACATTCAATACAATAAATAATCAATCAAATACAAAATAATATTAAATAACAGTTTATTTAAATAATTTGGAAGGGTAATAATTGGCCCTTTTCATCGTTATCCATTTTGGTATACATTGAATACAATACATGATCAATCAAATACTTTATTGAAATAATATTCAAAGGGTATTAATTGGAGTTATGTGAATACATAAGTGAAACTAGTTATAGTAGAAATTGTGTTGCCTAACACAATGTATTTTAGGATATGACTTACAACTTTATAACTATAATTTCATTTAAATGTATAAATGCGCCACTTAAATATATTCATAAAATCATGCATTTAAATGAAATTATATCTAGTTGTAATTCATATCCTAACATACATTGTAGGCACCAAAATTTATACTATAATTTCTAGTTTCACTTATCCATTTACATAAAGTTTCAATTTAATAACTCCAAATACTAGATACCTTAAAGTAATTGGAGTTATGTGAATGGATAAATGAAAAATTAGTTATAATAAAAAATTTGTTGCCTAACACAATGTATTTTAGGATTACTTACAACTCTATAATTTCATAATGCATAAAATTATAGAATTTTAAGTCATATCCATAATTTCTACTAGTCCCACATCCTAAAATACATTGAATAGACACCAAATTTTTTACTATGACTAGCTTAGAAAAGGAAAGAAAAGAGGCTTAGAAATCTTAGGTTTGGTGTATGTATGGAGTGATACATATTTAAGACAATGGTATAAGAAAGAACAATGTATAAAGCAAGTAGAGATCTATATAGTTCATATTTTTAGTTTTGTGTGGTACTACTCTAAGATTTGTGTTATTCTAGTTTAGCAAGTTTTTATTTATTCTCTTTTCTTGTCAAATAATGACTCAAAAATATTATGAATGGCTATAGCCATTTTCATGTATTAGCATGATAATAGATAGCTATTTATGTTTTTTCTTTATTTATCATTAAATTATGAAGTGGATATAAAAATATAGAGTTGCAAAGGAAAACTTTGTGCGTAATTTTGTAAAGTTTAGGGATGGTTCATTGGTGATGTAAAACTATTTTCAAAGTATTTCAAAACTATAATTTGGATCTCCATTTATCTATGATTAAATTCTTTTTCTCAAGATTGTGATATTGTGTTGATAAAATTTATTTGCAATCAATGTGTGATGTTCAACATTCTTTAAAGTGTGCAATTGAGAGCATGCATGCAAATCGAGTTAGTGACACATTGAGATTGGGCTTCATGCAAGGGTGGGTTGCATGGTGTGAGCAACCACTTGTTAGGTTTTGTGATGTGAGTCTACATAGTATTGAATGCATTATAGGCACAATGTTTACACATACATACTTGGTAGTTAGATTAGTTTGTTACCATGTGTTCCGGTAAGATGGTGTAGATACCATATAACCATTCCCAAATTGGTTTGGCACATTATTTTCATTGATTTTAGAGTTGATGAGTGGAGATATGTTTGTTGGTTTTTGTTGTGATGAAGGATTGAGTAGGATGTGTGATGAGTGGAGATGTCATAGATGAGGGTCCTAAGTGTGCTCACAATGCAAGTTGTGGCATTTGATTTCAATTACAAACACATAATACCAAGTTTTTACTTTTGTAACATTCATAAATGGTTGAAAGGTTTTTAAATTTATTTTTATGATGCTTTATTGACATGTATTTCTTTCATTGGTTGGTATATCATGGATGCAACCAAACAAGAGAGAGTTGAGATTTGTGTGGATTCGAAGGTGCATTTTTTGTTGTCAAGCATCACAAAGTTTTCTTGACCTATAATTTCCTTTTTTTGGCATTTCACTAGGGTGTGGAAGGATTCTCTTACTGTTCTTAGATTTAATAGGGAATAAATATAATAATATTTAACTCTACCAAACCACTGCTTCTTATCAATTCTCAACAAAAAGAAATCAAAACTAAACATAACAAAATACATTAAAATGCTACACTAGAACATACAACACTAAACTAAAAATTACCTATCTACTACTCAATATGTTATTCAAGCATTTTATCCATTCTCCAAGTGGATAGCTAACCTAAGAAAGGAATGATCCTCAAATATCATAGTGGATTTTTTGACTTCTGCATAAATCCATTAGATTTTATTCTTTGATATATTTGGAATGTTGATTGATTCAATACATGCACACAAAAATTCCATAAGCATAAACATTACATGTGGCCATGTTCAAAAAGTAAAAAAATAAAATGAATGTTAGTTTTAATCGATAATAAACCTTCACAATGATCTACAATACATTTGTATATCACAAATAAAACTAAGAATTAACTAGCAACATGAAAATCACCCTAGTATCTTACATTTAGAGCACAAGCATGTATATGTATAAAACTCATGAAAAAAATAAAATATCAATTCAAATGTATATGCATGGTATATTCGTTTTTAATAAATTTCATAGTTCTAAAATAAAATATTGATCAAGAAAGATTTCCAAGACCTCATTTTGTGTGTAAATTTTTTAAGGATGGGGACGAGGTAACTGTAAAATTCACATAACTATTTTAATATTTTTTAATTATTTTTCCTGTCAAGTCTACTATTCACTAATGTAAGGATCAACGTATGACCAATGGAGCTCTGTAAATATTTTACACCAGCTTCCATAGGAATACCTACAAAGTGAAATTACATAGTGTTTTTTTGTTGTTTTAGAAATTGAGCAACTGGACATATAAATGGTTATAAGCTATACAATGTAGGATTTCCTTAAATACATTTTATTGAGAAATTACCCTTTTCCTTTAGAATAGATTTTTGAGTGGCTTATAGCGCTGCTAATTTGGAATATTTATATCTAAATATGTGTGCATGTCAAATGTTTTTGTGTGTTGAGATATACACATATTACAAACTCATACATTTGACAGACACACATATTCAGATATATGGATTTGTGTGTATACAAACAGATACACACTTCACATAGATAGATTTGATAGATACACATATTCAGATATACAAATTTGTGTGTATACAAATAGATGCACACATACATATACACACACATTCATGCACAAATGGATACACATGGGTAATATATACATGTAGCCACCCACAAAACACACATAATATACATGCTTAGGCAGGTTAGTAGGGGATACTGATGGGAGTGGCCCAAGCCTCTCTTCTACTAGCCACTCCTAATTTCATTTCAGGTACAATATTTTAAGAATTTTTTTAGAGTATTTTAGTGCTCTATAAAACCCCTTTTGAGGTGGAAACTCGAGGGAAGTATAATTTGAACAATTTATATTAAGTAAAATAAATAAAATCTCCTTGTTCCAACAAGTGGAGTCTCCATTCAAAAGATGAAGACTCCTATATCCACCGGCAAAGGTAAGGATATTTTTGTTGATAAGGTTCATGTTAGTTCTTCTGATGAGGACATTGTTGTAGGGAAAGGGATTGAGAAATTTGATAGGGAGGAGTTGTCTGATGTGTTGGGCTCGGCTCGCGATAGTGCTAATGTGTTGTTTAAACTTTTTAAGTGGTTCTTCCATGAGATTAATATGACTAATGTTAGAATTAGAGGTATTGTGAGCAAGGCCGAGGACCCTTCTTTCCAAATCCAAATTGATGATCTATTGGATTCTCTAAATACTATGGCTAATACTATGGCAGAGGAAACCATCAATTTGAAACAGAACTTGGAAGGGAGAATCTTATCCCTTGAGGATAAAATGTGGAATGTTGTGATGAAGAGTGGAGATGTCTCTAAGGTTTTGGGAATTTTTGAATTTTCCAAGGTGATCTCCCCTATGATTACTGTGAAAAAGAGAAAGGATACTATGTTTGTTGATGATACTGTTTTTGTGGGTAAGCTGTCAGATGTGGATTGTGCTGGTGAGAAGGGTGGTGTTAAAGGTAGTGTTTTGAGTGGTGAGGTAAGAACCAATGGGCCGGGGGTCAGAACTAGAAATAGAATGAAAGCTTAGGGTGGGGCCTCTGGTATAGAGGTGTCATACTATGGATGATGTGCAGAAGGGCGCTACTAGTGAAGTGGAGGCTGCATAGATACTGAAAAATATGTAGTGTTGTTGGTTGGCTACCTTCTTTTTGGTTGCTTTTTGGTTGTTGATTCGTTGTTGTTGGGTTGATTGTTGTGTAACGTTGTTATCTTTTTTATCAGCTACTTTATTTTGTAAAGGGTTTTGGACCCCTTCAAAACCTAGTTTTTACCTCCAATCAAAACAAGTGGAGTCTCCAAATGGAAAATTGGAGTTGCTAGATAACCCACGACCAGGCATCTATATAGGGGTTTCGCATGTGATTTTTTGGGTTTATAAATAAACCCCTAAAATCATAAATGAAAACCCCTAACTTGCAATTAGGAATGTATGCTTTAAATTATAGAGTACATGAAATGAAAAATTTCCACCAAATACTCCAATGTTGGGTAAAACCCAAATATTCTAAACCAAATCCATTAAAAAACCTTACTTCAAATGTGAAGAAATAGATTTCAAAGACTTATAAAAATAGAAAGAGAACAACCAAAAACCCTAACTTTCACTTGAAAAACATCAAATCATTGAGAAAAATCAGTAAACAACAACTTAAAATCTTTAACAACCATCATTGTAATCCAAAACAAATGACGTGAATGCGAAAAAAACCTGGGTTTGCTCCTCTTTTGTAGAACTAGTATTCGCTCGACCAACCTTCAATCACGCTATATCTTTGGCCAAACATGCAAAATTCCTGTGTTCGGATTTTTTTTTGCTTTTATATTGACATGTTTCAGTCAGAATGCATTCGGGCAAGTAGGTTTTGGCTAAAACCTACTCGATCGAATCCATTCCGGCCGAAACTAGTACGATAGAATCTGTACGCTTGGCCCAAAGGTTGACACAAGTCTGTACTTTTTCCCCATTCTTTGAAGGTCAACATCAAGAATCTTAATGTTTACTTTTGAATAAAGAATTTGATATCGTGTTATGAAATCAGTGACTTTCTCATCATCCTTTTGTTTACATTTCATTAGGTCACCTAAAGTCATCTTGGGACCCATATAAATTTGGAAGTGGTTGTAGAAGGCATCAATAAGTGAACTTTGAATGACTTTATTGAGTTGTTCGGTAAAGAGCAAAACCACTCTAAATTGGTATCCTTCAAGGATCTAGGGAAGAGTTTAGTTAAGAGCTTATCTTTGAAGATGAAATCACTACATAGTGTTGTATAAGTAGAAAAATGGCTAACAAGATCTCCTTTCCCACCATATTTCTCAAACCTAGGAACCTCTATACCTTGTGGCATTTGTGTTCTCAATATCTCTAGGGATAATGGATTGGTTTTGATGTATTGTGAAGGCTGGCCATTGTTGTTTTGATTTAGGGTTGTGATTTTTTGTTAAAGGGATACCATGTTTTGCAAAGGTGTGTTAATGATGGGATCATTTTTGGTATTGTAAGATGGATGGGAGTAAGGTGGAGTGGTGTATGTTTGCAAAGGGCAAGTGAATTGTAGGTTTGTAAGGGGAGATGATTGAGGAGATACAAGATTTGGATGCACAAAGCTAGAAGGATTCCCAACGGAAATACCTAAGGAAGTGTTGACATGGCTAGTAGGTTGAATGGTTGTGGTAACATGAGTACTAGTGTATGTAGGAATAGAGATGGGTATTATAGAAGGAGGAATTAAAATTCCACCTTGGATTTGAGATACCCCAAATATTGAGTACAACTATTCATGGTAGGGATGGTATTGTTAACATCATGCACATTGGTTGTAGGTAAGGAAGTCATTGTAAATGAGGTATGCATGTTATTATCCATAGGGGGTTGATTATCAACACTATTAGAAAGAGAGTTAGAAAACCCAAGATCCATAGCGAATGGTGTATCGCGGGATGACATGAGTCTCAAACTATGTCTCACAATAGTATTGCTAATAGGACACCAAGTTGTAAAGCTCATACAAGTTTTACAAACTCAATTCCAACTCAAAATGGAAAAAGGGTAAAGTGCAATGTAATGACCTAGAATGCTATATGTAAATGCAATTTTCAAATTCTAAATAAGGTAATTTTTTTATTACACTATGCAAAAATCTAAAAATGAAGTCTTGTAAATGCAATTTTGAAATCACACAATGCACTAATTTTATCAAATTAAGCTAGCTATAATCAAATTAAGGAAACAAAAATTTTGCAAACAAAAACAAAAAATTGAAAACATTAATCAGGAATGAAAAAATGAATATTATTATGCCCAAAAAATTAGAATGTGACCCTGATCAGGGACTCATTCACCTACGGCGAATGGGTCCTAGGTGAGGGTTTTGAAACAAATTTTTATAGATTTTTGAGTGATTTTCAGTAATTTCTAGATTCTAGTTTGTTCCAACAATTTTTAGTTTCATTTTTTTGTGAATTCAATGTGGAATACAAGTGAAAAATGTGACAAAATGACAACCTAGAAAACCTAATTTGATATGCAATTTTTTTCAATTTTCAAATGCAAGTTAATATGATATAATGCTATGCAATATGACTATTTTTTTGTATTTTTTCAGATTTAAAGAATTCAAAAATATGCAATCCTAAAACCCTTAAATGAAATGCAAAGACAAGACACCCTAAATGAGACCTAATTTAATGTAAAGAGATACAAATGAATGCAAGATCTAAATCTAGAATCAAAGAGGGCTCTAAAATCAAAAAATGCAATGATCAAACTCAGGTTCGCCAAATTGAAACAAAGAAAACTAGGAGGGTGTGTTGTTGTGGGTACAAAGGACCTATTTACTTATTTCATTCAAAATTCAAGATACAAAGTGCAAATGAAGAACAATAGAAAAATATGATAGAAACAATAATCAAAAGGAAGATCTGAAAGGGGAAAAAATGTGTACCTTTCACCAAAAGTCACCTTTTGAAGTTCACTGAGGACTCATTCACCCTATAGTGAATGGGTCTTGGCTAGGGTTTTTGGAAAATGCTTTTTGTGTTCTCTTCTGCTCGGTCTGCACTCCCTGATTCTAGGTGTTCACTATCGGACATCCAAAAATAAAATTTGTAGAGGAGTTTTCATGATTTGACAAGTTTTCTTACAACTTTGCAACTTTCTTCAAATTTTCTCTTCAAATGATCTTCAACCTAAAATTTGTAATCTTGCATCAAAGAGAGAAAAAGTGTTGTTTGTTAGGGAATGGGGGTTTTCCTTGGTCAAAACCCATTTTAGTAATTAAACCTTGTAATGAAATGAAACATGAAAGAAGGAATGATGAATGAACAACAATATGTAATAACTCACCAAACCTTATTAAAAACCTTGGATAACAAATCTGCAAACTTACATGAAGAGGCTTTAATGAATGCAGATCTTGATCATGAAACTGGATTAGAGATAATGCCTTGAATATAATCGAATTAATCTTGAACACTACATCAACATATTCGCTCAAACAACATGCATGATGCAATAAATGTTTAAAAGATGAAATGAATCTTGATTGCTACAATAATCTTTTATAATTTTTCCCTCGAATGCCTTAAAAATTCTCTTGAATGCTCTCTTGATCATAAACTTTCTATTAGGACTTCAACACTTGAAAATATTAGATCACAGGATGAAACATAGTGAAATGATGCCTTATTTATATGTATCTTAAGATTAATTCCCAAAATTCAAGTATCACAAGCTGACATTGAATTATAGATTTGAAATCATTAAAATACACCAAAAACATATTCAAAAAATAGGTCTTAGTTCTAAGTGAGGACCCATTCTCCATAGGGCGAATGTTTCCTAGGCCACTTACCCAGGACACACAATGGTCAATGTTAAACATTATGCTAAATTAGGGTCCTAGGTCTAAGTGAGGACCCATTCACTCTATGGCGAATGGGTCCTAGGTCACTTACCTAGGACACACATCTACCAAATTTAAGTGTTGTGTAATGGTATTTAAGAATGTTGATTTTTATCCCTTGGAAATTTCATTTAATTAGGCTTGGATTTGAATTAAAGGGGCCAATTAAGGTAAATTAACCTCAATCAATTAATAAATCCCTAGATTAATGTGAAAGTGTAAAGGTACACCTTACAACATAAAAAACAAGGCTTAATTAATTCCATTTAATTTAAAAGGTCCCTAAAGTTAATGTGAATATAAAAAACATATTACAAAACTAAATTAAGGCATAATTAAGCTCATTTTATTGTTAATTATTCCCCAATTAAGTGTGAAAAAGTGATACTTTTTCCTACAATACACATAACTATACAAGACTTCAAGAGATATAATTCTCGTTAATTCACTAATGTAAAAAATAACTACAACTCTTATTTCTTCATTTGGTGTATCATATGCTCAAGTTTAACCAAAAACATCACAACTAGAGCCACAAAAAAAAAATCATCTTCGTAGAATCAAGCTGATCTATCTTGAATAAAAAATTCCCCATTATCTTCAAAATACAAATTAACTCATCCTTTGATTGAGGTAGGTGTTCAAGTCTCTTGCTTGCAATAAACTTCTCTTCCAATTCAAATGTTATTATTCACAGGAAGGTGAATACCAATTTATAAATTTTATTCTATAACAATGGGGTGGAGTGATGAAATCAACACAAGCAACTGAAGAATATGCAACAAGGGTTAACTTCCTAGGTAACAAGCTAGCAAGATCACTAGCTCTAACACCACTGTGATAACCACCCTATTTTTTTGGAAAAAATATATTACAAAGCAATATATGTTCCACTTTCTAATCACCTAATTCCAAGGATGGGTAAGGTGAGAGAATACAGTGAAAGGATTGGTATAACAAGTTGTAGCAGCTGAAATGAAGCACTAGGTAGCAAGCCAACCTCTACCACTTATTTAGTGGAGTGTACATAAAATACTAGAATCAAATACACTTCACACTTATTTAGTAGAGTGTTTAGAACAAGTAATAATAACACCTCCACTTATTCAATGGGAACGAAAATTATAATGAGACCACTTATTTAGTGGGAATACACACAAAGCAACCACTTATTCAATGGGTTGAGTACATGTTGGGAAAATGTGTCTCAACCTTGCAAATTACATAAAGTACAATTGATACATCGATAATGGGGGGCATAGGGGGGTTCCCCCCTTGTGAGGGGTCCAAGGGGATCATCCCATTGACGGGGGGTTCGGGGGCCACGTGCCTCAATGAGGGCTTGGGGGCAGTTCCCCTAAAAGGAAAATTTTATTTACATTTTATTATTGTAAATTTGGACCATTCATCATTAGGTCTTAAATATGACGGATGATATTTTATTAGCTTGAATTTCCCTAAAAGGAAACCCTATTTTATAAGGGCATTATATTATGACTGTGTATTGTTATGTATTCTAAAGGTCTGATAGCGGTCGTGTTCCCTCTAGATCTCTAGTTAGTGACACTCCTATGAAAATATTTCTCTACAAGTATATTGTAATCTTTGTGATTTCTGAATAATATATTGGGTGGCTTTTGGAGTGTGGGGTTTTTCTCCTAAAAGGGTTTTCCCCATCTAAATCACTATTTTGTGGTATGTAGGATGTTTATGTTAATTTATGCTTAAGTTTTTGTAACTATTAAAGATTTATAAAAGTCTTGCAATCTCAAGATTAGCGTAGGAAGTTGTTTAGGAAGTTGTTCTACTACCTTAGCTTCCTTACAAGTGGTATTAGAGCTTGATCACCTTTGGTTTCAGTTGTGGGTTGTTGGTTTTTTTGAACTAATCCAGATTCGAGTGGGAGCTTGTGCAAAAGATACTTTGTGATCTTGTTGCAAGATTTTTTAGATGGCAAGTTCATCAGGGAGAATAGAGGTGGATAAATTTTCTAAAAATAATTTTTAAATGTGGAAGTTGAAGATGGAGGATCTGTTGATAGATCGAGATCTGTGGGATGTTATTGATAAAAAAATTTCAAGGCCTATAAATCCTACTTTGGCTACTCAATATGATGCTATGGATCATAAAGCCAAGGGTCTAGTAATATTGTGCTTGACAGACTCTATTTTAATCAATGTCCATGAAAATACCTCTGCACATAAATTATGGAAGAAGCTTGGTGAGATGCATCAAGAGAAATCTTTAGTGAACAAGATTTTCTTGAGGAAGAAATTGTATTCCTTAAGAATGGAAGAGGGTGGATGAATTACATATCACTTGGAAGCATTCAATATTTTGGTGGCTTAGTTGGCATCAGTTGGTGTTAAAATGGATGAGGAGGAGATATGTCAAATCTTGCTTTCTTCTTTGCCTGATTCGTGGAATTCTCTTGTTATGGCTATTGGGAGTGCTTTTGTTATATTGAAGACTAAAGATGTGGTGGGTCCTTTTCTTTCTGAAGAGATGAGGAGGAAGGTATCCATTAGTTCCAAGGAGGCCCTAAATGTTCATGGAAGATGTAAAGAAAAAGGAAAGAAGAATGAGTAGCATGATAAATCAAAGTCAAAGGGGAGATCCAAATCTCCTGGAAAGTCCAAAGTTACTTGTTGGAACTATGGTAAGCTTGGACATATTTGTAAGGACTACAAGGAAGAAAGGAAGAAATTTGATTTTGATTATGATCTGAGAAGGAAGATGATGATGCATTCATTGTAGCTTTCATAACTCGTGCAAGTAATGATGCATGGTTAATTGACTCAGGTGCATCTTTCCATATGACCTTTAATAGAGATTGGTTTTATGAATATGAATAATTTGATGGAGGCAAGGTGTACTTGGGTAATGATTCTTATTTAAATATTTTTGTCATGGTAAAATTAGAATCAGGTTTCCTGATGGTAGAATAAAAAGGATTAATGGTGTGTTGCATATCCTTGGATTGGCTCAAAAAAAATTATCTGTGAGAAAACTAATAGATGCAGGTGTGCAGGTAGTATCTTTTGATGCAAGACGTAAGATGGTTAGAGGTGCTATGGTGATTGCAAGAGGTGTCAGATATGGCACATTGTATAAGCTTGATGCATGCACTTTTGAGTGCAATAGTACTTCTATAAAAGGAATGTCTATGAAAGAGGTGAGGTTTTCATCTTCAACAGATGTTCATGGATTCTAGGTACCCAACAATGCTCTTTCTTCTAAATCAAAGTTACTCGTAGAGAAAAATATGTAATGGCACCAGAGACTTGGACATATTGGAGAAAAGGTTCTAAGGACCTTGAAATTTAAAAACCTTGTTGAAGGGTTTTCTAATTGTAATATTGAATTTTATTTTTGTGAGCATTAAATTTATGGAAAACAAAACCATGTTCAATTTTACTCGAGTTCTCGTAAATCTTATGGTATATTGGATTTTATTCATTTTGATGTGTTTGGTCCTATAGATATTCCTTCAATTGGTAAATCCACATATTATGTTTTATTTATTGATGATTCTAGTAGAAGGACGTGAGTATACTTTCTAAAGAGTAAATCTAAATTTTTTAGTTGATTTAAAGAATTTAAAGCAATGGTTGAGTTGTAGACTAGAAAGAAAATAAAATGTTTGAGGTTTGATAATGGTGGTGAATTTTACTTTAATGATTTTCATAGATTCCATAAAGATTGTGATATTCATAGACAAAAGACAACTCTGTATTCCCCATAGTAGAATGGAGTTGCAGAAAGAATGAATAGGACACTGATGGAGAAGGCTAGGAGTATGTTGAGTGGTGCTAGTCTAGAAAAAAGGTTTTAGGCTGAAGTTGTTGTCACTTCTTGTTACCTAATTAATGGATCTCCTACACCAGATTTTTTTTATAAGACACCTATAGAGGCATGGTCAGGTCACAAGCCTTCATTAAGACATCTTAGATTTTTTGGTTACAAGTAATATGCACATGTGCTAAAGGAGAAGTGAAAAAAATTGGAAACACAATGCTATGAAATATATCTTCATCAGATATAGTTATGGTGTGAAAGGATACAAGCTTTAGGATCCTGTTTCACATAAAATAATACATAGTAGAAGTGTTATTTATAGAGAAACTAAGCCTTCTTCTGTTATATTACAGCTAGAAAAAAGTAAATAGGAAGATGTGATTCAATTTTCTTCTGCACCTAAGAAAGTTGAATCGAGGCCTATGAATAGACAAGAAGTTGAGGAGAGGTCATCTAGCTCTAAATCTTTAGAATAGGAGGAAGAACCTCTAATTCAGCTTGGTCATAGGCCTACTAGGCATAGACAACCACTTGAAAGGTATTCACTTGATGATTGGAGATTTATTTTTTCTTAGAATACTAACATGCATGAACCTAGATCGATAGAAGAGGCATTAGGTATGAACGATGCAAAATCCTGGAAGATTGCTATGGTTGAACAAATGACAGCTTTAAAAAATAATGATTCATGGATCTTGTACCATTTCCTGAAGGATGAAGACCCATTGGTTGCAAATGGGTGTTCAAGAAAAAGATTGGTTTAGATGGAGGTATTGAGAAGTACAAAGTGAGGTTGGTTGTGAAAGTTTACTCTCAAGTTGAGTGTGTTGATTATGGTGATATATTTTCTCCTATTGCAAAAATGACATCCATTAGATTTTTGCTTTCTATTGTTGTTGCTTATGATTTAGAGGTTGGGAAAATGGATGTAAAAACTACTTTCCTTCATGGTGACTTGGAGGAGGATATTTATAAGACACAACCAGAGCACTATATGGTTAAAGGTAAAAGAAAATTGGTTTTCAAATTGAAGAAATATTTGTATGGCCTAGAACAGAGTCCTAGGATGTTGTACCAGAAATTTGATACATATGTGTTGAGTTTTGGATTTGAGCATTTTAAATCAGATCATTGTGTTTATTATAAAAATGACTGTGCTTGTTTCCTATTTATTGTATTATATGATATGTTATTTATTTGTAAAGGGAAAGGTATGATTTCAAAGCTAAAATCTCAACTTGCTGTTAAATTTGAAATGGAAGATCTTGGTGCAATTATGCACATTCTTGGGATGGAAATTAGAAGACATAGAGTGAATAGAAAGTTATGGCTTGTCCAAAGTTAGTATTTCAATTCAATTTTATAGAGGTTTCATATGCAAGATTGTGGAGCTACTCTGCAAATGACTAGTTCAGAGTGAATTGAACTTTTAATTGATAATGGCACTTGGTGCCCTATGGCCATGAATTTATCTATGATAGATTTTTTAGAGAAAAAACATACGACGTTTGACATCAAAATGGTTCGAAAGGTCTCATTTTTATTGTACAAAATAATTTATTACAAATATTTTTACAAAGATTTTTCAAAAAAAAAATATTAAAGCATTGAAAACATTAGTAGCATACAACAATACTCTTGTTAATATCCTTAAGGTTGTATTAGAAAATAAATTCATAAAATACTTGAATTTAGGTGCAAAAGAAACTATTACAATACTACAAGACATTATTGGGACAGGTTTGAAAATAGTTCAATTTGTACTTCTTGAAATACGTAAAAGAATAAAAGATGAATTACATAGGTTTGCGCTTTTCAATAAAGCATTATTTAATGAAAAAATGTCTAGGTTTCTTCCTAAAAATTCTTCAAAAGATAGGGGGAATGACGATTTTGACATCAATTCTATGGGTTTGGAAGAAATGGTGCGTGAAATTGAAGAATTCCTAATTTTCGAATTGCTAATAAAATTAAATAAACAATTAGCCCACTTAGTAGAACAACAACAAACACAAGATAAGTTCTTGAAAGTAGTGGCGGTATACTTAGTCAAACTAGCACTTTATTTTCCAGAAGAAAAAAGAAAAACAAGAAAAATATTAAAAAAAATTCCTTTTTATCCAGGAAATGATCCAGAGACAGATTAATTTTTATGGTTGCAAAAACATATGGTAATCTGTTTGATGGAAACATATCTGGTCTTAAAAAATTTGAAATATTGGTTTAAAAATCGTTGTTGTGGTTTACTCAAAGGAGAAGAATCTTCTCATTTTGGTTTTGGTATTCTAGTAGAATACGTGAAAAAACAAGATCACTACCAGTGTTATCAGATGATACAAGATTACCTAGATCAGATGATACAGGAGGACGTGGATAAGTTGATACAAGAGGACGTGGATCAGATGATAGAGGATCAGATACAGGATTAGACAGATCAGATGTCAGGAGAAGGCTGATCCATTTTCTTTTTAAAATCAGCTTGCAACTGTTGATAAATCTCTAAATTCACCAGATACTCTTCATACATCTGCTTAATTCGATCATGCATTGTGGTTGTCCAATTATTTGGATCTTCCAGATCCATATTTGGTTCAACCTGCATTGAAAATGGTTCTAATGGATCTTGTACAACTTCTAAAGAAAATTTAATATTTGACATAGGCCTGGTCCGAATTATTATGGGAAGCTGATCATTTTTTTTTGTACTCTCGATATCTGGTTGAATGTTTATCTTTATGATCTTTTTTGAGCGAAGCAGTTCTTCTATCTGTTGGATAATAGATTTCATCCATTCGATAATAGGGTTTATCCTTTCGATAATAACTTTTTCCCAATGGGACGTATAATTCCAAATCATTTCGCCAATAGAATCCCAAAATGAAGGCACTTTTGCCGGATTTCTGAAATGTAATTCATTTTTTGTCCCATATAGAGATAAGAAACTAGTTTTTTTTATCAGTGTCAATAGATTGAGGGCTATCTTCATACCAAGGTCTCAAGCAAAAAAGGATATACAATCTTTATTTGAATACCTTCTTTCACATAATCTTTGACCCAATCTTTAGGAACATCAACATCTGTTAATTCATATCCATCATAATTGCATTTGATATAAAATTCCTTATTTCTGTAAGTACAAAATCTAGATATTGAACTTCATACATAAATATTTCTCCTTTACTATCATTTACATTTACAAATAAAATACAAATGTCTATATCCACCTTTATTATAGTTAAATAAATAGAATTAAACTATATTTATATATGATACAATAGGACTACACAAGAAATCATTTTTTTAACATTTTCTAATTTGGGTAACCGTCTTCTATTGAATTGGAAAAGAAAAAATGTTAAATCATACATCTATTAGATCAATTAATGTCAATTTTCTAATAATAAAAATGTATTGATATGTCTTATATCTATAAGATATAGATCGATATGAATATTTCAATATTCTATCCTTTTGATCCACTTTCTCTTCACTTTCTCTTCCACTATTGGACTTGTTACCCGATTTTCACCTATGGGCTCAATCAGGCAGGGGTCTATTTTTCAAGTACTCATAAAGGCTAAATGGATTAACTTTTTCCTCAGTTCACCAAGACATCTCGGTCGCTGTGAAGTTTTATATCTCCCTCCGCATGGTTGATGGTCTCGCCGATAGTTGTTCACAAGGTTGGCATCAAGGGAAGAATCTGCGCTCAGGGAGATGTCCTTCCGACCGTTGGTGGTCTCCCCAAAATGGTCTGAGCTCGCCGAAAGATGAAGGCTTCGGCATGATGTCTTTCCAATGATGGGTGGTCTCACTGAAGGTTGTTCATAAGACTGTTGCATCGAGGGGACTCTATGAAATTTGGTGCCTTCGCTATGATGTCTTGCCGAGTGGTCACGGTCTCGCCGAAAGGAGGAGTCATCGGGGAGAAGTCCTGCCAATCGGCGAAAGTTGGTGCCTTCGCTATGATGTCTCCCTAACTTGTTGAGGTCTCGCCAATGGAGGGTACTCTCGCTAAGAGGTCTTGCCGACGGGGTGAGGTCTCGGTGAAATGAAAGGTCTCGGTGTAATATGTTGAGCTCGGCGGGATGTCTTGCCGACCGCGGATGGTCTTGCCGATACCGACGGGTCTACGGTGGACTTCGGCGAGACCTCTTGTCGAAGGCGGTAGTCTTGTCGAAAAAAGGAATATCGGTAAGACTCTTGCCACCCATTGTGACCTCTTGCCGACTAGGGGGCTCTTGTCGATAGTGGTTCACAAGGTTGAGCTCAGAGAGACTCCGAGCGGAAGATTTGAGCTCGGGGAGATGTCTTCCTGACCTGGTTGAGTCTCGCAGAAGGTTTATGCCTTCAGTATGAAGTCTTCCCAACTGATGTTTGTCTTGCCGATAGCAATGGGTCTGTTGCAGACTTTGGCGAGAACTCTTGCCGAATGCGGATGTCTAGGCGATGAAATGGCGATATTGGTATAACTCCTTCAGCTCGATATGAAGTCCCACCGACAGTCCCAAGCTATGTCGACTATCCTGTGAAGTATATTCGCATCAAGGAGACATGATTAGTGTCTCACCGACATGCAGTTTTGTCTGAAGGACCCTTGACTGCCCGGGAATCTTACGTGGAGTGTGTTCGCCCAATCAGAGAGAACTAAGGCAAACCATTGTCCATTTTTGACTGATTGACTACCCCTGTGAAGAAGATCAACAGAATGTAATCAACATGGATCTGCCTTACGATCAAAAATGATGGATCGTTCAGTGGACAGAGGTGTTTGTCTATAAGGATCTAAGCAAGATAAGCCTGATGTTGCTTCTCGAGGAGGGTCAACTTGTGGAAGGATCTAGAACAGGAGAAGAACAGAAAGGATGAGACCGCAAGGACAGCTGGGATGTCGACTGGCAGGAGTGGATCAAAATTTATGATAGCACTCAGAAACATGCAAAGCAGCTTTGATGGAAGTTCGAGGGTGGACACAAGGGCTAGAAGTTAATGCGATTGTTGCAAAAGATCAAGGAGGCCATTCCTAGAGTGACCCTTCACCGACATGGACAGCAGGGATACATGTTTAATGCAACATTAACTTCATTAAAAAAGATCTAGAGGCGGATCTTTCTGGAGGCTGATATTTTTGTAAGCCCTAGGGCAGGGGCCGAGACTTTTGTATATATGGCATTTTTGCCTCTTTGTAAAGGGAGTTCAGATTATGCATTCTAGAGAGTTAGTGATTTTTTCTCAAATCCTTTCTCGGCTGATGTATGCTTTGTAACTCAATCTTTGAAAGGAAACTCAATAAAGACCTTGATTATTATTGATTTCAAGCTTTTGCCTACCTCTTCTTTGCATTTTTGTGTTCAGTTAGCTGATTGATCAAGCTTTTAGTGAGGTAATGTTTATTTCCTTCAAGCTTTGTATCAGATTTCATAACCTTTTATGCATAAAGTATGTTTTCATAGATTGTAAATGGTGTCAAAAGATGTAAAAAATGAATATTAGATGTGAAGTTAGCTTTCCTTCTAGGAATTTCAGCACTAGAACCTGTTTATGAAACACTTTGGCAGAAATATATAGAAGTGAGTTGTGCAAATTTATCTTCAGTCATTGCAAGCAATTGTATGAAATCTGGTTTCAAATCCAAGTAATATCAGTTTGGTGTATCACCGTAGGGTTTAGTTTTCATTTTATGCGCTCCCTCTCCCTTTACCTTACAAAATCAGTAGTTTAGGTGATACCGCCAGCATAGGAACCCGGCCTTTTTCCAGAGGTTTGGTCTTATCTAGGTCTCAAACTTTTAAGATCATTCTCATGTTACACTGGATTATTGAATTTTACATTCAACAGGGTGCAAAATCCAAGTGATAAAAATTATGGCACGCCCGGTGGGACAAGTTCCACATTATATTGTTGGTTTGGTATGCAACCAACAAGTTTTAGACTTTACATAAGTCATTTTTTTTGCATACTTGGCGACTCCATAAAGAGAAAGAACTTCAAAATCAGTGCTTTTACAGTTTATGAGAAGGGTTCAGACAAGGAGTAGCTCAGTTCGTTTTGAATATTTGCAGCTATCACCACCCAGAAGACAAGGCAGAGCAGCAAAAAGGGCACCTCCTTCTAAGAGAGTGCAGTCTACACCACTTGGTGTTAGACCAAAAATTGTGTTTTCACCATCAAGAAGGAGAGGAAGACCATCTAAAAAACAAATTGAGAATCGTTCAGCCTCACCTAGCCTTGGAATAGAAAGGTCTCCTTTAATCAGTACAACTGCTTTTGCTAGTTATATATTTTCAAGTTCTGTTGTTGCAGCAAGTTCATCAATTGCAGTTTTTACAAATTCAAATCCACTTCTAATGGTTGCTCCCAGAAATCAGCCTTTTGTGCCATTTAATGGAGGTATTACATTAAATTTGACACAACACAATGACATTCCAATGGCAGCTTTGAAAAATTTTCCAACTTTCACTAGGGAAGATCAGACTACCCCGATTGAACATATACGAGATGTTGCTTTTTTATGTGGTGTGCACCATATCACACAAGAAGACGTAGCTATAAGACTACTTGCAGCATCATTCAAAGGAAGAGAATTACAATGGTTCAGGAGTCTTGGAGTAGGTTCAATTTCCACTTGGCATGAGTTGGGTGACAAATTACATAGGTAGTTTCAGGACAGGTCTAATAATCTATCTTTGTTGGAGCAATTAACTACAATGAAGAGGGCTCCTCAAGAGAAAATGAATGATTTCAATTTTAGATTTCAAAGAACCTAGGATAGAATCCTTGCAACAGTGACACCGCCTCCAGAATATGCATTTTTTTTACTTTTTGAAGGCCCTTAACAGCGATATAGCTGTTATGATACAATCAATGGGGGATGTTTCTCTCCTAGATGCATTTGAAATAGCAATAAGAGCGGAAAACAGCCTAATACAAGCTGGTAAACTTGTTCCTAGGCCACCAATGCCTATATTTCCAAATATTCATTTGAATATCCCTTTGCAGATACCATCTTTTGCACCCTTGCCACCTTTTTCAGTAGTATCAGCTGCTATTCCAGCTGCTATAACACAAGAAACTATTGTTTCAAGATCTTCAAATGAATTACAGGAAATCAAAAGTCTATTACAGACTTTTGGTAATAAGCTTGTGAGCTTGGAAAAGCAACAAGTATATAACAGGCCTTATCAACAGCAGAATTCAGGTCAGCAACAACAATATCAAGGTAATAGATAGGCTTATCAAGGCAACTACCAGGGCCCAAGACAGAGTGTAAACACAAGACCTTTTCAGGCTTATGCTCTAGCACTTGTTAGTGCAGTTAATGATCTTGTCCCTATTCAAAACAACCTAGTAGCAGATTATGAGTGGTGCTACCCTTGTAATCAACCTCACAATCAGGTCACTTGCTCAAATGGACTCATTAATCAGACATTTATGGTATAGAATGCCTTGATTTCACAACAGAATGAATTCAATGATGCATCTCCACAACACCAAGACCAGCTTACCAATGAAACTACCCTACTTAACTGGCAAGGTGAGGAATTCTGTGGACTTAATATAGATAATTCTTCAGTTGCAACTAACATAAGGGTGAAGAAAAGAGCTTTTGAGTTGGATCAAGCAGTTGATAAAGGATAAGATATAGCTGTAGAACCATCTACATCTCAAGGGACTCGTGGTTTGCAAAGAAATCAACAACTCCCAGTTAAGGAGCAGCCACACTTGCAAGCTGATCATGTTGGAATAAAGGTACATCATAAAATTAACCCAACTGTACCTTATAATATTCTTGATAGTATGAAAAAGATGAATGTAACGATGTCTATGTGGGATTCATTGGCTATCCCAGGTCAAAAGGAAATGTTACACTCAGTTTTGTCAAATTTTAAAGTGTCTAATGAATCTGAGTCTCCAATAGGTCAAGTCAGAACTGTGTTGACAAATAATCCTAAGGAAAATGATAAACAGCCCAGCAAAGAGGCAGGAAAAGAGGTCAAACCACCTCCATTTTACGTGTTGTAATCATAGGTGATAAGTTAGTTCATAACTGTATGGTAGATAGTGGAGCTAGTAGCTCTATAATGCCAAAGCAAATCACTGACAAGCTTAGACTAAAGTATTAGCCTTTAGAGAAATGAGTGATTCAATTGGATGGTACTTCTGTTAATACATTGGGTGTTATTAAAGATTTGAATCTTACCCTTCATGCTTGTCCGAATTTTTTAGTTCCTCAGGACATATGTGTCATATATCTCCCACCTTTCTTTTCTTTGTGCCTCTCAAGAGACTTTACAGCTAAGATAGGTGGTTATGTGTCAGCTGATTGGTCACATATGTTGTTTAGAACAAGATATGAAACTAAGGTTACCATTAAATTTGAAAAGTTGGCTAAAGATCATATTGAGCCGTATAACCCAAGTCCTATCAATGTTGCTCCTACTACTGCAGACACAAATTGTGTCATTTTTACTGAGAGTGAACTGGCTGCCGCTCAAGAAATTCAAGCAGAAGTTGTTCCTAATGTGTTGCTACATGAATGGGCAACTGAAAATGTGTTGGATAGTCCTGAAGACCTTATACAAGATGTCGGTATGGGTAATCATGTGATGCTTGAACCTGATGCAGAGGTTCCAAACCTTGAAAAGGGTACAGATCAGTTGTTGCAACAACAAAGTGGACTTTGGGGAAAAAAAAATTGATGGTTCTAGAAGCAAGAATGGAGCAGGTGGAGGTGCAATGTTGATTTCTCCACAGTGTGATAAGTATTTTTCAACCTTTTGTTTTGCTTTTGCATGTTCTAATAACAACACTGAATATGAAGGAATCATTCAAGGCCTTGAGTGGGCAAGGAAAAGAGGAATTGACTGTTTGAAAGTCTATGGAGACAGTGAATTGATAGTTAAGCAGGTTAGAGGGCTAAATGTTGCCAAGAATGATACTTTGAAGTCTTACAGAAATAGAGTTTGGGACATAATTGAAGAGTTTAATGCCTTCAATCTGATTTCTCTTCCACGAAGTCAGAATAAACATGTTCATAGACTTGCAACAATTGGAGCACAGTTTGATGTCCCAGGCGATATTAAAAAAGAAAAAATACAACAGTATGTTAAGGTGGTTATCAGGCCATCAATTCCTGATAACAACATTAACTTGCAGGTATTTGAAAGTGATGAATAGATTTTAACCTTTCTGCTCCAAGAAGATCAATTTTTTGTAGTGAACTAGGAAAAGATTAAACATCAGTATGATGATCAAGTGATACAGCTGAAGACAAATAAACTTCCCAAAGGGCTGGTTACCTTGGAATCCATATTCAATTCTAATGATCAGCTTAAGAAGAGAAAAGTCGGCATTCAAGTCAAAGAAGATCATTATGAGGAAGTGGAAATTTTTAAAGGTAAGCTTCTCAAATTAGGTAAGATTTGTTCAGCTGAAGATAAGAAAGCTTTCACTATTTTATGCCAAGAGTATCATGATGTTTTTGCTTGGAAATATTTTGATTTAAGAGGGTTTGATCCTCATATTGCACAACATACAATTGAGTTAGAACTTGGTGCCAAGCCTGTTAGGCAAAAACAGAGACCATTGAACCCCAAGCTTGAACCTTTAATGATCAAAGAGCTAACCAAGTTAGTCGAGGGGGGTATTGTGTTTCCAATTAAACACACATCTTGGGTTTCTAACCTTGTTCTGGTTAGAAATATGAGTGGTGAGATAAGATTATGTGTAGATTTTAGAGACCTTAATAGAGTGTCTCTGAAAGATCATTATCCCTTACCGTCTATGGAACAAATTCTCCAAGTCGTTGCTGGTTCAGAGATATTTTCTCTTCTGGATGGATATTCTAGCTATAACCAGATTATAGTCAAAGAGGAGGATCAGTATAAAACAACATTTACAACAAAATGGGGAACTATGGCCTACAAGAGAATTCCTTTTGGTTTATCTAATGTTGGTGCCACCTTTAAGTGTGCCATGAATATGGCATTTCAGAGTTTGATTCAGAAATTTATGTTGGTTTACTTAGATGACATAACTGTATATTCAAAGAATGTAGATGAACACTTGTCTAAAGCAAGTTTTTGAAAAATGCAGAGAATATGGAATATCTCTCAATCTGAAAAAGAGTTTTTTTGTAGTTCATGAAGGTAAACTGTTAGGTCACATAGTATCAAAAGACGGAGTTACCATTGATCCTGAAAGAGTTAAAGCTATACTTGAACTGCCATTACCTAATCACAAGAAAGGATTGCAGAGCTTTTTAGGGAGAATCAACTTTTTAAGAAGATTCATTCTTGATGTTGCAAATTTATTACAGCCTTTGACTGCCATGCTCAAAAAGAATGCAGTTTTCAGTTGGACTAAAGAAGCAAAACATAGTTTTGAAGAAATCAAGGAAGCTTTAGCATCAGCTCCAACACTAGTAAATCTAGATTTCTCTAAAGACTTCTTTTTGTATGCTTTTGGAAACATTAGTTCAGTTTCTGCTATGCTTGTTCAAAAAAATAGTGATAATTTAGAGCAACCAATAGCTTTCTTTAGTCAAGTACTTGTTGATTATGAAGAGAAATATACATTTGTTGAGAAACATGTTCTCGCTGTGATTAGAAGCCTAAAGAATTTTTAGCCTCTAGTTTCAAACAATAAAATTCATATTCTGGTTGCACACCCAAGTGTGAAAGAGTTTTTGTTGAACAAAGATTTGAGTGAGAAAAGAGCAGGCTGGATCACAAAAGTGATGGAATTTGATGTCAACATCAACATCACAAAACTTGTCAAAGGTGGAGGAATTTGCGAGCAACTTGCCTCAACTTTTGAAGATGCACAGAAATCAGAATCTGGTGTGGTTTTAGCTAATTTAGATGAGCCTCAAAATGTTCGGGGTGTTGCACCCACATTAACAGCAAGTTGGGTTCAAGAAATGACCCACTTTCTTTGTACTGGTGAATGTCCACCAGGTTTGGACAGAGCAAGACGAAGATATTTCAGATTGCAGTCAATTCCTTATGTCCTCATTGATAATATTCTTTTCAGGAAAGATCTGAATGGTGTCTTGTTAAGGTGTATTGATACTGATCAAACAGAAAAAGTACTGCATGAGTTTCATGATGGAGTTTCAGGAGGTCATTTTGCTCCAAGGACAACTGCTTGGAAAATCCTGAGAGCTGGTTACTACTGGCCCAGCTTGTTCAAAGATGCATATGCATGGTTAAGAAAGTGTATTAAATGTGCTTTATTTTCAGGAAAAGAAAAGCTTCCTGCTATGCCTTTACATCCAGTTCAACTAGAGTAGCCCTTCATGAGATGGGGCATTGAATTTATTGGGCCAATCAATCCACCATCCAGTGCTGGTCACAAGAGGGTGCTTATTGCTACAGAATATTTCACATGGTGGACAAAGGCAGTAGCTTTGAAAGAAGCAAATGAATCTTTAGTTTTGATTTTTTATGTAGATATAATCACTAGATTTGGAGTTCCTGACTCCATCATTTCGGATAATTCTCTTGCATTCATTGGATTAAGAGTCATAGATTGGGCTATTAAACACAGAATTCATTTGAATACTTCCTCCAATTATTACCCGCAGGGTAATGGATTAGCTGAAAGTACAAATAAAAATATGATCAAAATCATTAAGAGACTATGGAAGAGAATTAAAGAATTTGGCATACCACATTGAAATCTGCACTTTGGGCAGATAGAATAACCCCCAAGAGATTAGTTGGTAATTCTCCATATGTACTCGTTTATGGTAAAGAGGCTAGATTACCTCTATCTATAGAGCTTCCAGCTCTAGACATTGTTCACTAGTTGGAGATGTTTGAAGAACAGGACCCAATGTACGTGAGATATGCAGAGCTCATGGAGCTTGAAGAATCAAGAGATAAGGCAATGAAAACTTTGGAGTATCATCAGCTCCAAACAAAGAGAACATTTGACAAGAAAGCTACAGCCAAAAATTTTAAAGAAGGTGATATTGTTCTCAAATGGGATGTTCTAAAAAGTAGGTCGGGCCATCACACCAAGTTTGACAACATGTGGATGGGTCCATTTATTATCAAAGACTGCAAAGAACACAATGCTTACCAACTGGCCACAACTGAAGGTGAAGTGCTTCCTATCCCAGTCAATGGGATACACCTCAAGCCTTGTTTTGAGGTTTGATAAGTTCCTCCATTGTACATAATAGGTTAGGTTTTATGTTTTCAATAAGTGCTTCTACACTTTAGTTTAATTGTTGTTTCATTTCCTAAGTGTTGTTCAGCACAATTTGGTAGTTTCACTTCAGTTTCTTCGTTTTCAATAAGTTTCCAGCATCTTGATCTGCTTCATGAGTCTCAAGTGAGTTGCAGTCATGTGCGAACTGCTCTTGGTCTATTTCTGAAGTTTTTACTAAGTGACTCCGAGCCCAATGGACAAGTTTTGGCTACTAGTTTCCATGTTTAGTAGGCAAACATCCAGCAAAGGTCGCCAGAAATGTTACCCGATTTTCACCTACGGGCTTAATCAGGCAGGGGTCTATTTTTCAAGTACTCATAAAGGCTAAATGGATTAACTTTTTCCTCAGGTCACCAAGACATCTTGGTCACTATGAATTTTTATATCTCCTTCCGCATGGTTGATGGTCTCGCCGACAGTTGTTCACAAGGTTGGCGTTGGGGGAAGAATCTGCGCTAGGGGAGATGTCCTGTCGACCACTGGTGGTCTCCCCGAAATGGTCCGAGCTCGCCAAAAGATGAAGGCTTCGGCATGATGTCTTGCTGATGACAGGTGGTCTCACCGAAGGTTGTTCATAAGACTGTTGCATCGGGGGGACTCTGCGAAAGTTGGTGCCTTTGCTATGATGTCTCGCCGAATGGTCGCAGTCTCGCAGAAAGGAGGTGTCATCGGGGAGAAGTCCTGCTGAAAGATGGAGGTCTTAGCGAAAGTTGGTGCCTTCGCTATGATGTCTCCCTGACTTGTTGAGGTCTCGCTAACAGAGGGTGCTCTCACTAAGAGGTCTTGCCGACAGGGTGAGGTCTCGGTGTAATATGTTGAGCTCGGTGGGATGTCTTGTCGACCGTGGATGGTCTTGCCGATACTGACGGGTCTACGGTGGACTTCGGCGAGACCTCTTGCCGAAGGTGGTAGTTTTTCTGAATGAAGGGATATCGGTAAGACTCGTGCCACCCGTTGTGACCTCTTGCCGACTAGGGGGCTCTTGCCGACAGTGGTTCACAAGGTTAAGCTCAGGGAGACTCCAAGCAAAAGATTTGAGCTCAGGGAGATGTCTTCCCGACTGGGTGGAGTCTCATCGAAGGTTTATGCCTTCGGTATGAAGTCTTCCCAACTGATGTTTGTCTTGCCAATAGCGATGGGTCTGCTACAGACTTCGGCGAGAACTCTTGCCAAATGCGGATGTCTGGGCAATGAAATGGCGATATCGGTATAACTCTTGCAGCTCGATATGAAGTCCCGCCGATAGTCCCAAGCTATGTTGACCATCTTGTGAAGTATGCTTGCATCGGGGAGACACGATTAGTGTCTCACCGACATGCAATTTTGTCTAAAGGACCCTTGACCGCCTGGGAATCTTACGTGGAGTGTGTTCGCCCAATCAGAGAGAACTAAAGGTGAACCATTGTCCATTTTGACTGATTGACTACCCCTATGAAGAAGATCAACAGAATGTAAGCAACATGGATCTGCTTTACGATAAAAAATGATGGATCGTTCGGTGGACAGAGGTGTTTTTCTATAAGGATCTAAGCAGGATAAGCCTGATGCTACTTCTCGAGGAGGGTCAACTTGTGGAAGGGTCTAGAACAAGACAAGAACAGAAAGGATGAGACCGCAAGGACAGCTGGGATGTCAACTGGCAGGAGTGGATCAAAATTTATGATAGCACTCAGAAACATGCAAAGCAGCTCTGATGGAAGTTTGAGGGTGGACACGGGGGCCAGAAGTTAATGCGATTGTTGCAAAAGATCAAGGAGGCCATTCCTAGAGCGACCCTTCACCGACATGGACAGCAGGGATACATGTTTAATGCAGCATTAACTTCATTAAAAAAGATCTAGAGGCGGATCTTTCTGGAGGCTGATATTTTTGTAAGCCCTAGGGCAGGGGCCGAGACTTTTGTATATATGGCATTTTTGCCTCTTTGTAAAGGGAGTTCAGATTATGCATTCTAGAGAGTTAGTGATTTTTTCTCAAATCCTTTCTCAGCTTATGTATGCTTTGTAACTCAATCTTCGAAAGGAAACTCAGTAAATACCTTGATTATTATTGATTTGAAGCTTTTTCCTACCTCTTCTTTGCATTTTTGTGTTTAGTTAGCTGATTGATCAAGCTTTTAGTGAGGTAATGTTTATTTCCTTCAAGATTTGTATCATATTTTAGAACCTTTTATGCATAAAGTATGTCTTCGTAGGTTGTAAATGGTGTCAAAAGATGTAAAAAATGAATTTTAGATGTGAAGTTAGCTTTCCTTCTAGGAATTTCAGCACTAGAACCTATTTATGAAACACTTTGGCAGAAATATATAGAAGTGAGTTGTGCAAATTTATCTTTAGTCATTGTAAGCAAGTGTATGAAATCTGGTTTCAAATCCAAGTAATATCAGTTTGGTGTATCACCATAGGGTTTAGTTTTCATTTTATGCACTCCCTCTCCCTTTACCTTACAAAATTAGTAGTTTAGGTGATACCGCCAGCATAGGTAGCTGGCCTTTTTCTGGAGGTTTGGTCTTATCTAGGTCTCAAACTTTTAAGATCATTCCCATGTTACACTAGATTGTTGAATTTTACATTCAACAGGGTGCAAAATCCAAGTGATAACAGGACTATATAACGATATGTGATTATAATATTGTATTGTGAAATATTTTCTCCATGAAATAGAATTAGCTTCTTGGATTCCTTGAGGGTGAAATGGTAGACATGCGACACTCAAAATGTCGTGCTAAACAGCGTGGAGGTTTGAGTCCTCTTCAAAGCATAGATATTGTAATGTTTATTGAATGAGTAATTGAAATAATATCAACAAAAGAACAATCAGTTTTATTCTTAATAAACAAAACGATCACCACTGATAAACACAAGAATAAGAAATATTGACTGGACCGGGGGCACCTCCTTGGGTAAAGGATTCTACAGCCAGTTGACCAAAATGAGGATCCCAAATTGCATGAGCAATAGGTCTTATATGTAATGGGTCATGGATCCATGCTTCGAAATTAACTTTCCAAGCTATGTGGAACAAATTACCAAAGGTCCACATAAATTTATCGCTAACTGACCAAAATGAGAAGCAAAAATCTTTTGATAAAGGCGTTCCTCGGTAATATCATCATGACTCTCAAAGTCATGTGCAATAGCAATACCAAACCAAATACGACGAGTAGTTGGGTCCTGGGCCAAGCCTTGGCTGAACTTTGGAAATTTTTATGCCATAATGCTTTTCAAATACTCCTAGCCATTATCCTACTACAATAATTCTTGCAATAAAGGAATTGTGCACATCTATGTTAGTTTATCGAGAGTACAGAAAAAA
Source organism: Sequoia sempervirens (assembly GCA_007258455.2). Lineage (NCBI taxonomy): Eukaryota > Viridiplantae > Streptophyta > Pinopsida > Cupressales > Cupressaceae > Sequoia > Sequoia sempervirens. The sequence continues at coordinate 254,972,843 of VDFB02047230.1, read as the reverse complement.
ATGATCAACTTCCCGTAATAATTCAGACCAGGCCTACATCAAATATTAAATTTTCTTTAGAATTTGTACAAGATCCATTAGAACCATTTTCAATGCAGGTCGAACCAACCTGCAATTATCCTCCACGGGTACGTTCAGGAAAGGAATTGTACACATTCTCATAATTTGGATCTGGAATGATAAAAGGACTATATTTTCCATTCCATCCAAGATAGCGAAACAGAATGTAGAATATTTTCAAGGATTAGACCGATCTATCTAATCAAATCAATTAAAGATCCATGGATATCAAAAGATTCTTTTTCATCGTAACTAAATGTTTGACTGCTAGAACAGCAAAATTTGGAGTAAAATAGCTAGAAAACAGTGACTTTGGTTTACTTGAGTCACCGTTATTTTGTTTGAGCTCAGTGGAATTTGATTTCCTCTAGGATCACAATCAGTAGAAATAGGGAATGAAGTAATTAGAAATATTATATAGTTATTCCAATATTTGAATTCGATCTTTCTATAGGGATCATCTATCAAGTGAATAGGTATTCAATATTGAAGGTTGTTCACCTGAGGTAAAGAGGGAAAAAAGAACTACAAATAAACTAACATAGATGTTATGGATAATGGCTAAGAGGATAATGGCTACGTTCTCCTACAATTATCATTTCCTTCATGGGTACATTCTCCTACTCTGCCAAATACAAAAACTCCTCCATGAGCCTTAGCAATGTTGTTGATTAATTCCATAATTAACAGTATTTTACCCACTCCAGCTCCCCTGATTAATCCAATTTTTCCCCCACAGCGATAAGGAGCTAAAAGATCCACTACTTTAATGCCTGTTTCAAAGATTGAAATTTTGGTATCCAACTATGTAAAGGCGGGAGGAGATCTATGAATAGGAGATGTTGTGAGAGCATCTACGAGACCTAAGTTATCAACAGGTTCCCCAGGAACATTAAAAATTCTCCCGAGAGTAGTTTCACCAATTGGAACACTAAGTGGACCTCCTATATCAATTACTCTCATTCCTCCCATCAAACCGTCTGTAGCACTCATAGCTACAACTCTAACCTTATTATTTCCTAATAATTGTTGTACCTCACAAGTCACACTTATTGGCTAACCGGTTGTATCATTATCCTTAACGATCAACGAATTGTAAATTCTAGGCATATTATCTAGAGGGAAAGATACATCTAATACTGGGCCGATGATCTGAGAAATGCGTCTTGCCTTCTTTGCATAGTAATTCACTAGTTATTCTGGATGCTCGCCAAATCTAGAAGAACCCAAAGGTGATTTGTATTCCTCGAAAACCTCCACCTACATCTCCATTCAAAATTTATTGACCTACTATTGGCCAAACTACCTGAGCACTGGGTTTAATGTGAGTAGGATTGCCTAGCCATGCTTCATAATTAGAGAAATGAGCGTCGTGAAAGTACATCCCACTTAGCCAAATAAATATGATAGCTAATTGACCAAAATGAGCACTAAATACTTTGCGGGAGATCTCTTCCAAATCATTGGTATGGCTATCAAAATCGTGAGCATCAACATGTAGGTTCCAGATCCAGGTGGTAGTATTAGGTCCCTTAGCTAGTGTCTTTGAGAAATGACTGGGTTTAGCCCATTTTTCAAAAGAGGTTTTAATAGGATCCCTCTCCACTATGATCTTTACTTCTAGTTCCAGTGAACGAATGATCATTGAGTTCTCCTCTTTCTAGACGAGACATGAGAAAAAACCTGCCGAAATTTTGAAAAAAGAAAAAATATATATAAAAATATATATTCTCAACTCGTTCCTCTCTTTATTTCCTAGTTCAGAACTAGAGCGACAATGATATGGAAGTCGCTTTGAGGCAGGTTTCATATGCAATATTGTAGACCATTGTTTGTTCCTATTTTAGCTAGAAGAAAGTTGTCTATTTCAGATTGTCCAACATCCCTATCAGAGATGGAAGACATGAGAAAAGTTCCTTATTAGAGTGCAGTTGGAAGTTTGATGTATGCTATGGTTTGTATTAGACCAAACATTTCCCAAGCAGTGGGAGTTCTTTCTAGATATATGTCTAATCCTAGTAGAGTTTATTGTGGTGCAATTAAAAGAGTCTTCATATATTTGCATGGTACCTCAGAGTATTCCTTGTGTTATCATAGTAATATGATTGAAGATGAGATTTCTCTTTATATTCATGGTTATATGGATTCATACTAGGTTGGTGATGTTGGTAGCAGATGATCCATCAGTGCTTATATGTTTACTTTATTTGGTGATACAATTAGTTGGATGAGTAAGCAACAGGCTATGGTTGTTTTATCCACTACTGAAGCTGAGTATATGACAGCTCCTCATGCTTGTAAAGAATCCATTTAGCTTAAGAGACCATGTTCAGATATTGGAATAAAACAAGGTGTAGTGACAATTTATTGTGATAGTCAGAGTGCAATATGTCTAGCTAAGAACTTGACATTTCATGCCAGGACCAAGTACATTGATGTACAATATCATTTTGTTCGAGATATGGTCAAAGATGGTAGGTGAAGTTGGTCAAGGTAGAGAATTTGATGAATTTTGTTGATTCTTTAACTAAGCCTATGAGCATTGAGAATTTTATACAATGTTCAGAGACTACAGTCCTTTCGGCCCTTAACAATTAAGAGATTTGATGTTTATACCCCTCCTGATGCTCTTGCAAGGTGTTCAATAAGGGATATTTTTTGGGAAAATGTGTCTCAAACTTGCAAATTGTATAAGTTACTATTGATACGTCAGTGATGGGGGCATGGGGGGTTTCCTCACCGTGAGGAGTTAGGGGGATCATCCCTCCAATGGGGTCTCGGGGGCCACACACCTCAACGACAGCTTGGGGGCATCACCCCTAAAAGGAAATTTTTATTTATATTCTATTATTGTAAATTTGGATTGTTCATCATCAAGTCTTAAATATGATGACTAGTATTTTATTGTCTTGACTTTCCCTAGAAGGGGACCCTATTTTATAAGGTAATTGTATTATGGTTGTGTATTGCACGATGTATTTTGAGAGTCTGATAGCGGTCATGTTGCCTCTAGATCTCTAGTTGGTGATACTCCTGTGAGAAGCTTGCTCTACAAGTATATTTTAATCTTTTTAATTTTTGAATAATATATTGGGTAGCTTTTGCAGTGTGGGGTTTTTCTCCCGAAAGGGTTTTCCCCATGTAAATCACTAGGTTGTGGTATGCAAGATATTTATATTTATTTTTTCTTAAATTTCTATAACTATTAAAGATTTATAAAAATTTTGTATTATCCTCCTCTCAAGATCAGTGTAGGAATATGTTTTGCTACCTTAGCTTCCTTATAGTACATGATTCAAATAAGCTTACTAAATACACTAGCAATACTACCTTCCATTGTTTACAATGTTAGTTCATGAGAAACAATATCAAATAATGATGCATATGTTGTAAGTAAAGTGTTGATTAAGGTAAATCTTGTTGATATAAGTGTTGGTACGAAAACAACTTGTTGTTACACCCCACAATAGTGCCAAATAACATGCACCTAATCACCCAGCTATGAAATGGCGATATGATACCTTGAATAGATGAATAGGAGAGCTAGTGCAAGTCTAAAATTACACTAAATCATGTTGCAACAGGTTTGTATAGCTAGGATATTTTCCCAAAAATCTCATACAACTTGTCCACACACACCCAACATGAACAAGGACCAAAACACCACTTCAAATCATACCTGAACTTCACCCAATCTCATTGGAACAAACTATTAATTGAGTTTCAAAACTATACAAGTATGTTATAACATTGAAAATGTAAAACAAAAAGACCATGACATAATCTGACCCCTTTTGAGCAAGCTAATATCAAAGGTGCAAGCCAAAACTTGTGTAAACCGCCTTTAAAGATCAAGGTTCCACCTTTTATGATGAAAAAGGTATAAAAAATAAAGTTTTTCACTCTATGAGTTTAAATTCCCCTCCTTATAGGCAAGGCTAGCATGTGGTATGACCTTAAAGACTAAAACATTTCTCTTATATGATGTATGGCATAAAAATGAGGAGTAATGGCAACCAAATAACCACTAAAAAATACATCAAAAAACCTCCTTATACTTGCATCTCAAGTTGGTATGGCTTGTCATGGAGATGTACGATTTAACTAGTTATAAAAACTCCTCAAATCACCCAAAGTATCTTCAACAATCTCAATACAAACCCAATAAAAAATTTGCAACATTAAAACGCTACAAAAATCTTCACATCTGTAAACCCAAAATTGTAACTTCAATTTGTAGCACAACTATAATCCCTAGATAGAATTATCAAGACTAACTTTTCATGTCCTCAAAACTAGTTAATTCACAAGGGTTTTTTTCCTCGAGAAGATTTGGAAGAGCTCAACTTCAATCTAGTAGCATAACAATATCATATTTTCAAGTCTCCTTCAAAATGAGGCCCAACACCTCCTTATATAGGTTTTGGAGGAAAAATATCTAATTTCAAATTACAATAACTCCTTTATCGCTCAAAATAAACTTTTTGAAATATGAATATCATTTTATGTGCAAAGTACCCCTTATCTCTCCTTGGTGTCCACTTTCAAAATAGTTAATCATCTTTTTAAAAGATATTTCACTTATGCAATCACTTATACAAAATAAACATTAGAAACTTAAATGAACATTTAATTTATTTACTCAAGTTTTAGGAAGCACTGAAACAACATCAAAATCAAACTGTGATCACATTGGGATGATACTAAAGATGTAGGATGATTATCAAAGCCAATTGAGTGACTTAATAAAATAGACTGCTTCTCCAAGAAGTTTTGAGAAGCCATCAAAAGTCAAAAATCACTTCTAAAAGTGGCATAATGATCCACATTGCTTACTAGTTTATTTTTTAAGAACCAAAGTCACTACTAACCAAATGAGATAACTCCAAGAAGTTTGGATTTATCCCCAACTCACCAAGAAGCTTAGGGAAAACTAAAAAGTTGAGCTAAATTCTCAGAAATCAATTCTTCTCAAAATGGGAACATTATAATCACACACCCCAAGAATGATCAATTTGAGTTTAAAAGGGCTATATATAGCCTTAAAAATATGAAGAATTCAAAAGAAATTAGAGAAATGAAGAGACAAAAGAAATTGGAATATTATGGGATGTATTTTAGAGCACAAGAAAAACCACCTCCTTTAGTAGGGGGATTTCAAAACCACCTTGACTATTTCAAATTCATTATTGAAAGTTGTGAAAATATTGGTTTTGATAAAAAAAAATCTTCCAACTTTTGGAAGCCCTTTGCATTTGAACTCAAAACATGGCGCTTTTTTTGAATTTGCATAATTTTTTGAGAGGAATCAAAATATGTGGTAATATTCAGATTTTGGTGGCTTGTAAGACTTGATTTTGGACCTGCAACAAAATGTATTCACTTTTTCATGGAGTCTAGAAGGAAATTGGATCCTTTTATGAATCACGCCTCCTTGACATAGAGGCATTTTATCCCCAGAAGTTATAGATACTTAATAAGAGAGGAAGGATGAACCCCTCAACTTATGACACATTTTCCACCTTGCCTTGCTCCCAAAAATAAGTATTAGCCAAAATATAGAAGATATTTTTGTCTAACTACTTGTGTGATGTAGTGATAAAGTGCTTGAACATGAAGAACCTTGAACATTAGTTTCTCCAAGGGGACGATCCATGTGTTTCACTCATCATCTTCTCATGAAGATTTATGACCTCTCTAGACTGGTTTTTTCCTACATGAGCAAACATAAAGTTCTTTCCACCCTTGATGAGATAGCACTTGTTTTTCCTTTTCTAATACATCACTTTTCATTTATAGATGTAGGGGCTACCAAACACAACACCACATCCACACAAAGGAGCAATAACTACAACTTCATCAACAAACTTGGAACCAACAACAAACATCATTGTACATTGCCTACTCTCATGCACATTAGCACCTTCTTAGATCCAACCCAAAGCATAAAGCATGGGGTGTAGATAATTTTCTAGGTCAATTATTTTAACCAAATCTTAGTAAATTAAATTATCTTGAGAACAAGAATAAAAAATTGTATCAATATTAACACCCTTAACTTTAATTTTTATGTTAACCAATAATTTTTAAGCTAGAAAACTAACTTTATTAGTAGTGCAAGTGATTCTAGAATCCAAATTAGAAGTGAATTCAATTTATTTAATCTCTTTATTCTTTTTAATCGTGATATTAGAGTTTTTATTACCCTTCTTACTTTGCTTATGAGGCATTTTATTTAGATGCACCATCTAAGAAGAGGACTTCAAATGACCATCTTTACCACAATGATCAAAATGTGCAGATTTCTTTTTGGTATTCATGGATTTTTCCTTCTTAATCTCGAACTTGTAAAGGATGGAGGATTATCTACTTCAAGATAGTGAGCATGGGTGAATGCATCATCTATGTTCATCCATTCTTTTGAATATGGCTATGAAGGACTCCAATATAATTAATAAATACCTCCTCATCTTGCACATTTTTCAACATTTGTACAACCCTTCTACAAAATTCACTAGTTTACTCATATGCATGTTGCCCCTCTTTCTATTTCAAAAATTGTCATTCCATACATTTTCCGTCTTTATGGAAAATGGGGAAAAAAATCATAATCAATTACTTAAATTAATCCCATGAACCAATTGGAACCTGCTTTCACAAAGCCATCGAATTTAAGAGACTCTCAAACCAATTTAAAGGATGCTTTGTTAATCTCAACCTAGAATAGAATATATTTTGTTGTAAAGTAAAGTAATTCATGCTAATGAATAACCTTCAAGTGTGCCAACCAATGGTCAAGTTACTTTGCATCTACATTTCCTTCAAACGATGAAATATCAATCTTAGGCTCTATTTCAAATAAAGGTTTTCTTGGAAAATTCTTCTCACCCTTTTATGACCCCTTTTCTTCATTAAAATAGGATTTGTATTTATCCAACCTTTCCACGAGTGTATCCATTAGGCTCTTCATGGTTTCCATTGATTCAAAAAGACTTTCTATGCCAGCTTCTATCTTAAGGAATGTTGCTTTAGGATTTAAATAATCTTCTTATCTTACCATGCTTGTCAACTTACTTCACTCCCCATGGGATTCAATGTATTTTAACAAAGGAAATATTCCTCCACTTTATAAGAGCCTCTATAATGTCTAATTATCTTGGTGCTACTAGGTAGACACACATATTAAAGGGTGGAGTCCTAATTGAACAGTTCATCATTCACAAGAGGTTAAATTTAATTATCAACTAGCGACTCGTAAACTTTATACAGTGCTGGAACAATATATGCATTCATGGATCCTAGGCACATCCTATATCAATGGAGTATAAGAAATTACACATGTACAAAAGATTGCAAAAGCTAGAAAATGAAATGAATTGCTAATTCATAAAATAGGGGAAAACAAATATAAATTGTTACCTTATGCTACAATACATATCAATTAAGACTGTAACTGTCAACTATTAAAACTAAACTAAAATATCTTAACCTAACTAGTTCCTCTAGAGTATGAAACTGACATGAAGCTACAAAACCACATTCATGAATTACAATACATGTATATAACTAGAAACTACTTAACTAATTTCAACAATGCATCATTTAATCTAACAACAAAAAATTAAGTGGATTAGTAGTACCTCAAGTGGCCCTTGCTTGAGTTTTTGTTTCCATAGAAGATGCCAAACACTCACTACTTAATCAACAAATCATGATATCAAACTAATTCCCTTTGTTGCATATAAACATTGAACTCTTACATACAATCCAACAAGAATTTGTTGAATATCTATTATTCAATAACACATATCTATTGTTGTAACTGGTAACAGATAAAAACTAGCTTATCATCTTGATTAAAAAACAACTAAAAAATCTGAATGAATGACTAGATTGACTCCTCAACAACAAGTCCCACTATATAGGGCTTATGAGGAGTTTTATTCTTCTAGGAATAATAACAAACTCATAAAGTATTTATCCACTCTCCCTCAAAGATAGGCAAATGAATTAGTCTTTAAAACAAAAACAATAATTATGAAATAGGATTGGAGAAACCAATTTAGAACTCTACGCCTAATGGTTAACTGCTATGACAGTGACATTTTACTAAGAACAGTTACGTCATAAATTAATCCCGTTGAGAATAGACTCCTCTTCCTAGTGATCTTATTCGATGAATAAGATTATGATTTGGTGACTCATGATTGATCATTAAAATATCACCTTCATTCTCTTTTGGAAGTGACACTTGAGCTATTTTTCCTCCTCCTCTGTACCCATTTGTAGTCCTTATGTTGTTGGCTGGAAAACTTGTTGCAGGTTAACAGCCTTTTTTTTTATAAGATGTTAGTTTCATTCCTAAGGGATCCACATTATTAACAATCATACATTCATGCATTCACACATACATATATCAACATATCATATTTCTATTTCCACATACTTGAAACTGCTTAAAAGTGTATGAAAGGCATATAAAATATATATAAGGTCTTGGGAATGTCTGTGAAACTTAGCAAATGAAATGATAAAAACATAAAATAGTAAACAAAAACTAGCCATTAATTGATCCAATAATTTCCCCCCAACTAAGATATTCCTTGTCCTTAATCATTTTTAAGGTTGAAGATTATATTGTAGGGCCATCTGTTTGAAATCTACCACACAATCCACTCATTTTCCCTATTTCAAGTAGTAACCTTTTTTATCTAAGAGATTTTCCAACATTTTATTTTCTATTTCTTCTTCTTCCCTTCATTTCATCCCTTTCCAATGTGGTATAGGGAATAGGAGGATATGAGAATGGAAAGTAAGTGGGAACCAAGCAACTCCATTTCTGTAGGTAATTGAAATGTACTTATGTGACTGTGATTTTAAAAAATTACACCTAGGGGAATTTCACATTTTAGCACTTTGCCTAGCATTTATGAAACCTAAACACATTTATGACAAAAATCCCATGGGTTGGAATTTCATGATTCCAACTCCATGTGGTCCAATGGTGAAGCAATAGCAGTCTATTGACCAATTTCCCGAGGACTAGCATTTTGGACGCCTACGCAGTATGCTAGCTTCCTAGCGGTTTTTCGATATTGAAATGGGGAATCTTGAATCCTGGGTCTTGACACGTGTCTTTGCAATCAAGTTCTCAAGTGTAACAACTCTTTCAGCCCTTTCATGCAACAAAACCCCTCTTTTTCTCTCATTTTGGAGGTTCTCTCATCCATTCAAGGCTCTCTCCGCAACTTCACTTCACTTCTCAACCTCTTCTACTCTTGGCAATAACACTTCTACAAGTGAAGCTCTATCAGACTGAGGTCCCTCCAACAACCAAATCTCTCTATAAATCATTCAACGGTGCATCTGTGTGTTCAAGAGGGGGTCAAGGCCTGTTGGTAACGCTCTCTCACTCTTTTCTATTTGTGAATAGATTAGATCTCTTTGTTCATTTACTATTTGGTGGTGTGGGTTCTCCTCCTGAAGTGGGGATTGCTTTCACCACTTCCTTTTGTCCATTTTGGTTACCCTCTCTATCTATCCAACTATTCGTGGAGGTGGGAACACCAAAGTGGGGCATGAGGATTTGACTACGGCAAGCCTCGAAATAGCCCAACATTTTTCCTCGTCCGTATTTTGTGCAAGTTGTTAAAGTGGAGCTTGGAGGAAGGATTTGAATGATCAATTATTTGTAAGCTCCCTCTTAGCTCTCCTTGTGTTTTCTTTCAAGATTTTGTCTTCTACCTCTTCATTCTATTGGACATAATTCTGATTTGGATTAGATAGTGAAGCTCTAATCAGATTGTTTACATTTTGAGTTCTCCATTGCTAAGGATGCCAACGCATCTTTTGGACTCCAGCACACCGTGTTGGCATCCTGATTCTATGATATAGTCTTTTGGTTGAGAGCTCTCCCTCTGGAGGTAGAAACTAGAAGCTTCACTTTCTCAAGTTCTAAAGTAGTATTTTATTATAATTAATCTAGATGTACTTTCTTTGCAATTTCTTTATTTAGCTAGTATTGAGGTGGTTAAGGGTAGTTTGCTCCCTGGGATTCTCTTTAGAACAAGGAGACTCGTGAGCAGTGAATCCCCCTTATCTCACATTTTGGTGAATCCAATGTGAAACATGTCGGATCTATTTCAGCAATGTTTTAATGTTTATAATGATGCTTTATCTAAGGAAGATTTTGATATGTTGGATGAATCTCTAGATGATTTCTTAGAAGAATCTTCCTCTACCCGTAGATCTTCTGAGCAAACTTCTTCTTCACAAGTTGAAGAGTCATTGAACGTTGTGGTGGTCTTTGTGGCTTCTCCAATCCCTAAGAAACCCATTATTTACTTGACTCTGGCTAGTCCCTCTCCTAAGAGTATTCATTTTATTTTTGAAATTCCATATCACAATGATTCACCAAATTTATATTTGAAGTTTTTAAAAGCTACAAACTATGCTTCTTATAATGTTATTGGGTACACATATAATATAAGAAGAAACAAACAAAATTTAGATCAAAAACATTTTGTTCCTACACCTCAACCTACTCAAATTCCTACTTCTTTATCACCCTCTCAATCAAGTCTTCCTTCAGCACCTAAACCCATGACTAAAGCACTTGGCGATTATGATCTTGTCGAGCAACTTCACATTACTCCAACTAAGATCTCACTTTGGGATCTGCTTTAGACCACTCTGTTTTATCAAGGTATGCTTTAGGAAGCCTTGCAAAATATCCTCTTGCCTAACTCCATGAGGTTGATGGATGTTAATGCATTGATGGCCCATATTCATGCAGATTTGTTGAATATCATGTTCTATCTGAAGGAACTCTTGCCTCTAGATATGTAGAAGCAAGCAAATCCTTTGATGATTATAGTTAATGTTAATACTATTAGTATCAAGTGTACCCTTGTTGACACTGGTTTGGCTCTCAAATTTTTTGGTATAGATCTACTACCCAAGGTTAAAGTTGATTCTTCTTTTTTAGCTACTCCTTTGTATATTAATGGCTTTGATAATGTTGGGCAATAAGCTCTAGGCATGATAATCTTGCCTCCCTATTACCTTACCCACCTTGATTTATGTGATGTCTAGCCCCTTACCTTATAATATTCTTTTGGGGAAACTCTAGATTCATGCTGTGGGTGTTGTAACTTCCAGTCTACATCGTTCTCTAAAGTTTGTTGCAAATAATCAAGTAGTCACAGTCAAAGCTAAACCAGAAGCTATTCACCAAGTTGTGAACTAGTGGCTACTATTCAGGCTTCAGTTGTCTCCACTCTCAATAATTATATCCCATCCCTAACTTCTAATGTGATGGCATGCTCCCTGGTGATACCCTCTGTGGAGGTTGTCCCTGAAGTGAACACTGCTAAAGAAGAACCACCTAAAGAAAAAAGTCCTAAGTCCTCCCTATCTACTTCTTCTGAATCTAATGCATTTCTTGGTGATGATTGGGGATCCTTGGAGTCTTTTAATTCTTTATTTTGGAATACAAAGTGAATCCCGCTCATCTAAAACTTCCAATAACCTTGAATTCCTCTGATGAAGTGGATAACACTTTCATTGAGAAGGAAAGTTGTGATCATATTTAGGAGACCAGTCATTCCCCTACCGAGGATAGTCATGTTCTTACTAAGGTTAATGTTTGTGAATAAAGTAAATGAGATTATTGTGCTCTTGTAGATGCATTTGATGTCCACTGGTGGAATGATGCTCTCTACTTGGAATCACCACCTTCTGATGTTTTGCAAAAATGCTATGGGCAAAAAGGCCTTGAATGTATTGAGCAAGGGATCCAAGTCCGTTTCCAGTTTAAGCCTCATAAGCACTAGCTGGGTTTGGGATGCTCTACTGAACAATCTAAGTAGAAACCTTGGTGGAGTGTTAACATGATTTCGGTTGAACCTCTTAATTTGGTCCATCCTAAATTGATAGACGATGGGGCATAGGCAGAAGAAGTTCCCATAGATGTTTTCTCTTTGGATGAAGCACTTGAAGAATTGTTAGGTGCCTACTCCTCTTTGCCCACTTTCAACCATAAGAGATGATTCCCATATCGCTTGAGCAAATAGGTGTATTTCAGAGAATATGTCTTGAATGTTGATGAGGAGGATCCTCTAGCTAATGTTTAAAATGGTGTTCAAATACCCCATCTTGAAGACCTTATTCCCCTCCTCAAAGGGGATACTACTAAATTCTTTACAGATCCTAATTCTTCTGAAAAGGTGATTAAGACTGGGAAGTGCCTTTCTTCTAAGGAGGCTAAGGAGCACTCTGACCTTCTACATTCTCATCTTGATATTTTTTCTTGGTCATATGAGGAAATTTTTGGTATTTATGAGTCTATAGTGGTTGACAATATTTTTTTATGTCCCAATGAAAAGCCGGTTAAGTAGAAAATCCAAAAAATCAATCCTAAGGTTGCATTGTTGGTTAAGACCGAGATAGAGAAGTTGTTGAAAGCAGGCTTTATATGTCCAATTGACTACTCACCTTGGTTCTCAAATAACGTTTCCATTACTAAATTTGATGGTCGTATTCACATATGCATTGAATTTAATGATTTTAATAAGGCCTCTCTTAAGGATTATTTTTCATTACCTAATATAGATATGGTTGTGGATTTGACTGCAGACCATGCCTTGTTATCTTTCATGGATTACTTCTTAGGTTATAATAAGATTTGTATTAACCCAAAAGATTAGTACAAGACAACATTTACTACCCCTTTGGGTACCTTCTATTATGTGGTCATGCCCTTTAGGTTAAATAATGCAGGAGCAACTTACCAATGGGAAATGACCTTAATATTTCATGACTTCATTCATAAAATTCTAGAAGACTACATTGATGATATCTTGGTAAAATCTATAACTTGTCAGGATCACGTGGAGAACCTTCATCTTATTTTTGAAAGGCTTTGACTCTATAAGATGAAGCTTTTAATCCTCTTAAGTATGTTTTCAACATAGATGCAGGAAAACTTTTGGGATTCATACTCATCGTGGAATTGAAGTCGACACAAATAAGATCAATCAATTGTTAACATGCCTCCACACAAGAACATTATTGAGCTGCAAATTTTACAAGGGAAGATTCAGGTAATTCACAGATTCATAACTCAAAAGGTTGATTGTACCCTTCCTTTCACTCATTTGTTAAAAAATTATGTTCACTTTATATGGGATGAAGAGTGCCAGAAATCTTTTGAGTCAAAAAAACTTATTTGGCCAATCCTCCCATACTAATGTCGGCTATGCAAGATAGACCCTTTTTGCATTACCTTGCTACATCACCATATGCTTTGGAAACCTTGTTTGCTCAATATAATGATGCCAAGAAAGAGAGGGTGGGTCTACTACATTAGTTGTGTCCTAGTTCATTATGAAACTCATTATTAATTCATGGAGAAGCAATTCCTTGCTCTCATCTTTGCAATGCAGAAGCTTAGGAACTACCTTCTTCATGTTGAAACACATGTCATTGTAAAAAGTGACCTTCTAAAACATATGTTCTCTAGTGCCAACCTTGCTAGGAGGTTAGCGAAATGGGTAATGTTGCTTTCTAAGTTTGACATAAAGTTTGTTACTCAAAAATCAATAAAGGGTCAAGTGGTTGTCGATCAATTGGCAGACGCTCCTTCATCTCACTCCTTCCCGGGTTGGGATTTATTCCCCGATGAGAAAAATTTTGTGATCAATCATGACCTTCTATGGAAGATGTATTTTGATGATCAAGATGTCAGACTAGCTCCACAGCAAGCGTGGTTCTAATATTGCTTGAAGGTAAGCTGGTCCCTCCCTCCTTTCGATTAGACTTCCCTTGCACCAACAACATTGTTGAGTATGAATCCCTAATCATTAGCTTGCGTGCTACGATCGTGCAAAAAATAAATCATCTACATATACATGGTGACTTTGAGCTCATTGTGAATCAGATTACGGGAACCTATCAGGCTAAGAAAAGTAAGTTGTCTCGGTATCAAGACCTTTCTTTTTCTTTGCTTAATCAATTCTCCTCTTTCACAATAGACAGTGTTCCTAGGAGAGAAAATTGACACGTGGATGCCATGGTGAGTGTCGCCTCCCTAGTACCTTCAGATGAGGATATGAAAGAATACCACTTTATGGTTCAAGTCTTTAGTCTCTTGTTTCTGATAAACTTGAATCTAACACTCCTATGTGTTCTCACGTAGACTTGGGAGAATGGTTTTCTAACATCTACAACTATCTGAAGACCAAAAAATTTCTTGATGATGTGATGAAAAATGATCACACTTGCATACAAAAGCTTTCAGTCCATTAAGTTGTCTTGTCAGATGTTCTCTATCAAAATTCTTACAACGACTTGCTTCTTCGATGTCTCACTAAAGCGGAAATACCCCTTGCCCGTTAAGGAAGCCCATTTGGGTTTCGGGGGTGGACACTTTGGCGGTAAATCCCTGGTGCAAAAATTAATCAACATGGGGTACTTTTAGCAAATGATGGAACAAGACTCCTTCAATTTTATTAAAAAGTGCCTACAATGTCAACAACATAGTTATCTTATTCATGCTTCTGCAAAAGAGTTACAAAACCAGACCTCTCCTTGGCCATTCGCAAAATGGGGGTTAGATATCATAGGGAAGATATCATCTCCTTCTAAAGGACACACCTTTATCATTACTACTACAAATTACTTCACAAAGTGGGTCAAAGCCATCTCGCTTCGATCTACAAATGTTGAAGCTATTTGTATCTTTATTCTAAACAACATCATTACTCATTTTGGGTTGCCTTCTACAATTGTCTCTAACAATGGTACGCCATTCAAAAACAAGGAAGTAAGGATATTCCTAGAGAAGTTTCACATTCAACATATATTTTCTACACTGTATTATCCTCAATCTAATGGCCAAGTGGAAGCGTCTAATAAGACTCTTGAGCTCATCCTTTGCAAAATAGTAAATAAACATGCTAAAAATCACCAAAAAATGCAAATCAAGAAGTTCTCGGGCCTACTTGGTCCACCTGGATACCCTCGGCTATGTTTGCACATAGTTGGTCCAACCTGGGTGCCTCATACTTTCATTTGCTCAACATTTTGCTGACTTTTCTCTAAAAAAATTCAACAAAATCTTTGTGATGAATAATGCAAATGACCCTTTTTGAGGCCCACCTAGGTATATATAGGCCCCCTAGGGCCCATTTTCCCTAGAGCTCATGGCTCACTGATTTCTCCTAATTTTACCCCACTTAGCTAGGGGTAAACTTAGGAGGGAGCATATAGTCACCTCTTTAGCATATTTTTTCTTTTGAATCATCAATTTTTTTCTTGATTATTCTTCTCACCATTGTAGCTTCTTCCAATTTTTGGGATTGACTTAAAATTGAGTTTTGTAGAATAAAATTTTGTGCAATTTTTCACAAGCCCTGCACTTCTTGCTAAGTTTGGTCATTGGGGGCATCTTCAGTACTAGTCGACTCAACCTCTGCAGTACCCTTTCTAGCACACAAATTTGTAAAACTTCAAGTTTTGGGTGGAATTTTTCATTTCTACTTTAGTGTGGCTGATTTTTCCAAAAGCAAGCCCATTAAAGTGGGGGTAAAATGTGATGTCACAAAATTACCCCTAGGGGCAATTTCACATTTTAACACTTTTCCTAGCATTTTTGACACCTAAACGCATTTATGACAAAAACCCCATGGGTCAAAATTTCACGATTCCAACTCCATGTGGTCCAATGGTGAAGCAACAGTAGTCCATCAACCCATTTCTCGAGGACTAGCATTTTGGACGCTTGCGCAACGTATGAACATTTGCGTGGCATGCTAGTGTCCTGGAAATTTTCTAAGTTTGAAATGGGGAATCTTGAATCCTAGCTCTTAACACGTGTCTTTGCAATCAGGCTCTTGGGTGTAATGGCTCTTTCTGCCCTTGCATGCAACAAAACCCCTCTTTTGCTCTCATTTTGGTGGTTCTCTCATTCATTCAAAGCTCTCTCCTCAACTTCACTTCACTTCTCAACCTCTTCTACTCTTGGAAATAACACTTCTATAAGCGAAGCTCTGTCAAACTAAGGTCCCTCCAATAGCTAAAGCTCTCTAGCAAGCATTCAACAGTGTGTCTATGTGTTCAAGAGGGGGTTGAGGCCTATTGGTAACACTCTCTCACTCTTTTCTATTTCTGAATAGATTAGATCTCTTTGTTCATTTACTATTTGGTGGTGCGTGTTCTCCTCCTGATGCGGGGATTGCTTTCATGGAGGTGGGAACACCAAATCAAGGGTTTGACTATGACAAGCCTCGAAACAGCCCCAACATTTTTACTTGCTTGTTTTGTGTGCAAGTTGCTAAAGCAAAGCTTGGAAAAAGGATTTGAATGATCGGTTGTTTGTAAGCTCCCTCTTAGCTCTCCTTGTGTTTTCTTTCAAGCTTTTATCTTCTACCTTGTCATTTTGTTAGACAGACCTCAAATTTGGGTTAGATAGTGAAGCTTTGGTTGTCTTGTTTACATTTTGAGTTCTTTTTTGCTAAGGATGCCAGTGCATCTTTTGGACTCCAACACATTGCACTAGCATCCTAATTCTGTGTTGTAGTCTTTTGGCCGAGAGAACTCCCTCTGGAGGCAAGATGTAACATCCTACTCCTTACATGGAGTTACCATGAATTATTCACCAAACATTAAATAACTAAAAACATAGGTGAAAAGAGAAAAAAAAAATTAATATGGAACATGCTTCTGCATAATTGTTACCATAAAGATATAACTAAATATTTATACAGTATTTACTATCTGAAAAGAATAAACATCTAACACTTTTGCATTTCAATTCTATGATTACAATTTAGTAAACTATATTCAAATACTAAAAGAGAGTTAGGTCAAAGATCCTTATCTGGATTATGTCTATATTCCAAGACTTGGCATGTCATCTGCAAGAGGGAGAGCATCACCCAGGTGTTTTACCTCCAACCATGGACTTAAGCGGTCCCCCGCACACCTTCCTAACTGGAAGGGGCCCTCTGTAACGCCCTGCTAAGGGACCAAGTGGATTAACACAAAAGACCATCAACACCAAGCCAATTTTTTTTTTTTTTAAAGAAACTAAAGTAACACTAACTAATGCAACTCAACCAATTAATATGAATGACATCATTACATTAACGTGATATTATAATCATATTATAACCTAAAAGTAATATTGAACATAACCCATTTGCACACCTATCCACCATGGTCCCCTAACGTCGCTACTAAGATACACCTACACTAATTAAGCCTAAAAAACATATTTGATACACTATGACCATATTTTATTAACACTTGAATATAAATTAATCTCATACATCAAATTATATATGATAACATATCTAAATTATCTTCGAACCACATCTAACACTATGCCAATATAAATCTATTCTTAATCAATGTTATAAAATAAGTACATAAAGATATATCATATCTACTACTTAATTAAACTCATATGCATTATAAATACAATATTTTTATATTAAACCTCTCTATTACATACCAAACAATAGTAAAAATGTGTATAATCAAGATTGTATCAATTCACTTACTTTTCCTATACAAGAATGCTACCATGAACACGATTCATTAATATAAGAGGTACATATGTATAAGATACACTAAACATAATTTTTTTATGAAAATATCACCTGCACATAAATTCAACTATAGAATAAAACAAAAGGAAAGACTCTCCATGTTGCGCACGAATTGCACCACCTAAATCCCAATGGATGGTTCGAAAATACCACCCTACCACGTGGAATCCTGAGGCCCACTCCCTCCGTGCTAGGAGACAACACTAGGCCCCACAAACAAGCAAACAACAGAACAAAAACAAACAGTGGCTGACACTAAACATCCAAAGAAAACTACCAAAATAAGAATCAACCGAAAATTACAATAACTTCACAAATGCTTCTAGGTACTTCTATAGACCCAATCACATAACACAAATGGATAGAAAACTAAAAAGCTTATCATTAAACCACAACACTACAATAAAGTATATTACATCAATCTCACAATCTTACAACATAATAACACACTTTTGTTTAGTAATTCACAATCAAGACCAACAATGCACATGCTTGACATAATTGATTTTTACATATACAGAAGTCTTGACATAAGATCTCACAAACATGAAGAAATTAACATCATACAAATAGTAAACACATTTAAATAGAAATGATACAACCCAATATAGATCAAAAGATAGTACTATACCCTTTAATGCAACCTTTAGAACTGAATTAATTCTTTTTTTGACAACAATAAAATCTTACAGACATAAAACAACCATAAAATAGTTATATCAATTCACAATCAAAATCCGTAAAAGACCCATTTCAGATCTGGTTGTCGCCTACTTAGCAACGTGAATAAAATTGACCAAAAATAACTCAAAAATTAATAAAATGCAAAACAACAAACAGATCCCATAAAACCCTCTTTTCAACAATACCCAATTACAGTCAAGTCAACTGACAGAATAAGTAATCCAACAACCAGATTTTTTTATTATTTTTTTAAATAAAATATTAAAAACTTAAATTAATTTAACCCCTTTCAAACCCCTATAAATCTAAAATTATAATCTTTCATTAACTGGCTACAGGGAGAAATAAAAATATTTGCAGTCATAAAGAAACTACTTGACAGAAGATTCGTGTTTCAATCATATCTCAAAAACTACGATCTGCGTTTTTGAGATTTTTTGAAATAATTTAAACGACAAGAAGATAGAAAAACCCATTAAAAATCTCATTAACCCAGTTCGTAAAAATAGAGTTATGAGGGACGCACTCAGACCCTTTTACTGTGAATAATAGAAATTAATAAATAGGTATTCATTTTTATTTTAGAATAAACAAATGTTTTATTCACACACAAAATAAAACTATCTAATATTTATTTTCAAAAATTAAAAAAAAAGAAATCAATCAAATCATTCATGTATACAAAAGAAAATTTTAACACAAGATCTGAAAATTCAACCTGAATCCAACGTTTGGGAATGATATAAATTTGATGCTGGGCTCTAAAGTTTTCAACTTTCAAAACCCTCAAATTGCAACAAATTTCCCATTGTTCCTTCCTCTTTGCAAGCATGGAAAAATTTCACAGGAAAAAGAATCAAAATCCAACATGCACTCCAAAAAAAATAACCCAACAGAAAAGAAACCATTTTTCTCCTCCCAAAAATAAAGATAACACTTTCCCCAAAAAAACCAAAAGACAACCTCTCAACCACCCTTTTAACTTCCATTTCACTTCTCCAAACCAAAAGACAACCTCCCAGCCACCCTTTTAACTTCTATTTTCGTCACTTTTCATAATGGAGTAATTAGGGTGGGTTCTGGACTTTAAAAAAATAATTTTATAAAATAAAAAAACCTCTCACCCATAAGGCTATCACATAAGAAACATTTTAAATCATTAAAACCACATAAAGACTCCATAAAATATAAATTAAGTGACCATTTTAATAAAATGAATCAAGAGACTAATAATGCAAAAATTACATCCAAACAAAAGTAAAACAAATATTACTCAATAAATAATAACCAAATACTAAATAATGATAATAATAAACAATAATTAAATAATTATTCCTCAAAATAATAACATAATAAAAGATAATATAAATAAATGTCACTTATGGATAATAATATATCACACCTCAAACATATTAATAAAAATCATAACAATAAATATGATAGATTCAATATTTAACTTCACTCAAATAATTCACAAACTAAGGTAAAATATAAATCATAAAATAACTTCACATGAAATAGCAACATTTACATCAAAAGATAAATAACACTAATCACAATCATAACAACACAACTAACCACGGGGTTTAACACCAACAGGTTGGGATCCAAAACTAAGGTTAGACAACAAAATCAAACAATCACATATCACATAAGAAACAATCGAATAAATGCAACACTCCAAACATAGGGTAAAGAAGATCGGACATTGTCTCATGACAACCCAAAAAAGTTAACACATTCTTCATCAATTGTCTCTAATTGAGAACAATGGCTAGGGTTAGGTTATAATTTGGGCCTAGATGTTATCTCCTCAACCACCATTGGGATTAGAGGCACGCTCAGACCTGCTAATTTAGGTAGAGACGTAGCCTAGTACCTGTTCACTTAAACATACAAATTAGAGCACATGTGCATAATAGCCGAAGCACTAGGAAAAAAGCTCTAGCAATCGTATCTCATTCCCATATGTCTCTCATACGTCCAATGGTACGATGCTGCCCTTTCCACTTATCCTAACAAACATACTACTGTATCACTCAGTTATCCAAGTAAATCTCTGCATAATAACAATAACATAACAATATGCATCATACTCACCAAAACACTAATAGAAGCTCATGCCGCATCTTGCAACCACAAAGCTTGAACACAAATCAGTATAGTTTATGATAATAAAGATAACTATAATCAAAATCATAATAATATGACAACACAATGATAATATATTAAAATCAAATGAAAACCCCAAAGGTAAGAAAACACTTTCATCACATCAATATGTCAATAACATACATCGTAGTAATGGTCATGTATGAACACACACATCATGATAAATGTATCCTTAAACACATATAATAAATCATTTCCTAACCTTTTTACTTAGTCCATAAATTCATGATATACAATATCAATTGTTTAACATCATTAGCACATACCTTTAAATGTCTCTATTATTTTACTTTCATCTCCAAGTTCCAAAGCCAAACTTCCTGCACATCCACTATGAGAATGGAGGGGCACTACACCCTCCCTTCATTGAAGGCTTTAACTAGGAACCCTCTTAGTTCTGCCATCTGAGTTCTGGTGTTGTGTCCTACTTAACTATTACTGTTGCACAACTATGGATACCTTCCAACTATGTACAACATCTCTGACTAACTAAGTATCTGGATCACAGTGAACTAACAAGTGCACACATAGACTGTTGCACTCAGTATGGCCATAGTATTTGTATCTATGATATAATCGCTACTAAGAGTAAAGTCGTATGTTCACCCACCCTACTTGACTTGGAATATCTTTCCTGACCTAGGGTATGTTGGAACTACCTATTCCACCCTATAAACAATCACAAAGGACTTATGGCTTGACATAACTTGTCTTCCTAGACATAACTGAGTTGATAAGGCATTTGATATTTCTCGAAACCCCCATGTTACTTGACATAACTAACGAGTCTTGGCAACTGCCACTGGTTCATCATAGATAAAATATAAGG
This sequence comes from Sequoia sempervirens, assembly GCA_007258455.2. Taxonomy (NCBI): domain Eukaryota; kingdom Viridiplantae; phylum Streptophyta; class Pinopsida; order Cupressales; family Cupressaceae; genus Sequoia; species Sequoia sempervirens. The sequence continues at coordinate 254,951,486 of VDFB02047230.1, read as the reverse complement.
GTATTTCCCCACAAATTAGTTTACCTGGAATTTCCTTGCCAATACATACAACTAACTTGACCTAAGTGGTCATAGACTGACAAAGAAAACTTCTTGTATATAATACCCTATATTGGGTGGTATTCAACTAAGTACGTAACCCTAGAAGGGTTAGGACACTTACAATGAAACAATTTTACATTTCAAGGAAATAATTCAAATCACAAATCATTTATCAAAAGGAAACAAGGATTTTATCCTTTTATTCTTTAGGCAATCTTGCAACTGTAGTACCTAATGTGCTCATTAATTCATCACCTCTTTTTTACTCACATTCTTTATTTATTGACAAAATGTTTAATCATAACTATTAATAGATATTAGTCTTATGCTAAATATCTCTTCTTCTTGTTATAGTCTCGAATAGTTAGTGATTTAGTTTCGTTATAGATTCCTTCCTTAGAAAGTGAAGATTTACTGTAAAGTGAGTAACTCATCTGGGTGGTTGGTTATTTCTAACTTGAACACCCAAGCTACTTTCATGTAACTTCCTGGATCTTGGCTACAACCACTTGTTTGAGTCTTAACCCTAACCCTTGAGAGTGACTACTCCCATGATAAACACTCTAAGCAATTCTTGTCATGAAACAATATTTCTTGACCTTTCCAATCATTAATGTGGTATGAATATTACATAGACAAAGTCTACACAATAAAAATTAGATCTTTGTTAAGAATATAAATTCCTTTAGGTCTTAGCCCTTCATGCAATTCAGTGAAATCTCGATAACTACGGATAACAAAATTGTAGACCAACTAGTCCCCTCTTACAATAAATTTGCATATCAAAGTGCTTACTCACCAAGTTTTATATTAGGTCTGATTTAGTTAAAATACATCGGGCAGTGAATCCTTTTATTATGCATTTGTAACATCTAGGATTTAGGCTACTGCATCTAATTTAAGCCCTAGAAAGGTTTCGCTTTCTCACCTATTCTTAAATTTCTTAGCAATATTGATGACATTATGCTATCATCATGACATACAAATAGTCAAAAAGGAGATTCTAACGTTACATCATACAAGCTTAGTTGCAATAATATTTAATCCAGTAGGGGGTTACTGCCTCTTACTCAAGTCTTCGAATTCCAAATCTCATAAAAAAAAAAAAAAAGGTTTCATGATATACATATATTATCATCTAGGTGTTCATCTCACCTTCTTGATCATATTAGTGTAAAGGAGTCATAAACAAACCCCCTTGCTGAGGAGTCTATCCCGTTAATGATATTTTCTCAACCTCAGGGCTTAGTCTTCCTTAACTCTTAAAGGGGTCTATCTTAAAAAGCTTATATTTAAATATATCTCTCTTATCATTTTGATAAGAAGTCGTGAATAAGAATACAAGGTTTAACTAATATAGTGATTCAATTAAGCATTTTAATGAAGGTACTATGCTCTTCTGCCAACTCATAAGTTAGCAGCCAACTAATCTTTGAACTGAATATCCAACAAGGAAACTAAGGATCATCTTTCACTCAAAGAAGGTTTCTTAAATGCAGTTATATTTTCAAGTATTTGAATACCCCTGTAACTTACCCATTGAGAGAGAGCCGAGAGACAATTTCTTTCAAAAAGAAATGAAGAAAGACTCCAAGTTTATAATGAAAAGTTTCAACTTTTACTCAGTTATCTCTAGCAAAAGGAAGAGAGTTGAAAAACATGACCTGTTTAAAATCTTCAACTGTACTTCCTGGAACGACCTGCAATATTATCGTGCACATGGCATAGCATGGAATCTTGTAGTTTAGGAAACTTTTTGTGATTCCAGAGCTAACTATAAATATTATTTCCCCATAGTTTTGGATCTACAAGCTCGGGCATTTTGTTTGAGAAATGAGGAAACCCACTGCCACATAAAAATGTATTCAAAGCACTACCATACGTGACCTCCATCTCTCTCCGCCTCTCACTGGTGCTCAATCGTTCTACAATTTCCAAAAGCAATCTTTATTTGGCCACAAGAGACACTATTCGCATCTTTACCAAAAAGTTTACTCTTAAACCTGACTGCAACGGCTCAAAAAGAGTGGTCCCCATAGACGTCTTGCGTCCCATTCTTCTTAACATCAAGCATATCGTTCTCCTCCCTTCTTCGATATTCCTCCCTTTAGCTTCAGAGGTAGCATTTCTTTGAGGCAATTTACTAGATATTTCATGTATCTTGTGAATGATTCCAACATCTTCTTGCAAGTCTATCAATACGGCTTTGCAGGCCCAAGCCGGGAGTATTCTACAGTTTCTAACGATTTTTCCACAATTCGTTGTGTGCCCTCCCTGAAGTCACCGAACCATGATGTGTTTCTTTTTTCCTTTCGGAACCCTCCTGCAAGAAATAGTAATGAAAACAGTTACCGAAAATAGCCAATGAAGCGGTTGGCAATATTTATATCAATATCAATCTTTCCAGGTGAAAAGACACGATCCCCAACTATATTTAAAACAGCTTTTGAATATAAAACATAGTGTTTACATGAACTATATTTACGTGGAGAATATCGCGGCATGAATGGACATGTATATAAATTGATATATAAAAAGATTCTTGCCATCTCCGTGGCTCTCCTTACGTGGCCTAATAAGGCTCAAGATGAAATCATTTGAAGTAATGTGCTCCTCATATGTAGAGTTGAGCTTACCACAAATCACGGCTTGGTCAACCAAAAAGCATTGTCAAACCACTTACACACTTTTACCAAATGATAAATCTTGTATACTATTATATGGTGGCGAAACATAGAGTGGGGTCTAAAACATACTATGCCATTATATTGACATTAACCACCTTTTCACCATTTGACACCACACAATCATTTATCCATTAACATGTATTTAAAAGCATGCTATTATTAGTTAGTGAATATTTATAACCTTCACGTTTATTATGCAACCTATATGCATATATGTATAAGAATGTGTTTCCTAGTTTGCACTAGTATTTATATGTGTATATTTATACAAATATATATATACACATTATTGTGTAATCAAAACAAGTGTGTACACACACACACAAATATATATATATAAGCATATCTTGGCATATTATATGCAGACGTAAAGATAGCAAGGTTATATGGTCATATGGTAAAACTTACCTAAGACGCAACAAGAATCCCTAGACTTAAACAAAAACAATGGTATGCAAACCTAATCATCAAGGTGACAAGTGACTCAGATGGAAAAACTAAGGACTCTCAACTTTACCCTTCTCCCAGGTGATGCTCTCCCTCTTTCTCTTTGAAGGTGTCTGGATCACTCTTGCAATCCCACTCAACAAAACAAACCGATAGTTATCCTGGAAATTGTTACCTCATGGTCAAGGAATTTCATTAATCATTTGCTTTAAATAAATAAAATTGTCTCATTGTATTTCAACATATTCATGACATCAAATAATCATTAACATTTCATTTGAATGTAATAGCATAACATTTCACAATCCATCATAATATGCATTCTCAAGGTTTTATTATCCCATGATTCATCATAGTAATTACCATAAAGTGAAAAGTAATTTTAGGAATCTAAGGTGAGGTGTAACACAATAAACTAGAAGCTTCTCTCTCTCATGTTCTGAAGCGGTCTTTTATGATAATTAGTTTGGATGTACTTTCTTTGCAATTTCTTCATTTAGCTAGTATTGAGGTGGTTAAGGGAAGTTTGCTCCCTGGGATTCTCTTGAGAACGAGGAGACTTGTGAACAACAAATCCCCCTTATCTCACAGTGACCAGCCAATTGTTGTCACATAGTTGTCCTCTTTAATTCTAATGTAAGCTCTCCCCATCTACCTTGAGAAAATTTAAGTGTCTATTTGATTATTCCTTCCGTGCTACTATTTCCTTCATTCTTTTGTAATCTTATTTTTTGCATTCCATTATCTTTGTTTCAACTCCCATGTGATATAAGGGATCAAACCATTGATAAATCACTGAATTTCAGTCCACTATCTCCTTTCTTAGCTGTAAGGGGATAGATTTCTCTCTCATGATAGTCTTATAGAATCTTCCCCCTTTGGTGCTCTTTTTAATATAAGAGGCCAAAGCCCTTATCTAGAGATCCCCTGCATACATTAATGGGTTCAGTGCAGTTTCATTTGAAAGAACAAAATTGTGCAAATAAAACTCACACAATTGATCTTGCATTTCAGGTATGGAATTTTAGAAATAGTATAAGAACAAAAATTTCCCATTCATGTAAACAGGTAGGTCATTAATCATCTGACTAAACTGAAAACATAAAAACTTTTCTTGCAAAAACAACGCATAAACCCTGGCAGGTGGTTTGCATTTCATCAGTTGCACTATTTTATCTGTCAATTCTTCAATTTTTACTTTTAATTTCTTCACTTTTGTTTATTGCTTCTCAAATGCTCAAGTATGTGTAGCTATCATTCTATTTTTCTCCTTCTCCCAATCCTTTTCCTTTTGATAAAATTCTTGTGTTCTCTTCCATAATTCAATACTCAAGGACACAATTATTTCATAGAAGCCGGGGTTTCCATATTATTTTTAACTACCAACTGCTCAACAAAGGCTACAAGTTGTGTTTCCTGCAGACCCTCCTCTTTTGGTTCCTCCATGTGTTGTGGTTAGATGTTGCAGGAGGGGAACCAAGGGAAAATTATCCTTCAAGAGAAGCCACATGGATTTATTCTACTTCTTGTTCCTAACCCCTTTCCCTTTCATTATGCATTGGAATAATATTGCTGATGTTATTGCAATTCAAGAAATGTAGCCAAGACACATTGGGAAATTGAACCCTAAGGCTTCTTTTCACCAATAAAGTGAATAAACAAAAATATAATAGAGTTGATTGATTCTTTTTCTCTTATATTTCAAGGACATTCTCTTCAACAAATTGTAAAGAAAATTTGGAACATTAGCATGCCTCCCATTACATAAGTGACTAAGCAATTTGAAATGTACTGTGCATAATAGTGACTATCTACCACCATAAGTCAAATACCTAATGATATGTGACAATATAGGGACCTAAAGCTAGGGTAAAGATAAGTGTTTTGTACCTTGAGAAGAAGAATATAAGTTCTCACCTGACAAGGAGAACTCATTTCTAGTTGTAATGGTATTTGCTCTTACTGGAAATTCTTCTCCATTTCTTGGAATCCCTGATACTTTTGTAATAGTAGCTTCTGATGCATCCACTCTCAAGCCCCTGACAATTACCTCATCATTTTGTATAGTTCTAGCAAACTATTGGGTCATCACTTCATTATCTATTATGTGTCTCAAAAATTAGTCCAACTAGCCAACTTGCTAGAAGATAGTCCAAGGCATTGTTTGTCTTCCAACAGCAAATTATGTGTTGTTGGTTTCGTTGGTGTTTTTCCTTGCAACTCCCAATCCTAAGGAAAATCACAATGCCTAAACTAAGGGATCAAGAGGTTAAGGAAAAGGTCTTGCACTATCAACACATCAAAGACAAGAAAGGACAACGAACAAGGTTATAATCATCCTTCTGCACTTTGAGCTCCACAAGACTCAGGAGGGTGTTCCTATTCAAGGATCTACACATATAATAAAACTTGCACTAAATAACACATTGCAGACTTCTAACATATGGATGGTTATCAACTGAATGTATAACTTAGGATGCTATACATTTCATTACATTCAAACATGATCCCCTTGCACCTTGAGTCAACATTGAGAACTTATAAATTAAGAGAAATATTCATCTCAAACACACAAATAAGTTACAAAAAAATCTTTCCCAAGCATAACCTTTGTGTTCTTTAATCCCCATGAAGATACAAGAAACTAGAAATAAGTTAAACTTGAAAATGGAGAGGATTCATTAAGTTTTTCAATGGTGATTCCTTCCAGGGTTTGCACAAAAGAAACATACTAGACCAGTGCCTTGTCCATAATAGATTCAAGATGAAATAACCCATCTAGTAATAGCCTAAGGGTGATCCCACAATAGTGGTTTACACTTTTTGGGACATCTTGATTTTTGCTGAAATCACATATTTTTAGAAAATATAATGATTTAAGCCTTGAAAAGTTACATTTAAAGGATTCTAATTGAATAGGGTTTCAAGGAAAACTTTAGTGGCGAATCTTCACCAATTGGCGAAATTCTCGCACCCAACAGGGTGTCCAAATCACCCGAATTTTATGAACTATAGGTCCAATGCATGTCCATTCACCAATGATTTTTTTTATGAGGCATATTTAAGCAAAAAATTCGCCATTTTCAAACTACACGTTTCAATTGGACCGACTAATATTTTCGCCTAGAATCCTGAAAGCATTTAATAAAACACCTACATATTCGCCAATACTAGTAAAACCACATTGTATCAAGACCCATTTTTCCAATTAAAATTTATAAATAGTTGCTCATGAGGACCTATTTCACCAATAACATTAAAAAATAATTACATTTGAGGACACATTTCACCTTAAAAATTACAACATATTGTTGTATAAGCAAGCGGGATTCGCTAAATTTTTAATATACCATTTAAAAATCTCATGGAATTTGCCAAATATGGAATCATGGATTGGTATAAATACAATTGAAAGTGTCATTTATTCTTACACATTTTGTTCGGCTCTGAGGTTCTACTTCTTGATTCAGAAGTTAGCGAAAGCTGAAATGTAGACTTAAAAGGTGAGTGACCATTTCTTCATAGTATTATTAGTTATAATAAGTTTTCTTTATCTCTTTTCCATTCTTGCTTCAACAAAGTGAACCTTAGAACCAAACTCTGAAGTTTTGAAGTTTTTGAAACCTTTGACCCACTGAGTAGAAAGATGACCAAGAAAGACTTGCAACTCAACAAAGTGAACCATCAACCAAGTCAGGGAATCACGAAGTTATGAAAATTTAGAACTCTACAACAAGGTTATAAAACTCTGAGGACTAGTGACTAAGTTTAGGAAAAGCCAAAAAAATTATATTGTATTCCATGGTATTGAATTTGATATGTGATTATGCATCATTTTTAAAGAACAACACTTATCACACTACTTATAAATTCCCATTGCATTGCCATTCACACAATCTTTGATAAATAACTGATTTAAGGAATATTAATATTATTAATCCATTCCTTGAACAAAAATAAATACAATCGAAAGTGTCATCTATTCTTACACATTTCTTTCGGTTCTGAGGTTCTACTTCTCAATTCAAAAGTCAGCGAAAGCCGAAAACGTAGACTTAAAGGTGAGTGATCATTTCTTCATAGTGTTATTAGTTATAATAATAAGTTTTCTTTATCTCTTTTCCATTCTTGCTTCCGTCTTAAAGATGATATTGAGTAGGGAATGGGATCTATATTATTATTCTTTGTCCTTAAACAAGAAGATATTTTTTTCCAATTTTTATTTAAAGTGAGAGATGAATATGTCGAGCGAATCAGAGATCAATATGTCAAGCAACTTGAGCAACAAGGGTAAGGCTCCTGCCGCTCCTCGAGGTGGTGAAGAGACTCTTGTCACTCCTTAGACTCCTTTCGCTACTCAGGGTGGTAAGGCTCTTGTCGCTCCTCAGTGTGGTAAAGAGAACCTTGTCATTCCTCGAGGTGGTGAAGAGACTCTTGCCACTCCTCAGGGTGGCGAAGAGACTGGGAGGCCATCAAAATGCTAAAAACTTAGACATACCATACAATCTTACTTTGGAATTTCCAAAGCTTCTAATCCATCAGGTTAAGATGGAGCTACATCATCAACTCTTCCACCTATTATTGGTAGCATTCACAATACCTCACCGCCACTGAAAGTTCAAACCGGGATTGTCATTAATTTAAATCAAAATGTATCAAATCAAGATGGCAATACCACAAAATATGTTCCAAGGGATATCCTAGGCCCGATTAGCCAAAATGAGATAATTGAATTGGATGAGGATGATGACATTGGTAGCAAGAAAAGGAAAAATAAACCAAAAAGGGGGTGCGAATGGCAAATGACAAGGAGTTTTCAACTTGGTTGGTTGTCAAAGTACCCATTCATGGTACCAGTGGGGATTGGAAATGCAAATGATATTGAAAAGGCAACATTGGCCAAATGTAAGATTTTTAGTTGGAAATGTGGAAGAGCCAAGATGTTACAGCTAAAGATTGACACTTTAGAAAAGCATATCGGTAAAGTTTATGAAAAATAAATCATAGACAGAAAGGAAGAATCAGTTGTACAATGGAAATCAAAGGAAGAATGTCTTCATGTTAGGTATGTCGCAGATTATGAAGAGCATGAAAAAAGAATGTCAAACATTGTTGCATGTAAAGGTACACTTGAGGCTCAATTTGGAAAAGCAATGGAAGCAACAAATCTATCAAAAACTATTCAGATGAGTGTTGTTCTTCATATTTTTTCCAGAGGGTGTCCTACGACAAACTACCCAAAATATTTTGGTTTATTATCTTATTTGAATGTTCCTCACTATCCCTACTCGCATTGCTTAGTAAACATTGGATGGGATTGGGCAAACTGTCTTGCTGCAATGGAAAAGGAAGATTTAAAGGATAAAGTAAAAGAGTCAAATTTACTTGCATTATCTTTAAATGAAATTACTGTGGTAGACAATACTTCTTGGTTCTGTATGCATTTGTATACTGTACAACAACATGTCCACCAAGGTCATCTTCTTTGTGTTCATAAAATGAAGAACAGTTCAACATCACAAAATATATTTGAACTAGTCAAAAAATATTTGAATGAAATTGTAGGTATGGATGAGTTGGCAATTGTGAAAAATTTGGTGTGTGTAGGAGTTGATGGAGTTGCAGTGATGCAAGGTCAAAGGACTGGTGTTTGCACAAAGTTACAAACTACTTGTGCACCATACATGCTTGGCATTCACTGCATGGCCCACATAATGAATTTAATTTAGCATTCAGAATTGTAAGCAAGTTTCCTATAGTATCAAAAGTCAAAAATCTAGTCCGCGAGATCCATGCATACTTCTGCCGAAGTCCTAAACGTTTCACAAAATTTCAAAATTTTGCTGAGGGAATAACACCAGGAAATAAGCTTCTCAAGGATGTCGATACCAGATGGATCTCCCTGCATGGACCGGTGCAATGAGTTCTTTCAAAATTTCAATCCTTGATTGGAGTGATGTACGAAAATCACAGCACAGTAGACAAAGCTCCTGACCTCTTACATAGGTTAAGCAATATAGAGACACTCTTGACTTTAACTAGTTTTCCCCCCATTTTGGATGTGATGAACGAGCTTGTGAAGAAAGCCCAAGACAGAACTATGTATATTAATGAATATGCCAATCTACATAAACATACATGCTTGGCCCTCGGTCATCTATATCTAGATCTAACACAAGATGGCACAAATTATTTCATGTGGCAGAAAATTATTGATTTGAATGACCCTGATAATTATTTACAATTTAATGCAAGTGGGAACTTATGCATCTTTGTACATGGATATGAGATACAAATGTACCAATGTAAGACAGCCATGCACTCTAGTAGAGAAGTAGTTGTTAACGAGGAAGATTTTCAAGGCATTATTAAATCTGTTGTTGATAATTTGAAGGAAATTGCAAAATATCTTTCATCATAGATTCGTGAAATATTCCCTCGACATGAAATACTTGAAGCCATGAGTATTGTGTACCCTCAATTTTGGGAAAACTAAGATAACCCAAAATATTTTCATGCTCAGGTAAAAATCTTGATCGAACAATTTTTGAAAACTGTAACATACAATGAGCAGAAAATAGAAGGAATTTTAGATGAAGCTAAGCTTAGAAAACAATGTAGGTATTTTGCAATAGCTATGAAGGACTAGTATAAATCCATGGGAAAGGACAAGGCCTTTGAACATGGATTAAAATAAAAAAGGTTTGGACAAACTTAGGTCAGAGTGAAATATTGTGTGGTTCGATATCAGAATATTTCAAACTTGTTGATTTATGTCAAACAATGATATTGGGGTCAGTGGAGGATGAGAGATTTTTCAGTACATTGGGGTTTTTGAAATCAAAGTTAAGAAACAAACTAGACAAGAATTTGGAAAATTGTTTGAGGATGAAAGGAATTGCGTATAATGTCACAAATTTTCCTTTTGAAAGGGCACTTGCAGTCTGGAGGTCCACATGTGAAAGAAGAGGGATCAGGTTGTGCAACACTCCAATTCCAAAGGTTGGTACTGAGACATATGACATTGACAAAAATGACACAATGAATGTTGAATTTGAGACACAGGCCGAAGAAAATGAAGAGCAGACTTGGAATCAAATTCAAGATGGCTCTTTTACTTTATCTGATGATGAACATCAGTTTGAGGACCCCAAGTCCATTTGGGAAATGGAAGAGAATTAGCAACTTTTAGGTATTTATACTGCACTTCATGGATCCCAGGATCAATTTCCAATTCAATTATTCCATACTGTAGTTGATGATATTTTATATTGTATTCAATGAAATTGTGAATCATTGCACTTCATGATATTTTATTTTATATTGCACTTCATGAATCATATTCCAAAGTCAAACTGTAGTTGATGATATTTTATGTTGTATTCCATGAAATTGTGATATTTTATATTTTACATTAGTCTGTACATAGCATTCAATGAGGTGTCATATTATGGTGCCTTTGAAAGGTTAAGGCAAGATAAGTCCATAATGTCGTGTGGTCGTTGAAACTTGGAACCTTAGAACCAAAGTATGAAGTTTCAAATTTTTCCAAACCTCCGACCCACTGACTAGAAAGATGACCAAGAAAGACTTGCAACTCAACAAAGTGAACCATCAACCAAGTTGGGGAATCGGGAATTTATGAAAATTTAGAGCTCCGCGACAAGGTTATAAAACTCTGAGGACTAGCGACTAAGGTTAGGAAAAGCACCAAAACCGCCACTTTGAGTGATAGTAACCACAACAATGAAACTAACCAAAAATCCATAATTCCAATTCCAATAATAGATCATCCATGGAAAACTACTCAGCAAAAGCAGAATAATTCCACACACCATAACTCAAACTCAAAGGTTAGGTCTAAAACACTTGCAACTCAGTTTCTCAACAAAGTGAACCAAGTCAAGGAATCGAGAAGTTATAAAAATTTAGAACTCTGCAACAAGGTTATAAAACTTAGAGGACTAGCGACTAAGCTTGTTTTACTCCCTTATTTTGAGTCTATCTGTATTGTTTCTCTAGCTGTAAAATTTTACATGAATTATTAATGAAATCTGATCAATGATCTTTCATTAATCTTCTTTGTCATTAATATTATGCATTGATGTATGTTTTAATTCTGGCTTTGGTTTAATGAACCAGTTAAAGTACCTTGATTAAAGCATGAATTCATATAAATGTTTAGTGGATATGCTAAGTAGTCATGGAGATTGATTATTGATGTGTGAATTGTAATGCAATTTCACTAAGATTATGGATGCCTGGAATTAAAATCACCTTATAGTTCATATTTTAATTGTGTTAAAAGAAAAACTTGAGCATGTACTCAATGATTCATCGCTCAACTCAATTCTTATTAGATTAATAACATATTAACAATAGTATTAGTAGCATATACAAAAATGAACATCAACAATCATTTAAAGTGTATCTAGAAGTTGAAACCACTACCAGAATTTTTCTTCAAATGATATAATAAATAATACAGATAATTGAACATCAACACATTACTGAAGTCTAAATTTGAGATTTTAAATTGATTATCACATGAAGGAATACATAGAGGCATTGGCAATGCAAAATCGTGCTCTAAGACAACTCTGCACAGAGCTGAGTTGGAACTTGGAAACTCGTATTATCAAAAATTAAATCGCTGCATTACCTTTTCTAGCAACTTCCACTCTTCAGGTGTTGGAATTTTCATTTGTTCTAATTGATTTTGTTTTACTTCAAGATTTTTTAACAATTCATGATTCAAATTGGAACCTATCTTGGATTCTTTAGTCAATTTTGCATTCAGGGTTAGCAATGGTTTGATGGAATCCAAAAAGGTCACCACATCTGGGTTCTGAGGAAATTGATCCAAATCAATCTTCCTTGCATCCTCCATCTTCTTTTGAAATCATTCTTTCCAACGAATCACTCATTTGTGTCAAAATCCTCTGGCAAACCAAGCTCTGTGAATTTCCTTACCTTTCATCCACCATCTTCATCTTGTTTGTAGCCAAATGCAAATATTCCTTTGTTTCACACATTCTCAAACACTTTTCAATGACAGATGGCAATGTCATTGATGTAGCAAGCTGATTAGTAATCCTTTTGATTTTAAAACATTGTCACTGGCTTTGTAGACTGTTTGTTGAATTTGATTTGTTGATTTCTCTAATGCCAGCATATTTTTGTTGTCCATTAAATATTTTTTGAGCTTATTATGATGTTGTCTAATAGCATCAATCAATTGAAACATGTCACACAAATGATCAATCCCCTGCATTATTTCATCCCAGAGCTTTTGTTTCATATGCCTCATTGTTTCTCTACAAAATGCAAATAACTTATTTTGACAAGACTTAATTTCATTTTTTGCTTCCATCAGCTCTACCTCCAATCTTTTATTTATTTTTCTCTCTTCCATTTTTGGTTCCCACTGTGCATTTCCATTTGCAATGCTTAGTTTTAATTTTTCTGAAGTGGATTTTTCCTCATCATATTTCTTGTTTCTCTCATCTAGCCTTTGCTTTAGTTCATTCACTACAGTCTCATTCTAGTTATCCTCTTTGCTTGTTGATGAAGAGGAATATTTTTTAATTCTTTTTGCTAGTTCATTGCTCTTATTATTTGTTGCTTTCCTCTTGGCTTTCTCATTTGATAGGTTTGCCTATAACTTTTCAATTTGATTCTACAACCTTTTTTTCTCTCTATCTTGCTTTAGCAATGATGTGTACACCAATTCATTATTCTTCTTTGATACATTAATTTTGTTAGTATTTTTGAGTCCAGAAAAATCCATTTGAAAATTGTTCACCTAGAATTCAAATGGAGCCATCTGATTTGTTGGTTTGTTTTGAACTATGGGAACAAGAAATGTGTACTCCATGATTTCTTTACTTGTGTCAAATGTGGGTAATACCATGGTTGTTGCAGGCTCTGAAGTTAGAGCAGATGCACTCTCCATCAATTGCTTCTTTTCTTTTTTATTGAAATTCTGATTTCTTTTTAAACTCTTCGACGTAATCAAAACCCGGGGATGCAAGAACAATGGAATGCTTGAATGGCAAAGGAGTACTTGTAGTTGCTAATGATTTCCTAGCCAAACTAACTGGCATTGGGGGAGTGCCTGGAAATAACTCCTTTGTGGTGGATCCACCAGTAGTGTGACTTGGAGTTGGACCTGTCAAAATCCTTTGCCTCTTTTTTATGCCTTGATCGTCTAGTGTTTCTGTGGTATATTGTTTTGTTGTCCTCTTGTGTGTAATTTGTTGTTTTAGCACATGTTGACCACTACTAGTACTACTACCCATACCATCGCCACCAGAGGCAGTGCCAGTTGCACTAAGCCCTCCACCATGAGCGTTTCCTAGTTGTGATTGTGTCTGACCATGAGGACAAGGATTTGAAGCTCTAACAAATTGAATTGTTTTGGCTCTACTTGTTTGCCCTTGGTCTACTTTATCATCTCCAAGGCCAGATTTATCAACTGGTTTTCTATGTTGTACATTTATTACTGTAGGAATTCCTTCTCCTTGGGACCCCAAACCACCACCTTCATAACCCATTTTTTTAGCTATGGTTGCTCCTGTGGTAAATATTTCTTTTGTGGCCTCACCTAAACCAAGTTTGAAATTGACATGGATTTCTTCTTCCCTATCATCATCACTTTCTTCATCTTCTCGTTCATCTGGATGCTCTATATTCCATAATTTGCTAAACTCAAGATCTTCTTCATTATCTCCATACTCTACAAGAGCTCTTGAATCACCTAGCTCCTTCCTCATAGACCAAAAGGCAGTAATTTTTATTGTGACCAATTTTTTTCTATAACTTCCTTCTCTAGAGAATCTGGCATTCTTACTCTACTAGATGGTTGATGACTTTTTTCATAAAAATTGTTGTACCTCCTAATTGTATTTTGATGCAATGCCATAATTTCTGCTAATAATTGTTCAAAAGAAATACCATTCTCAGTAGCACTTTTCTCCATTGCTACTTTGACCTCATCCCAAGAATCCTTGTTTCTCAAGTTTTCAAGCAAGGGTTTACTTTGATGTTGAATTCTACTTCTAACATTCTTATTGAGCACAATCATTGATTTAATGGTGTCACATGGATCATATTGCTAGTGACAAATAGCATCAAAATAAAAAAAAAAATCAAAAGATCATGTGCCACACTAAATGATTTTCTCTCAAATGTCATCCCTCCACATGAATAAGGTAAAGAAGGAAATAAGGTCTTCTTCCCCTAACTGCTAAAGTGTCTTTCATCAGTACTTTGCATCTGCCTTACATATTCCAAAGAAAAAACCCTTTTTGTCACATGTATTGGAAGTTTGTATGGTTGTACTTCTGATCCATAAAATCTTAGCACAGTATATTCTTCCATTAAGTACCAATCAGCCAATTGTATTTCTTTTCCTAGTTGAATGCAGTTTCTACGTGACATAAGCAATCTAGGCATTGGAGTATTTGTAATTGCTTGATGCAATGGAGCCAAAAAGTAGTCTACAAAATTATTGTACTTCCTTTGAGAATCATGCAACCTTATAACAGTGGTTCATTCATATACTGGAGCCATTTTCTTTTGCTCATAGTTACTATTACCATAGGGTTGAATCTGAAGCTTGTTGGTCTAAAACATTCCTCTGAATTTGAATAGAAAAAGATAGCACAAGTAGGTTGTGAACCTAAATGTCTTGGTGGAACCTCCTTTAATCATTAAAAATTGTTTATGCATGGATTCTACAATGTGCTCAATAAAATTATATTTGGCATGTGGAACACCATAATGGATATTATACACCATTTCAAGGAGGCATGCACCCACTTCCAAATTGTTATCTAGTCTGAGGAAAAATGTTAGCATGGAAATAGTATCCTGAACCCATGGTTTAAAAATATCCAAATCATAAGGAGGCTTATGATCACCTTTCAATTTGTTTCTATCCTGAACTATTCTATTTAAGAAAGATTTTTTCTCCATTTCATCCACTGCTTCATAATCACTAGCAAGCTTTTCTAGGTCAATGTGGACATTTCCAAATTCTTTAGTTGTAAACCTCAGGACCAACACTTTTCCAAGTTCTTCTGCATTAATGGATAACAATTCTTCTTTGCTATCTTTATTAACAATTTCTCTTTTGTTATCATCATAATTTAGGGCACAGACCATGATAAATTTTGGTAAGGGAAAACCTCATGTATTAACTATTAGTATTAACTTGCAATTGCATTTGCTTTGTAGCTTTATTCTCAGATGAAAATCTAAGTTCTAAGGTACGCCTACTATAGGTTTTAGGATCATAAATATCATGGTATTCATCAGTGAAACCTAGGGTTATAAGCAATTTTGCATAATGTATTTTTTTATCCGACATTGCTCTAGTGGTACTGGTGGTAGACATTTTGATACAATCAACAATATGAAATTTGTGAATTCCCTATTAGTCCTTAATTTTTCTTAATTCTTAAGCCTCTTAACCCTAAACCTAAACTTCAAAGTTTGACAAAATAAGATTTTAAGAAGCGTCAAGCAATGAAACGTAGCAACAGGAATTCTTTAACTTACAAAAATTTTGAATTTTGATTCTTGAAGTTGAAACTGGGTTGAAACTTCAAACTGGGTTACTGGAATGACTTTGTTGGAAGTGGAACGGTGGAACCCAGAACAAGGTGGTGCACTGCAGTGAGCAAACTGGATACTGAAATCTCCCCATGTGCTAGCCCTCTTCAAAATAAAATCACTTAGCAATAGAAAGTGTTGTTATTTGAATATTAAAGTGAATGACATCGAAATGTCTATAGATTGATCTTTGTTAATCTAATTGTTATAGGGTGATTCCAGAGGATTAAGTTCGCAAGCCTAGCGCTCTGTGCATTTCATTTCAAAATGCAACTACAACCATAAATAATAAACATAAAACATGTGTTTTAAATTTTCTTTAAACTTTAATGCACTAGGATTGACATCAATGCCAAGGGGTCAGAAACTTAATGTTGCAAAGACCTTAATAATTTAAATTACAATGTCACATTAATAGCACATTGCACAACCATTATTAGCACTTAACTTACAAAGGACTTAATAAAATGAATTACAGTGTCACATTAATAGCACAACCATTTATTTCATTACAACTGAATTACAATGTCACATCACATAATACAAATACAAATGTAAGCACAAGTTCCAAGCTTCTGTTGGACCGTTGGTGAAAAGTTGAAAACATAAATGTGATACATGTATCTCTAAAAATAAATGGAACTTGTCGAGTCAACCATGAGCTCTAAAAGTAAACACATGGTACTTTCTAGGTCATCCATGATCTCTAAAAATAAATGCATGGGGAAAGGGGGCCCAATCAAACTGGGGAAATGGAAGCTGTGAAGATACAAAATGTACTTAGCCTCTTTCAGAACCAGACTCATACAGAAGATGAGGGGTTGTGAAATTGCTCCCATGCAGAAGATGAGCACTTAAAATTAATGCATGGGGCTTGTTTGGTAGGCCATGGTGTCTCAAAATAAATGCAAGAGACTCTCTTGGCCAACCATGCAGATGATGAGAGGTATTAAAAAAGCTCCCATGCAGAAGATAAGCATTGAAAATAAAGGCATGGGAATTGTCTGGGAAACCATGCAGATGATGAGGGGTAGTAAAAATGCTCCCATCTTCTACTTGTAGCTTCCATGCACTAGGATAGCACTTATCTCCATCAGAGCTCCTCATCCTGGTTCAAAACCTGTTTGAGAAGTCAGGTGAACCAAATCAACTTCTTTCCAATTCCACCCATTATGAACTTGAAGGAAATTGGTCTTTTACTCTATAACTACATAATTGGAGGTAGGATAATTTAGAGCATCCCCAATAATACCGCATCATCTTCTTCCTGAATCCTTATTAAGTTATTAACCCTACAAAATGAAAACCCTTATGACAATTCAATGAATGATTTTGGTTGTGCTCACTATCCTTATTTATGGGCCAAAAGTATCACTACCAGCCCGGTCCCTTGTGCACCTCACACGTGTCACGTGTGAGGTTGAGTATAGTTGTGTGTATAGTAACATAGTTACTACTAACTAGTAATAATTGTGATTCACGCAAACCAAAAATCCAACTTAATCGGTACCTCAAGCTGGCTACATGCAAAGTTGCAAACTGTAGCTCAAGTTGACAAGCTATCAATTGTCAAAATTGGCAGTGCCACGCAAGCTGTTGATTGTCAAAATCACTGGATTATTGACATCATCATCTACGATTCTATAGTACATCGTGCAGTTTTCAATATAAAGCTATCCAATCAATCACTCTGGCTATTCATATGGTATTAATCCACACTGCCGCCTAGTACCATTGCCAAATTGAGAATTTCAATAGAATAAATGCAAGGTAGAGTACTTCGATGCATTGACAAGAGAGAATTAAATGTCTCATTTTACCTTAATGATTATTAATGTCCTAATAAGTCACAATAAATTTCACTCACTTATGATCAGAACTATATGTTGATTTCTAAAAACAATAATTAATAAAATCTCAACCATTGATTTCTGAAAATCTAACAGTTGTAGTGTTATTCCAGAGGTTTCAATTCGCAAGTCTAGTGCTTCAAGGATTTACTTCTGGAATGCATCTATAGTTGTCCATCAAAAATTCATCG
Source organism: Sequoia sempervirens (assembly GCA_007258455.2). Lineage (NCBI taxonomy): Eukaryota > Viridiplantae > Streptophyta > Pinopsida > Cupressales > Cupressaceae > Sequoia > Sequoia sempervirens. The sequence goes on along the minus strand of VDFB02047230.1, from coordinate 254,933,651 downwards.
AACGGTCCCTCTTTTAAAACAAACTTTATGCACGTGCATAATTTAAAATGGGGACATCGCTAGGTTGACGAGACTCGACCCTCAGGATTAAAGAGTTACAATTTAAGGTTTTGCCATAAAATATTTTGGTTTGAATTAGGAAATATTAAGTGGTAAACAAGAGAAGGATGACCGACAGACCTAAATAATTAATAAAATCTTAACCATTTATTTCTGAAAATCTAACAGTTCTAGAGTACTTTCGGAGGTTTCAATTCACAAATCTAGTGCTTGAGAGATATACTTCCGGAATGCAACTACAGTCGTCCATCGAAAATTCATCGAACGGTCATGGTCCATAATGTCGCGTGGTCGCTGAAACTGGGAACCTTAGAACCAAAGTCTAAAATTTCAAAGTTTTTGAAACCTCTGACCCACCGACTACAAAGATGACCAAGAAAGACTTGCAACTAAGGTTAGGAAAATTTGCACTAACACTTCGCCACTGCATTTTTTTATTAGTTTGATATTATGTTTAATTCACCAATGTTTTTTGCTTAATCATTTGAAAATAGATTTAATTCGCCAATGAAATTATTTTTTCTAGTTTGAAAACAGGTTTAATTCACCAATCAAAATATTTTATTGGTTTGAAAATAGATTTTAATCACCAATGGAAAAAATTTAGTGGTTTTAAAAAATTTGCATTTCTCCAGGATTTTTCATAGACTTTTAGTGATTATAAAAGATTCACCAATGGACATTATTTTTTTTCACGAAAAATGAAAAAAATTGCCACTAAAATTAATATTTTTATCGGGAAGTATACAAGATTGGCCAGGATTTTACACCTTCGCCAAGGGGGGGTTTCATAATTTTTTTCCTGCAGGCTTTGATCAAACCACCTTAGATCAAACCCCCTTGGATAGAACCTCGCTAGTTTTAAACCATACCTATAATGGAGTCTCCTTTACACCTATCAAAATGTTGATAAAAAACCACTTTTTATTTACCTTTTGGGTGATCAAATGAATTCATTTAAAATTTATTATTTATAAGCATGTATTCCTTATTATAAGCTTCCCAAAAAGTATAATTTTAAATATATTTAATTTGATTATTATATTTATTTTTTATTTCTTGTGAATGTAGGCTTTTCACCGAAAGTGAAGCTCTTTGTTCTACACATGTGGAAAAATAGTAGATTATCAAAAAAAAATCTAAAAAATATGTTTTGGCTAGGTATCAAGATGTCCTTGATCCAGTAAAAAAAGAAAAAATGAATTTTGATACATACAAAAAAAATTATGTTGTTTGTGGTCTGTCTATGTCTAAATTGTAATTGTTTTGACTTAAAAAAATTGATTAAGAAAAAAAAAATCAATAAAAAACTATGAAACTAAATGAACGTGCTAGATATCATAGTTACAAAGCTAAGTTTGAAAATATTATAATTTTATCCTTCATAGAAAAAAAATTATGTTGTTTACGGTGAGCATCACTCTTTAAAAATGGTGTTTAATGCTAAAAACTAGTTTTCAAAAGAGATGGAAAAAGAAATGCAATCTGATTCAAAAATAAATAAAAAATAAATATTTAGAATCTATAGACAAAATTTCACAAATCACTAGTTTGCATCATCTTCAAATTTCTCATGGTTTAGCAGCTATAGGTGCCCGAAAGTGAAGATTTAGTTAAAAAAAATTAGTTCAATATCCAATTTGGCCAAAAATTGTAAACCAGTATTGTGGGATCACCCCTGAACACAAAATCAGTGACCATTAAATCATTACTACATTACAATAATGAGGTCTCTTTAGGACACATCTGCAACATTCTTATAGATCCTAAATAAAACACAATATTTTCAACATTTAACTAAGAGCACACTTTAACTTGTTCTTTGAACAAAAGCCATCAACCAAATACTTGTTACAACAAATGTGCAACAAAATCCATCATAATCATTGATTTCTTTGATTAAAAATATAATGCATACATTATGGAGACATTATAGTATGACAAGTTCATCATAATGTGCAAACTGATTTGCTTTTCATTAAAAGATGGATTACAACGTTGAACCCTAATACTTGAAGAACTCCTATTCTAGATACAATCCTTGTACAAAATTACAATACCCAAGACCTAGAAAATCAAGAACCCCCTTACAATCAACAACTTCTCATTAAAGAGAAAAGAGAAGAAAATAGAGAAGCCCTAAAATCAATCTATTATTGACACATGGCACATCTGAGCTCCCTTGATCTGCAACAAATTTGCATTTAAAGAATACCTATTTACTCTCCATTTTCCCTCTTCAATTTGTCCTCATTTGTAATTCCCACACAAACCTTTTACCTGCTTGTAAAAACCCATTTACTAGCTCTATTTTCACCTGCAAGTGGAAAATTTCACAATCAGGGTCAAAAACCCACTTACCCAGTTATTACTTTGCTCAATGGGTAAAAATTATATCCATATGTTTTTAACTCCACTACTGACATTTAAATACATTATTTTTACATTCTAGAGGCCTCATTTTATATTGCAAGCAGTTTGTTCAATTTTGTCAAACATTTGGCATGCAACCCCTCAACCTGTGCATTTTGTCTGCAATGATTTTGTTCCTACATGCTCCATCTCATATAGATTCCATTTTCACACACATTCCCATAGTAGACATGCTTATTGCTAAGCGTATGACTCTCTTTTTGAGCACTTTAATTGATACCAGATGCATTAAAACATGTATGGGGGTGAGAAATTATTATAGACCATTTTCCTCATGTTTGAGTTTTCAAAAACCATTTCAACAACAAAAATAGTCACCCAATCATTATAACAGCCTTCAGAAAAGAAAAAAAAAATGGGAGGTAATAACAACACATTACAACTCAAAGAAAACTCCAAAATTAGCCACAAGAAGTTGTAGGTCATGATTACTGCATTTGGGACGTTTTTGAGCTTACAGGCAGCTAGAAAATGCATAAAACCTTACTAAAATTGCTGCCCAGGAATGGGAAATGGTCCAGGCATCCTTTTGGAGGCTAAAACAATAGTTTACACTCCTCCAATAGCCCCAAAAAATCCCACATAAATTTTTTATGTGATAGAGAACACCCCTAGCGCCTAGGAAAAAGCTTCATGCTCATCTCCTTGCTTCCCCACATGCTTATGCTGACACGAGATAGCAGGCAAACACTAATTGCAACAAATAAAACATTCATAAAGGTTTGATAAAGTAGTTGCAATGTTTAATAAATTATTTTAAATACTTTGATCTCCAATCACAAGCTCCATGTTTCCCCCTCCCTTCCCCACATACTTGGTTGACGACAACACTGTGTGCAATAGGGTAGGAGCAAACAAAGATTAATAAAGTCACAAACTTTATAAAGTTTGAAAATGATTAGAATTTTCCCTAAAAAGCCCAATCACGTGCATATTCCCATTTTAACAACATTTAAAATACTTAGAATATTTTAAATATTCTCATTTGAAACATAAGGAAATATGCCAAATTTAATTTCACCTACAGATCAAATAGCGAAAATTCACTACACACAAACAAGGACCCTGAAGCCGAGATTTTTTGCGAGCGGCCATAATCAATTATTTAAAACATGGGTTTTAAATCAAATTTTGCCCAATAATCAGAAATTAGGTACCTCTTTTGTAAACGAGTCTGTCAAAGGTGTTCGTCGCAACTGAAACACATTAAAATAACGCATCATATGGACTTTCTTTTTGATGAAATCGAAATGAAGATGTTTTAGACCAAAATAAGAAATGGGTTTCCTTCAGAATTGTGAAATTTAAAACTTTTTGGAACACCAAATTTAGCTCGATCGCAGTCAGAAAAGCATTAAATAGCCATCAAAACTCATCCAGGAAGCATGAAACTGAGCAAGCGCACTACCATATGTGCCAAGAAAATTTATAACATTCAAATTTGCAAGATGACTTCTGAGTTACAAAATTTTAATTGTCGAAGATGGGCTCTAGGGTAGATTTGACAAGAAGTGGACCTACCTTTGTTGTCAAACTAAAAGGGCATATGCACTTCAAATTTGCAAAATTTGAAGGTGCCATCAGTGCCTCATGTTTGAGGATGCATGCCCCTTGTGGGCATGGCGAGATTCCAAATCTCTAGGGAGTAGACCAAGTGCCAAATCCATTGGGTGGTTATGTAACTTCTCTTGTTGCATTGAAACCATTTTTCAAACCTCACTTGGTGGCCCCAGGCCCCCAAAATTATAGAACTGGTATTTACCTCTATCAAACACTTTGTTCTCTATTGTCTAAACTAGGCGAATTATGAAAACACTGCCATAAACTACCCACAAAATAGCCCTATCACTGACATTTCCATTAACCATCATTACCAGATGTCTAAGCTTGCCACTGTCACCATTAATTCTACCAATTTGAATTCTACAATCAAACACTGACTGAAAATCATAACCACTATGACATTTTACCCTATCCAACTCATTGTCATGTTCCATTAAATTCTCATCCAACTGAATTGAAAATTGAAAACATTTGTAGTCCACTTGAGCATTGACATCATATTCAGTTTGCATATCAAACATAAAACTATCATTGTATACACCTAAAATTGGTCAAGACAATTAATTAATTAAATACAAGTTATTTAATTAATGAATCCCTTTAATTCGTCTACTTATAAATAAATTCCAAATTTATTTATATAGTTCACATTTTTCCAATTCTACCATCTTAAATCACATTCTTCTAAATTTAATTAAATAAACAAATTCCTATAGTTTCTTTTATTTAATTAATAATCTTCTTACTAAATTTAAATTCCCAATTTGAATTTAGGCACATGTCTCCAACTTTTCCTCTTGCCACATCATCAAGTGTCACATGAATTTAAATATGTCTAATATTTAAATGGGAATTATCCTCAACCAATTCCAAAACAAATTTTGGACACTTGGCTCTCGCTATCATTTCATTCCCTCATACACTTGGCAAAGTGCTCTATTAAAGGGAACATCCTTCATGATTCCCTCTAACTTCTTCCATCTCCACCATTCATCTCTCCAGCTGAAATCTTGACCATCCATTGTTGCCACATCACAAGATTCCTTGGAAATCTTATAAATACAACCTCTTGCTATAGCATTTGCAGTCCATCTTTGGGTAAACTTACTATGCAAAAATTTTGTGAGAGAATTCTAGTGTTTAAATCATTTGTGAATTGTAGTATCATTTGGGTTTAGAATCATGGCTTAGTTGCATAGCTACATTTCCATTATCATAGTTAGCTTTTATACAGCCTTTTCATCATAGCATTTAGCTTCATTATCATAGCATAATCTACATTTTATCACAGCAGCATCAATATCATTATCATGGCATAAATCATATAGTTTATAACCATGTAGGAATTAGATTCTTGCATTCTACAACATCCATTCTCTAAATTGTCATTCTAAGTCATAGTGCAAGCAAAAATCTAGGAGCCATTATGATTCAATGAATCAATTAGAGATAGGAAACAATGGAACGATTTTAGTGATTGATTATGCTTTGAATTCGATTAATTCTGTAATTAAATTCTCTAATGTAATATGTTTCATTGATTTTTTGTGTTTATTATATGTTTATTAAATCTCACAAATTCACACAATTCAGTCATAAACACTTTGTTCAATAGTCCCATCCAAAAGCATATGCCCTAATTTGTTGAAGTCAAATTACAGCTTCAAATTTGAGAAATTAGATTGAATAAAAGACTCATATAAAACCTTGGAGTCATCCTCTATTTTTTGTCCCATGCCAGACAAGCACTCATTTTGTGTGATGAACAAAAAGTATTCATACATAGGCATATGCTTAAACTAATTTACATCATACTGACATTCACATTCATTTGAGTGTTGCAAATTAGTCATACTATTACATACTCTAGTGGTCTGAAATCAATATTTATTAAAATCCATAGCATCATTGTCATCATTCAGATCAAGGTTATCACAAGAAATATCATTCCTATCAACATCCCATGCATCAAAAAATATTTCCATTTTAGGTTCATATATGATGTCAAACTCATTCTTCAAACCATCATACAATTCCATGTGAAATGTTTCAAATAGCGGCTCAAAAATTTCAAGACCAAATCTCAAGCCAAAATATCCATACTACTTTGTAACATATTCACTACTGCAATTGTTAGTTGATAAGAAAGTACCTGACCTGGGATCAATAGATCCATCATAGCATGGTTCATGTTCACCAACATATGAGCATGTGTCATCATCAACTTTTACACTATTGCACCCCTCATTCAAGAAAAACATGTCCATTTTCATAGTGTGAGGACAAGAAACATCAACAAAGAAACAACCATATTTAATTTCACATTCACTAACATGAAACCCACTATTACTTCCATCATTCGGTTGCTCTACACATAGATCAAAAAGTTCTGCAATATCAACACATTCTAAAATTTCATAGTCAGATAAATCATCAAGCTTTTTCATATTATCAATTGGTAATAATGTTGATCCAAGATCCATGTGTTTGTCATAATGCATAACTTGATCATTCAATAATGAACCCATCCTTCCATCAATGTGCACATCATCATTCTCTTCATGTATAACTGAAATTTCCATCTCTATTTCTCATAAGCAATCACAAGCAACGGGTACATAATCATGTTCATTAGCATCATAATCAACATCACCAATGTCCTTATCATCTCTAACACTATGCTTAGGCTTAGGATACTAACACACAAATTTTTATCTTGAAATTCATCATTACTCATAGAGTTAGTCTGCTCTATTGATAGCAAACCTAAACTACATTCCATGTATTCATCATATGAAGTTTGTCCATTTACATGCAAATAAGTGACTTCATCAACATTCATATCACAACATCATTTATGTGAAGAGAACACCTCTAGATCATCCTCATAGAAGCACTCATAATCCATAGAAAAATAATCAGGTTCACTATCATCGTGATTCTTATCACAAGAAAATTCACCACTACATAAACTATCTGAGAATCTTCAAAAGGAATGCTTAAAATTTCATTTTCAATATCAGGATCATTGATTTGCAATGAGATATCTGCAACACTTGCACATGTATCATTATCTTCATCACTATTGTATTGATCTACATATATATTTCTTGTGGGATGAGTACAATCATTATCCTCATTTAGACATGATGGATCTTCATTTTCTGATATACTATTTTTAGTTATGTTCATTGTGTTTTTATTTTCTTAATAGGACAACTGCTATTTGTATTTTGAGAAACCACACCTCTTGTATAAACACATCAGGATCCTTCAACAATCTTTATCCAATCAAGTACTTGATCAAAACTATGAGGCTTCAATTCCTTTGGTAAAGTACTTAGCCCTGACTCATAGGTTTCACAAAACAAATCAATGCACGTTCAATCCTTAGGTTTGAAATTTTTGGGGACCTTCAACAAGGCATCCAAAAACCTCGCAAAAAATGTATATGGTGATTCTCCCTTATGCCTCTTCATGTTAGAAAAAACTTGAATAAAAGACATCTGATCAACATTGTTACAATTTTGTTCCTGTTCAACTTGGATTTCACCATTAGTTTCATAATGTAATGATAGACTGATTGTAACAATAAAAGAATTATCATCTTGACAATAATTTCTATTGTTTGATCCATGGATTCTATTTGCATGAGGTGTGTTAGGATAACCAACACTTGCAGCCATGTATCCCTTCATCATTGAATACTTTAAGTTGTTTTCAATATCCATGGCTTATTTGAATTGATAAGCATGATGAGGTGTTGTAGGGTCTTTATCTCTTAAGAGATAACTCATTTCTTCATCAAATGCACCTAGGTAAACAAACATGCACAATGCATCATTTGGTTTGTGTTCTTCTATAATATCCCTTATTTTCTTTGAAAATCTAAGATTGGATGTAGGAACCAACTCATCTTCTTCTTTTTGGATGTTCATAAGTTTTTGTCTCATTAAACTTGGATCAATTCTCTCACCAAACTATTCTATGAATGATGCCATTAATTCATTCCATGAAGATATAAAACATACTGATAAATATGAAAATCAATCTCTGGCATCTTCCTTTAGAGATTGAACAAAGAACTTCATGACAACATCTTAATGGCTTATCTCATAATCTCTCTATTAGACTCAAGGAACACTGAGAGGGGGGTGAATCAGTGTTCTGCTAAACTTTGACTTTTTAAACTAGATCTTAAAACCAATTAGAGAACTTAACCAAAAGCAATGATGCAAGAACATAAGGAAAAAAATCATAACACCATAACACAAATATTTTTACGTGGAAACCCTGTTAGGGGAAAAACCACGGTGGAGGTTAATCCACAATTTTATACTCTATTAAAAGTATGGAGAAAAGGGAATGCACATGCATTCAAGCACACTGCCTAGAGCTCACTGCTCAAATACAAAATGAAGACTCATTGTCTACAAAATATTTACAAAGTTACTGGAGTGGATGAACTATGAAGTAGCATCTGCTAATGCCTGAGTATAGTTTCGGTGAAGCTCAATCTGTTGCTTTTTTGATCTTTTGTCTGATTTTGCTCTTTTGCTCCTTTTGCTAACATTCACATCTCAAAAACCCTTTAATGCACAAATGCAACTGTGCATAATTCATACTTCGCTACTACTATATACTTTGCACATACATCATCGCTCATTCACCCATATTCGCACTTCAAATGATTGCTTATATATCCACGATTAAGGATTTTTTCATTCAAATGTCAGCTTCATCAAAATATAAAATATTTCCCAATAGTCAGCTCAATCCATGAATAACATCTAATGTGCACCCATCAAAGTCAGCCACAGCATGGTGAGTGCCCAAAACAAAATCCTCAAGCACAAAATACCTTGAATAATTACACCTCAAATATTTGCGACATGCCACATTCACTTAGTCGGCCTTTGTGAACTGATAAGCAAAAAATCATCCTACCAGACCTCCTAATCCATACACCAATTTATGTGATGGCAAAAAACTTGATAATAATATTTTTTAGATTCTTACCAACCTTCCCCGAGATCCTCAACTCATACTGATAATTCGTTGAAGCATATGAATCAACATACTTGACTTTAACCGGATACCCTGTTCTTCACTCTATCTTCCGGTAATACTTTGTTCTTCACTCTAACTGTCAGTATGAACAAATATTGAATTGCGGACCGGATTAATGACTTAGGTTTCCATCAATGACAACACTAGAAGCCATATGCCAACAATCTCCCCCTTTGGCATTGATGGCAACACTTAATGAAAAATGACTAAGTGTTGAAACCAATATGAGTACACTGCCAAACTTCAAAATTTCAAAACACAACTCCCCCTGAGAATGATAAGGCATTTTTCACTGCTCTCTCTCTCCCCCTTTGTCATCAATGACAAACACATATTCAATCTCACCCTTTGAAATGTAGCCAAAAACTTGCTAATTCAAAAAATTGGTTCAAAATTTGAAGTACAACTGCTACTTGAGTCAAAAAATTATCATGTACTTATCTTTCATTTCTGAAAGAAACTTCTCCCAAGCTTCTACTATAATCCTAATGATTATGATCAAGTTGTTTTTTTTATATGTCTAGTTGATAATCTTGCTGAGAGATTCCAAAATTGTGATTGCATCCTCTAATTTCTCTCCTTTCCTCAAAACCTCAATTAACTACTTCATTCTGCATTTGGTTAAGTCCTTCACTTTCCAAAAAGTGTCCACCATATTGTTTTTGTTGATTTGAACTTTTGCATGCTCAGATTGTAACTCTTGAATCCTTTTCTTGATTGCACCATCCTAATCCTAAAACATGTTATAATTTTCACCAATCCTGTTCAGCTCAGTTTCAATTTGCTCTATTTTTTCTTTGTATTTCCCAACTACATGAGGCCAACAGATGCAATAGTTGTAGATGTTGTTTGTTGTACTTATGCATTTCCTCAGCTCATTCATTTTCCTTTTCAACTTGGTAAGTGATAGCCTGTATTGCTCCTTCAGATGTAGAATTATTTCTTCTTCTTTCTTGTTATGAGACTTAGAGTCCATGATTTCCTTAATGCATTTGATCATCTCTTCAAGTAACACATTCTAAAAATTCTCCAAATTAATATGTTTGTGCACAAAATAAGCACTTAGAGTGTTCAAAATCATGTCCTGCTCATATGAAGGTCTGATAGTCCATATGGTTGCAATTTTCTGCATCCCATCTTTCTCATGAATAAGTTGGAGTACTTTTTCTTTTGTTAAATCACCTTCTTCTTCACTTCCTTCTACTTTTTCTTGATCTGGTTCAGCTAATTCTAGTTCTTCCCTTAGGTTGTCCTTAGATTCTTCATCAGATTCCTCATCTAGTGTATTCACAATCACTTGTTATTTACCTTTCCCTTCAATTCTAGGAGTCTTTCATGCCAGAGGAGTGTAAACAACAGTCTCTTTTGCTCTTTTCCTCTTTATCTCCATCTCATCGGAAGAGGATCCAACTTCAAGTGCTCTTACCGAAATGGGAATACTAATTGAACCAAACTTTCCTAGAAAACTTCTAAAGAAACTTTCATATTCTTGCTCATGGTTTGCCAAATTGTTATAATGAACATAAATCTGTTTGCAAACCAGTTCATTCTCTTCCCATACAACATTGTTCTTCAGAGGCAAACAATTTAGAAAGTGCATCACAAGACATATGACCAAGGTACCAAACCTGAAAGGATAACCTGCCTCCTTTGTCAATTGCACATTTTCCATTAGTTGATCCTTCAGCAATCTGCACAGGTGAAAATCCTGATCTTCCATTATCATTTTGTGAGAAATAAAAACTGCACCAGCCAAGGTTGCTCCTTCTCTGTTTTTGAAAGATATTTTGTATGATATTCCTTGTGCAATGTACCTTGTTACTAGATCTCTGATTGTCAAAATAATCAATTCCCTTTGATCTCCAGTTACTCCAATTAGGGTTTCGACTTCTTTGTTTTGAACCAACTTCTTTATCAATATATCTCCAATTTTGCATAACCCAGTTAGATTCCCAATCACCTCTTTTGAAATATGATAGGGTTTATTCAAAGTTAGAACATCATCATTCAATCTATTCAAAATAAACCTAACAACTCCCACATTATAAAAATGGAGAAATTCACTCCAAATGTCCAGGCTTTTGTGTTTTGCATCTTCTAGCCATTTTAATTCATCGAGCGACAACATATTTCTTACATCTCTAATCTTCTCACTGCTATACTCATCTAAATTCATCATTCCTTTGATTTGTTCCATTTTTCTTTCCGTAATAAACAAGTTCTTCTATTGAGCACTAAATTAAATGGAAATTCCACAAACAATTGAAATACCTGATGAATTTAGAGATTCGTCTGATGAATTTAGAGATTCGTCATTGAATTGTCTCTACTCCTTCAAAACTCTGTTGTAGAGTGCTCTCCTTCTCTTCTTCGATGCAAACTGAAAAATGAGAGTTCCAACAAGCCTTTTATAACTTGCACACCTAACTCTTTTAATGCATTAAATACTTTTACCCTAGGTGTTTCGGATACCCTGCTTTCTCAAACAACAAGAGAAAAATTCTCCTATGGACCTTCAACTTCTCAAATTTCTATACAAGTGATCTCTAATGTATTTGTAAATCATTAGCACAACCATTGACAAACTCTTGGCTTCCGGTGCTAACAACTGATAGAGGGGGCAAAGAGTTTTCTTGAAAAACTCCCCCTAGGCCAATGGCCTGAGATCAATTTCTGAAAGAATTACCAGAAGCAGATTCTGGTGTTGGCTCAATTCCTTCAACAAAGGGACTCTTCTTCACCCATGTTTTCTTCATTTGATCTCTTATTTCTTCCATAGTCACTTTCCTTTTTCGTTTATCATCTTTCTATGTATTTCTGCCTTTGTTTACCAAACCTCTTCTATCCATGTTTGTGTTCCTGCAGAATCTTGCAATGTGACCATATCTATTACAATTGTAACACATAGGATTTCTTTGTCTAGGCCAGTCATTCCATTGATTTCCTCTTGATTTGCATTGGTTAGCAATATTCCCAAATCTTCCATAGATATAACATTTAACATTCCTTATACTGAAAAAGATGTTTGATGTGCTTCTACATTCAATTGACTTATGACCACACTTGTTGCAACTGAAACACCGACCAGAGAAGGATGGACTACTTGAATTCATTTTACTTCTACACTGAGCAGCCATATGACCAAATTTATTACAAGAAAACTAGTATCCATTAAACTTTTGAGCATTAGGTTGTCTTACCAGATATCTTCCAACTTTGTTCATCTAATTTCTTTGTCTGAAATTATTTTGTTCAAATCTGTAGCTTTCTCCCTTTTCATATCCAAGACCTCGCTTATCATTTGCATTCTTTTTTCCTCCAGTTAGCTCATCAAGCTTAGTATAACTGATCTTAAACTTCTCCTTGTATTCATTTGTAGTAGAAAGTTCATCTCTGAGAATAAGAATTTATTTTTCAAGCTCTTCTTCATTATTTCTAGATTGTTGTAGTTCAATCTCTAGCTAGATGAATCCTCCATTAATTCGGATGCATTTATCAGATTTTTCTTTCAAGGGCTGAGCAAGGTTCTCCTCATTCTTCTTTCTTCCTTCAATCTCCTTAGTCAACTTCATCACCATAGATTCCATCTCAAGCTTTAGGTTATCATTATCTATGGCGAGCTTTTCACATTATTCAGTTATTTCCTTCAGGGTTTGATTCAGGTGAACATCTTCCATGCTTTTACTTTCTTTTTGTTTAAGTTGATCACAGAGTTCCTTTCTCTTTTCTCTTGATTCATTGATTTTATCTTTTAGTGATTGAATGAATTTCTCAGCATCCTTAATACTTGCTTTCAATTCCAAAACTTTAGCCTTAGACTGATCAAGATCACCAAGTGCCACCAAAAGTTGATGTTGAAGACCACCAGAGTCCATTGATTTCCATGATCCACCTCAAGCTATTAAACTTCTTAAGAGGAACACAACTCTTATACCAATTGTTGGACTCAAGGAAGACTGAGAGGGGGGGTGAATCAATTTTCTGCTAAACTTTAACTTTTTAAACCAAATCTTAAAACCAATTACAACACTTAACCAAAAGCAAAGATGCAAGCACATAAGGCAAACAATCATAACACCATAACAAATATTTTTACGTGGAAACCCTGTTAGGGGAAAAACCACGGTGGAGGTTAATCCACAATTTTATACTATGTTAAAAGTATGGAGAAAAGGGAATGCACATGCATTCAGGCACACTACCTAGAGCTCACTGCTCAAATACAAAATGAAGATCCGTTATCTTACAAAAGATTTACAAAGTTACTGGAGTAGATGAACTATGAAGTAGCATCTACTAATGCCTGAGTATAGTTTCGGTGAAGCTCAATCTGTCGCTTTTCTGACCTTCTGTCTGATTCTACTCTTTTGCTCCTCCTACTAACATTCGCATCTCAAAAAACCTTTCATGCACAAATGCAACTATGCATAATTTGTACTTCACTGCTACTATATAATTCGCACATACATCATCGCTCATTCACCCATATTTTCACTTCAAATGATCGCTTATATATCTGTGATTAAGGATTTTTTCATTCAAATGTCCACTTCATCAAAATATAAAATATTTCCCAATAGTCAGCTCAATCCATGAATAACATTTAATGTGCACCCATCAAAAGTCAGCCATAGCATGGTGAGGGCCCAAAACAAAATTGTCAAGCACAAAATACCTTGAATAATTACACCTCAAATATCTGCGACATGCCACATTCACTTAGTCGGCCTTCATGAACTGATAAGCAAAAAATCATCCTACCGGATCTCCTAATCCATACACCGATCAATGTGACAATAATATATTTCAGATGCTTACCAACCTTCCTCAAGATCCTCGACTCATATTGATAATCCGGTGAAGCATATGAATCAACATACTTGACTTTAACCGGATACCCTATTTTTCACTCTATCTTCTAGTAATATTTTGTTCTTCACTCTAACTACCGATATGAACAAATACTAAACTTTGGACCAGATTAATGACTTAGGTTGCCATCAATGACAACACTAGAAGCCATATGCCAACACTCTCATCATATCAGAAAACTCTTGCAAATGTTGAGATGTTAATTCTAAGCTTTTTCCTCTGAACTTTGGCAAGTGTTCCTTGACTTTATTAGGAATAGGGTTTGGGAAACCTTGAATACCATTAAAATTTAATTGTTTGTATCTTTCCACAGAGAAAGTCCTTCTCTGAGGACATAGTTGGAACTATGGTCATTATTGCATTGTAGGATTTAAAAATGTAGAAAGGAAATCATAATAACAATCCTTATACAAATATTTATGTGATTCATGCTTATCCTACTTACAACCATTAACTCTCACCTTTCTCAACTCCATTTCTATTGGTGGTAAAACTCACTGAATAAGAGAACATAAATTATTCTAAGACTTTCAAACATGGTTTTCATACACAAGCTTATGCTTCTTGAAAAACAAAATATGAAAAAATACTTGGATATGTTGCAACTGCTACAAATTTTCCTTCCTAAATGGAAATATTTATAGATTTGAAACATTTTTCACATTTTCATTAGGTTCCTTTGACTAAGTCACCACCTCTCTTCATTGAGGAATGAACTTCAAATAGCATGAAGCTCTTTTAAAGCTTAATTTCATTTTGGGTTTCCTCCAACAACAAAGTCACACATAACTCATTTAAATCAGCTACAACAAAACCTATTCCAGGTCTAAAAATTTTAATATTTGAACTAGATGTTCAAACTCACCAAATTCTTGAATCTTTCCAAATGGACACTCTTCTGATCTCCCCAGTAAAGTCACTAATGTGTTGAATTTTTTCCTTGCAACCCTCAATCAAGGGATCAAGAGATTAAGACAAAGGTCTTGCACTATCAACACATCAAAGACAAGAAAGGCCAATGAACAAGGCTATAATCAACCTTTTGCACTTTGAGCTCCATAAGACTTAGGAGGTTGTTCCTATTCAAGGATCTACACATATAATAAAACTTGCACTAAACAAAACATTGTAGATTTCTAACATGTGGATGGTTCTTAGATGAATATATAAAGGATGTTATACATTTCATTACATTCAGACATAATCCCCTTGCACCTTGAATCAACATTGAGAACATATAAATTAAGAGAAATCTTCATCTAAGACACACAAAGAAGTTACCAAAAAATCATTCCCAAGCATAACCTTTGTGTTCTTAATTAATCTCCATGAAAATACAAAAAACTAGAAATAAATTAAACTTGAAAATGGAGAGGATTCATTAAGTTTTTCAATGGTGATTCCTTCCAGGGTTTGTACAAAAGAAACATACTAGACCAGTTCCTTGTCCATAATAGAGTCAAGATGAAATAACCCATTTGGTAAAGCCTAAACACAAAATTAGTGGCCATTAAACCTGTGAACCTAGATCCTATACCTGCAAGAACACAACAAATGAACACATTAATAAGGTCAAATGCAAGTTAGAATATAGATTCCTCAAGAAATTCATTTGAATGTAAGAGAAAAGGAATAAAATGAAGAACACAATAAACTTAAAACAAAGATGTTGAATCCTATTTTAAAACAAATCAAACTCTTAATCTCTTAAGGGAGTTGGTGCCAATTTGATATTAAAATTGGCCCTTTCCCAACTCCAATGGTGTTATGAAGATGATTTGATGAATATTGTGATCCCTTTGTTGAAGATTGATGAATGCTCAAAGACAAAATCTGCATAACCTAGCTATAAAACTCAATGAGATGGATGAAGATTGCTATGAATTTGAGTATAGTAAGTTTACTCAAGTTGTAGATGATAGAAATGAAGGATGAGTTGTCTATTTATAGAAGAAAGTAAAGAGAGAAAAGGAAAAAGAGATGAATGTGGGACTAAGAATCAACAAATGGCAAGATGCCACTTGTCAACATGTGAATGGATGGAGGATGTGCAAGTTTTGAATTATGTGTCAATAAATGCATATATTTGAATTTTGAAATTGTTGAAATGACATGTAACAGGGAAAGAAGGTGCATTGAATGCCACTTGGCACAAGGCAAAAGGACTTTCTAGGTGGATTAAATGCCTTGCTAGAAGGACAAAGTCCACTTGTATTTTGAATTCAAATTTGAGGAATATTCCTTTATTATGCTTTTTGAGAGAAAATAGAGATTTAATAAATGAATTAAATCTATTTTCTTGTGCAATTTGCAAAAGCTAGAGGATGGGACATGAGAAGAGATTAAATTAATCAAAGTTAATTAATTTAATGAGAGGTCAAAATGATGTGACATATTGATTTAGATTTATTGATTGATTTAAATCAAATATGAAAAGAATATGGTTTTAAGATTAAATAAAGATTTTTATTTTATTTCACCAAGGAGATGATGTTAGATTAAATCAAATAAGGTTTTAATTTATTTAATTTAATGGATAGACTTTAGAGATTTAATCAAATAAAATTGATTATTTAATTAAATAGGGATAATTAGATCGGATTGATTGATTTAATTAACAAGAAAAGATGACTTAATTAGATAAATTATTTATTTAATTAAGAGAGGAAGAATTTAATCAAATAAAGGTATTCGATTAATTGGTTAGACCGAGGGATGACTTAGGATGAAACAGTGTTAGTAGTCGAGATCAAATGTGTAATGTCAATCAATACATTTTCTATGTCTACAAAACCATTACTGCATTACAATAATGAGGTCTCTTTAGGACACATCTGCAACATTCTTATAGATCCTAAATAAAACATAATATATTCAACATTTAACTAAGAGCGCACTTTAACCTGTTCTTTGAACAAGAGCCATCAACCAAATACTTGTTACAACAAATGTGCAACAAAAACCATCATAATCATTGATTACTTTGATTAAAAATATAATGCATACATTATGGAGACATTACAGTATGACATAGTTAATCATAATCTGCAAATTGATTTTCTTTCCATTAAAAGATGGATTACAGCATTGAACCCTGAAATTTGAAGAACTCGTATTCTAGATACAATCCCTGTACAAAATTACAATACCCAAGACCTAGAAAATCTAGAACCCCCTTACAATCAACAACTTCTCATTAAAGAGAAAAGAGGAGAAAATAGAGAAGCCCTAAAATCAATCTATTGTCGACACATGGCACATCTGATCTCCCTTGATCTGCAACAAAATTGCATTTAAAGAATGTCTCTTTACTCTCCATTTTCCCTCTTCAATCTTCCCTCATTTGCAATTCCCATGCAAACCTTTTACTTGCTTGTAAAATCCCATTTACTAGCTCTATTTTTACTTGCGAGTGAAAAACTTCACAATCAGGGTCAAAAACCCACTTACCCAATTACCACTTTGCTCAATGGGTAAAAATTATATCCATATGTTGTTAACTCCACTACTGACATTTGAATACATTATTTTTACATTCTAGAGGCCTTATTTTATATTGCAAGCAATTTGACAGCCCCTCAACTTGTGCATTTTGTCTACAATGATTTTGTTCCTACATGCTCCATTTCAGATTTTCCATTTTCACACACATTCCCATAGTATACATGCTTATTGCAAAGTGTATGGCTCTCTTTTTGAGCACTTTAATTGATACCAGATGCATTAAAACATGTATGGGCGTGAGAAATTACTACTAGCCATTTTCCTCATGTTTGAGTTTTCAAAAACCATTTCAACAATGAAAATATTGTCACCCAATCATTATAGCATCCTTAGGAAAAAAAGGGAGGTAATAACAACACATTGCAACTCAAAGACAACTCCAAAATTGGCCACAAGAAGTTGCAGGTCGTGATTATTGCATTTGGGACGTTTTTGAGCTTACTAGCAGCCAAAAAATGCATAAAACCTTACTAAAATCACTGCCTAGGCAGAGGAAATGGTCTAGGCATCCTTTTGGAGGTTAAAACAATAGTTTACACTCCAACAGCCCCAAAACATCTCACATAAAGTTTTCACATGATAGAGAACACCTATGATGCCCAGGAAAAGCTTCCTGCTCATCTCCCTACTTCCCTGCAAGCTTCTGTGGGAAAACACTAATTGCAGCAAATAAAACATTCATAAAGGTTTGATAAAGTATTTGCAATGCTTAATAAAGTATTTTTAAATACTTTGATCTCCAACCACAAGCTTCGTGCTTCCCCCCGCTTCCCACACACTTTGTTGATGACAGTCGGGGGCAAACAAAGATTAATAAAGTCACAAACTTTATAAAGTTTGGAAATGATTAAACTTTGCCCTAAAATTCCCATTCACGTGCATATTATCATTTTAATAACATTTAAAATACATAATATTTTAAATATTCTCATTTGAAACATTAGGAAATATGCCAATTTTAATTTCACATGTAGATCAGATAGCAAAAATTCACTGTGCACAAACAGGAACCCTTGGAGCCAAGATTTTTTGTGAGCGGCCATAATCAATTATTTAAAACATGGGTTTTAAATCAAAATTCCGAGCAATCAGAAATTAGGTACCTCCTTTGTAAACGGGCAAGTCAGAGGCATTTGCTACAATTGAGACACATTAAAATAATGCATCATATGGACTCCGTTTTTTATGAAAATGGAACTAAAGCTGTTTTAGACCAAAAGCAAGAAATGGGTTTCCTTCAAAATTATGAAATTTACAATTTTCCAGAACACCAAATTTAGCCCAGTCGCAATCAAAAAATTATTAAATAACCAATCAAAACTCATCTAGGAAGCGTGAAACTAAGCAAGCACACTACCATGTGTGCCAAGAAACCTCCTACCATATGGATTTGCAAGATGACTTTTGATTTTCAAAATTTTAATCGTCGAATATGGGCTCTGAGGTAGATTTGACAAGAAGTAGACCTACCTTTGTCGTCAAACTGAAAGGGCATATGCACTTCAAATTTGCAAAATTTGAAGGTGCCATCAGGTTCCCTTCTCACAATGTCACCACCCATTGTAATGCCTCTATAGTCACTCACTAGCTCTATTCTGCTCTATTTTTTTTATCACCCAATTATACTACTTTTGTGTTGTATTTTGTATTACTCAAAATTATATTTCCCAATTATGTTGTTGAACACCTTTCTCTCTCCCTTGAACTCTCAGTTTCCTGATGTAATGGCATAAATTTGCACCTAGTGCAAATTCCCATTATATTACCTTCATTTTAGCCTTACAATTTTGATAATGCAAAAACCCACCACATTTTCCTCGCTTCACATGTGTGTCCTTGTCATTTTGTGTTGATGAGGCAATTTATGTCGAGGACTTGCGCATGCTATGCAGACGTTTGCACGTTGTGTTATTGTCTTAACAAGATTCCTACATCAGGGAATGTTGGGATGTTATGGTTTTTTTCATCTTGTGAATGTAACATCTTTCTTTGATCTTTTACCACCTTTTACCACCTAGGAACGAGTATTTGCCTTCAAAATGGTCCTTTACACCTCATTCTTTTATTTTATCAAATCTCTTGCACACTCTTTTATATTATATCAAATTTGTCTCGCTTCTCTATCACTTTATCTAACTCTTTCCAACTTCTATTAAATCCATACTTCACTTCTACACCACCTCATTTCTCCAACACCATCGTTATTGTAGGTTGTCAAAGCTCTACTCCATTGGCATGGTGGTCTTGTCATTCTCCTTCCTCTCTCGGCTACTCAAACACGTAGAAAGGGAGGTGATATTTGTCTATTTTCTTATTTGCATTATTTTACTTGTAGGGTAGCATCTAGATTGTCTTTGCTCTCCACTATATTTTGTCTATTCTCTCTATTTCTCTATCGCTTTTCTAAATCTTGTGGTCTATCAACTATTCATGGAGGTGGGAACACCAAAACTAGGGTTTGACCGAGGCAAACCTTAAAACACAGCCACAACATTTTTTTGTCATTATGTACATAGGTGAAAATTGTTCGTGAGGAGCTTCCTAGAGAACTATACCTTCAATAAATTGGCATTCTTCTTCTTTCTTCATCATCGTTTCATTATTAGATTAGTCTATATTTATAAGTTATAGTATTCATCTTGTTGTTTTCTACATTTATGTGCATTTCTAATAAACTGTAAAACTAGAACCTTTGAGTTGCCAGTAGACTCTATGTGTTTCAGTCTAAAAACTTGACCCTTTTTCCATACAGGACACCAATGCATCTTTGAGACTCCAATGCAGTGCACTGAAATTTGACTCACGTGCTATCGTCCTCTAGCAAAGAGTCAGTCGGTCTATAGTTTGCGACCTATGTGGTCTGTTCACCCATTACTAGACAACTTATGTCATAAAACATAAGAAAAAAAGAGTCTTGTTTGCGACTCCTTTTTAGCTTGTCCATTTTCATTCAAATTTAGGGTAGTCTTGAGGTAGTTTAGGGAATTTCACTCCCTTTAGGCCCCTCTATGACCGAGAGACTTGGGAGTTGTGAATCCCCCTTCTCTACATTTTGGTGAACTCAATGTGAGATTTCTTTTTTCATTCCTTTGTGTCATAAATATTTCTCTCGCATCTTGGGTGTGTCATGAGGTGTTTATGAGCTTTACAACCTAATCTACGACCTTCAAATACATTGTTAGAAGGAATCTATGACACATAAGGATGGAATCTATAAAGGTCATTTCCAGTCAAACAGATCCTTCTTTTGATGAATTAATATCAGGGATGTCTATTGGATTTTTTGGTCCCTTTGGGGAAGCTACCCCTCATATTCCTACCCCCTTGCTTCCCCTTCTGCTTCTTCAGTGGAGGAAAATTTTGCTCTTGAGGTCCTTGTAGAGTAGCTTCTTTCCCTAGACAAGAGGCTTGGGGAGTTTGAGAAGTACTTAGAACAAGATAAAAGTCTTGTTCAAGTTGCTACAATTTTCAATAGGTTGAGAGCTATGTTAGACAAGGATCAGAGAGGTATAGAACTCTAAGGTCTTACAAATATCATGGACACTCATGTCCCGTCCTACAATCCTAACTTGGGCTGAGACTAGTCCTTCTATTAACACTGCCTCTAGGCCTAAGTAGACCCCTATTTTTAAAGTAAATAAGGTACCTTTAGGTTTCAGTTATGCCACTCCTAATGCTTTTGTTGTTGGTGGTAACGCTAGAATTCCTACTAGCCCTAGTTTCAAGGTCTCTACCAGTATGGGGGTTGGTGGCTTTGAGGGATCTAGTGGTGGTTCCACTAGACCTGTTTCATCTTCTGATCTTGTCTTGAATGCTTTATTGCAAAATATGGGACAAATGCAAAACCAGTTGGTGAACCTATCTAGCTCCTCTTCTCAACCTATTTTTCAACCCCTCTTTCATTGTATTCCTTTGTCTATTTCCATCCTAAACACTCCTATCCCTCGGGGGATGAAGATACCTAAGTTTGAAAAGTATGGGAATCGTGGAGACCCTCAAACACACGTATTATCATTCAATGCTATGTGCACTAATTTATTCTACCATGATACTTTGATGAAAAATATCTTTTCCCAATCCCTTAAGTACATTTCCCTTGAGTGGTATTGTTCCTTATTGGATAATTATATCTTCTCATTTGATCATCTAGTGAATCAATTCTTGAGACCTAGTTCCAAGCTAACCTCGGGCCGAAGATGGCATTCTTTGATCTCATCTGATGCAAGCAGGGGGACCATGAAAAGGTTATTGACTTCATTTCTCATTATCAAGTGTTTTTTTCTTAGATTGATTATCCTCTACTAGACTCTAATGTTTAGGTCTTCATTGAAAACTTGCAAAAATTGTGGTAAGAAAAGTTTTCCCTAATGAAGTATACCTTCCTTTGCGCATTTGTGTGCAACGCTGCATGAGTACCAACATATGATCACTCAATTTGGGGGTTCATCCTTGTGCTCTTGTCTATATAACCAGTCGGTAGTGTCAATTTATGTTGATGCAAGAAAAAATAATGTCATTGTGAACATGATCTTTGCTCCTAAAGGAAAAGATATAGGATGCAACATAAATTTTACAAAGTTGTTAGAATCCTATACCACTATTCTACAAAAACTATTAAAAGATAAAATTTTAACATTGCCAAAAATTTGACCACTTTCTGAGCCGTATCATGAGTGGTATAGTGCATAGCAATTTGTCAATTCCATCAGATATACATACATGACAATAGAGTGATGCATATTCCTGCGACATGAGATCCAAGATCACATTGACGATGGGACTATCTGTCTCAATGGGAGGAAACAAAACTCAAATAAATTTGTATCCTTTGGATGATTAGTATGGAAACTACCCTCCCAACTAACCATAATGGAAACAATCCTAAGTTGTGGGTAGCCTAAAAATTGGAGTGAATCTCTAGAGAGAGTCGGTTCCCCTAGTGTAGCACCTAAAACTAACTTATCCTACTACTACTTCAAGGAAATTGGATAGAAACAAAACATAAAAATGAATCTATAACTTAAAAATGAGGCGATACACTAGAATTATTAGTGAATTGTACTTGCTTGAGCATACACAATGTGATTATAGAGGCCAACACAACATAAACAACTCAAGTTTTCACATATTTTTCATGTTTCGTAGAAAGTTTTTAAGTTTATGATAATATTTAGAAAGAGTGACATTCATAATTGAATATTATATGCAACTTGCCACAAACACAAACACTAACCTACAAAATAGATGTATTCTTGTATAAAGGTAATAAAATGAGACTATTAATCAAGGATAAGCATCTTTACCACAAGAAAAACTTAGTCAATCCATAATATGTACAATACAAAATTATGAAAAGGTAAAAAATAGTCTTTTATTGATCACAAAGGCATATGCAGTTGTACACAAGTCTATTTTGTGGTACATGTTCTTAGAAAATTGAGTTAAAATTCTTGATAATTGATCTATATCAACTACACTAGAAGTTCTTATGAATAAAACATGGCATATCCTTTTGCAAGGCATGCCCTTTGGCATATACAATAAGAATGAGAGAATATAGGACATGTTTTGAAATAAGTGAAGATACTTACCTTGAACTACTTGGTTAAATTTTCTTGGGTGCTTGGAAAACTAATTCCTTGTTTGACTCTTTGAAAAGATCCAATGAGGTGTTGAGGGGTTGAATCCTTGACTTTTCAAACTCTTTCTTCTCTGCATGCTCCTAGAAAGACAACAATAGTTGTTCTTGTCCTCTTAGATTCTTGTATAGTATTAAAACTGCCACTACAAGTGTCCTTGAACTGATAACTGCTCCTCAAGTGCTCTCTAGAGTCTTAATATTACCACTATTCATGTTGATAGGACATGTTTGGAACTATTTCAATCACTTTTTTGGCATAGGAGTATGGTGTTATGTACTATGGAAGAGAAATTGTCCTTTAAATTATATTTTATGCACTATCTACCAACAGTTGACATAAAAACCTTTGTAGATCATGTCCTAGACTGTTTAAAATTTTCTTAAACTAATATTCTCTTAACTCGTACATTTATAGACTAACATGTACTTAATAATTTCTATTTTTCTCTCTAAGTCTGTGTCTTACTCATGAACAAAGTATTTTACTATATCATTCATTCATCTTGGAAACCCCTATCAATCATAATCACCAATGCTAATATCCTTCTTGGTTAGTTTCTATGGTATTCACTTATTATGGTGGCTAAATTGTGCTTACTTAAGGTTTGATTTATGCTATGTTCTTCAATAGTGAACACTTATATTATGGAAAGCTTGTCATTGTTGTATTTTCATTGTTCTCTATACCTTGAAGCATTGCCATACATTTACTCAGTCAACACTATCATCCATATCTTGATCCATAGGATAGTGCATAGCTATTGTGCTTATATTACTCATGAAAAATCAATTTATACTTATGATTTTCCCTTTAATGAATGTAATAGTGAATGTATAAACTATCATTGTTTAACCATGTTATGTTTGTCTTCTTTTGATGATTCTTTCAAAACCTCATCACATTCTACACCTTTTTACCTTATCAAATTGTGTACCAATGCACATAACAATTTTATATCTAGGTGTATAGGCTTATAAATTCTTTTCCCTTGACAATATAGCCCTATAAACTGCTCTTCATAAACTTTTTTATCTTTGCTATTTTCTCATCACAAAAATCTCATATATTGATATAGAGATTTCACTGCTTCTGCAACAATGGAAATAACTGCCATGACAACACTCCTCATGGTTGTCCTATTAAAAATTTCTCACTGATCATATGATCATCATGTGTGAGAGTAATGACCGCTATTATAGACTATATTTTGATTATGTAAACTATCTCTCATACACTATATCCTTTATAGATCATCATTGATTTTGTGTCTACACACCATCGCGCATAATTTGAGAAGACCCTACTTCTTGGACAATATTTTAGCATTTGTATCTCACTCATAAATTATTGTTCACTTTTATGCTATCACTTATACATTGTGTTTGATACTATCACTAGTATCTATGAGTTGTCCACTAGAATGTTTCATAACATTGTTACACATTCGATGACTATGTGATTGATAATGATTAGAATTATTGACTTTACCTCTTCCATGATTTAACAAAAGGTCTTCATGCATGTTAAGACTTTCATATCTTCTCTATGGATCTTCACTAATCTTTACACATTATACTAGTGTCCCTTGGTGTTGTTCACCTGTCACCTCCATTCATACCAACACACACAAGTATTATATAATAGAATATGGATGGCTCATTTTTATGTCACTATTTGACATGAAATACCACTCACTAGTCATGTATTGTCACACTCATTGTTCCTTTAACTTGCTACAACCACAATTCCTTGAAAAACACTATTATACACTATGATGAATGTCATTATTGTCTAGCATTCCTAGCATGTCTTCTAACTGTTGTTCATAAAATCTACTTAGGTTCTTATGATTTATATCCTCATTATATCTCCACCACTTGATAGGCCTAATGGACATTCCATAGGTCTATTAGTGTTATTTTGTGGGATTTTCACTATAACAATTCTTACTATCGTTAACCCTTGATAGCTTCTTGACCTTGAATTGGTTTTGGTGACTACTACTATTTCATGCATTGTCTAGAGACTAGGGTTTCAAATAATAATAGAATAAAACCTAAACTACTTGCAACAAATCAAATACTAGGGCATGCTACTTTGAACACCTTCACTATCTTTACGTAGACTATCACTTGTCTAATGTAAGGACTTTGCTAGGATTTTAGACTATTCATTATGCAATCTAACTGTGTTAGAGGTAGACTTTTGATTTGTATCCATTTTATTTAACACCCCTATGTGATGAAAAATACTTTTGTAACAACCACCAATATGTATTGGTAGGTATTAAGCCTTTCTAAAGACTTTTCCTAAACTGCTCAAGAGTTTCCTTGTGCTCAAACATTTACAACAAAATTTTATAACCTCGCAACTTTATATAAACCCCTTTAAATTCTTAGCAATGTTTAAATCTCTAGTAACACAATGCATACCTCAAAGAAGGTGAAATAAATCATGCAATATTTGCAACATGGGTAAGATTTAATGACCCCTGAAAATTCTCCAACCTCCATGCAATGTGTCGTATTCTTCTCTTTGGTCTTGCAATGTGCTATGCTTAGGGAAAAAAGGTAGAAAATTGTTGTTTCCATGCAAAGCATGAAACATGACTACTTCAATGTCATGCAAACCCTAAAATCTAAAAAGGAAAAAGGTCTCAACTCCCTCCCTCTAAAACTAGTGTGAGATTTGGTGAATATTGAGAATTTTCCTTTTTGGTTCCAAAGAATATTTTAAAATCACTAATATCAAACAATCTATATTCCATTTTATAAAGTCTAAGACCTTCATAACACCCATTTATTCTTTTATGAATATTATTTAAGACCCCTAAAGACCTATAACCAGGAATCATGACCCTAGAAAACCTTTTAAAACTTCCCTAGTGACTATTCATGCTAAGAAGGCACAAATATATTAACAACTGCAAGCATCACCTTATAGGTTAATTGAAGGGATACTCTTTAAGAGAAACTTTGGTGGAGTTTTGGTAAGATTTATAGAAGAATAAAGGATCTTGACTATCCTCAAAGAGTTCCACAAAGGCCTTTTAAGTGGAAATATTTCACTCAAACAACAACTATGGATGATGAAAATATGAATCATAGATAATAACAATACAATGAAAGTACAAAATTCACACATTCAATAATCACTCAATGAAGCTCAAGGTCTTGGCTTAGAATTTAGATTACAAGCAAATTCATCATAACAAAGATATTGACTTGCTCCATTATGGGTTGCTCTTTAAAGTAACAATAACCATGAAAGAACAATAGTGAGAGTATGATAGCAATGATAATGATAAAATACTCAAAGATAAATGATACCTAATTCTTGGTAATGATAACATGATAATGCTAGCTTGCTTGCTTGATAATACTTGATAATGCTTGATGATGATAGCTTGATAATGTAGTCTTGATAATAATGTGCTAGATATGAGGTTGATAATGATAGCTATCAAGATAATGATCAAGTGATAATGTGCTAGGGGATATGAATAAATGAAAGATTTGCATTTATATGCCTCACTTGATATTTTATCAATGGTGGAGATTAATTAGAAAGATCAATGGATAGGAAAATTTAAGATAGGGCAAGACCCAAATTTGAATATTAATGGAGGGAGAGTTAGAATAATTAAATAAATATTTTTTTTAATTCATAGGTATGGTTGGAGAAATAAATAAAATATTTATTTTATTTATTTTAGAGTGGATGATTTGATTTTAAATAAATTATTTTAATTTATTTAAAAGAGGATTATTAGCTAATTAAATAATTTTTGAAAAATATTTAATTATAGAGGACCAAAGACCAAAGATAATTTTAAATTTTAATTAATGTTGGAGGGAAAATGATAAATTAATTAAATAAGTAAAAATCATTTAATTATTATGGATGAAAAGGGTAAAATATTAGCTTAATTAAATAACTAAAAATTATTTAATTAATATAGATAGAAGAATCGATAAGGATAATGATGAAATAATATAATGAAAGTGTGTTATTAATTTTTAAGTGTCTACAACAACCATTAAAATTATGCAAGCAAGATACTATTGGCCCTAGATGTTCATTAACTCCCATTAGTGGGTAAGAAGTTGTTAAAAATAACAATTATATATTGGAAGAAAAAAATAGCACATCTTCTTTCCTATTGGGATTGGACTTCATTGGAATCATCAACCCTTCATATAGCATAGGTAACATGTTCACCTTGATAGCCATCAACTATTTCACCAGATGGATCAAGGTTACAGCATTAAATAATGCAACAAAGCAATGATCATCATATTCCTTAAAAGGATTATCCTAAGTTATGAATTAGAAAATACTATCATCATGGGTAAATTCTAAATCATTTTTCAAAGTAGGCATCACCAAATTTTCTCATGAGCACATGGTATCTACTAAAAACATCCTCCAAACCATGCTTAATAGAAAAATTAGTAGAATCTAATAATAAGAACCTGATGTGAATAATTTATAGGAATGGAACTAAGTCCAAATGGTAATGGAATGTACACCTCAAGGAATCCATATGGTATAATAAAATAACTCCCAAGAAATCTATTGGAACCTCTCCTTGTGCCCTAGTTTATGAAAGAGAAGAAAGAATACCAAGTTAACTTGAAATCCTTTCTTTAAGGGTAATTTTTAGGTTGATATTAATCAGAATGGTGCAATGGTTGTGAGATTGGATGAATTATTGTAGCTAGAAGAGAGAAGAGCTAAGAAAGTATCAAAGCATAGTTAAAAGGAGACTTGACAAGAAAACCATAATACAAAATTTTAAGATGACTTTATACTCAAATAGGATGAAAGAAAAGTGAATACTAGTTGAAATGAGAAATCACACTCTCTCTAAAGTGTTTCATAAATTATTGTAGTGTGCATGCAAGATAATATAATTAAGTTATTGATTCTTTATGTAGTTGTGTTTGAGATCCCAATGAATGGATGGCACCTCAATCCCTTTGTATAAGTATTTCCCTTCCTTGTATAAATCTCCTTCCCTTGTACATTCATCTATTTGTGTACTTGCCCCTCTCTCTTATACATTTCATGTTATGTCAAGAATTGCAAACTTTTACAATTTCACACTACATTGTGTCCTTTCTTTAGCTCTTTGATATAGAGCACTTCAATTACAATATGCTAACACTTAAATTTAATATTTTTAGAAACTTTATTATATTTTTGCCTTTCTAAATCTAAGTTTTCTAGGATGGGAGCACTACATGCGGATCGAAGCATGACATGCTAGTATCCCACAAAAAATTATGGGTCAATGGTAGTTGGAGCATTACCTTACTACTAACAATTTTGAAGTAACACCCTTGCATGAAATCGCATTGAACAACTCATTTGACTTTCCCTTAAATATAAAGAAGTTGATTTTGCATCTTTAGCATTCAAACTCTAACTCTTTGAAGAAATCATTTTATTTTCACAATCCAACAATCTCTATCATACTATGCATGAATTTTTCTTGAAGATTCTTTGTCATGACCTTTGTGAGATAATGAATAAATAAAGTTGAATAAATAGCATCTTCCTTAGGGGTTTTTGCATGAACTTCCAGGTGATCTTATTCTAACTTTATTGTTCCATTTCTTGTTATTATATCATCTTATACTTTCATTTGAATATTTTAAATGTTAACACAGCCTAGTTGAATTTTCTATATCATAGTCAATTGCATTTTCACTTTAAAGAATTTACATTTTTTCCTTCAATATTATTTAAAGATCTTGGCTCATGTGGAGGTAAAAATACCAAAACAGGGATTTGACAAAGGAGAACCCCTCAAATAAACATTCAAAAGTATTTATCTTTATTTCTTTTGTGTGCAAGTTTTATTTTGGAAGAAGTTGAAGCACAATTTAGTGATACCTTTATGATGTAGGAGCATCCTAGGTGTAAGGGCAATCTTACATCAGCCAAAAAAAATCAAGTTTCAATTAAATTTATGTTATGTTTCCTTTGGTTTTGGCTTATTGCTTCAAGGAATTTTCAAAGGAGTTTGGGAAAATCAAGGACATCACCTTGTAGACAAGCCAAATGGGTTATCACAAATCAAAATTTCATGAAATTTTAATGAAAAAAAAGCAAGTTATGGTCTTGTGGACTTTTAACATGCTACCAAACATTTGCAAAGATTTACATGTGAACTGGATGATTAGGGGATTTGGCAATGCTATGGTTTGCAGGTTTTTTGGGATAGAACTAAAACTTTGTGCAAAATACTAAGTGAACTAGAACTATGTTTTTGTAAGATAAGTTTCGTTAGTTCCAATAGAATTTTTGGCATTGCAAGAAACATGACATCATCTAACCATGTGGAAATTTCATGTGCATCCAAACACTTGTAAAAAAATTAGAGCCATCTAGACTTGCAAGAAATTGCAAGTGAACTGCACATTATGTTTGGAACCTATTATAATGAGTTTCTTCCTCTTTGCATGAATTTGACATCTAAGTAGTTTGTGGGAATCATAATATCATTTGACCTTGCAAGAATTTCATGTGCATCTTAATGTTATAGGAATGTTAGTGTGATTTTCCTTTTGTAGAAGCTTTATGTGCAATTGGATGTTTGTGGGGTTTTTATGGCCATCAATATTTGTATAGAAAATTTAGTGAACTAAACTTGAACGATGCAACGAACTGATTTTGATGAACAATTCCACTTATGACATCAACCTGACACCCAATGTGTAAAGTTCCCTATTGGATTTGTTCAATAATCTCTTATTGTTTTCTCAAGTTGACATATTGCATTTGTCAAGTAAAAGGACACAGTTGAACTAAATGTTTTCAAGATGTAAATTTGCATTGACATATGAAACTCATTACACAAATAACAAAACTAGCAAGTTTCATTATATTGCTCAAAAATTGCATTACATGATTCTATGCAACAATACATAAATAGTTATCTCTGATGTTCATTACTATTGTTGGACATAAACTCAGAAATATAGTTATAGCAGTAAATAAGTACCCGATATGGTAGATGTAAGAGGGTGAAACCCTTGAAAGTAAACTCAACGCACATGGATGACCTTACAGAAAATAACAATACCCTCTTTTTGCACCCAACCACCATGAAAATCATCCAATACATATAAAACACTGCCCAAAAATTATTGCAGCCCCTATTCCTTGACGTCAATAGAAGAAATGATGGAGTACATGGTCATTAAGACCCACGACCTCCAATATGCATGCTCATGAATCCTTCACAGGAGCTCATTTGACCTTGCCAAACTGAGACGCCCCTTCTATTAGAGACTAAACCTCACATAGCTAGGTAAATATGAATAATATTGCAGGTATATGCACTTACAGGCAGCGATAGTCGCTCAGATTCAATAAGCAGATATGTGCCTCCAATATCTCATGCACAGAATAGAATAATCAGTGTATCCAATCAGCAACAAAGACTAACCTGGAACATTACCATGCCTTCCTGAATGAGTCTCACAGCTACAATAAAGGTTTGATATTATTCTAATGGGTTTGCGATCTCCAAACAATACCACGACTTGCTCCATAGTCCCATGTTTGCCTCTGTTTAGTGCTAACTAAGATGCCTATGGTTTATGAATACCCATAGCTCCCCTTGTATGGCTCACAGAAACAATGATCTTTGAATATATGTAGGAAAATGGTGCCAAAATAGAATATAACCTCCTCAAAACCTGGATACCAAACTCGGTTTCCAACACTAGAAATAGATGAATCAGTTCCTTCAATTTGGTCTCCACGGGAGACTCACCAAATTGCAATTATCATCCAAGTAGAAGATTTGTATGATCTCCTCCACAAACCAGCTAGGGTGGACTCATTTCACCACCGAAAGTGACCTTCCCTAGAGGGTTTCCATCCTCCAAAGGTTGAGATGAATCAAGTTCAATCTCTCGACCCATAAGGGTGTCAATAAGAGAAATAGAATAACTAAACATATCCAAATGAGCTCACATAACCTCCTATACTTTTTCCTCCAAACTCTCTAGAAGCTTCTATTATGAAATTCACTTTTTAATTAAAACTCCTTTTTAGCTCTAAAAATGACCTTTTTATTAAAATAATCATATTTCGACACGCAAGGTTCTTGTTTTATATATCCATGATTTAAAACGTCTCATTCTGGTTTTAAAAATCTATAACAATAAGGTGCTTTTTGAATATTTTAATTAATATTTAGCACCCTTAGTAAATGAATTAAAATATAGTCATTAATATACTCATTTTACAAAAACTGACGGAATGCATTAGAATAAAAAATTAACTGCATAGGAATGATCTTGATGAAGAATAATGATGAACGGGGCCGACTGGGTGACTTTCTTAAAATAGAAACTCCCTCCAAGAATCTTGGAGCCCAAACCAGAGGTTGGAAATAATATCTGAAAGCATCAAATAACTCCTCTAAACCATTTCAGCTCACCGGTAACATCAAATTACCCTTCTAATCAAGCATACACAAACCCAAAAACCATCTCCAAATGTAAAGCAAGAGAACTCTAAAATGGGGGCATTAGAGTCAGCCCTTCCCAAATATTACTTATCCTCAAGCAATGCCAAGGTATCCATAATAACAACGGTCAATTGAACCCGTGTAATCCCGAGATCTCAAGTCAATCTCTGCATATGTCCACCATGTTGTCATTGCACTGCTCTGATAAAAACTATAAACTCGTCACGCTCTAGTTGCGCTCTCAACTCTTGAGACTTGAGAAAATGAACATTACCAATAACCAAACTGACATACCTGTGAGGGCTGAAATATGAATCATGAAAAATCTCCTGCACGAGCATTCCAATGAATCCCACATTTGCAATCCCACTATCTAACATGATCTTGGGCAACACGAAGTATGATCTGCTCAACCCAAAGGAAGACTCTTAGCATATCTCCCCACATTATCTCGAAAATGATACCAATTAGTCTCTAATCGGAAGTCAATAACAATAGTGTCATTTTGAGAAGCATACATTCTAACCCTACTCTCGCAATCATAGTTTGATAACTCATCATCACCAAATCTCCTAGTGTCAATAAACCCATATCAAGGACAACAAATCATCCAATCAACTGCAACCATCACAGTAACATCTACAAATATATCTATCAACAACTCAAACTGATTGTAGTATCCATCACTCATACTGGTGGGATCTAGTACAATAACTACTCAAGCTCTATAAATCCTCCCTTAACTTGTTGCCAAAAAGCCTGCAATTGCTCAATGTCCACCTACCCATAAACTAGTGTTGACATACACTGCCAAAACATGTTGAGGCATCAACTATCATAAATCAGTAATGTCTCGTTAGCATTCCAATCCCATATGCTATAGTAACAAATTTTAGCACACCAAACCATGCAATCAATAGCTATCAACAACACAAATTCTAAAAATACCATGACCAACACCATGGAACAACCCTTACACATTAATGTGTAAGTGGGAAACCAAAGAACCAAGTTTGAACACCCTTCCTGAATTTGATTCGCATTGTAGTTATGATTTTTCATGAAGTAGAGTATAGTAAAACTATTATGGCATCTCATATCATGTGAATGACTTGGGCTAACAAAAATTATTTCATGCTTAGCCATAAAATTTTAAATATCAACAAGGTTAGGTAATTTACCAATCTCATCCATAAAATTTTCATCTATCATCTCCTGAAGAATCAAATCATATGAAGTTGTTGGGTTGTTGTTCATAACCAAGGAACTAGCAACTAGTTCACAAATTTCATCGGTGTCTTCATGAATCTCATGCGTACCTTCACCCACTTCAAGATGGTCATCATTGTTTGTTGATTCCAAAGATGTATCATGCTAAGATATGTCCTCATTACCTATAATATCAGCTACTTCATGGTTGCAAGTTGCACCTTCATGTGAAAATTGATCATCAAGTGGGTTCCAATATTTATCAAAAGTGTTGAAACATTATGCCACATTTCATCCTTATGGAGTTCATCCATCTCTCCAATAATTCATTTAATCTTCAAAGTCCTTGCATCCTCCTCTTGATCTGTGGGTATGGTTGCAATGGAACTTTCTGCTTTGTATAAAGAGAAGTGATTCATACTCAATTGTAAACAAAGATCGTCAATCTAATTTTCTGCTTCTTGAAGGGCCACTTGAGTGGACTCTAAGGAACCCTTGGTGTTCATAACCTCGAAGGTGAGATGGTCAACTTCTTCCTCTTTCCCTCTCAATGCACCTAAATAGATTTTAGTGAGGTTGAGGGGATGATCATGATCTAAAAGAAGATGTAAATAGTTTGATTTCATTAACTCCAGGGCTTTTTTGATTACCCGTAAACTTGCATGAGAAGAATCTTCTTCAATACCTTTTTTTTCTTCTCTCAAGTTGAGCCTTCCAAAGGTGACATTCAATCAATTTATGAATTCTGTTATAATGTGTCAATGCTGCAACAAGCTTATCTCCATTAACCTTCAATTGGTTCTCCAAATTATGTGGACTTTGGTGCTTATGAACAACTTATGCTTCACATGAAGAATCATTTGAATGGTCTTGAAGCACTTGACTCGCACAACTAGTTTCTTCTACATCATTATCCTTGCACACCTAATGATTTGGAGCTAGGGAAGCATTAGTCCCACACATAGAATCATATTCAATACCATCAGTTGGTGTTATGACACAATGGGGCTTAGTTTTCTCTTTGTACCCATCATCCAACTCAACTAACTCATTGGATGATGTGATGAACTTTTAATATAAAGATGTTGGGACAATGCTACATGATCAAACATATTATCCTCAAAGGAATCTATTTTCTCCTCACAAAGCTTATCAAAGATAATCTCTAAATCACCCACATAGAGACTTGTGCATTTTTCACTTGTAACATCAATTGATTCCTTTTCCTTGCAACCCAAAGTGTCTTCATGCTAGAAAAACACAATGTTGGTTACATCTTCCTCATTGAACCCACATATATGTGATTAAGAGTCCAATCCCCTTGACATAAAAAATAGTGTTGCTCCTTTCTCATTCAGTTTTTACTCTTTTTGGGAAATCCTGGAACTTGTATACCAACTGAGATTAGTTCTTCTTCAACCAACTATCCCATGAACTTCTCAATTTTTTGTTCAACCAATCTTTTTGTGAAATCATAAGTTGTGGTTGAGACATGTTGCTCCTTTCTCTAAATGACCAACAAATCTAAGTGCAACTATTTGCAAATATCATCATCTTCATCTAAAATCAAGGAAAAAATAGTTAGCATGCTTGTTTTAACATTATTTGAATGTCATTTTTTTATTCAAAATATGAAGCAATGGAACATATGAAGGATCAAATCATCACACCTGAGATCAATCATTAAAACACATGACCTAAAATTTTCCATAGTTTCTAAAATTTTAGCTCTCTTTCCAAAGGTAGGGCCTTTGACATCATGTAACCCATGAAAGCTCTCCACAATCAGCTAAAGTATTTCTCTCATATTGTCATCATCATAGAGGGATTTAGGAGATGTAATTCTTGTGACTTCACTAATGCAATTGACAACTACAAGTCTCACCTCTTCATCTTGATGCCTTATAAGCATTGGCTTAACCAAAGAGTGCACCAATGGAGCCATAGATTTACGCATCAACTGAGAAGGTAATTGATCAACCTTGCATAGATAATCTTCTCCTTCCTCCAATGTGCTGAGAAGAGCTACTTTTGACTAAGGTAATTTTTCAAACTTCTTATCTTTGAATTTCACCTTCTCTTGAAAGGCTCTGGTAGCATCTTGTTATTTCCACCATGTATTCAATCTATTTTTAATATAAACCTAATTTTGCTTCATAGATTCAAGAAAAGAGTTCGCTTGTTCATTGGGAGTAGCCATGATGCCCAACTAAAATTCTGATATGAATCTAACTACCTACAACAAATATTAGTTTCCCAACAGGCTAGCAAGATTTTGAGCTCTAATAACACTGTAAAGTTCTCTATTGCATTTGTCAAATAAAAGGACACAACTAAACTGAATATTTTCAATATGTAAATTTTTATTGACATATGAAACTCATTACATAGATAACAACACTAGCACATTTCATTATATTGCTTATAAATTGCATTACATGATTATATGCAACAATACATAAATAGTTATCTCTAACGTTCATTACTATTGTTTGACATACACTCAAAAATATAGTTGCAATAGTAAATAAATACCTAGTATGGTAGATGTAAGAGGGTAAAACCCTTGATAGTAAACTCAACACATAGGGATGACCTTACAACAGATAATAGTAGCCTTTGTTTGCACCCAACCAGTGCCATGAGAATCATCTAATACACGAAAAACATTACCCAGAAATCATTGCAACCTCTATTACTTGACGACAATAGAAAAAATGGAGTAGATGGTCATTAAGACTTGCGAACTCTAATATGCATGCTCACAAATCCTTCACAAGAGCTCATGTGACCTTCCCAAACTCAGACACCCTTTCTATCAAAGGCTAAACCTCATGCAACTAGGTAAATCTAAATTTAATATTGTAGGTATGTGCACTTACAAGTAGTGATAGTCACTCAAATTCAATGAGCAGATTTTTTCCTCCAATATCTCACACACAAGATAGAATAATTTGTGTCTCCAATCAGCAACAAACACTAACTTGGAACATTACCATGCCTTCCTGAATGAGTCTCACGGCTGCAATAAAGGTCTGATATTTTTTTGATGGGCCTGCAGTCTCCAAACAATACCACGACTTACTCCACAATGCAATGTTTTCCTCTCTTTAGTGCTAACTAAGATTCCAAGGGTTTATGAATACCTATGACTCTCCTTGTATGGATGAATAGAAAAAATGATCTTTGAATAGATGCATGATAAATGGTGCCCAAATAGAATATAATCTCCTCAAAACCTGGATACCAAACTCATTTTTCATCACTGGAAATAGATTAATCATTTTCTACTTCTTCCAATGTGCTAGGGTGGATTCATTTCACCACTAAAACTGATCTTCCCTAGAGATTTTTTGTCCTCTAGAGGCTGAGATGAACCAGGTTCAATCTCTCGACCGACAAGGGTTTCAATAAGAGAAATAGAATAACTTAACTTATCCAAATGAGCTCACATAGCCTCCTTTTATACTTTTTCCTCCAAACTCTCTAGAAGCTTCTATTATAAAATTCACTTTTTAATTAAAACTCCTTTTTAGCTCCAAAAATGACCTTTTTATTAAAATAATCATATTTCGACATCCAAGTTCCATGTTTAATATATCCATGATTTAAAACATCTCATTCTTGTTCTAACAAGCTATAACACTAAGGTGATTTTTGAATGTTTTAATCAATATTTAGCAACCTTAGTAAATTAACTAAAATATAGCCATTTATACTCATTTTGTGGAAACTGTCAAAATGCATCAGAATAAAAAATTGACTACATAGGAATTATCCTGATGAAGAATGATGATGAATGGAGCCGACCAGGTGACTTTCTAAAAATAGAAACTCCCTCCAAAAATTTTGGATCCCAAGTTGGAGGTTGGAAATAACATCCAAAAGCATCAAATAAATCCTCTAAACCATCTGAGCTCAGTGGTAACATCATATTACCCTTCTGATCAAGTAGACACAAACCTTAAAAACCATCTCCAACTACAAAGGAAGAGAACCCTAAAATGAGGACATTACACAATGGCATCATCTTGTACAAATTGTGAAAATGTATCATCCAACTAAACCTAAAGCAGAGTTTCATGATTTAAGTTGTCAATTGGAGATTTTTCATTTGCATCTACAATTGTGGAGTTTTGGCTTGCATCTACACTTGTGAAGTTTCAACTTGCATCTACACTTGCAAATTTTGGGCTTGCATTTGCATCTTGTAGGAATTTGGAGGTCATATGAACCTTGTTGAATTTTTGTTTACATTTGCACTTATGAAATTTAGACATGTTATTGCACATCGGCATTTCTACAATGATTCAATCCTTGTAATTGATAGGTCTTGAAACTATTGAACTTCCTAATGTCTAAAGTATAAACAGGAAAAAATTAATTTATTTGAGGATCCTTTTTGGGGAATGAATAGAAGAAATAAGGTTGAATGGTGTAACTAAATAATGGTGATGTAGGATCACAGCTTTATAAACCCTTGTTGTAATAAATTTTTATAAGAAATAAAGTATTTTTTTTGAAATTGAGTGTGGAGAGGGTTTTAGGTTATGTAATTGGGAAGTTCATGATTGCATCAAATGGTATCAAAGCTGATTTTATCATTGGTTTGTGGAGAGATGGAGCCTATTTATGGGGAGGCACGATGAGGTACATTGCAAAGAACAATCATTTTTGGGAAGAGTGTTGAAGGGGGTGTTGTTGGTTAAGGGGTATAGTGAGATGTTATTGATTGGGATGCGTTGATAAGTGTTGCTATTTGAGGTATGTCATGTGAGTGATTTTTAGAGATGTGAGTGAGGTGGTTGTCCTCCAACATGAACTAAAGCTAGGTAGAAGGTGCAAGGGTTTCCGCTACATTGGAAGTGGGTAGGGGAAGTGCAAATGGCATCTTCCAAGGTTCTTGTTGGGTGCATAATAGGTGAGTGTGTGTGTGAGAGAGAGATATTGGTTGCATGAGTCTTTTAACTACTAAAGAGAGTGAGATTGTGGACTATCCTCCAACAAAGATTGAGGCTGGGTAGAAGGTGCATAGAGTTCCTCCATTAAGAGAGAGTGGTGTTTCCTCCAAAAATATTTTTTGGGTAGAGGATAGGTCTAAGAGGGGTTTTTGTTGTAGGTATTCAAAATAGGACCTATAAATACTGAAGGATATTAGTGAGTTGGTGTGTACTAGAAGGTGTGTGTGAGATTTGGTTGTTAAAAATTATGGAGTTTGTAGATTGAGAGATTGTGTGAAGTGTCTTAGGATGACATAAAGAAAGAGTCTGAGTTTGGCCATGGGAAATGAATTAGGGATTTCAATCCTTAGCAAGAGAGAAATGAGGTACAAGGCTAGAATTGATGAGATGAGGAATATTTTTAAAGGTTTGAGATAAACTAGATTAGTATCAAAGAAGAGAAGAGAAGAGAAGAGAAGAGAAGAGAAGAGAAGAGGAGAATATAGGTGATATGAATTTTGTGTAAGGGGTAAATGGATCAATGTAATACAACAATTAAAACAATCAATTGAAATCAAAACAAGATAAATCCCAACCTACTCATGACATTTGATTGTAAAGCAATGAATTCAAAAAGCAATGTTAACATAAATGAATTCAAAGACTATAATTTTAGCATCCCACATTGTCAGATTGTATTCATATTGATAATGGATGTTGGATTTCTTGATCAATACGAAGCCTCCATGTTTGCAAAAGCTTCAAAGGTAGTAGTAATGGTGATCTAGAATGCAATTATTTGCTCAATGTGCTTCAATAGTCGATTTGACATGACCTCTCCACAAATTCTCTGGATTATTTGATCCTTTATGAGAAGGATGAAGGTTGTTTTATAGATTTACAATTTTCAGATGGACAATTAGGATTCAACAATGAAAGATCAAGATCAACAGTTGAGAATTGTTGAGAGGAAATAGATTGATCAATTAACTCATTTGATTGATCCAATTAAGGGATTTAATTGGATAATCAGTGGGATCAGGTTGAATGGTTAGTGTGATTGAAGAAATCAAATTGAGTGTTTAGTGGGATTAGATAAATTAGAGGGATTGGAAAAAATATTGAAAAATCAGTGGTCATGATTTATTCAATCAACATATGTGAGGATGTATTAATTAATTTAATATTTAATTTTAATGTTTGAGAGGAACGTGCAAGATGTGTTTGAATTTAATAAATAAAGGTATATTTATTAGTTGACCATGTTGAGTGATTTTTTGGGAAATTGAATAATTGATTTAATTATTCAAATTTTGGAGAAGGAAAAGTAGCTTAATTAAATTATTAATGATAAGAATTTAATTAATTTATAAGAATACAGTATGTTAGTGACATAATTAAATAGCTTTATGCCTTTAAAAGGATGTGTGATATGTGTTGAGCCATTTTTACATGTCTAAAAATTCATATATTTCTTTTGATGTAAATTTGTTTATAGATGGACCTATGTGTATAGGAGATGGGATATTTTTAGAGGCATGTCTTTTGGAAGGGATGGAAGAGGTGGAAAAAAAGTTGCAATTGAATATGTGAAATAGGTTGTGAAGAGGTAGAGGATGAAGAGAAGAAATATGATGTTACATAGAAGTAATTGAATGTCTCTTGGAGGACATGAAGGTGATGGAGAGTGTAGAGAAATAAATCACAAAGAGATTGATTGTAGTAGAGGAAGAGAAGATAGTAGATGTTGTAGCAGAGGATGCTAAAGGAGAGGTGTATGCAAATGAGGTGTTGATTGTGGAAGATATTGTAGGAAATATTTGGTGGAGGTTGGACTTGGGTAGTTTGAATCCCATAAGAAGGAGGACGAGAGTTGAGAAAGGTGAGAAAAGTCAAGGTATGGTAGACATGGGTCCATAAGAGGGAAGATGAGAGTAGTGTAGGACCCTAAATCTGCATTTGATCAAAAACAAAAACCATTAGTATTGTTAGTAAACCAAAGCAAACCAAAAGATCCCCTATAAGATTCATTTAATCACAAGAATGATGCCAAAGAAACAAGCAAACATAGAAGGGCATCATTCTAATGAATCAAACTAGCATCTTATAGTGGATTGGTGTCACATGTGCTAGTGACCCTTTCCCAACCCTTGATCAAAGCTTAAGTTGTGTAAATTATGGAGATGATGTAGTGAAATGGACAAGATCAAATCTCAAATGAAGAGAGTAACCTTGCATAAAATTGTGAAGGATTTGCTCAAAGATGAAGCTTGTATTTAAAGATTTTCAAATGCTAAGTGTTGAAGAGGGACCAATGTGGGACTAAAGATCAAGCCAATGAGTTGAGGACACTTGTCATCATGTGAGTGGTTGATGCATGTGCAAGATTTGGGAAGAGTGCCCATGAGAAAGAATTTGAAGTTATGGTATTTTAGGTTTATAACCCACTATCAAACATTTGCAAAGATTTACATGTGAACTGGATGATTGCAATATTTTAGAATGCTACTGGTTGCAGGTTTTCAGGCCACAACTAAGCCTTTGCAGAAAATCCTAAGTGAACTAGAGCTATGCTTCAATCAGATACTTGGTCCGTTCCAATATATTTTCTTATATTGTGGGAAACATGACATCATATGACCATGCAGAGATTACATGTACATCCAATGCTTGCAAAACACTTAGATTCATATAAACTTATGGAAAATTGCAAGTGAACTGCACATTATGTTTGGAAGAAGTTATGATGAGTTTTTCTACCTTGAGAGAATTCAACATCTAAGTGGTTTGTGGGAATCATGATATCATCTAACCTTGCGAGAATTTCATATGTATTTGGATGTTGTAAAAATGTTGTTTCCATTTGCCTTTTGTAGAATTTTTATGTGCAATTAGATGTTTGTGGGATTTTTGTGGCCATTAGCATTTGTGGAGAAACCTTAGTGAACTAAGCCTAGACGATGCAATGAATCAATTCTAATGAACAGTTTCACTTATGATGTCAGCATGACATTTGATGACATCATCTTGTATGGATTACAAAAAATTACCATCCAACTTAAACTAAAGTAGTATTTCATGATTTAATTTGTTAATTACATATTTTTTGTTTGCATCCGCACTTTCAAAGTTTTGGCTTTCATTTGCACTTGTATAGTTTTAACTTGCATCTGCACTCAAGTGGAGTTTTTACTTGCATATGCACTTATGGAGTTTCAACTTGCATCTACACCTTGCAATAATTTGTAGGTCATCTAAACTTGCAAACTTTTGGTTTTCATCTACATTTGCAAAATTCAAGTTACATGTTATTACACTTTGACATTTCAGAAATGATTCAGGTCTTGTACTACTATATCTTGAAACTGTTGAATTTCCTAAGTTTTGAAGTATAAAAGGAAAATAAAATAATGGTGATGTATGATCATAGATTTATATGCCCTTGCAACAATTTTTTATAAGAAATAAAGTATGTTTGTTGAAATCAAGTGTGGAGAGTGTTTTAGGCTACATGATTGGGAAGTCTAGTAAGACCCCCCTATCATGATTGCATTGCTTTCTAAAATACCTTCCTTTTTCATTTAGTTTATCTAAACAATTAGTTTTACTATCATTTTTGTTAGTCCAAATATGTTATACCTATTTTGAGTTTGTTGTTTTTGTTTTGTGCTTACAAGTACTCTTTTGAGACATACTATACTTTTTGTCAAACATTTAGATTGAAAAATAGTGTGATGTGAGAATGTCTATGTTACTCACTAGTGTCCAAGGTAGAGACTTCCAAAAATTTATTGTAGGTTATATGAGATTAGTACTTAAAATTTCTATTAAAAATTATGTAATTACTCTCTAGCAAAGAGATATTGTCACCAATTTGTTATAGTAGAACATTTGATATTGTAAAATTATAATTTTATGTTTAATTTCAAGATTTTTATATAAAATATAATTGAACAATTTAAGTAGTATAAGAACTATCAATTCATCCTAGTGTATTGTATAAGGTTTACTTAAGGAATAGCAATACTCCTTTATAAGAGTCAAATTATATACACCACATTTCTCTTGTGTCTTATTTCCCCATTTTGTATATAGACACACTTTTTCCTCTGTCTGCCCCCTCTTTTTCTCATCTTATTTATTTTAATTCTATTCATAATATTTATCGTATGACATTATTCATTACATTCTAACTTCTCTAAAGTCACACAACCAAGTAGTCAAATTTTACACAATCCCTAAACCCAACAAAAATATCCGCCTACTAGCAAGATTTATATTGAAAAGTGATGCA
The DNA here is from genome assembly GCA_007258455.2 of Sequoia sempervirens. Lineage (NCBI taxonomy): Eukaryota > Viridiplantae > Streptophyta > Pinopsida > Cupressales > Cupressaceae > Sequoia > Sequoia sempervirens. The sequence goes on along the minus strand of VDFB02047230.1, from coordinate 254,891,573 downwards.
AGCTACTAATATCACCATATCAACTTGACTTGATGGTTCTCACTAATATTAAAAATCCTTGTGCAAATTTTGAACTAAAATCCCCAACCACCATTTGATGGTACATCATATTTAATCTGAGTCATAAATTGAAATTAGACCATTTTCTTTTATTTAAGCCAAATATATAATGCGAGTCATTGATCTTGCATTATGAAATTGATTTGATAGCTTGTGCTACCTGAAAGGTACCCAAGATGTTATCAAGTTTTAGTTCCTTGTGGATTATTAAAATTTCAAGATTTTTAATCTTGTCCATAGTCAAACATAAAATAAGTCACTCTACTCAAAGAAGGTGTTGAAATATAATGTGAGTTGTTGATCTTCCCATATTGACTTTATCTAATAACCTTACTAATCCTAGATTGTGGAAGAAATAATCACAATGAAAAGTTTCATGATCCATTAGATTAATTAGCATATTTAAATTATATTGTTGATCCAAAAGTAGGCCATCTTCTCTAAATGAAACTAAAGGCTTAAACCAAATCATTTATCTTGCCACATTGGCAAGATCTAATGATTTCCCCTATGTCAAGAAGCTTCAAGTGACTAATATAATATGAAGTCTAGCAGATTATTCAATCTAAGGAAAATTTTAATCTAGACTATCAAACCATAAAGTGAGTAATCCTTTCCAATTGAATTCCTAGTTATGAGCATAGGCCATTGATCTTGCCATATTAGACTGATCTAACGAAGCATGTAACTCCAAATATTTCCCAAGAGATATTAGAGCCAAAAATTTTAGGAGTCATCATATGAAACTCCAAGACGCAATATTAGCCATCTATTCAAGAAAATGAACACACAGTCAGTAAAGAAAGAAATAGCATGTCCCATCAATAAATTGGATTTCAGCACTACAAAAGGCTATGAAGGCTAATAATCATGGGTAATTGATCCCTCATAGGCATGTCTTATCATCAACTACTACCAATCACATCAAGATAATTAAAAATATAAAATTAGTGTTATCCAAACAACTATATGGTGGAATTAATGATATTATAATTTTAATGACTTGGTTTTGAATTAAAAACTCTATAAATAACACTTGAATGCATTTAATATATTTGGAAAACTAAAGAACTAGAGGAGTATTTATGTATTCACCAATCATAAATTAAAGCCACCACTCTTACAAATTACTAAGATTGAGAATGTCTCATACATGAACTAGAGAAAGAAGAAGAGTAAGCTACAATATGGAATACATTCAAGATGATCAAACACGCTAAGGGAAAAGAGCCTACCAAGTTGATGCCTATCTATGCCCCACCATCTAAAAGAGGAAATCTTGAATTTTTTGTGGGTCATCCTCCATATGCCCCCTTTGTCTCTATGTACCAAGATAAATAGATAGCCAAGCCCAATGATACCATCCCTTATTCTAACAATACCAAAGCTAAAATAATCTAGGATGATGCAAACCACATCCATGATGGCCACCTTTCCACCAGCACGAGCTCCCTCTAAGAATTTATATATGAGAATCATAAGGGTATGTTTAAAAAGTCTCCCCTTTAAGATATAGACAACTATCTTGAATAGGTATAGACCTCCTTCCTCATAAAATATTTAGTACATATCGTCCACACCTAAATAGAATTGATTGTAGCTTGTATCAAATGATTTGATGTAGCATCAAAACTATTAAAGGAAAGGGTAAGAGTTCCCCATTAAATTCCATAATATTTGTGAAGATTATAAGAAATATGTTAGGTATCCTATTGGTCACATTTATTTATAATGCAAACAACCTTTTTTAGACATGTATTGAGGTGTAGAATCAAAATTCATTTTCTTGTAACCTCTAACCCAAATAACTAATATAGTCTTTGCTCAAGTTACCAATGTACCTAGACTAGTTCAAGGTCAACAGGCAAGAAATATACAACATAATATCTTACCTCCTAGGTATAGAGGATTATGAGATTGTATATTCCATGTAGTTATCTATTTGTGTACAAGTTGAAATGAACTACTCTAGGTGAGTGCCTATGGATAGATTTCTCTCAATACCTCAATTTACAAATATATTATAAACTCACAAACTTTAACACTATTAAATACGTCAAATACCAATCCTTTATACTCTACATGAGCTTCCACTAGTGCCACCCAATCTACCTATTGAGCCTATATCTTCCCATCCCACCAAAGTATATTATTTGGTGATTATTTGGATTCCCCATCACCACCTCAAATATGATGACTACACCTTTGTTTAGGAATTTTTAATCGCTACCCTTTCCCTATTAAATAATGAACATACCCCAAGGATCACCAAAGCAAACATCACTATCCCAAGGTCCTTATATAGAGCAGATCAATTTTTCAACTAGGATAGCTCAATCATTAAGATCTATGGCTACTCTAGTAGAGTATGCATGTTTCCAAAGCACATCACCAACAAGGTTTTCACCTTGGAATCCATGATCCAAGTAGATACTATTGGCCAATACTTTAGCAACAACAAAGGTAGAGCTACCTTTCATCACCTCACACATCCCTTCATAGCTCATGGTAATCAAGAGAAAGGTGTATGAATTCCTAGATGCAAAGCTTAGGGATTTGAAATTACACATTATTAAGGATCATTGAATCTATGATCCAACTCTAGATTTTCTTCCTAGCTAAGGTAAATCACTGTTATTAAGGAAAATAGGTTTTCTCACCAATCATGCTTATAAATTAAAGAGAAGAGTCACAATGATGAGGTGAATAAACTCATAGCCATACCTATACCATTGTATTATTGACCTTAAAATTGAAACTATATGACATTTTTTATAGGAAACTTAGAATATACAAGGAAAACATGTGTAATGAATGGAGGAATTCATTGAAAAAATCAATTTGCATGGGAAAAATATAATTTCCCAATGGAATTCCAAGCACAAAATATGCCATACAAGTTGTAAGAAATTTATCTTGGATATAATATGAGAAGATATATATCATCATGCCCACCCTACCCTAGCCTTTTCCTATATTACTCCTTATTCTAAGGGGGATAAAATTTACCTTTTTAGAGAGATAGGAACTAAGTGGCCAAATGGATCAAAGGCCTCCTAGATCAAGGAGAAAAGTTACCACTCCTACTTCATCATTACAAAGGCCGTTGAAAATAAAGTAAAATGTATTCCATTGTGTTGTGGGTGATGATGATGACCCTAAGGAGGAGAAGAAAATAAATATGGAAAAGATGGATGAGCCACCAAAATTGAAGCTTGAGAAGTAGGTGGACAAGGAAAAATATCAAGAAAAATGTATCCTAGAACACACTCATTTCACATGTAAGTGTCTCTTCCCCTTCTTCTTAATATACACTTCCTCCCTCTTCTCATCCATGTTCTACTATTCTACTTCCTCCTCCCCCCTTTCAATTATAATTATCTCTCCTTCAATCCTCTCTATTCTATATCCCCTCATCACTTTCCCATATCTCAATTCTCTTCTTTTGTTTATGCCCAATTTCCTCCACTATCTCCATTCTCTCCATTGAAATTATCTACAATTATAAATTTATAATATCAAAAAAAACAATTCATACAACCAACTCCTTCATAACTCTACCCACGCTAATACTACTATCCACAATTCCCATTGATATCTAACCACTTTCCATAGTTCCCACATATTGCAAGTTATCATCTCCCTACATTCCAAGTGAGATCCTACCACCTCTGTTGGCCTTGGATTCCAAGCAAGCACAACACCCTATTGTTCAAGTATTAACTTCTTCCATCATTACATAATAATTTGTGCCAAGAATCCTAATATTATCTCTAGGGTCTATTTAACTCTATCAGAACATAACTATGATAAGATATCATATCAACAACTAATGAGTCAATTCATAGTGGTTACATGATTGAAAGAGGCTAAAAGAAAAAGAACTTGAAAGGAATTTCTCCTCCCACTAAAAGGGTGAGAACCAAGTATGGACCGATGTAAGATGTCACTTATTTTTCCCATTTTACATCCTTTACATGACAAGATCAAAGGATATATGTAAAACATTGATTATCATATGGAAAAAAGTAGCATTAGCATCTAGTAAACACAAGCAAAAGATAATGAAGGTGAAAAAGAGGTAAAAGAATTCAAAAATAAATGTAGTGAAATAAATTATCAAGGTTGTAAAATTAAAGATTAAGGTGTTGGAGGGTCAAGTGATTATAGTAGTGAAAATGGTCATTAAGATAGAAGACACCAAGATACAAAATTTAAGAAGCAACTAGAGGATGTGTAGGCCCAAATAACATAGTTAGGATCAAAGTTGGCAACTGTCAAGACCCAAAATACGTTGATAAGGTCATGACAGAAGCATTAAAGAATCAAGTAGAGGACCCAAAGGTTGAGCTTGCTCAAGAGAAAATGAATGTCATTTCCTTAGCCACACAAATAGTAGCCATGAAACAAAAACTAAGTATCCAAGTTCACCAACTAAAAAAATGAATTCTTAAAGGGAGACCCAAGTACAAACAATCAAGGTTCTAAAAAATAAAGGAGAGGAACTAAAGGATAAAGTAGATATAGCTAAGGAACTGATAAAAAAAACAACAATTCAAGGTCAAATAACTTAATCTATTTGTAGGATCCATTGAGCTCATTAGAGCTCTCTAGAAGGCCTACTAGAGGGAAATAAAAGAATATATCTAGCCTCTTTCACACAAACACTTAAATTATTGGAGTTTTCCAAGATGTTACATGATATGATGAAGAAATGGGTCAACTCCATGGAGGTCTCTCTCCCTAATTATAGATGATGAAATTATACCTACACCCCAAATATCCACATTACTAGTGTGACTAAGTTTGTTGCAACTAACATTACTAGTAGGATTGTCACCATCCAAAAGGTAAATGATGTCTTGGACAAGGACATATTCAGTAAAGAGTGCAAGGTTGCAACTTGAGGTGGTATATAAATATCTATTTATGGTATTCATACCCAAATACAATCACTAATATGACAAATATTGACTTTGGTGTTTGATAAAGACAATAGAGTGCTTTCAAATGCTCACTTTTAGGAGAAAATAAGGAAGGTATTTAAGATGATGTTGATTTAGACAAACTATCCCTTACATAGATACCAAAGAATAAATTCTAGTAGTTATTAAATTGCTAGTGGAATTAGGGACATTGGCACAAACAATGATTTGTCAAGCACAAGAAATATCATATAAGCATAACATCAAGATAGAAAAGTGATATCAACTCCTCAAAAGGATGAACTAACCCAAAAATAAAGAGCGATAAATTCTCATGATCTCCCTTAGCCAACTATAAGGAATGTATCCTCTTTGGAAATAAAATATTAAAATATTAATTTTAGATTTGAATTTAAATGCACAATGGATTATTTGGATTTGTATCTTTTTATCGTATGAAAGGGCCCCTAAGAGTCACCAAATCTATAGTTCATCCTTCATTACAAGTGGTAGGCTCATTTTTCCTTATTTGTGTATATAAAATAATACCTCATAACATTAATAGATCATCTCCATTGATCATTTTGTATTTTTTAAGTGTTGAGAGAAGCCTAATAAAGAGCTCAAGTTCCAATGCATGTGTGTCATAAAATGTTCCAACAAAACCATGATCTAAGTATGGCCTCCTAACAATTCAAATATTTAGTTATAAAACCCAACCATTGATCCATTTCAACAATCAAGTCCCTTTGATTGGTGCAATGATATTTATCTTGGTAGTCCCCACTCACTCCAATAGCTCATGTGCGGTTAGTTGTAATCTAACTAACACCATATGTTGTGCTCATGGAGCTTCCTAAAGAGCTAAAAAATTATCTCACTTCATATCAATGTGCATCATCTAACCTACAAATGTAAATTAATCTAACGATCTACACTTGGCACACGACTATTCCTTTGATAGTGCTTTGTGGCTACATACTTTTTAGTTTGTAGCTCCTTTGCAACATCCACAAACCATACCATGGATCTAGAGCACTTTTGGTTGGATTGATCACTCTAAATTTGAAAGTATCTATAGGATTCAATCCAACATTCAAGCCCATTGGACTTTTGTTGTGCATGGTGAAATATTATGGAAATTCATCTACCTCGAGCTCCAAGGTGTTGTATTGTATGACAAACTTCAATGGAACATGTACCCATGGCCTATATATTGCATTCCAACTACTAACAAAATAATTGAAGGTGTCAAATTCTATAAGACATCACCATATCCTTGACCAACTCACATATTTAAAATTTCTTTTGGGGGGAATCATCATTGTGGGTTAGAATTTCAACTATAAGTACTAGCTTACATATCTTTTTTCTTATTTAGATGCATTTTTGGATCATTTAATTATTGAGCTTAATGTGTAAATTAATTCTCAAGTCAAACACTATGAAATTAAGCTTTTGAGCCTAATTCTTGATCTTGGTCTTGACTCCTTGTAGCTATATAAGGGAGCCTCTTTGCATGTTTCTATAGGATCTTATATTCCATGTAATGGTCAAATGGCCTAGTGAACATAATATAAGAGGTTATTATTATAGAGATTTTGACTCTTCTTTGTTTGCTTGTTGATCATTACATGTGTATCATTTTCTATTGATTGTTATATTGAGTTAGTATGCTCTACTTTGGTTGTAAGGATGTACATGTTTGCTATGAGCCTTTCATTTGCATCATTTGATTTCTACATTTTTTCATTTTCTTGAATTACTTTAGGATTAGCATAGGATATAGATAAGGAGTTACTAACCTTATAATTCCATAAATTAACTTATTGTTTGTGTCCCCCACCAACAAATCTAAGTTCTAAGTGTTGGTGGTCACACACAACACATTTACCTCAAACAAGACCAAAGACCACATCAACACACACCAAAGTGGGGGAAAAATTTAATAGATTAAAGTATAAACCCTACACTTTTGCATGTTCGTTTCACACCATCTTGAACACATGTAGAAAGATTATCATAGTCCTAATTATGTTTGTTTGACATACAAATTTTATCATATCCCATATTCTATCCAACAATCACCACTAAGAACCCCTTTGGTTTGACTAATCACCATTCCTAAAATGTTCTCATGTGGAACTAGGTTGTGACATGACCCACTTTGTGGACTAGGTTGCATGACATGGCCCACCTCTTTCAAATTCTAATTTTCTAGATCTAGCTCAGATGATCTTTGAACTAGTTATTTTTGTATTAATCCATACATCAAAAAAAATTAAATGGGGGCTAAGGAAGTGTATTTATAAATTATCCTATGTTATTAGAAATCAACTAGGAATCACACAAAGAGCAATCTAATTCACTAAAACTTTAAAGGTACATTTTGGCATTTACAATAGTTCAACAAGTCTATAGATTTTGTATTATTGGCATGACATTACTACAATCTCCTACATCTTCATGTAGTTACTTGAATTATGACCAAGATAAACCTATGTCATCTCCTCTCATCTTGATTGCAAGCCACATTGTGCTTTTAAAAAAAAAACCCTTTTGAGATACAAATATGCAACAAATTCGAAAGTTTGCATTAGCATAGGACTAGGTCAGACAACTAGGACTAGATCACACAACACAACCTATTCTATGTCCAAACAATAAGACACAACCTTGGTTGCATTAGCTTGTATCTTGTCAAAGTTCTATCACACTATTATTATCATTATTCCAAATCTAGATTTCAAATTATAACTAACTACAATGTACTTGTGAGTCAATATTAAAGATCAAAACCACAACCTCATCAAAAACGTATAGGCCTCTTATCACTCTCTAAGTACTCAATTTCTCAACTTCAAATTTTAAATTTAATTTATTCATTCATAATATTTGATTATTTAACATCATTTATAAAAGATAAATACACTTTTTGCACATTCAAAATATTAACTTCACAAAGGTTTTAACTCCACATTTTAGAGTAGACCAATATTTTGGTGCAATAAGTTGGGGTCTAGATCTTGTAAAGAGTTATAAGATGTGAGACTAGTAGATAGATAAAATATAAGAAGGGAGAAATAGAAACATACATGTTGTCAAGTGGGACCCTAAACCCTCGTCAATACCCCTTAACCTCTTCGATGTCACCCTCATTGACAACTTAGGCTTTTGGTGTACTGGTAGTCAACCTATGTTAACAAAACTAGCAATTTTGCTAGAGAGGGTTCAACTCCCACTCTTGACACTCTTTTTGCCTCACAATCGACTGTGTCCATTGACCTCTCAACTGGAGGGGTAAACTATTGTCACATGGGACCCTCAACTCTCGTTGGTACCCCTTAACCTCTCTGATGTCACCCTCATTGACAGCTTAGGCTTTTGATGTAGTGACAATCAACCTGTGTTAACAATACTTATTTTGTAAAAATGAAATAGTAGAATTAAAATGACACAATCATAAATTTTTTAATGTACACTAACATATACATCAAATATGAAGATAACTTAAAAAAAAGATAATCTAAAAACTTGAACATCAAAACAACTTCATATAACTTTAAAACCCTCATATTTCAACATTAAATTTGTGTGTTACTCTTATGATATCACTATTGATCCTATACTCCAAACATTATTAAAATCTTTCACTTTTACTAATCGATATAAGGTAACCAGGTATTGAACGCAATCAACCATCTTGAAGCTCACACCCAAAGAAAACCGAAGCCAAAACAAAGATCTCCTCGCTCCTTTTCGTACACACTACTCCTGTTTTAAACCTCACGCTTCCATCTATCATAATTTATAAATAGTTGGCACGCGGTTTTCTTGTCGATATGCCATTCTCCCTCACTGGCGTGGACCATCCAACGCAAATCTTTTCAGAAGCAGCTCGGCAAAGCTTGCTTCAAGTTGATTAAAAAAATATCTGAACTCAGTTAACTTCGACGACTCTACATACCCTCCCAAAAAAAGCAGTGGACGCGTCTCAATTGCGCGCGAACGGTGGAGATGATTACAACTATTTCTGAAACGCCTCCTTAATTAAGAAAGAGGAGGGCTCTATTTCATCCAAACATATTTCTTGTCAGGCTCGTGAAAGTGAATTGCAGACGAACAAGTTATACCTTGTCATTAGCCGTGTTGGAAGAAGGTTAGCGTGATTTGCATTCCTGCCAAATACATGATACAGGTGAAGCGAGGTAAGAAGGGTTCGTAATACCATACATGCGGCGGAGAGGGGGAGGTCCTGGTTATCCCGGAGTGCAAAAGAACGATGGGAAATTGCATGGAAGGGCTGAAATGTTTTGGGGGTGGGAGTATTACGCTGAGGAGGAGGAGTGGTGAAGGAGGAGCGCTTATATTCAGGCAAGTGCCCAAGGCTACAGTGGTCAGCGTCTGTTTGCCCAATTCCAGCGACTTTAGCGAGCTTTCCTTTGATTACACCATAGATGTCAAGTACAACCAGGTGCGCCCTACCACCTTTCACCTTTCCCCTTTTTCATGCAATTTCGAAAGGGTATAAACGAATTATGTACACATCTCATACATAAACAAATGGTGTATTTATCTTTATCTTTTCTTTTAAGAATTTTTATTGTGCTCATACCACCTTTGGAAAGGATATAAACAATTAATGTATTGGAGTCAATGTATCAGTTGTTTATGATGGAATTGAATCTTACACATAAACAATTGGTGTGTTGATTCTACTTATTTTTTTAGAGAAGTGTGCATTTTCATTTTTATTACTCTTCATTACAAGTAGAAGAGAATGCACAATTGTGTATATGTATGTGTTTTGGCTGAATTCACATTTCATGGTATTCAATCATTAGTTCCACTTGCACAATTTGTCTATTGATGAATTTGGAATTGTTTGTGTCTAATTATTCTATCTAGGAGAGGTCATTTATTCTAGTAATACTTGTTCAAGCAATTTAATCTTGAAGTTTGCATGCATTAAACTTGATTTTAACTTCCTATACCATTTGAAAAACCTTAAATAACAAGTGTTGACTTATGAATCATTCATTACATAACTCCCTGACACATTATATATATCTTGTGACAGTATAAGGATAGTTTTGTAGTTTAGAAGGATAAAGATTCTATATTATTAAGATATCTTCAAGATAATCTATTTGTGCAACTTTTGAAGTTTTTTTTATAAGATGCATGAGGAAATGTGTGAAGGCTCGCATAATACTTCTTTTGAAATATACACTTGAGAAATTGCTAAGGGCATTATTAGAAAGCCAAAGGAGGATCCCTTTTAAGTATGAAACTACATACCATGATGTCATAAGGAATTTTAGTACTTAAACTAAGGTTTCAATACAAACATCAACTCTTATTACCAATTTAGTTGCATCTTCTTTTTATCCACTTTCTCACAAAGTATAGGTCATGCCAATTGCAAAACAAATATTTTATATGGTAATGCTTATCAAAATAATCATCAAAATTTTAAAATTTGGAATTAACATTAAAAGGAAAACATTATTGTTTAGCTTTGCAACACCCATAATATTCTAATTAAAAAGTTTTGATTGATAAACTATCTCAAGGCACATACCATGAAGGATAATATATACAATTTACGTTAAAAAATAAAAATCATTCTTGATAGCATAAATTATCCTTTATAATCTGAAACTTTAGAAAGATAGTCCATCTCCACACTCATTAAGTAAACATTAAGATTTGGAGCTATTGATAAATATAACACCAATAATCCTTTACATTTATAAATTTGAAGAGATGGTCTATGTAGGTGCACTTATAATAGAATAAAAAAATTCTAAAATAATTACTTTAAAATAAATAAAAACTACCTTCACATATCATATTCTCTTTTTGTAATGTGTTTTCCAAGCTCTAAAAGGTTAAATATATTTGGAAAGAACTAAAAAAAATTAATTATTAAATAAATGCATAGATCTCATCATACATCAATCTATAGTTAAAGTAATAATAAGATGGGAATGATAAACTAAATAATCAAAACCCTAAGCTAAGAAAGTAAATGTGAAGGGGTTTAAGATACTTAGCTCTTGGATTAGTTGTCTGATGAATAATTTTGGTGTCACACAAAATTTTTGCTTATCTTGGAATTGAAAAAGAACATATTCTTTATCTATAATTTATTTAAAATTAGAATAATTGGTCAACTTTATTGTTGGTTGATCCCACAACTTGAGGTCATTTTTGTGGGTGTATATTTATCCTAGGAACCACATATTTGATATGGGAATCATGCGCCTCTACTTTTTTATTCACCAAATTTCTTTCTCTAGGTTGACTCTAAAGGACTTGAAATATTTCAAAATACCTTAGGAAAGGGTCAAATCACAAGGTCCAAGTTCTCCTAGGTTGAGCCCCTTGATTAGGTCAACTTTATGGTGATAGATATGATTGAAGACAACACTCTTCAATCATGTAAATGTTCTAAGATGCTAATGCATAATTTTAGGTTTGTTTTAGTGCACTCTAAATGAAAGATTCCTAAAATGATTTCTCTTGAAATGTGAATAATATGTGGGATAATCTATTACAATGAATGCATAATGAATTCTTTAAATACTATTACATATAGCAAAAAAATCATATGGAATGTGTACCGATTTGGCTCAAGATAGGAATGAAATGGTCAAGATTAGACAAAGTTTGTATTTGAATTTTTAAAATTTGAGTGTCAATTCCATGTGGTGTAGGATTGATCCCACATGTCATGGGATTAACTTGAGACCAAAAAAAATACTTACTTGTGAATGGGTAATTAATGCATAGAAGTGCATGGGTGGGTATAATAAATGACATCATACCATTATGATTACATAATACATATCACATAACATCCATTACATTGCTCTTGCACAATCATGTATCTCATACAACATTCATTATATTTTTTGTACACAATGATATCTATTAGGACATTCCTTACATTTATCTTACACAATATATCATATGATAAGTTAATTACATTGTTGTTACACTATGACATCTAGCACATGAATAGACACAATTATGTGCATGATTTCCCTCACTTAGTGGGCAACATTGGGATTAATCATAAGCCCATTAATTGCATTATCCTTATTGAAAATTTAAATCATACTATTCATATGCAAGGCCACTATAATTTTTTTATCTAGAAATTACATTACAACAGACAAATCAACCATCATATGATGACTAATATATTACCATATTAAATCTCCTTTGTCTTTGAATCAACTATGTGATGCCATCATACACTCAATTTGAGGGGGTATATAATCATGTTTCAAAAGATCATAGCTTTACCCCAATTTTATAAGATATACTTGCACATACATTATGGGTGGCACATTGATTCCAATCCATAAGTTCCCTATAAGTCAAGATCAATTATGCATTATTGGCCTTGTGTAGACTTTGCATGGGCCACAATTATTCCAACTCTATAATGTTACTCTATACACCACACCATACTAGATTTTTGAACATATTACTCTAAATTTTACTTCACAAACATTGAATGTTATAATTGACAAGTATAGATTTATGTGTATAAAAAAAATTAGGTATAACTAATGATTTTGTACAGGGACAAAAGGATGGTATTTCTTGGTAGGTACAAAAAGATATTGATTTTTTAATGAAGATCTAACTCTATATCATTTTATGCTTGTCTATTTATTTAGTATATTTGGTTTAGCATCCATGATTCATCTATATTGACACTTAATTTGGTATTCATGATTCAACTAAATCTGCATGCACCAAAATATAAGGGATAAAAGTACAAACCTTGCACTTTTACATCTTTATTTGCACTACTTTGAGCACATGTCACAAATAGACTATTGTAGACCCCAATTTGACCTATTTAACACATAAATTGACTCCTACCCCAAATCTCACCAAGCAATAAGCTCATACAAATCCTTGTGGTCTTGATTGATCACCATTCCTAACTTTTTCTCACTTGTGATTAGGTCATGTGGCACAACCTAATTTGTGGATTAGGTCATATAATACAAGCTAGTTAACCTCTTTCAAATTCCATTTTTTCACTCTAGTGTTGATCCTTCCAAAAACTAGTCATTTTCTAATTGATGTGTGCACAAAAAATGTTGAATTGAGCAATTAAAGACATGTATTTATAGACAATCTTCTAGGTCATCAACAATCAACTCAAAATCACATAGATTATTCTAATTCACTAGCACTTTAAATATACACATTTATATTTATAGTAATTCATTAATTCTCTACATTTTGCATCACTAACATGACATAACAATGATATTGTGCATCATGATGTAGGTGAGTAGGTGAGTGACTTGTGACCAAGACAAATTTGAGGCATCTTCTCTCCTCTTGATTGCAAGCCCCACTACCTTCTTCAACTCATCATTTTGAAAAAATGTTGAGAGATAAATGCAAATGATGTTCTAAAGCTACATCAACACATGACTAGACCACACAATTGAAATTAAGATCACATGACAATGACCCATTCCAAACTAGAGTGTAAGACACAACCGTATGTGCATCAACTCATTTATCACGCTATTATAATCATTATTCTATATCCAAAATTTAGATTTAGATTACTAATCACGACGTAAAAAATGTAAGTCAACATCAAAGATCATACTCGTTACGTCATGAATAACATACATACCTTCCAGTCAATCTCTAACTACTCAAATTTTCAATTCCAAACTGATTTGTTTATTCATAATCAAGCCAAATCCCGTACGGTAGTTATTTGAGCTTCATTAGGGAATGTTAATCCAGGGTAGTTACGTATTGAACACAACCAGCTTAAAGCTCATATCCAAAGGACACTCGAGTTAAAACAAATTCTCTTTCACACCTTTTCGTACACACATTTACAGTTTTAAACTTTCATCATTAAATCGCTTAGAAATAGTAGGCACATAGTTTGCTTGTGGAGATGACATGATGGAGACCATCCAACTCAAATCTCTTCAGAAGCAGCTTCGTAAAGCTTACGTGAAGTTGATTTTTTTTGTAACTTTGAACTGAGTTTACTTCGACGACTGCGCATACCCACACAAAAATACAGGCAAACAGTGGATTACAACTACTTATAAAACGCCTCCTCAATTAAGAAAAAGGAAGGCTCTATTTCATCCAAATATATTTCTTGTAAGGCTTGCAAAAGCAAATTGCAGGAGAACAAGTTATATTAACCTGTCATTAGCTGTCATGGAAGAAGGTTGGCACGATTTCGCATTCCTGCCAAATACGCTGAACAAATGAAGCGAGGTAGGAAGGCTTTATAAATACGATATGCACGGCAGAGAAGTCGAGCTCCTGGTTATCTGAGAGTGCGGATTGTTAAGGAAATGGAGCAGATTGAAGGTTTAAGTAACATCAAAACAGAAATTAGAAAAAACGGAGACAATAAGAAAATAGACACAGCAAATATACACCGACATTAAGAATTATTGGTTCATCAATTAATGGTTGGCAAGGATATTTATCTCTTATTGTCTGTCAGCAGTGAATACATTGAAGTTTTTAAACATATTACAAATGATCAATTTTCCAAACATGTAGACAAAGTCTCCAAGGATACGAAAAGACAAAGGAGTAGGGAAAAGAAGAGTTTATCGTCTTATGTGATGGTTGGGCTTCACAACCAAACAATGTCTCACTTTGAAGTCCAATCTAGATTCTACAAATAGCTAAGCTAGAAGATGTGACCCACTTTTTCAAGATTAATGTCACATTTTAATCAGACCGAGGGAAGGTCTGTAAAACTCCAGCTTCTGCTTTGAAATAGCCTTTAAATACATCTGTAGGATCGAAGTTAGTATGAATCTTCTCCAACTTCAGCTTATCTTGTTCAAGGACACTTCAGATAAAATCATCTATCAAAGCTCAATGTGCTTTGTTCATGAATGAAAGGTTGGATGCTTTGCTAGATGAATTGCACTTCTGTTGTCACTATACAAAGTGAAATTTTGTTGTTTACTTTCCAATTCTGCTAATAGTCGCTGCAACCACAACATTTCCTTAGCCCCTTTAGTAAGTGCAATGTATTATGTTTCCATAGTGGAAAGAGAAACCACTTTTGTATAACCTAGAAACCCAACTAATCACTACCCTTGCAAAAGTGAACACATATCCAATGGTTGATAGTCTTTTGTCCAAATCACTAGCCATGTCAAAGTCAACAAAACCTTGTAGTTGTGCATCTTGTCCTTTAAAGCTCAAAACATAATGTGGTGTACCCTTCAAGTATCTAAAAATCCATTTTACAACCTACCAATGGATTTTTTCTAGATTACTCATATATTGGTTGATTACCACTACATGAGCAATGTTGGGTCTTGTGTAGACCATTGCATACATAAGGCTCCAAACAGTAGTAGAATAAGGCACTCTTCTCATGTGCTCTTTTTTCCCAATGTCTTAGAACACATCTTAGAGGATAACTTGAAGTGATCAACTAGAAGTGTGTTTATTGCCTTAGCACTCTTCATATAAACATGTCCTAAACCTTCTCAATATATTTTTCTTGTGACAATTTCAATTCTCTTTTCTTCCTATCTTTGATGATACTCATTCCAAGGATTTTCTTGGTAGCCCCCAAATCCTTCATTAAAAATTTGTTATCCAATTGCTGTTTCAACTTGCTAACAACAACCATTTCCTGTCAGTGGCATTATCATCAACATACAATAACAACACAAATTCACCATTATCTAAAACCTTATAATACACACATGGATCATATTCACACCTGGAGAATTTTTTCTCAACACTATACCACTTCTTCCTACCCTCTTCTTCCTTCAATCTACACACCCACCTATTTTTGAATGGTTTTTGTGAGGTGGAAGAGGGACCAAATCCCATGTGTGGTTTTCCATTAAAGATCCCATCTCATCTCTCATTGCATCCATCCATTTTTGGAGTCTATGTCATTACACACTTCTTCAAACATGGCAAGTTTAGGCTCATTCAAAATAAATACATGTTGAATAAAGTCATTATATTTAGTTGGAGGCATGAGCTCCCTGGTAGACCTTTGAACTTGAGGAATAGACTCTTGTGTATTGCCTTGCTCAGATGTACAAGTGGGATGAACTTGCTCCAATGGTGTGTTACCCTACTAATGAGCACAAGTGTTATAATCCTATGTCTCAATGTCTTGAATATTTGGAGATCCAATCTCTTGATTCAATGGTAGATTAAAAAACTATGAGTGAGGTGGCAGATTTTGAGTTAAATTGGGCTACAAGTTTTGTCTCACTGGTCGAAAAATTTAAATGTGAATGCAACAACATATTTTGAAGTGTGTGTAATCCCAAGTTATGTTGGATATGGGATGGTAGAATATGTTGAATGTATTGTGAATAAGGTGAAAAACTTTATGTGTTGGGCGACAAACATTGAAGATTTTATTGTGTCTAATTTTTTTGTTGTTGTGGTTGTGATTGGGTATGATGTTGTAATTTAAATGCAATAGTTCTATTTCTAATATCATCCAATGGAATATATTATTTTGTAGGAATCCCCTATTTTGGTAAGCTTGGCCTTATATTTTCATTGGAAATTACATCTCTACTTCTTGTAACTTGCTTGGAGACTAGATCCCAAAGCTAGTAACCATATTTCTCATCTTTGTATCTAATGAAGCTACATCTTTTGGATTTCACATCAAGCTTTGTTCTTTTTTTGTTGAGGGATATGAATAAAATCTTCACACCCAAACACCTACAAATGATTTTATGAAATCCTCTTTCCCAGCCTTATCTTTGAGAACTTAAAAATCTAACCAAGAGTTGGACCTCAATTAATTAAATACATTGATGTATTCACAACCATTGCCCAAAATTGTTTTCCCATTCCTACATTTGAAAGCATGCTACGAGATCTCTCCAAAATATTTTTGTTCAACCTTTCATCTGCACCATTTTCTTGTGGTGCAAAGGGAACAATTTTAATCCTTTAGATACCATTCTTTACACAAAACTGATAAAATTATATAAAACAAAATTCACCTTTGTTATTCATTTTTAAGCACTTATTTTTGTTTCTGGTTTTTCTTTCTACAAGTGCTTTGAAATTTTTAAACATGCCAAATATTTAAAATTTCCTTTTCAACATATAAACGCAAACCTTCTTAGTGTGATCATCGAAAAAAGTGACAATAAAATTTGACCCACCAATAGATGTTATGTGAGGCAAAAAACATTTCAATGTACACTAATTCCAACGAGCATGTCTTCTTTTCATGTGTAGAAATGTTGATCCTCTTTTGTTTGTCATATATGCAATGCTCACACAATGAGCTAAATATACCAATTTCAAACTTGGAAGTTGATATTTTTTGTGCAAAATATCAAGGCCCTTCTTACTCATGTGACTTAGCCTTTTATACCAAAGTTGCATGTTGTTGTTTGCTACTACCATTGTAGCTCCCACTTCAACGTGACTCTCTAGCACATACAAAATGTCTAATTTACTTATTTTTTCAATCACCAAGGCTCATTTTGTCGCCTTCCACATACTTAACTCAAAAGTAATGTTGCAACCTTGAGCATCCAACTACCCAGCCAAAATCAAGTTTCTTTCGAGGTTAAGGACATGTCTAACATCCCATAGCAATCAAATATTACCATTTTTTAGTTTCAATAGAACATATCATTTTCCAACAATATAACAAGGTTCATTATCACATAGATAAACCTTACCCAAGTTACCACTTTGATAGCTTTTGAAATACTTCCTACATAATGTGGCATGAAAATATGCTTAGTAATCAAGCACCCAAACATTTTTTATAGCTTCTCCTATAGATAGAACAATAGCACCTACATCTTCTTCATATATTGAATTTTCCTTATTTTCTTTTGACTAAATTTCAATATTTTTCAATGACTAGCAATTTTGAGCTTCAAGTGGTCTTCCTTACCACAATACTAACTAATATTTATGTCTTTAGATTTTGATCTTCTTCTATGGTTATTCCTCCCTTGTTATTGTGATCTCCCCCTCCTTTTGGTTACCAAAGCATCTCCTGATGAAGTACCTTGATTTTTTTCTTCTCATATCCTCATTAAGAAGAATCCCAACAACATCATCAAACTTTAGCATATTTCCTTTCTCACCAGATGTTGATTTGCTAACATCCATAACAACTCCTTTCTAGTTATTGAGTAAAGAACACAATAGTAAGATGGAATTGATTTCATCTTCCAATTTAATTTCAACATAAAGTAATTTACTAAGGGTAATCCCACAATAGTGGTTTACAATTTTTGGCCAAACTAGACACTGAAATAATCTTTTTAACTAAATCTTCACTTTTGGGCACCTATAGCGGCTAAACCATGAGGAATTTGAAGATGATGCAAACTAGAGTTTCATGATATTTTGTTTGTAGATTCTAAATATATTTTTTTCAAAATTTATGGAATTAGATTGCACTTTTTTTCCATCTCCCTTGAAAACTAGTTTTTTTCACAAAACGACATTTTTAAAAAGTGACACTCACCGTATAACAAATAATTTTTTTTCCATGAAGGATAAAATTCTAATTCTTTCAAATTTAGATTTGTAACTTCGATATTGAGTGCTTCCACTTGGTTAGATAGTTTTTTATTGAATATTTTTTCTTTAATCAAGTTTCGAAGTCAAACCAATTACAATTCAGACATAGTGCGATCGCATAACGTGTAACTTTTTTTGTATGTATCAAAATTCAATTTTATTTTTTTTGTTCGATCTAGGACTTCAATATTGGTACACTCATATTTTTCAAAAAAATATATATATTCTATTTTTTCACATGTGCATAACAGAGATCTTATTTTCGGTGAAAAACCTACATTCACAAGAAATAAAAAATAAATATAATAATAAATTAAATTTATTTAAAATTATAATTTTTGGGAAGCTTATAATAAGGACTACATAAAAATAAAATTAAATAAATTCATTTGATCCCCCAAAAGGTAAATCAAAAGCGGTTTTTTATCAGTATTTTCATAGGTGTAAAGGAGACTATGTTATAGGTATGGTTTAAAACTAGCGGGGTTCTATCCAAGGGGGTTTTATCTAAGGTAGTTTGATCAAACCCTCTTAAATTGGAATTCTTTAATGTAAATTTTGAAGGCTTAAATCATTATGTTTTCTAAAAATATTTGATTTCAGCAAAAATCGGGATCTCCCAGAAATTATAAACCAGCTTTGTGGGATCACCCCTAATCAATGTATTAAATTTATTTAAATGATTTGATACATTACTATCTTCCTTCATCTTCAAATTGTACAATTTCTTCATGAGGAAAACCTTGTTTGGTGTAGAATCCATCTCATACATGTTGAACAATCAATCCCATAATCCTTTCATTGTCTTCTCTATTACAACATTAAATAGAACATTGTTGGATAGAGAGAGAATCATAATTGTTATTGCCTTCT
Organism: Sequoia sempervirens; assembly: GCA_007258455.2. Taxonomy (NCBI): domain Eukaryota; kingdom Viridiplantae; phylum Streptophyta; class Pinopsida; order Cupressales; family Cupressaceae; genus Sequoia; species Sequoia sempervirens. The sequence continues at coordinate 254,872,122 of VDFB02047230.1, read as the reverse complement.
TGTCTAATTTGTCCCAATCTTGATTGAACATTGCAACAGGACTCTTGGATTTTCCCTCTAGCCTAATTGAGAGATCTCTTTGAGTTAGCAATGCTTCTAGTTTCATCTTCCACATCTCAAAGTTTTGGCCTGGGAATTTATAAATCCTCCACTTATCTGCCTCCTCCATCTCTCCTCAAAATTTTGTCAACTTTGATACTAATTGTTAAGTAAATGGAGCATATTCAAGGTTTAAGTAACACAAAAACAACAATTAGAAAAACAAAGACAGTGAGAAAATAGACACAACAAATATACACCCACTAAGAATTATGTGGTTCACCAATTAACGGTTACATCCACGAGAAAAGAAAGGTATTCATCTCTTATTGTTATCAACAACAAATACATTAATTTTTATACATATTACAAATGATCCTTTTCCCAAATATGTAGACAAATCCTCTAGAGTACAGACGAAGAGATAAGGAGCAATGAAATGAAGATTTTATTGCCTTATGTGATGGTTGAACTTCACAACCAAACACAGATGAACAATGGGAAAATGCAAAATAACGTGTATATTCAAGTAAGTGGCCAAGGCTACAATGGTGATAGTGTGTTTTCCCAATATCAATGACTTTAGTGAGCTTACCTTTTATTACACCATAAATGTTGAGTGCAAGCAGGTGTGCCCATACCACCCTCAAGTTTCCTCTCGCATGCATCTTATATTAAAAGTATAGTTAGGTTCCTTTTGTTTTAAGAGAGTATGGGATAGTCTGATATTCTATAAGTCATCTATAGACCCAAAAAGAAATCGTCCAGTACCATGGACTATAAAAGGATTCCATTTCCATTTATTTTTGTCTTTAATTTTCATTAAATGTAGGTAAGAGACAATTCACGATTATATGAACAAGAATTCACAGTTTGTAAGTACTTGATCTTCACTTTTAGTATAATTTGTTTATTGAGAAGTTTACATGATTATATTAATTTAAAATCTTAAATATTTAGGATTTATGTTATTTAAAAAAAAATTAACATAAATTTGTAAATAATATATGATTTATATGAATTGGGCCCACAACATACCATCATTTAAAAAGAGATATTATACAACTGCACACATATTTATATTTATACAAAGTATTATGAGTCCCATAAAATTATTCATCTAGCATCAAAACTCACACATTGTTATATAAATTAAGATTTGAGTTTGAAGGATGATGAAGAATGCCTTGTTTCAATATAAGTGTAAAGACTACAATTGAATGAATCACTTTTTATTTGTTTCTCTATTTTTTTTAAAAAAATCTTTTTCTTTTTATTATTTATTTTTCATCTTCAACTTATATAAAAGAATCAATATAATATATATATATATATAATCTCTTATAAGTTTTAAAAATATTCAATAAGGTGAGCTATGTTTTCCTAAATAAAGATTTGGTTGGCTAAATTTAACTAGATAATATTTTATTAAAAATTTAACCATTTAAATTCATCCAATTCAATGTAATAGTCTATTTATTTAGGGTGATAGTCAAATGACAGACATAGAACAAAATTTATACTATAATCTTCTCATCAAATTTGAGCTAAATAGTTGCCCAACAAAAAACTAAAACTAAATTTCGACAAATCATTAAAGGCAATATTGGTGTTGCAAGTGAGGGGTGCATCATCAAAGAAAAATTTGGATAGAACTAGTTTGGGCATTATCCAAAAAGATTGGGGAATCAACCAACAATGAGACAAAAATGATAGTGTTGGCATGCGGCCTATGGTTAAGTAGAATAGAAAGGAATTTGAAAGATAGAGATAGAGGGAGATTCACATATATATGTGTTAATGTGATAATGAAAAATTGATCTCAACTTGGAAATTACAACCATGGATAGAGTTGGATGCACTTGAAGAATTTTTAAAAAAATCATGTGTATAGGGAAGCAAACAAGGTGGTGGACATTTTAGCCAATGCAGGTGTGAGTCAAAGAGAATCAACAATATTAGACTTTTCCCAATTGTGTGGACTAGATTAGACAACTCACTAGATAGTGAAAGGGATGAACATCAGGATTGCACATAAGATAGGTATGGTCTCCCTAGAACTAAGACAAGTTATCAAGGTCCACATCGAGATAGTGCAACTCTGACGAGAAATTAAAAATAATAAATCTCTATCCTAAGAAAAAGAGGGAGACCTACTATCATAGTTGTGGTGTAGGAAAAATTATCCTAGATTCAAATAGGATTAGCTTCCTTTTCACTTGACTTCACATTGGGACACAAAATTAACTAAGGTTGATGATTAGATTTTTGCTACAAGGGAGAGCCAATCTCTTAGGGTTTGTGTCCATTTTGAGTTGTAGGGATGATAAATTTGATGTATGTTTTAATAATCCTATTTGGCATGTAACCCTAGATTTGAAAATGTAATTTATCATATACATGGAAATGGAAAACCACAAAACAATTTCAAATTTGAGAATGAGATACAAAGAGGAACCTTTGACTAAAATTTGAGGCTAAATTTTAGGGATAGGGGTGTTCGGCACCCTAGACTGAGATGCTTCCTATTGAGATCTAAAAATTTTCAAATATAAGTTGTAGTCTGCTTTGTATTTCCTATGACTGTCTTCTGTTGAAACTTTTAGATCTAACAAGTACACACATGAAAAGAGAAGGAAATATTGTGTTGTATAGGGGCTTTCCTAAATCAAACCCTATTTTGGTATTTCTAACTCCATGTACAATGATTGATGATGATCAAGACATCATACCCTAGGTCAAGTAGAGGCCAAAATAATAATTGATTGAAATGATAAATGATAAATGACAATGTTACCTTGATGTGAAATCCTTGATAAAGTGATTCCACACCACAAATTACCACAAATATTGATTGATGGATGCCTTGATTGCTTGATAGACCTGAAAAAGGTTAGTTCATAAAGCATAATTGTTTGTTGTAGCTAGCATGTAGAGGATAACTCATACATGCTAGCAGAATAGAGATGGACGAAGATTCACATATATATATATATATACACACACACACATATATATATATATACATATATATATGTTAATGTAGTAATAAAAAATCGATCTCAAACTTTAGAAATTACAACCATGGATAGAGTTGGATGCACTTGAAGAATTTTCAATAAAGCACGTGTATAGGGAAGCAAACAAGGTGGTGAATATTTTAGCCAATGTAGGAGTCAAAGAGAATCAACAATATTAGACTTTTCCCAATTGTGTGGAATGGATTGGACAACTTACTAGATAGTGAAAAGGATGAACATCAAGATTGCACATAAGATAGATACGGTCTCCTTGACTAAGACAAAATTTATCAAGGTCCACATCAAGATAGTGCAACTCTGACGAGAAATTAAAAATAAGAAATATTTATCCAAATAAAAAGAGGGATACCTACTATCATAGTTGTGATGTAGGAAAAGTGATCCTAGATCTAACTAGAATTAGCTTCCTTTTCACTTTACTTCACATTGGGACACAAAATTAACTAGGGTTCACGATTAGCTTGTTGCTACAAGGGAGAGCCAGTCTCTTAGAGTTTCCTTTTTGAGTTGTAGGGATGATAAATTTGATGGATGTTTTAATAAGCCTATTTGGCATGTAACCCTAAGTTTGAAAATGTAATTTATCATGCATATGGAAATGGAAAACCACAAATAGTTTCAAATTTGAGAATGAGATACAAAGAAGAACCTTTTACTAAAATTTGAGGCTAAATTTTAGGAATAGGAGCGTTGGGTACCCTAGACTGAGATGCTTCCTATCGAGATCTAAAAGTTTTGAAATATAAGTTGTAGTTTGTTTTGTGTTTCCTGTGACTATCTTTTGTTGAAACTTTTAGATCTGACCTACACACATGAAAAAAGAGGGAAAGCTTGTGTTGTATAGGGGCTTTCCTAAATCAAACCCTATTTTGGTATTTCTACCTCCATGTACAATGATTGATGATGATCAAGATGGCATACCCTAGGTCAAGTAGAGACCATAATAATAATAATAATAATAATAATAATAATAATAACTGATTGAAATGATAAATGATAAATAACAATGTTACCTTGATGTGAAATCCTTGATGAAGTGATGCCACACCACAAATTTCCACAAATATTGATTGGTGTATGCCTCGATTGCTTGATAGACCTACAAAAGGTTAGTTCATAAAGTATAATTAATAGATTGTTGTAGCTAGCATGTAGAGGATAACTCATACATCTTCATGAAAATGACATGATTGATCACAATAGCTCCTTGCACATAATTGTTGCCTTCTTCCTAATGTCTTGCAAACATGATCTTGATTGATGATAGCATTGTAATGGTACTACTAATTCTTCCTCTAAATTGCCTTGATTGATTTTAGAATGCTCAATTTTTTCAATATATTTTCTAGGATTTCAAATGGTGAAAAAGACTTTAATTTATATGCAATTCTTTAATTTCTCAAAAATCAAATACAGATAGTTGACAAATGGAATTGGATTTTTAAAGGTTAAAATGTTGACACTGACATATTTTAAATTGAACCAAAAATTGTTGGACAAGGGCATTGAGCACCCTAGTCCAGACTTATTTTGGGGCCATGAATATTAGTAAACAAACATTAAGTGATAATTTTCAATTTAATCTTGATTTTTGGAAAGAAATAATAAAATGGGAAAATTTTAAGCACAATTAGGTCCAAGCACATAGGGAGGAGCTAAACCTATTGTGAAATTATCAAGGGTAAGAATTTACAATGCTATATTTAGCCCCCACTTTAGTGAGAGTATGAACTTACGCTCATGCTCACAATAAAGTAAGGATAAGTCAAGAAGGGTTCATTTATCTAGACATTTAAGAGATAGGACAACATAAATCTATGGGATATACTAGCCCTCAAACTCAAGATCCTATGGCACAACAATGTAAATACAAAGGAACACACTCATGAGGTGCAATGCAACATCACAAACACAAAGCATACATGATGAAAATATAATCTAAAAAAGACACAATGTAAACACAATGAAGACACAAAGAAAACATGCAAAATACACAAGGAAAACACAATACCATACGCAAAGTAAACATGTCAAAGACACAAAGCAGACACATAGAAAACATAAGACAAACAATAAAAACACACTAAGACAAAAACACAAGGTTAGTACTCTAAAAAGGATTTGAGTTGGTAAGGTAAAGAGACGTCAATCTTAAATTTGTCTCAAATACCAAACATCATACATCGAATATGCTAGACAAAATGGTGCTCTCATAAGGATTAGCAACCTAAATTATGCTATATCACTCATGAAATGCACGGCTCCACTGGAAAGCAAGTTGTGTTATGCTAGGTGGCCATGTAAAATGTTCAAGTTTGTGAATCAACAAGTTTCATTATGCCAAATCCATGGACTACTTTTCCAATCGTGCCCCAAGGAGCACATAAAATTTTAATATAACAGGGGACAAATCAATGCCCAACATCACAGGGGATGAATTGATAGCCACGCCTCAAGGAGCATTATAAATAACACCACCACCAAGGGGGTATGTCGATAATTCAAAGCTCACAAGATGCCAATGAAATGGATAGGGTGATACATGCCCCCCCTTAAAATTTCAATATACTTGCTATGTTGATATTTTAAGGAAAAGAAGGGGAAGAGGGGATCCTTGAAAAAAATACACACCTCCCAAAACTAGTTGTCCTTACCCCCCAAATGTAAAGGCAAAGACAACCATACAAGAGATTATCATTTTGCTACCATAGAAATAAATATGGTTGCACTTAAAATTATACCACCATGAATGGCAATGAGAAAACATATGAAGCTACAAATGTCACATAGTGAGGAGCAACACCATAGAAGAAAATTTTATTCTTTAGAATGATTAGGTTATGGAAGAGCAGTATTTTATTACCCAAAGCCTGGCATTCATTGGTGGAATGATCATGCACTAGATGATATGCACAAAATGAGTTATTTTTATAAAAAAAATTACGTGTTGGGAGGAGGAAGAGTAATCAAGTGCGTTTTGAGAAGCCTTGACAAAATATTCTCTCGCTCCAATAAAGGTGTAAGAGACTATTTTTTTCTTGTGAAGAAAATCTTGCTCATTTACCATATGAGGTTTTAAATATAGTAGATGATGGAGGATGAGATGTAGATGAAGGAGAAGGTTGGAAACCTAAACCCATTTTAGAAAGGTACAACATAGACTCCACATGATCCTTAACTCCTTGTTTCATGTTTTCATTATATTTGTGCTTTTATAAAGAATTTTAAATCCAAGCCCATAACACTTTTCCAACTCAAATGGAGGTCTTGTCTAAATGCCTATGAGAAGAATAGATTATTTTGCAAGAATGAAAATCCTTTTTAGACATTTCCAACACATGAGGGACAAAAGATAAAGAGCCCCCATCACCTTCATGGGATGACATTTTTGGATTTGTTGATGTAGAACAAGATTACACAAATAAAACACAAGACTCCTTAGGTTGAGATTGTGAGACTTTATACTCTCCCACAAATGAGGGTGTAAAATCTAATGAACCCCAATCATCACCAAATCATGTGTTTAAAGATGAAGCAATATCGTGATAATCATTTGTATTGGATTGTGCTGATCAATTGAAACAAACCTTCGACTCTTCAAATTTCAATGGTGAGATTTTAGACTCCCCATAAAATGAGGTGTAAAATCTAATGAACACCAATTGAATCATCAATAGTACCATTATCATTGGAAGGTGATAGCTCCTCTTTTGAAGATGGAATCAAAGTACTAAGAGAGTTGGAAGTGTTATGCTCAGCTTCAACTTTTAAACTATAACTATTTGCATCCACTTTAACCATATGTATCTTGTTATTATATTCATACTTTATCTCATGGTGCAGAGTGGATGATACTCCCTTCATGGCATGAATCCATGGTCTATTGAGGAGAAGATTGTATGAAATAGGTTTCAGCATGACATGGATAAGGGTAGGAAAAATTATAGATCCTACCTTAACAGGTAGTGTGATTGTCCCCAATGGTTGCCTACCAACATTATCAAAGCCACGAATAGCAAGATTGTCAGGTTTTATGAGATTACTATCCACACTAAGTTTATCTAGAAGATCAATGCTATAAATTAAGACATGACCCATTATCAATAAGAGTGTACATCTCATCCCAGTTTTATTAATGAAAACCAATATCATAAGAGCCTCATGTTGGTTTTTAACCTCAATGGGAGGTAATTCATGTTGAAGGAATGTAATATCCAACTTTGTTGCCTACATATAATCAAACAAGGTTTTTATATCATTCAATTTGACAAAACATGAGATACCAATCTTCTGCAAAGCCTCTTGGAGCATCCCGTGGTATGTAGGTGAAATTTGAATTAAGTTCCAAAGAGAGATCTTGGTTGGAGTATTACAAAGTTTCTCAAAAAATCATACACTTTACCAATAGGTAGAGGGAGACAAGCTGGTGCAGGGAGGATATGGTTGAGGAAATGGAATGGAGGTTGTCATTTTATTTGGTTGTTTATTATTTTGAGTGGTATATGTGTGAGCAACTGCATGATAACTTGGTTGCGACCTAACACATCTTGGTGCACATGATTACTTTGAGTGGGTTATTTTACAAAGTATAGGATATGGCCATGAGGTTTTCGAGGTCCTATAATGAGAGGAGGTTTAGAGGGAGGTCCAATAATGAGAGGAAATTCAATAATCAATTATGGTTTTATAATTTAAACCGAGTTAACTACTTATTGGTGATCTTCTATCGTTGGGGAATCTAATGTCACTTTTGAATCTTCATTTATGTAAACAATTTTAATATCAATTATTATATCCTCTTGTGCCAAGATATCTTCCCCAAGTAGGAGAGGTATTGAGAGAGGGAAAAACATGATTCTCATGGTTATCAACGATTGTATCCTCTTGCACCAAGATACCCCTTTGTAGATGAGGGGGACCGAACGCTTAGGACCTCAGGTCACAAGAGGGTCTAGAATGATCAATTGTCTTGATCTACCTCGCATTAAGGATTGTTTATGGTAAGTTTAATATTACAAGAGGGTGAAATGGAAGGGCTATTAATTTTCCACTATCCTTCTATCAACTTGAGAGGTTTAGGGAACCAAATGAGCTAATTCTTGAGTTGAAACTAACACCCCGGTAGCTCTCAACCAAAGGACCCCAACACAAAAGATGGACGATAGCGCAGCACGTTGGCGTCCTGTTCGGGCACTAGCATTTGTATAGATAGAGAGTATGGAATACAATTAAAACTTAGAGGGGAACTAACTACAACCTGAAAAATAGAGTTTTATGTAACGACAGAAAGCATAAAGAAGCCAAAATGTTAGGAAATCAAGAAGAATACTTTAACTAGAAAAGATAAGTTGACAAGAGTGAAAGTTGGTAGAAAATCAAACTCAAGATTGGTCCAACCTCCCATAAGCTCCACATGAATGTAAAACCTACACACAGTAGAATGGGGAAAAATGTTGGGACTATTTTTGGGCTTGCTATAGTCAAACCCCTTTTTTTGGTGTTCCCACCTACATGGACACCAAGAATAGCCATGAGATAGAAAAATTATGATAAAGAAAGTATGGAAAGAAATATTCCAAGCAATGGAAACAACGTTATGCTACTAAATCAAATGACAATGCTAAGTAAAGTGGATATCACCTCCCAAACAAGGTGCCCTCAAGCACGTGAAGGGAGATGTCAGCTCACAAGCTTGAAGGTGCGACCTTTGTCTCAACAACGAGAGTGAAATCTAGCAGAATAACGCCTTAGATCTTTAAAAATGATGGAGAATGCAATGAAAAATGCTCAAGGAGTGTTTAGAAACGTGAAGTGAGAGTGAAGAAGCTTGAAGAAGTGTGTAGAGGATTCAATATAATAAAGAATGAATTGTTTTGAAGTGAATAGCATCCCAAAAGAGTCGTTAGAGGTCGGTCAAGGGTGTAGGGGTGTTACTATTTTTCACCAATGGAGAAGTGTAACGCCTCTGCGGATTCCAGAGGTGGGAATCCTATCAGGACAGTAGCATGCCATGCTAGTGTCCCCAACAAAAACTCCCCCACTATCACGACAAACAGTCGCCAAGTGGGTGGAAGTAGAATGGATGAGGTGGAAAAGCATTGTCGAGATTAATTTTTCTAAGGTGAGGGGATGAAAATGGGTAACTTACGAGGGGTGAAAATTCACTCCATTACATTTTCCCCCCACTTTAGTGAGCATATGTGCTACCGAATGTGAAGTAAAGTAGATCGAAATATTTTAGAAATGTATACCTAAATCGTCGAGGAAGTAAATCGCAATATGACCCACTCGAAAGTGTAGAAAGAGAAGCTAGATCCACAACTCCTCATATCCAAGGAGAGTTGAACAAAATGTTTCGCATATCCGTAGACCTACGAAAGTTGAACAAAAGGATCTATAGGTCCTCAAAGCTACAGAATTGAAAAAAGAGATCCCGCAAGATGTAAGTGCTTCATAGGTCCTCAAAATTGCAAAGGAGGTGCCCCCTAGGTACTTAGTCCTGAAGGAAGCTAGATGTAAGAGGCTTCATAGAGTTTGATGGGGCTTTACAAGTACTTGGTTCTACAAGGTTGATTGAAAAGCAACATGTTAATTCATAGATAAAACATTTTAGATAAAAGAGAAGCCACACAGGCATACAAGCAAATAGTCATGTAGATAATCAGCAATTGAAGGAAGAGATTTCAAAGGGGTCCCTTAAGAACCCTTCAAAAGAAAGGGAGTCCACTCAAGGGACACTCAGTTTGAAAGTGAAATAACTTTTTTGAAATGAGAGAATTTTTTTGCAAATGATTCTAGCATCAAGGATTCCTTCTAAAATATTCATTTCATCAAGGAACTTGAAACAAGGAATGATCCCTCACAAGGGAAAGTTTAGATTCTATCTTACAAATCTGTGATGAAAGAAATATTCATCTAGGGATCTATGTTGAAGAATGTGATTTTTGAAAAATAGAGATTCTCAAGAAGGGATTCATTGGCCACTGAATACACCTTTTGAAAATTGAAGCTTTATGATAGCCCCCTTAGGATGGTGCGTGTTGAACACAAAGGCATGTGGCATCCTAAGGAGAGAAAATAAAGAATGATAGTGATGTTGTGGCCCATGGAACATGGCGAGATGTAATCATGCGAATGTTATTGCACACGTGAGGGACAACACATAAGCACCACAACATCACAAAATAAGCAAAGAGGAGAGAAAGACAAAACAAAAGGATAAATGATAAAATAATGAACAAGAGAGGGGGATTCGATATTTTGAGGTCAGAGTTGCTCATAAATATAGACATATAGATATAATAATATATGAGTGAATTGTCATCAACCTTGTACTATATCAAACCATTTGAAGAAGGGAAAATGAAAACAAAATAAAAAATTGGGTCAACATGGAAGGGAGGACTAAATGCCCCCAACACTTTGCACCGTTCCTAATTGTGGAAAATCAATACATGATAAAGAGAAGAATGATGTGACAAATAGAGGAAGTTTTACGACACAAAAACACTCCTCTATCCAAGCACCAACAAGGGTGACAAGGGTCATTCGAGAACATAAAATACAAGCATAGGGGAACACAACACACACAAACATGATCTAATCTGTAGATAAAGAAGAGGTGCCCCTAGTCCTCATCAATCAAGAGGTTGTTGTTCTCTCAATCTAGATCATCATAAGGGGAGGGTGAACGATCCTACAAGTGCAAAATATCAAGGGGGTACCCTTTGACTCTCTTACAACAAGAGCCAAGGAAGAATGCCCCTCGAGGTCTTCTCCACTTAGTTCCTATGAGGTAAACATCAGCGATCTTGCAAAGATTGTCGATAGGGTTGGGACATCATCTATGGAGTTGAACATACACTTTATAGGGGTGCCATGTGTCAATATAGTGGGCGATGGAGGAGGCACCTAAGATCCACTACTAGCAACTTTCGCTTCATTAGAGGATGCTAGATCCCCACGAATGAAGCAGAGGCCGAGGAGGAAGAGGAGAAAACTATGGTAGACACCACCGAGGTATTTGACATGTCCATGGATTTTGAAAAGGGTGGAATGTCTAAAAGGGACATCAGAAGGGGAGGCTCAGCTAAAGGTGCAATGAATACTTGCACCCTCTTGAGGTGAAGATCATTCACACTCGCATGGGGAGCCAGAAGCAAGACTGAGGCTAAGGGAACTGAAGCATAAGAGGATGACACAATAAAAGATGTCGAAGTGGGAATTGTCAGCTCCCCTTCCTTTTTTTGCAAGGCAACCTGCTCAGTGGTCAGATCATTCCTCCAACGCTTGCGCTCACATGCAAGGTGGTTCCAATGGCTTCGAGAGCTAGAGGTTGTAGCCTAAGAAGGGATGAAAGACTTATATTTGACCATCGGAGTATCCATCACAGTTGTTTCTAGTGGAGGGAGTGACTTCTAGACAAGAATAGGAGGAAGAGATGGAGAGGAAAATGCAACTACAATGGGGGGAGGAGAATGGAGCACCTCAGCAATATGCCTCTTCCCATTCGCTACCTTAGAGGTAGGAGTAGTAGGAGGCCACAAAGGTCAAGATGTAGAAGACACTCCATGAGGACCCTTCCCCTTACCATACAAAATGGGTTGAGGCACTATGGGTAAGAAAGGATTTTCAAATGCTTGACGCTTGTCCTTCTGCCAAGTGAGCACCATTAGATCCCTAAGAGATGCATAGGGGAAAATTTTGATGGCACCACAGTAGCATGAGAGGAAGAAACGTGTGGAATTATAGAGGAAGAAGAAGAAGGGACCTAAGAATGGGCGGGCTTCCCCTTCCCCTTCTTAGAGGAGGAGGCAACCTACCACTGCACTACAGGGTAAGTCATTTTTGGTTGGACCTTGCCCCCGATCTTATATTTAATGTAATTTTGATAAAGTAGGTTTGTTCTTGGAGGGAGCAGACCAGTCGGAGTGGCCCAAAAATATCCAAGGAATAACCCCCATGGGGTACCAATGGTTGATACCCAGTGTCGTGCACGAAATGCACGACACCTTCGTGAGAGAGATTTAGAAATTTATGAATAACGGAAGCGACCCCGTTCATGAAAGCTAGCCAAGGGATTCCCAACTTCACCCTAAACAGGTCAGATTTGGAATGACATCAAAAATAGTATCCACATCCCTAGGTCCTACTAGGATGGAAAGTGTTATAGAGCCATATAGAGCAAGAGAGGGTCATCATGAGTACATATAGTAGTTTTTGTCTTCTCATATTCCTCCCTTTGTAACGAAAATTAGTCTCCTCCATAATAACATTTACTCAACTCGTGATGTCGACTAGGACTCCTATCACAATGTTTCCATTGAGGCGAGCAAGAATATATAAGGGAGAGGCTTTGTTATTCATGGATAAATCCTACAATGTAAAAGTCACATCTAGTGATCCAGTCGTAGGTTGAGGGGGAGGACTAGGAGTAAACAAGACAATATTTTATGTTGTGGCCTTGGGAGAAGCATCAAAAGAATCAATAATTAAGTTTGTAGAGTGAGACATAAACGGGTTCATATAAATCTGCAACTCACTATTCACCTTAGCCAACAGAATTATTTGCATTCTACTTCTTACCATCAAGACAAATGGTATCATCATTGATGCAATCTTGTATCTCATGACGCAAACACATACAACATTCAGTATCATGCCCATGGGCACGATGGTACTAGCAGAGCATTTTTCAATCATACCAATTAGGATAAGGCTCTCTTAGAGGTTGAGGATCTTCTAATGTTATAATATTTTCCTTCAACAACTTCTATAAATATAGAAGAATAAGATTTAGATAGTTTAGTAAAATGTTTGTTGCGCTTGAGGCCTCGATCATTAGTCACAATGACTATAGTTGCAATAGATTTTCCTTTTCCTGAAATGGACATTATAGATCTTCCTTTAGGATAATAGTGCGAGGACGATTCCCCAAACTAAACAACTGTCTGTTGGTACTCCCGCAACGCAACACACAGATGTGTGAAAGAAGGATATTTCATCGAGGAAAATTTCTCCTACTAAGCTTGTTGTAGGTTTCTTATGAACACCTTTTGTACATTCGAGTCAAGTAGCGGGTTAGAGATTTGTGAAAGAGCGCTTGGTACCATGCAATGAAATCAATGATCTTCTCATGCTCTCCCTACTTACATTGGATGGATTTGAGAAGGTCATATTTAGATTGATGTTAGCCTAGAATTATCAAAGAAATTGATTGACAAGTTGGTCGAATGAGAATATAGAGTTTCCAAGTAAGGAACAATACTGGACTCAAGTGTTGTATCTTTGAGAGACCAAGGAAATATTTTAGCCATCAGGGCATCGTGGTCAAAGAAATCCATACACATCACATTAAAATTTGTCCCCTCTACCACCATACTTCTCAATCTTAGGAATTTCCATCCCCTGAGGGAAGGGAGTGTTTAAAATCATCACCTTCAAAGGGTTGTGTCAAAAGAAGGGTTGAAAGATGATTTGGGCAAATGCCTGCGATAGATTCATCAAATGATTTTGCATTTGACCCATATTTTATAGGATAGCATTCAAAATAGGGTCAGCAGATGAAAAAGGACCAGTGGAACCTCCATTAGAACCACCACCACCAGAACCACCTCCAGAACCACCTCTGGAGCCACCATCATGACCACCACTATAACTACTACCAAGGCCTCCATAGTGACCACCACCGTAGCCACCATCATGACCACCACCAGAGCCTCCTCCAGACATACCAGAACCACCAGTCCCCATTCCACCAAAGAGTCTACTACCAAAAATAAGGTTGCCCCCAGGAGGAAGAAACTCAAATCCTAGAGGTATCCTACTTGCCTTGATAGTAGGAGGTGGATCAAGAGTAGAGATGTTAATGGAAGGGCCCATTTCAACCATGCAAATTGATGTCATGGGTATCAAGACACTAATTTGTATTTCATAGGTGTTGTGCTCATGACCTTGAGTAATGCTTGACCAAGGGTTGTAAGAGGGGACATATGTTTGCACTAAATTGGTAAGGCAACAGAGAAACTACATGCCTATTCGATCCTTTCCTAACATATATCTAATCTCATCAGCAACCCTTTCAGGCCTAGCCATGCTTTCATCCTTCTCTAAGTGATTTGCAAGGTTCAATAGTCTTCTATCTAGAGCCATGAGATGCTCCATAGGAATAGGGACAACTTTGCTCTCCTCTAGAGGCAAAGGTGAGGGTGAAGCAGGAGATGTAGGGGCACGAGTGGTTTCATCAAAGTAACTCATCTCTACTATTGTTACCATCTCTTAAGAGGCAAGAGTCGAAGTGACCCTCGTAAAGTCCATTCCTAAGTGTCTGTGTCGCACACTTCTTCTAACTATGTACCCATAGGTTGTAGAATGAGTTGTGAAGCTCATAAATCTTCACAATGTGCAAGCTCACAACCTACATGGAGACAAGGAAGAGAACATCAACACAAAGAAATATGTATCACAAGTTTCACATCAGGTTCACCAAAATGTAGAGGAGGGGGATCAAACACTGAGGACCCCGAGTCACAGGAGGGTCTAGAATGATCAACTGCCCTAATCTACCTCACGCTAAGGATTGTTTATGGTAAGTTTAATATTGCAAGAGGGTGAAAAGGAAGGGCTATTGGTCTACCACTATCCTTCTATCAACTTGAGAGGTTTAGGGAACCAGATGAGATAATTCTCAATTTGAAACTGAGACCCCAGTAGCTCTTGGCCAGGAGACCACAGTAGCTCTTGGCCAGAGGACCCCAACACAAAAGATGGATGACAGTGCGGTGTGTTGGCATCCGTACAGATAGAGAGTATGAAATACAATTAAAACTTAGTGGGGAACTAACTACAACCTGAAAAATAGAGTTTTATGTAACAACAAAAAGCATAAAGAAGCCAAAATGCTAGGAAAGCAAGAAGAATACTTTAATTAGAAAAGATAAATTGACAAGAGTGAAAGATGGTAGAAAATCGAACTCACGATTGGTCTAGCCTCCCGCAAGCTCCATACGAACATAAAACCTACAAGAACAAGGAAAAATGTTGGGGTTGTTTCGGGGCTTGTTGCAATCAAACCCCCATTTTGGTGTTCCCACCTCCACGGATAGCTAGAATAGCCACGAGATAGAAAAAGTATGATATAGAAAGTATGGAAAGAAAGATTCCAAGCAATGGTAACAACGTTATGCTACTAAATCAAATAAAAATTCTAAGTAAAGTGGATATCACCTCCCAAAAAGGTTCCCTCGAGCACGTGAAGGGAGATGTGAGCTTGCAAGCTTGAAGGTATAACCATTTCCACAACAACGAGAGTGAAATCCAATAGAATAATGCCTTAGAGGTTCACCAATGGTGGAGAATGTTGTGGAAAATGGTTAAGGAGTGTGTAGAAACATGAAGTGAGAGTGAATAAGTTTGAAGAAGTGTGTAGAGAATCTAATTGAATGAAGAATGAATTGTTTTGAAGTGAATAGCAGCCCAAAAGAGTCGTTCGAGGTGAGTCAAGGGCGCAAGGGTGTTACTCTTTGTTTCTAATGGAGAAGTGTAATGCCTCTGCGAATTCCAGAGACGAGAATCTTGCCAGGACCACAATGCGCCACATAGACTTCTATGCGTCGCGCTAGTGTCCCTTACAAAAATTCCCCCACCAACACTACAGACAACCGCCAAGTGGGTGGAAGCGGAATGGATGATGTGGAAAGCATTGTTGGGTTTAATTTTTCTAAGGTGAGGGGATGCAAATGGGGACTTTGTGAGGGGTACAAATTCACTCCATTACACCCTCACAAGTAGGAGAGATATTGGGAGAAGAACAAACATGATTCTCATGATTATCAATCATTGCATCCTCTTGCACCAAAATACCCTTACAGGTAGGAGATATGTTGGGAGAGGGATAAAAAAAATAACAAAAGAGGAGAGAGAAACTCATTTTCACATGCTTGTAAGAAAATTCTTTAAATTACTTAATAAAGTTTGACAATAAGACATTGATTATGACAAAACAAGATTTTTTCAACAAAACCGTTATACTATGTCCTATGGATCAAACTAGTAATGCACAATAGAATCAAACAATTGCGGGACTGATTTCCAAAAATTGAAATTGAGTTTGAGTAGAGACCACAGGCAAGGTTTTGCATAGAAAATATAAGTGCAAACTGACTAGATAAGGGAATTGGGCACCCTAGTCCAGAGGAGATAATTTTTTATGTTTTAATTTTTTTGAAATTGAATAACATTGTTTAAAGATCTACAATTGCAGAGGTTTAGCTCTAGATGCACACAAATTTCTAAAAATGTAGAAAACCCTAATTTCTCTTTGTGGAACACATAAGCATGCATAAAATTTTGTATTTTTAAGGTAATGCAAATTGTTCAAATGATCATTTTTAGAATTAAAAGTGTTGTAATTGACTAATTATTTTCCAAAAAATGTAGAAAAGTAATACTTTTTGATATTCTAAAATAAAAATTATATGTAATTCTTCACTTTTTCAATATTTTTCACTAAAAATATGCATGCACATAAATGAAAAATTCCAACCTAAGATTGTATTAAGATTTTCCAATGATATATCTTGGATCTAAGCACTAAACAAGGAGAATTAGATCTAAAATTATGCAATTAAATTCAAATTATTTGTAATTTTTCCTTTCATATATAATGATCAAAGAATTCAAATGCATAGCTTGGAAAATGAAACAAATTTAAATTAACAACAAGATCTTCAAAGCACTTATGTTTTTAATCAATTTTCACAATTTATGTTATGAAAAATTAGAAAATTGCAAGTGTAGGATATGTTGGGTTCACCAAAATGTGATGTAGGAAAAATGATCCTAGATCCAACTAGGATTAGTTTCCTTTTCACTTGACTTCACATTGGGACACAAAATTAACTAGGGTTGATGATTGGCTTGTTGCAACAAGGGAGAGACAATATCTTAGGGTTTGTGTCCTTTTTGAGTTGTAAGGATGAGAAATTTAATGTAGGTTTTAATAATCCTATTTGAATTATAACCCGAGATTTGAAAATGTAATTTATCACACAAAAAGAATTGGAAAACCACATAACAATTTTAGATCTAAGAATGAGATGTAAAGAGGAACCTTTGATTGAAATATGAGGCTAAATTATAGGGATAGGAGCGTTGGGCGCCCTAGACTGGGATGCTTCCTGTCAAGATCTATTTTTTTTGAAATGTAGGTTGTAGTTTGCTCTGTGTTTCTTGTGACTGCCTTATGTGCAAACTTTCATATCTAACCTACATGCATGAAAAGAGGGGGAAAGGTTATGTTGTATAGGATCTTTCCTAAGTCAAACCCCATTTTAGTATTTATACCTCCACACAAAGTGATTGATGATGATCAAGAGGACACATGCTAGGTAGGAAAGAGGCCAAAAGAATTTAATAATTGATTAAAATGATAAATGATAAATGACAATGTTACCTTGATGTGAAATCCTTGATGAAGTGATGTCACACCACAAATTTCCACAAATGTTGATTGATGGATGCCTTGATTGCTTGATAGACCTACAAAGGTGGTTAGTTCATAAAACATAATAGATTGTTGTAGCTAGCATGTAGAGGATAACCTGTACATCTTCATGAAAATTACATGATTGATCATAATAGCTCCTTCCACATAATTGCTTCCTTCTTCCTAATGTCTTGTAAACATGATCTTGATTAATGAAAGAATTGTAATAATGTTGCTAATTCTTCCCTTGAATTTCCTTGACTAATTTTATAATGTTCAATTTGATCGATATATTTTCTAGGATTTCAAATGGTGAAAAAGACTTGTATTTATATGTAATTTTTTAATTTCTCAAAAATCAAATACTGATAGCCAACAAATGAAATGAAATTTTTAAATGTTAAAATGTCGACACCGACATATTTTAAATTGATCCAAAATAGGTTGTATAAGGGCATTGGGTGCCCTAGTCCAAACCTATTTTGGGCCATGAATAACGGTAAATAAACATTAAGTGATAATTCTCAATTTAATCCCAATTTTTTGAAAGTGGTAATAAAATAGGAAAATTTTAAGCACATAGGGAAGAGCTAAACCTAGTGTGAAATTTTCAAGGGTGATAGTTTACAATGCTACAACATCCAAGTGGAAACATCTAAGAGCAAAAATATCACCAAATATGAATTAAAACCAAAAATATTATATGATCGACATTGTGATTATTTGACTACAAAAATGACAGTTGTATAAGAATTCCAAATCCTTGTTGCACGATTCTCTTAGTCCTTGGAGTGTATACACATCAAATGAGTAATACTCAACTAAGTATTATAAGAACTCAGGCTTTCATGGCTTAAGCCAAAATGGTTGGGAGGAAGATCTTCAAAGTTAAGTGTAACTACTTAGTGGAAAATGCTAGCGAGTAGGTCAAGAGGTTATTCAAGATGGAGGCAAGTGACACAAAGGAAACCATCATAAAAACAATAGGCTCAACTAAATGGATGAAAAGACACATACATGATGGAAGATTCTATGAAGTATTTATGACCAACTCAGTTCAACTGAAAAGATGAAGATTTGGGGGATTGTGGTGGCCAATAATCTAATTAATCCAACCAATGAGGATGTTGTTATCACAACAATCACAACTATCAATAAAAATCTATCCTTTGGAACTATAACAAACATTTTCAATGCTAATGCAATACTAAAAATAAGGTATATATGCAAGCACTAATATTGTTCAGAGAAGGGGTGGAAAGGAGGAATATTCAAACCTTTAGCTACTACATCAACAACCACAGGGACTTATTCTCCCCTTCCCAAATTGAGTGTATCTCAGAAGTGACTGAAGGCCTCTATTTCTTGATGGACTTGAGGGTTCTATGAACAATATTATTCTCAAATAGATTTATTGATTTATTTATTTTGAGATCAATATAATGGGAGTTATCCCCATGGCATCACTTATCCATAAAAAAAAAAGTTGAATAATTGCCTTAACTAGAAAACTCAAGCTATTCTAAAAATCATATTAGAACATGGTAATGTTTAAAACTAGCTTAC
The DNA here is from genome assembly GCA_007258455.2 of Sequoia sempervirens. Lineage (NCBI taxonomy): Eukaryota > Viridiplantae > Streptophyta > Pinopsida > Cupressales > Cupressaceae > Sequoia > Sequoia sempervirens. The sequence continues at coordinate 254,852,991 of VDFB02047230.1, read as the reverse complement.
ATTAAATTTATAACACCAAAAAAAGACAATTTACTAGTTTATTTAATCTTATACTTTTTCCACTTTTAAAAATATTAATTTGAACCCATTTATAAAAAACACTTCTCATGTACTCTTTTTAATATTTTAAATATCAACCATAAAAGGTAAGAAACCCTCTTAGATTAATCTTAATAGAAACACCTATTTTGTTAATTAATTTATTATTAAAATTTTCATACAATATAAAATAGAAGACCCAACAATTAATTAAATCAAAGTCATATTTAATAAATATAATTAAATTAAATTCAAAATTGAGAATATAAAAATATTTACCATCCATTAAGTGCACAATATTTTAAAGGCTAGGGTAGAGATTGATAAACTCATTAACTAATAGAAGTTGTATTCTTATAAAAGATTGTATGTTAAATATTTTAAAGATCTATATCTTGACTAACAAGTTTCTTGCTATTTTTTCACTTAAAAAAGGAAGATCATATCTCCTTTGGCTATCTATCACAAGTATTTTCATTTTTTTAGCTTATCTGGCCTTTTTCATAATAATTAACGCTCTTGGATATTGTAATGTGCCATGCCAAAGCACTTATGCAAATCCAACTTTTAACATTCTTCAATCATTTATTATTTGGGACAATAATATCATATTTTAATATTTTAATTAGAACTTAAATAACTCAAATTTAATTCGTTGTTCACACATTATCATTATCATCACATTCTAATTATCAAACATCAATTAATAGATATATCTCAATCTTTCTTTCATTACAAATAATACTAAATTAAATTCAAATATTTTACAACTTTGACAATTATAGTAGCATTAAGAATCATTTACATACTCACAACAGTAGCAAATTGAACCAATACAATGCAACTAAAATATATGATCAATAAAGTTCTAATGCGACCTCTAAATGAAATTGTTCTCAATAAAAAGGGGTTTCATCCTTTGAATTTTAAAGTCAATGGGTTTTCATCATTTGATTTCCATGCTCGAACATAAGTTCTCGATGGATTTTTGGATAGGGGTTGTGTAAAGTAATCAATGACAATCCTTGAATGGATGCATTCACCCTTTTATATCCACGACACGAATAATAGGTTGGCCACAAATATGAATTTACATCTTCTATTTGAACAATTATTACGGGTGTGAAAGATCCCACCTTTGAAAGTTACAAAACTAAAATAAACAATTAAATGATATTGCACATGTGTTAGGGGGTTGAAAAGAGAACAAAATCAAAGGTAGAAATATTAGGGTTCCCTCTGTCAACTCCAACTCATAGGAAACTTCTCCAATCCTTCTCTAAATTTTGTAAGGCTTATAAAAATTGTGATTATGTTTTTTAGACCCATTTTCCTTCAAATAATATTACTTGTATGGCTACAATCTCACAAACAACATGTCTCAAACCTCAAATATTCTCTTGATCCTATGATAGTGTGCATATATCTTGTGTTGATTTTTAACCTATTAGATATTATTCTTGAGTGACTTAATAATTTCTTGGCATTGTTTGATCTCAAATCACTCACTCCTAGGACCTTGTTGTATGATAGAATTGTAATAAAATAAATTGCACAATAAAAGGATATGAGAGGAAATATGTTGCAAATACTTGATAATAACTGAGAATAACAAGCCACTTTGAGGGGGAAAACCTTCAAATATCTCCAATGAGAACACAATTCACAATATGATGATGAAATAAGACTCAATACCTCCTATATATACCTAATTTATGCCTAGCATATCACTTAGACCAACTTAGATAACCCTATATAGGCCTTAGGCTGACCCAATTAACTAAATAACAATATACTAATGATAATATGACTTAATTAAGAGTTAAGATATCCACAATCCAACTATTCATAACCCTATGTACACTAATATTAAGGGCGTAACATGCTCCTCCTCTTCAAAGAAGCATTTTCCTTAATGCTAATCAAGTATGGATTCTTTTGAATGAACTCCCCATCTTCCCATATGACATCTTCAACTAGTAAATTCTTCCCTTTGATAAGATACTCAGTGAGTGTTCGAGTCCTTAGCTTCTTTGTGCATGTTTGACGAATGCACTCTAGTTCTAATATAATTCTTCCTTCCTCATTGAGCTCTGGTAATATTGTTCTGAGTAGGGATATTGTGCCCAATTACCTTCTTCAAACAAAAACATGAAAAATTGGATGTATCTTTATTATTGGTGGCAACTCCAACTTTTAGGTGACACTACCTATCTTTTGCATGATTTGGTATGGGCCATATAATATTTTGGAGACAAATTATTGTTCTTTTTTTGTTGCTTCAGTGAGATTTTATTATAAGGATATTTTAATGTTGGGGAATGGGATTCCCTAATGTTTAATTTATAAACCTATGGTTAATGCCTTCCTTTTCTCAAATTACATTAGAAGGGGAGATCAACAAGATGAATAGATTGATTATCAACCACAAAGGTGAGCCAATAAGACCTGGATCTCCCTTTCTTAGAGGGTTGGAAATGATTTGAAATGATTAACCTAATTGAACTATATGACCTAATATGATAAATGCAATATTTCGAAAGCACACAAACTAAAATAACAAACTATAGGAAATTTTGAAGGGTACTAGAGATTGTGCACCTATCATAAAAAAGTTTGATCCTACATGCAAAGGAGGACACAACGCCTAGGGGCATATGGCTCCCTAATAGGGAGTCCTAAAACTGATTTGGGTGTCCTCTGGTGTTGGATTTGATCTTTTGATTCTTGATTGCAGATTTGTTAGAATGTCGTCAGGTAATTTTGTAAATGAGTTTTTGTGGCTTGACAACTTTTAGGGCTTTAAATGCAACAATTGAAAATTTCCCTTCAAACCTTCTTCAATCCTCTTCAAACCTAAGATTTGCACATTCACAAAGAGAAGAGATGTTGGGCCATTTAGGGGCTTGTATTAGTAAAACCTTGTTAAGTGTTTCCACTCCCACAATGACAATGTCAATGATATAAATGATAATTGAAAGGAAGGAATGATGAAACCACAAAATGTTGCAACTCACCACCCTTCAATGGATTCCTTGAAGGAATGAATTCATGCACATTACTTCAAGGATTTGGATCTTGCTTATTTGAATGCTTCAATGCTTTGGAGACCTACAACAAGGGTTAACTTTCACAAAACATGAACATGAACACACATAAACTTTGACATGATGTTGGATCTTGAATTGTTTTTATAATGCTTTGAAATGTTTCTCTTGACTTGCTCTTGACAATAGTATTTTTTCATGAATATACTTAGTGCTATATATCTTTAAAATGATAAAATAACTAGGTATTTATATGCAATTGTTCTAATTTCTCAAAAATTAGATTCCAAAAGTTGACATTTGAAATTTGAATTCTAAATGTTAAAATGTTGCCAACAACATATTCAAAATTAGTCCCCAACAAGATAGGGGACCCATACACTCATGGGCGTATGGGTCTTGACCCTATTTTCCATGACATTTAGTGTCGGGATCAAAACATTAATTATTTGCATTTATTCAATTCTTGTAATCCTTTGAAAAATCATAAAGATAGGCTTTGGAATGCATAATTTTATGAAATTAAGGACTTAATTAGGTCCAATAATTTAGGGGGAGCAAACATAGTGTGAAATTGTTAAGGGTGAAATTTTTTGACACTACAACTACAATCTCAAGAAGACTCAATTATCAACTTCAAAACTTCTTTCACTATAGTGTTGGTCTACCTTTTGCTTCATTCAATTTTGTGCCATGGCTAAATTCTCCTTGAGTCTGAGAGTACTTGTTGTTGATAAAGCAAGTGGTTCTCGACTGCTCGAAACTCTTGGTGACACCTTTGATGATGATGTGATGGAAGGAGGTTGATATCTATATAGTTCCATACATGGAGACATTTTTGATGAACTATGAAAGGAAGTGTTATGCCACACCATTCTACTAGTGGCAACCAATCTACCAATTGAGACTGTTTATCTAAAGTGAAACAACATAGATATCCTTCCAAACACTTATTAACAACCTCAACCTGCCCATCAAATTGAGGATGGTATGAAGAACTAGGAGCCAATTGAGTACCCAAACATGAGAATAAATCTTTCCAAAAGTGACTAGTAAAGATAGGGTCACGATCACTAACAATAACCTTAGGTGTACCGTGTAGCTTTTGTATGTCCTCTAAAAAATATTTCTCCACTATACTTGTGGTAAAAGGATGTGATAATACAATGAAATGTGCATATTTAGTGAGGTGATCTACTACTACCATGATGACATTATGACCCTTAGATTTTGGAACCCCATGATAAATTCCATGGATACTGAAGTATCCCTTGAGAAATTTGGACTTATATTGTTGCTTCGGGACTCAAGGAATATCATCAAACACTTTGCCAACAAGCTGGTCTTGCTACTAATTGTTTTGTTTTTGTGTTTTTATGGTTTTGAATGCAATTTGATATGCTGTTATAACTTGATGATATAACTGAGATGATTGAAAATAGATTGCAACAACTAAATGAACTTGGAAATGCAAGCATATGACTGAAAATGATGATGTATATGCAACTACAACACTATGGGAATTTCTACAAACATTTACCATGCATCCTAAGGACTGAAATAACAATCTACAACTTCAGACACTTTCCCAAACACTTGTCATGCAAAATTAGAATGTAAATGATCACTTTTAACTATTATGCATTTAGACAAACACTTGGCATGCATATTAGAAATGGAATTTGATAGCTACAACAAAGAAATTTTGAGAAACATATGTCATGCGACCTTAAATCTCCCTTTATTGAATATATTGACCAAATACAAAATGTTGGTGTAAAAGTTTGATTTCAAAATCTGTTTGCAACATGTATGCTAATGACTGATTTCTTATTACAAACTTGCTCACACAAAATCTCTAATGGTTGCCAACAATTTTTAGACTTAGTATGCAGACTTACAATGAAAATATATGTGTAAACATCAAAATGATCCTGATTCTGAGGTTGGAAATGAACAACAGATAAGAAGACAACAACCTCTGATTTTTCCTTGAATTTATTATGGCTTCCTTGATGAAATCACCCCTCTGTAGCTAAGCCGCCCCCACCCTTGCCTAGAAACTTTTTGCATAAATAAATGTAGCAGTATTGGCCTCCAAAATTATTGTAGAAATGATTGTCTTCGCAAGAGAAAGTGATCCCTGCAATACCCACAAAATTTTGTCCCCTTAGTGAAGAGCAATGAAAGAAAATCCAATTCCTCCCATGGCTGGTCTGCAAACTAAAACAAAATTACAAACCTCAAATAACTCACCAAACTTCTCCAAAAATGTTCTCCAATGGCTACAATTATCTCAATGAGAAAGACCGAATTATCTCCCTTCACTATCCAACTAGGATTGATATTTCACAACCAAAATTGGTACCTTAGAGTCTGCAAACCCTCAGGCGATGAAAGCATTCAAGCACTCTTTCTACCACACGGGTATGTAAGAAATAATAAAATCCAAGTGTGCTTGAATGACTAGCAATGAACATCTTATATACTTTTTCTAACCCATCTCCAAGAAGCTTCTAGAAATTATTATTTTATTTCATTAAGTGACTTTTTGATATTATTTCATGTTTTAGTCACTTTATTATTAAATTAATTAAATATAAATTCACCTTATGATATTGTATTTTTTGGATAACTTTATAAATAATTAATTTAATATTTAATTTAATTAAATTAATTAAATTAATCTTCCTCCAAATCGGGGACATGGTAGATACCTCTTCTCAATGTTGGATAGGAATAACTAAGGGTTGCAAGAGAGTTGGTGTCTTACTAGTCTCCCCTTTATTTCTTTTACAAACCAAATATTCAACCAAAAAAAATTGAACATCACCTTTGAGCCCTTCCCAATTGGAGACTCATGATATGTCTTCAAAAATCCTGAATGACCACCAATTGGAGACTCATGAAGTTTTTTGAGAATCTTATTTTTAAGAGTGGAATTATTGTAGAGATTTAATCACTCTCTATACCATAGAGTATCTCCCTTCCAACAAAACTTATATGAACTAATAGTATCACTCTTTAACGATTGAATGAGATTACTTGTAGCAACATAATTTTGCCACTCTGATTTATCTTCTACCACCCAATTTTCTGTAATATTGAAATGGTACACAATAAGGCTTAAAATTTCTCACTTACCTAGAAAGTGCATCAGCCAAAACGTTCCCCTTCCCTTTCTTATATAGAATCTTAAAGTCATATCCCAACATATTACTAAACCATTTTTGTTGCTCTTTCTAGAAGATAATCTTTGTTCCAAAAAATATTTTAGTCTATCATGATTTGTCTTAACCTTGAAGTGTCTACCCATCAGATAAGGCCTCCATTGTTTTACTGCATGAAGAATAGGTAGCATTTTCCTTCTCATAAATAGGTTGATTTGATTCTTTCCCTTTAATTGATGACTCTCAAAAGCAATTGGTTGACCCTCCTACATGAGAACTACTCCTATCCCATTTCCTAAAGTATCACATTCCATATTAAAATCCTTGGTGAAGTTGGGAGTGCCAAGAAATGGAGTTGTATGCATAGCCTCCTTCAATCTCTCAAATGCTATATTAGCAGACTCATTCTAATGAAAATATTTTTTCTTTAATAAAGCAATGAGGGGTGCTATTGTATGACCATAATTATTCACAAATATTCTATAGTATCTCCTCAATCCCAAGATACCCCTCAATTTCTTAATGGTTTTGGGAATAGGCCATTCCATGATAGCCTTAATTTTGTTAGGATCCACCTTTACCCCTTCATGTGAAACTATGTACATCCCAAGTACTCCACCTCATTGAGATCAAAAGCTCACTTGGATGGCTTAGCATAGAGTTGATGATATTCAAGAACTTATAATGCTTGATCTACATTCTACAAGTGTTCTCATGTTTTGCTATAAATCAATATATCATCAAACAACACTAATACAAACTTCCTCAATAATTTCTTAAAAATGGAATTCATTAAACTTTGAAATGTAGATGATGCATTGGTAAGACCAAATGGCATCACCAAAAACTTGTAATGACCCTCATGAGTCCTAAATGTTGTCTTACAAATATATCTTCTTTTTTAATTCAAATTTGGTGATAACCTGATCTAAGATCTAACTTTGTAAAATATATAGCTCCATTCAATTCATCTAACAAATCATCAATGATTGGAATGGGAAACTTATCTTTGATGGTGTACATGTTGAGCACTCTATAGTCCAGGAACATGCGCCAAGTTTCATCCTTACTACACACCATCACCATAGGTTAGGAGTAAGCACTTTGGCTATACCTAATAATTCTTGCCTTTGGAATCTCCTCGACAATTTTTTTCTCTCAATTTTTTTATATGTGTGGGTACTTGTAAGGCTTGATGTTGGGTGGCTAACTCCTTGGAACTAGTTGTATGACATGATCATGATACCTCTTTGGAGGAAGTCTTTTAGGCATATCTCCAAAAACCACTGAGTGATGATGAATTATTGCTTGTAAATTTAGATGGGTAGGAGCCTTAGATTGAGAAAATTCTAATGAACATAACTGGACCACAAATCCATCAATTCCTTTATTAAGAAACTTTTTCATTTGATGAGAGCTTACCATTTATGGGGAATTTTCCTTCAACCATGTTAACTCTATTTTCTTTCCTTCTAATTGAAATATCATGAATAGGTCTTGGAGGCTCATCTCAATTGTTCCCAAAGTAGTAAGCCATTTTAATCCTAAAATAATATTTTTTGCACCCATGAAGATTGCATACATAGGGCTATCAAGGTGATAATATACCATGGATAGTTTAATGCTACAAAAATTTCCAAAATAACTAACAATACCACCATCTACAATCAAGACCTAAAACTCTAGAGTTGGATATATAAAACAATTTAGATCCGAGTACCCATTTTTGTTGTTGATGAAATCATGAGTACTACCCAATTCAATCAACAGTATTACTTTCTACTTATTTAAGAAACCCACTACCTTGAGAGTTTGTGGATCACTAAAACCTAACAATGCATGAAAATAAATGATTGGTTGGGAATCATGTGATTCCTAATTTGATTTCCTTTCACCCTCTAATATCGTTTCCTCCTCTTCTTTCTCACTTGGACCTCAATATAGAACAATTTATTTTCACTACATTTATGTCCTCAACTATATTTCTTGTCACAATTGAAACACAACCCTTTTGTTCTATTCTCCTCAATTTGTTGTGGAGTCAACCTAGTAGATTGGGGAAGATAAGGTGTTTAATATCCTTTATCTCTTGTCACACTAGCCCCTTGCTTTCTAATAATGAAATACTTCTCCTTGACCTTGTGTGCTAAGATAAAAGACTCAAATATAGAGCTAGGACTAAACTTGTATACCTCATGTTGAATGCAATCCTTGAGACCACCCAAAAATAAATCATTTGAAAGTTCTCCTTTATAATTGTATCCACTCTTAAGGATAGATTTTGGAATTATTGAATATAATCCTTGACTGGTCCTGTTTGTTGAAGTTTAGCCAATTGGCTAAAGAAGTTGTTTGTCACACTATTGCTATACTATGATTGGAGCTCCTTTGTAAAAACTAACCACAAGATAGTGAGAGTATTTTTTTGTTGATGAGCACAAAGCTAATTATACCAAATAAATTGATCTAGTTCCAGATATATAGGTAAGCCATTGTGACCTTTTGACCATTAGAGACTTGATGCACATCAAAAAAATTCTCCACTTGGTTTATCCATGTTAGTGGATCCTTGCCATCAAACTTACGTATATCCACCTTTGGTATAAAATTCTTAGATCCCATATGAGTATTAACATTTGGATCAAGAGTAGCCGACCTGGTTGATTCACCTTGATTGCTTCATACCTCCTTTCTTGGTCCATCCATATAAGAACTTAACATAATTTTTTATGTCTGCTATATCTCCTCTTAGGCCACTCATCTCCATCTTCATTGATGAAATGTCTTCCTTGACCTTGCTAATTTACTCATTGGAAGTAATATCCTCTATTGTTACCAGATCCTTATCAAGTGATTTTCCCAGTGTGACAACATTCTTTTTGCCTCTTGTTTGAGGCCCCATCATGATGTAAACCAATAATTTTGAAATAAATCACACAAATGAAACTTAAATTCTCTAAAAAAATTATTGTAACTTTCTAGGGCGAAGATACCACTTACCTAGAAAAAAACTCCAAGAAATTAGCAAATTTGTAGTCTTGAGAGTGATTTTTTTTTAAAACCCTAATTTTGCAAAATCACTTATTTATATTTTAATTTATCTACAAATTGATTCTAGCATCCTCTAATATGTCTTCAAAATCCCACCAAAAATCAGGAACTAATTCTCTGGGATTAGAGAGATATGCACTTTCTTAATAAATTGGGAAAAACCCTAATTCTATAATAAATCGCTCAATTCTACTCCAATTCCTCTAAAATATGGATTGTATCTTCTTAAATATGTTCTTCAAATACCCTTTAAAAATAAGAGAAAAAATTGTGAATATCTGAGAGATATGCTCTTCCTGAAATAACCTCTAATATTAAGAAAATGCCTTGCCTCTATGGTGCCAAAATCATGCTCTGATACCACTTGTAATGAAATAACTTGCATAATAAAAGAATATGAGAGCAAATATGCTGAAAATACTTGATAATAACTGAGAATAACAAGCCACTTTGAGGGGTAAAACCTCCAAATATCTCTAATGAGAACACAATTTGCAATATGAAAATGCAATAAGACTCGTTACCTCCTATATATACCTATTTATGCCTAGGATATCACCCAAACCGATTTAGATAACCCTATATAAGCCTTAGTATGATATAATTAACTAAATAAAAATATAATAATGATAATATAACTTAATTAAGAGTTAAGATAGCCACAAGCTAACTATTCATAACCCTGTGTACACTAATATTAAGGGTGCAACAAGAACAAAGTCAAAAAATCTTTGAAGTTTATGCCCATATAGGTCATGAATGACTTCATCTTAATTGACATGTAATAAATGGTGTTATAATAGTTCTACCTCAGATGGACCCATTTGATCCATGTGTTATATTGATCAACAACATAATTTTTCAAATAACCTTCCACCCATTTGTTCACAATCTCAGTTTGGCCATCTATTTGTGGGTGGTAGCTAGTGTTGGGTGTGAGCTCAGTCCCTAATAAAAGAAATCTCTTGCTAAAAACTGTTAAGAATGTACTATCTTTATCAATCATGATACTCATGGATAATTGATGCAACCATGACCAAGGGGTCTTACCAGATCACTCAATCATGCAACCAAAAGACACAAACATCCCCAAAACACAATATTGAAAATATTTTGTTTATTGACATGCAACAAATATATTACAATAGGAGTATAGCCATTCACACTTTCCTTCACACATGCCCTATATTCAAATACTTACAACATTCACCTAAATCTACCCAACAAGCTCCCTCTAGCTTTTGTTCATCGAAATCTTCTAACTCTATATTATAGATTTATAATCTTTGTAGAAGACTCCCAAAAAAGCTCTCTCCAAATGAGCTCAAGATATCAATATATATAAGTTTTGATGGAGGAAGGTCGATTAATCCACATCCAAGCATGATGGGACATGACACACATCCACTCCCTCTTGGGATACATGTGCAAGTCGAAATAACCACATGTTTGTCATTTCTGGTGTCAAATATGCACTTAGGAAACAATTGCAAAAATTTGAGGGGGTTCCATCATTCACTATGTGAATAAATTGTGACCATTGAGACATTGTGAGAAAGTGCATGTCATCAAGACATGTCTTAATGTCGAATAAAGTTCCACAATAGTAGGTTTTGTAGGAGATCAAGGGTCCTTGAAATATGTAGGAAAGTGTGAGTTATTTAGATGTAGGAAGACAAGAGGTAACTAAATGGGATCTAGATGCAAGGTAAAGATCCACACTAGATAGATTTGAAAGGAAACTAGGACCACTAGGATCTAGGGAATTGATGACTATCAAGATGAAAGGAGTCGACAACATGTGAACTTTCAGGAAAATGGAAGGCATTAAGATTACAGGAACCTAAGGGACAAGTGAACTTGTAGGAATATAAAATGCATCAAGATTATGGGAATCCAAGGGGAAAGTGAACTTGTGGAGAAATGGAATTCACCAGGATTGCGGGGATCTAAAGGAAAAGTGACCTTGCAAGAAAATGGAAACATAGAGATTGTGGGAATCCAAGGGGGAAACAAATAAGTCTAGTTGAGAGAGGATTTTTTGTTGGAAAGGAGGCTTGGTAGAAGAATGAAGTCCATGGGAACTTGAAAGGGGTTTGATAGGCATTTGAGGCTAAACGTTTTGCAAAGGTGAAGCAAATGTAGGCCAAGACTCTATAAAATTATAACTTAGCCAATTTTCTTCCTTTCTCCACCAAATTGAAATGGGAGATATCCATTTGAATCTTCTTCAAGATGATATCTTTGGTTGGCCATGAACACATAGGGATTCTTTGTAATTTGAATTTTCAACTCTTGCAAGAAAAAATAAAAAAAAATCAAAATATAGAATTTTTTTGTTGATGTTATGGAGCTTCCTCTAATGCCTAATTAACTGGTGTTAATGATCATGCACACAACTTAATGGACTTGAAGATCCCTAGACTAAGCAATTCATCATTCAAGAGAGGGCTTCATTGAATTATCAACCAGAGAGTCATAGACTTTAGATGATGTTGGCAACATGTATGCATTCATGAATTCTAAATGTACTACAACATTCATGAATTCTAAACGTCCTACAACATTCATGAATTCTAAACGTCCTACATTCGCTGAGTATAGGTAAATTAAACACAAATAAATGCAGTAAAATATTTTAACTAAAATTAACTTCTATTTCCCAAAACAGAGTAAATGAATATAAATAACTAACTAATTGCTATGGGTACTTAATGCTTATGATTTTAACCAAATAACTATTCTACTGCAGTATGTCCTAATCTAATTAACCTTTGGAGTACTAAATAGAGTATCAACTAAAGATTTCTAATTCAGAATTTACAATACATCATTCATAATTGCATAAATTGAAAGCTACAAATTAAACTTGCAATGCACAATCTAATCTATCAATCTAAACTAAGGTGGTTTTGTAGTACCTCAAGCAGCCTTTTCTTGAGTTATTGCACCCACAATCTTCTTCAATTACTCACTTAGGAAAACATGTTACCAAAATATCTTCTCTTTATTGCATTCCAATCATACATATAATTGTTGATTAAAATCTAACAAAAAATCTTATTTAATCTAACACATGCACGATCTAGATGTCCTTCTCGACAAGGTACCCCTCTATATAGGGTCTGTGAGAGTTCATTTATTTGTGAACTGAAAAAAAACTTAAAAGCATATGTTAACTCTCCCTTAGTAATAGGAAAAGGATTGAGTTTTTTGGGTGAGTTATCAGAGCGACGGTTGATGGTGATTTTCAAGTCTAATTTTAAGGTGGTGTTACATGTGATTAAGGCTAGTCTTGGGCAACATCTACATGAATGTGGCAACAAACTACCGAGTGAACATGGACATGGCATTGATGTTCATAGAAATGCTGCTAGACATAGGTGAAGAAATAAGGGTAATGGAGAAGATTATGGAATCCCTAGTGTGGCTGAGTTGGTGGTGGGGAATGAAAGACATTCTATGTCGTGCCTTGCTTGAGGTTGGTCTCGTGCTTGGAGGAGGGATTTGGCTACATATTGTAGAGCCACCAAATCTTACATGGATTCCGTTCATTATATGGGGGTTGGGGATGAATGCAAACCAACATTGCCACCACACTCTCCTAGGCATTAACTTCCTCAAAACCCTTGTGGGGGAGAACACTAATGACATGGTCAATTGGTCCTTTGCTCTGGTGAATTTGCTAGTAGTGGTGGAGATTGATGATGGGGATGAGTATCTAGCCAGTGGGTTAGGGATGCTTGTAAGGGTCTTTGTGTGTTTTTGGCATATTCATTTAGGTGTATAGTGGCACTGTAGGGTTGAAATAAGGGGTAGTGTGTCTAAATGTTGTTGTATCTAAGGTTGGTTTTACAAAAGCCATTTTGGGGTGATGGACTTCATTTTGTAAATGACCTCTAGCCAAAACTATAACGACTGCCCATATAGGGATATGTGATGTAATTCCATTTCCTCTTGAAATCAATGAATATGGTGTGGCTCTTTACAACCACTTTTATCAATAAAAAAAAAAGAAAAAAGAAAAATTGAGCTAATTAAATAATCAAAAATATTTAATTATTATAAATGAAAAGAAGAAATATTAGCTTAATTCAACAATTCAAAAATATTTAATAAATATAGATAGAAGAATTGAGGAAAAACGATAAAATGATATTTAAATATCTACAATTCTCAATAATTTTCAAAAAAATTAAAGTAAACCAAAATAACCATGTTTTAAATATTCTATATTTCTTTTGGTAACCTTATTAGAAGTTCTAGAGGTCCATGTATACTCAATATTTCAAATTTCTATAATCTCGAAATTTCTTTAACTCATCATAAAATATAATGAAAGAAGGAAAAAATGTTTTCTTTCTTTGAACATTAAACAATATAAAAATCGAATATAAAGAAACATGTCTTACTACTAGCGAACAAAAATTGAGTCAACGAGTTAAAGGGACGATAAAATCGAAAGAAGAATTACGAACCAAAAACATCACGGAAACAAATGGCAAAGCCATTAAAACAATCAATAAAAAATAACTTTGATACCTCGAATATCCTTTTCCCTGTACAGGAACATGTATATAACCACACAAACTTCAAGCCCCCAGCCACTTTTGAAAACGTTCCATACACAGAGGTCGCGTGGTCGATCCTTGTTATCTTCGCCTTCGTCGAAAGGCGAAGATATAACTTTTTAGTCTTTTATTACCTACGTCACATTGAAATTTGATTTTAACAGATTTTTTTTTCCGTCGACGTGTCGTTGAAGGCACCTGAAGGCGGAAATTTTCATTAAATTGAAGGCATAAGAGGAAATTCTGTATGAATTTAAGAGGAATTTGTAAGTAAAGTCGAGGCAAAGGAGGAATTTGCAGGCATTTTTAAGGGATCTGCAAGCCATTGCCAGGTCTCCGTGAAAATCGGTTTTTGGTTTGATTTAATGACGAAATCAAGGGGAGTTTCTGAGCAGTACGGAGGCGTTTCGAGTCCTCAGTATGTTCGGATGCAGGGCGAACCTCCTTTGGCTGCTTCGAGTAGTTTTCAGAGGGCAGAGCAGGAGCGGATCCGGATTTTTGAGGAATTGCCCCACGCAACGGTAGTTGAAGTCGCTCGTCCCGCATCGAACGACATTAGCCAGATTCAGATTCAGCTCGTCTACATCATTGAAATTGAGTACAAGGAGGCATGGCTCATCTAATTTTTTAATTATTTGTTTTAATTCTCTCGAGAAAATTGGGCTTCTGTATTAAGAATTACCGGAACAAATGACACATTAATTTACCGAAAAACTGGCATTATTTTTCTGATTTTGTAAATTTAATAGTAAAAAGTTGCATATTCTTGAAAATTAAATGGCACTGAATTTTCATATATTGGAAATATGATACTTTTTAAAGTTTGTTTTTTAGGTTACGACCAAGTCATCACCAATTTAGCATTTGAGATTCCCCCTTTTGGAATCTCACAAGAGGGTTTTTTTTCCTTCTATCATATATATTTCTCAAATTTTGTTCCAATGTACCTCGTGAGCAAGCTCGAAGCATGCCCAGACAATTTACTTATACATGGACTAATCCAACAAATTACGTCAAATATATTAGAATTTCTCTAAATGAGTTTCTTCAATGATTCGTGGAAATTGAAGATGATTATTTAGAATTTAATACAACGAATTTTTAGGTCTTGGGAATTTGATGGCATTAATCTGCATATTATTAAAACTTACAATTTTTTAAGGGCAAAACGTTATATTTTTACATCACAGGCAAGGCACCACAAATTTGGTGCTTAAGATAACTCCAGTGGAAGCTCTAAAAATAATTTCTTTCCTTTTACCTTGTATATTATTCAAAATTTGTGACCTTACATTTTGACTTCATGACCATGCTTGAATTAAACTGAATTTTGCCAGTCCTCCTACATCTGGACTAAATTCCCTACTCCGTTTATGTCTTATGTGTTATGGTTTCTCTAGGAGTTAGATGTAAATGATTTGTGCTATCTCTGTGGTAATCAAAGATCCAACTTTTCAAGTTTGTGAGCTTCATTTTGCTCCTCTGTTAGGAGTTATATTTCTATGTTTTTTTAATATTATTATGTGTTATGTGTCTGACAATTCCGTGGAAATTGGAGATGTGACCTATTTATTTGATTTTTTAATTCTCCTTAACATTTATTTGAGATTTACCATTTTGAGGAGATTTGATAGTACACATTAGCTCAGAAGCTGATTTTTTTTGGTGATTTTTAATTCTATTTGCATCTTTACTTCAGTGATCAGAATTAAACTAGAATTATATATAGTCTAAAACATATAGTGCAAAGAATCCTCAGCTGTGAGATCTGCAAAATGTACTGAGAATAACATCCATTCCAATTAGCTCCCCTTAATAAGTTCTATTTTTACAAAAGTTCCTGGGTCAAGTTTACATGAAAAAGTGACTCAAGATTGTGACCCTTGAAAATTCAAGCTGTATCATGTGCATTGTAAATATTCGGTTTCCATAGAAGTCTAATTGATTTTCTTTTGCAGTTGAGTTACATTTAAGATTTGTCGGGACAAGTTAATAAACAATATTTTCTTCCCCTTAAAGGAGTCATATTTTTATGATTATTTTGATTTCTCGCAACAACTGAGTGAAAATTGAAGACATGAACTTTTTATCCAATTTATTTTATATCTGTATTTTATTTTTTGACCTTTATCATTTTTAGTAGTAGATATGATATATCCATTTGAAGCTGTTTTTTATTTTAATTTTTAGATTTGTGATGTTGATTTGAAGCTATTTTTTATTTTAATTTTTAGATTTGTGATTTTGAGTTATTAAATAGCATATTTATTTTAGTTACCAATTTAAAGGTAGAATTAATAATTATTCTCAAAAATATTGTATGAATCCTCACTAAAGGGGGAAGCAAATAAAGTTACATGACAAGGCAAATTGACATCCTTGGATGAAGGCTAGGATAAGATAAATAGTTAGGGGTTTCTTTGGATAGGCATTATTTGAAATCACTGAGGTCAACTGATTATTTGGCTCATCAAGAGCTTGGGTTGTCAGACAAATAATGTGGTGGTAGTAATTGGAATCAGATCAAGCCTTAGAGAATCTTGGAAACATGATTTCCTGTGTTTGGATTGAAACGGATTGTCAAATTCTGATTGATTGCCTTCATACTGAATACCAATAGACTCCAAAAGAATGGAATGCGAGAGCTCTCATGGGGGAACTTCACATGATAAGTTGACAATTTTGGAGGTTCATAATTTGGTGCATAACTAGATAAAAGATTTGGAGGATGTCATCTGTAGCTAAGAAAGCTTCAGAAATGAGTCTTATCGGAAATCACTAGCAATGATACTCAGAGTTTGCATCTGCATTTCTATGTGTTGTTAGAGGGGCTCAACCCGGAAGAGAGTCTTTGAATAGCTAGTATGGTTGATAGATTCTATACTTCCATCTCCTATAGCAGCTTTTAACTTCACCTCATTCCTGAGATTTACACCAGGACAATGTTACTGATTTTGGATTTCAATTTAAATGCCTTAACTCCCTCACATTCATTTTCTTTACTATTAAGAGCTCCAGAGTGTGGGAATGATTTTCCCCCTTATTTATCACTAAATAAGCTTTCATTATTGCTTTAGATTTACCACAGTCCCAAGGCCAGGTCTGTAATGATGGTCTGAAGACATGATAAGATGGTTATGCTATTTCCATCAATTTGCTGATATTTCAAGGTAATGGTTGAATTGTTCCTAACCCCCCCTCTCTCTCTCTCTCTCATGATCTTCCCTAATGGGGTTTTGAGCTTCTTGTTTTCTTCTGTTCTCATTGCATGTTTCTTCTTTCAAGGCCTGATTCAATTCCAGTCTTGTGCTTTCTGGGTGCTTGTTTCAGCTACTTTATCCTACAGTGTTTCTGCTCATCTTGTGATTATAGCCTGCAACTTTTCTGACCATCACATCCATTTGAGTGCTGATCGGAAAAAAGAGAATTGGAAAGGCTTGAGAAAGTAAAAAATTTAAGGAAAAGGATCTGTCAGCTGTTAAAAACTTTGGAGAAAAATGGCAAAGAACCTGCAGAAGGTGATAGCTCTCCGGCTTTGGAAGATAATGAGTGGGAATAATTAAAGGAAAGACTTGGGGAGGAAGCAATGTCTTTATGGGGACAATAGCTACCAATTGGGTCGCCAAATTTATAGTCATTGAAACAAATAAATTTGTCAGTGGGAAAATTGATGCCCAGAACAAAAAACTTCTTAAATCGGGGAAGAAGTTAAAGGTTTTTCATTTGAGTGGAACAATGAAGTGATGATTGCTCTCAAGATTGCCAGTTTGCAAGTGATGATGACCTCAGCAATGTCCCTGCCTTGAAAATAACTGATTCCAATGCTACCTTGATTGGCTTGGCTTCTTGAATGGAGACTTGTCAGTTCATTTGATTCCCCAGACACATCTCCCCATTACCAAAAACCAGAGAAGCAAAATTACCGCTCAGCTCACTAAGATGCAAATGTTAAGTCTCTCTTTGGATCTCTTCAGACCGTGATTTAAATTATAGTGCAACATTTTCTTTTTAAGGGTTATGCTAAGTATTTGGGAAGGAGTATATTTATGTTTGTTAATCATCTCTAATTATCCCCCAGCTCCTTTGCTGCTTGGATTGCCACTTGAGGCACATTAAGAGTTGAACTTTTAAAATCCACATGGAGGGCTTTCCCATCATACTTTCTTTTTTAATGTTTACTTTGGTAAGCCCCTTTAGAATGTGCAGCAGAACTGCTTGGTTGCCTTAGCAGTTAAATTTAAGTGAATATTTGCAGCATTTGTGTTATGTCTTAAGACATGGCCTATCAAATTTATATGAACTGTCTTTTCATTCCCTTTAAAATTAACCTAAGATTATTTGTAGGAGATTTGACAGTTTCTATTCACACAAGAACTGGTTTTATTGGCTGTTTTAATTTCTAATAGCATCCCTTTTGCAATGAATGGTAAGAGACTTAAAATCATGTTATATTTACAAGAATATTAGTACAAACAATTGAAAGAAAATATGATTAATTCCTACTTCATCCAATAAGGAAAACAATGCACGGAAACAGGATCTATTGTAATTTCAGCAGAGTAATAGCACAAAAGTGAAAGCAAGAAGGGAAGAAGAGAAATAGAATACATGATACATAGAATATACATTGGGAAACCCCTGTAAGGGAAAAACCCAGCTTCTAAAGCACACTCAAAATGTGTTATTTCTTCAAAACCGGTTACAATACACTCATGAGTTGCAGTGCTTCATAGGAGATGTACACTCTTAATTTGGAGGATATTCGACAGCATAACCCTGCATAAACTTGACCATTCAATCTCCGTCCCAAGCCCTCAATATATATAGACCAAGGAGACATAGGAAACAATGAATGATTTACCAAAACCATGAGGCAAGTATTTGTCCAATAGTCCAAGTTGGAACCGTGTGCCCTCCTCTAGGTGTACTACCCCCACAATAATAAGTAATTCCTGAATTGATTGTTTGACCCCAAGACCAAGAAGGGTCCAAGTAACTCTCAAGTGCTCTAAGATGAGGCCATAATTACTCTTACACACCTCTTACAAATGGCTATACACACCTCTTACAAATGGCTATATTAAGGCTATCAAAAATCGAAGTCATGGTCTACCCAGTAACCCCCTATTTAATGATTTCTTACAATTGTTATAAGACCGATGACACATGGCAAAGACTGGCAACTAAGAAATATCAAGGTTCCTTCCAAATGGGGCCCCCTTTCCTATGTGGGCATATTATTTTACAATATTTACACATATTAAAAAATTGCTACGACATTGGCATTAAGATTTGCAAGGTGTACTAGAATATTAACACAAATAATCTTTAAATAAGAGATATTTGAAAAGGCATTGGGGATCCATTTTATCATCACTAGCAATTCTAGTGAGTTTGCCATTGTCAAATAATATGCAAGGCTTCCAACGGAAATTTATTTTTATAGTTGTTTTGTTTTGGTTTTATTGGTGATTGCGACTTTTAAGAGTACCACTGGAGTCAAGCAAGGTTGTCCTCTCTCACTGACCCTATTCAACATTTACATTGATGAGTTAGAAGAATTTCTTTGGTGGCATACCCATTCAGAAGATGATTTTATTTTACGTGAGGTGGTTATTGCTATTCTTATTTTTGCCAATAAAGTTGTCTTCTCACACTTTGTCAAGGGTTTACAATGACAACTTGACACCCTTTCTTGTTTCCGTGAACTTTGATAGTTTGTGGTCAACCTTAGTAAAACTTAGGTTATGATTTTTAATATCTCTAGACACTTTCTCTCTAGATTCCAATTTGTCTACAAAGGGAAACTTCTAGAGATCACATTTACCTACACATTCTTGGGGGTCTAATTTTTTGGTCCATCCTTTAGTATGGAGTCTACCTCTCACTTGGGCCTTTGCAAGCTACTCTTTCTATCTTGGAATGTTAGTGTTTTCAGATCCACTTCTAGGATATGCCCTCAAATTGTGCTTTTTAATACAATTATCAAGCCTACATTTATGTATTGTTTAGAGGTCTGGGAATTTAGCTTGGGGGTTTTTAAATGGGCTTGTATTGAGAGGGTTGAGCCTCTCGTGTTGTAGTGCATGATCTGTTGCAAATAGACAATCCCTTAGTGTATTGTCCAAGTTGAATTTGCCACCCAAACTCGACACCTTGAGATTATCTTTAGGCTTACTTTCTACATCCATAGACTTTGATCCATAAGGGCCTCAACTTTTGGTTGTGAGAGATATCCATTTTTAACACTTTGCTCCTCTTAGAGGATGGCTTCACTTATCTCAATTGCTTCTTTGGCTTCTATTAGGTATCAACATTGTTGGTGCTTGGAGACTTGGTTGCTTCTTCTTTCTATTGGCATTGCTATTGATAGTCTACCCCCTTTCATGGACTCCTTGGATCCCCCCCTTTCCACAAAGGACATCATCTTCGGTGATAGGCTACCCCCTTTCACGTACTCCCTGGATCCCCCTAGCTCCTTCCCATGAAGGACGTTGTCACTAAAACTACCAAAGGACATCTACAAATAGCACATTTAAACCACTTGGGTCTCTCCCCATGAGCCAGTTAGCCCCAAGCTAGCTTAGTACGTTGAGCGTTTCTTATAGATGGTGGATGGATTTCGTCACCGCCCTCACTGTCTCGAACGTTAGTGGTCCCATAACTTGTGGTTTCCCCTTGGCTAGTTGAGAATGTGCTTTCACTAGTTATGGGTTGAAACTAATCCTCACATTGTCTTTTAGGATGGGATTTGTTGTCTTTGCTTTGTCCTTGAGGTGGAGATGAGGAACACTTCATTTTTAGAAGCCTCATTTACTATGAAATTCAGGGAAGATTTCATAGCCTCTATAAGGACTCAAACAACAACCTATTTACTTTCTTCAAATATTTAGATTAGTGATGCCTAACTCTTTTTCTTCTAGAGGCCGTTACCCTTTAGTGTAAATTCCTACTAGAGGGGAGTCTAGAGGCTCTAGATCCCCCATGTTGATCACATTGTTTTTCCAACACAACTAGGCAATAGGCAACACAAAATGGCCTTTGGATATTGGTACTCCACATATTAGTGTTGATAGATCAGCTAAGTGATGCTTCTCTCAACACACGATTATTACTCAGATTACTTAGATTCCCTAGCTTGCTTTCCCTTGGAATCATGACTCTACTCGTTCCTGTTAGCATGAGTAGGCCCCATTTTGTTGACATGGATCTACTATTTATTGATTGGCCCCTAAACCACAAGGGTAGCTTCATATTACGAGCTTCTTTTTTACTATGGGAGATACATTGGCCTTGGATGTTAGGGGGCATTTCTATAGGAAGTGCTTTGGTTCCTCTTAGGCTATTCTAGCATAGCCTTCAAACCTTGGATACTCCTTAACAAGCATTATCTCTTATAGTACTGATGATGTCTTAGATGACTCCATTTCAAATGTAGATACGGATATTCAATGAGATTTCCTTCCAGTCTTCATCAACACATGCTTTTAGAGCTTTAGTTTGCACTTTATTCCTATTTTTTGTTTCTATTTGTTAGTGATATGTTGGTACCCAAAATTGCTATCCCATTTTTTTTTTTCATGATTAATCACGTGTACCCAAATGTTAGGTCATTTTTCTCACATCAATGTCAATTATGTTCACTTTCCTATCAAAATAGTTAAGTCCTTAGGTGTTGGTTTGTCTTGGTCCACTAATGTTGTATGTAGGTTGCTCATCATGAAGATTATCATGTTTTGAATCCTAAAGGAGACACTAGCATAGGTAGAGAAAAGAAAGAGTGAAGTTAAAGAAAGACGATGGTGGCAGATGTGAGGCAGAGGTAAGAAGGATTGAGGCTACGGTAAACCTTCTCCAACTCATTAAGACAAAAGCATACACGAGGATTCTCTTCCAAGCACAAAGTGGTCACTTTGGAGGGTCTAATATTCAAGCTTTTAGAAAGTTGCTTTTTTTTTCTTTTTTAGTAAAAGGTAGTGGATGTTAGAGGCAGGAGGTTACCAAAGTAGTTTCAAGCTTTGTGACATGACAATGGAATTAAGAAAGATGAAAGGAAATGAGAAATGGAATTTTTAATGTTAGTGTTTGAAGATGAAAAAATAGAATAAATTTAAAAATAATTCAAAGTTGTGAGTTGATCATTCAAAAATTGGCATGGCAAAAACCTCCACACATTCCACTTTTTAGTGTGAAGTGGAGAAAGTTTCACCAAGCACCAACTTTGCCGATTTTCACAACTTGGTGTTGATGGAAAAAACCTCCACGAGTTCCACTTTTTGGCGTCAAGTGGAGAAAGTTCCATTGAGGTCCACCTTTGTTAGTTTTCGCAACTTGGCATTGATGGTAAAAGCCTCCACAAGTTCCACTTTTTGGCATCAAGTGGAGAAAGTTCCATTGAGTGTCAACTTTGCCAATTTTTACAACTTGTTGTTGATGGCAAAAGCCTCGACAAGTTCCACTTTTTGGTATTAAGTGGAGAAAGTTCCATTGTGCGTCCATTTTGCCAATTTTCATAACTTGACATTGATGGAAAAAACCTCCACAAGTTCCACTTTTTGGCATCAAATGGAGAAAGTTCCATTGATCACCAATTTTTCTAGTTTTCGCAACTTGGTGTTGATGGAAAACCCCCACAAGTTCCATTGGGTGCCAATATTTTTAGTTTTCACTTGCCATCAAAAACCTCTACAACTTCACCTTTTTGGCATGATTGTCAAAAAATTCCACTTAATTGTGAGTGGTGTAATTCTCCCACGTGGCATCATTGTCAAAAAGTTCCACTTTGGTGTGAGTGAGATAATTCTCCCATTTAGTGTCAAGTGGAGAAAGTTCTATTGAGTGCCAACTTTGCTATTATTCATAACTTGTTAGCGGCGTAAACATCCAAAACCTTCACCATAAAGAAAATAGGGGCCTAAATTCAATCAAGCACCAAAATAGCATGCTTTTCTTGCCAAAACGAAGACAAAATTAAAGCAGAAGTGGCACCCAAGTTAGTATATGGATCCAAGTGAAGGATAAGCATCAAATAAAGTGGAATAAAGGAGGAAAATCGATGAATTTGAGTGCTTCATTCAAAGTGATGCCCAAGATGAAGATTGTCAAAATTTTATTAAATTTTAGAGGAGATGAGGATCATTTAAAGGCAAAGCTCATCAAAGAAAAAATCAGAAGATTAAATCTCTTGGTTTAGATGGATGCTCGAGATGAGAAGTAGAAACGGAAAGAAAGGAATATCTTATATTATTTTTAGAGAATGAGGATAGCTTTGCATTCAAAGCAATTATTTTTACTATTTTTGAAGCTTCAAGAACCTACAGCTAGAATATTATATATATCCGTCATATACACATACAATGTAATGAGAATTGATGCTAGACTTACGTTGTAGAAATTATCATTCAAGTTTGAAGTTAAATTAAATTGTTTGTGTGTAGTGAATGTGAAATTGAAGTTTTCCTATGTGGACAATATTTCCATTTGAAGTTAGAGAACTTCATGTTGTAATCATTCAAAGAAGTCAATTAACAAGGAAGATCTATGTTAGCTTTGTGTAACTATGACGTTCATGATAATGAAGTAGCTTTGAATGTCTAAAAAACAATTAGTTGTTTTATCTTTCTTTTTTAGATTGTTGCTATTTCATGTGTTATGTTTTCTTTTCCAAATCAAGTGGTTGATATTTTCAGATTCCTTATTTATTCTTCCTTCTTTTGTCTGCTCCAATCTGTTCATCCCCCCCTGTTGCTTCCCTATCTGTTGTCCTTTCCAGATTTCCAACTACTGATTTTATTTATTCTTCTGTCTTCCCTGGATGCAGATGTATTTCCCATTTATTGATCCATATCCCAATGCCTTCCCTTTCATTCCTTATTTATACCTTTATATATCTTTGAAGGGAGGCATCGTTTGAATGGGGACAACCTTCTAAAAGTCACGTCCCTTAACTTGATCGCTGCCTAAGTTAGTTTGTCTAAAAACAATCACTGCCTTTAGTTATTTCCTTTAATGCTTTCTAATGCAGCCCGTAACATTGCTAGGAATTGCTGTATTATAACTTGGGCAGTTAATAGAAGTCTAGTGCTGCTGTTCTGAATCTGATCGCTGCCTTTTGTGGGGCCCTTAATTATCAATGAATATATATATATTAGTTTAGTAAGATTGTAACGATAATAACATTTAAATTGTTTGATATTTATATTTATATTTATAATGTTTATTATATTTGATAATTATAATTATAATATTATCTTATGATAATTATAATTATAATAATAATATTAAATTGCTAATATTTATTTATTTGCATTCCAATGTTCTATATCTTAGTGTTACAATTTCGGGGGCATGAGACAATCAACATTCAAACAAGATGAAACAATTACAAATATATTGTGTCCCACTATCTGTGAAGTTTGGATACTGTTGTACCCAAAATAAATTTTTGGCATTCTATATAAATTGAGCTAAATCTTGTTAAAATGCTGTCAAAAGTCTATTTTAGGTCAAACCAAACATAAGAGCTTTGTGGGTTTCTATCAAGGAACACATGTGCAAAATTCTGAAAAATAAAAAATTAGGGTTTTATGCCCCTATTTTCAAGGAAGCCCCTGAAAATAGGACCTTCCCAGAAATGATTGAAAATGATTTTGATAGGATTAAATGACTTCACGATCGCATTGGTCAAGTTAGAATCATCAAAAGACATGTTTTACTTTGGTGGGTCTATTTCTATTTTTCAGGAACAAAGTTAGGAGCTCTGCAGCCATTAATGGCAGATTGGCCAATACCAGGTGCTGAAAGCTAAGCTTTCAAAAGCTTCAACAAAGAAACCATGGTGAAAATGCTTGAAAAGATGCTCTACGACTGAGGGGATTTTCAAAAAATGAAAAATGCTGAAAATTGACTAAGTCTGGAGAATGCACGCCTTGTTACCAAGAGGAGGCTATGCAGTCAAATGCCTTAGTCATTTTTCCAAACACCCATACACGATGAACGTGAGACATGAAGAAATGGTGATCTTCGATGGAGGAGATTTCTGAAACTGAAAAAGGTCGAAATTTGACACTCTGGAAATACTACGAAGGAGAAATCAGTTCACGAGGCAAAAAGAGCCTTTTTCATTGAGGGGCACCCTTGATTCTCAAGAGTCAGGTGCAGTCTAATGAATAATCCAAGGCAGTCATCCTCGGCGTTCACCTGCTGGCTCGACAATGAAACAAACAGCTAGATCATTTGATGAATTGATCATAAGCAGTTGTCGACGAAGCGAAAAGAGGCAGTTGACGAAGTATCAAGAAACGACTGTTGAAAGTAAAGATCAAAGCAAAAAAGAGCCTTTCCAAGGAAAGGCGCCCTTCTTTTTGGACCTCTAGATGTTGTCAGATGACTAAAGGCCTCCTAAGACAATCTTCTCAGTCTATGTAGATCTCGACAACGCAACTGTGAGCATAGGCATCTGACGAAGCAATCAACGAGTAATCAGGATCAAACTAGGGCACATTTCAAAAAAAGATAACTAAGCAGAAGAGCAAAAGTGCCCTTTTCAATGAGGGGCGCCCTTGAATAAAGGGACCCCAAACTGACTTCTGAGTTTTCCAACTCCAGTCATCTTTGGCGAAACGGAGCTGGCTACTTGACGAGATATCAAACGAGATCATCTGATTCTCCGATCAACGAGAAATCCAGATCAAAGCACGAGGGGTCAAGTCAAAAGGCTGAAGAACGAAGATTGAAAATTCACCAAGGCAAAAGCAAAAGCGCCCTTTCTTGGAAAAGGCGCCCTTTCTTTTGAGGCCTTGTACTCAGCTTTTTGCCATCATGTCTCCCAGGCACTTCTCTTCAGGTTGGATCCAGCTCAACAGTGAATGTATCGGCAACAACTCGGATCAACAGATCATGCTAGATTCAGGATCAAACTGGGGTCATTCAACAGAGAAAATAATAAAAAAACTTGATAACTCAAAAGGGATGCCTAGAAGAAGTCAAAGGCCAAGTTGTTGACTAAAGTCAAGATATTTTGAGATAAACTTGGCCAACTCACTCCATGATCAGTGGAAATCACCTTTTTGAACTTCAGATCAAGCCAAAACAACTTTTGATCATGAGTTAAGTCCCCAAACTTGTGGATCTAAGGCTTGAGTCTATGTAATCAAGGTATAGGCATCCCACTTCATTATTTCATTACAGGTTGATGATCAAGAACAGCCATAAGCTCTCAAGGACGCCATTTACAGATCTGGCCAAGGTTTCAATCCGTTCTTCGATATTTCTTGCAGATCTGAAGCAGAAGAAGATTGCTAATCTGAGGTTGGATTCAGAGACAGATTTTCTCAGGGAGTCAGATAAAAACTTCCAATCCATCTTCTGTCTACTTCCTCTCTTCTTGTCTTAGGTTTTCTTGCATGTCACGCAAAGCGGCAGGCTACATCAGATTTGATCAACTGGGTAGATTCAGCATAATTTTCTAGTGAAACCCATCTCGTCAGATTTTCCAAAATCAGCAAACTTGTTGGCCCTATTTTTGGGGGGTTTTCCCAAAATGTTTCAGAATCAAAATTCTGAGGAACTGGGCTTGTTCAGCATTGAAGCACGAACAAAACCCATGTGCCAGACTTTTTCCGGAAAAATACTTCTCGGCAGGGCACTATTTTCAGGGGTTTTTAGAAGTTGTCTGAACACATCTGTGTTTACAGTCAATAGGTGAGTTCTTCTTCACAGAATGAGAATTTGGCGTCCTTGGGCTCCAATTGAACAACCAGACCTTGCACCAGCAACTCTCCAACTAGATCTTACACACATTGCTGGAGAGAAAACGGACATCATCAACAGTCTGCGGATCTTTATCTTTGAAAAGAATACATCTCCCGCTCAGTGGAGAGCTGCAACAATTACTTTGGACGAAGAAGAAAGAAAGGCTGATCTTGCAGCATAAAGACCAATATTACCACCTCCTGCGTGGCAGTAAGCACCTTGGCTTGCCAGCTGCGAAGAGGTCATTCCAAGCACGGAGCTGCCGAAGTTACCAAGAGCAACAACTTGCGCAAGAAGAGGAGATGTCTTGTCATCAAAGCATTGACTATCCGGAAACGGAAGAAGTCAACACATGGATCAAGGAGCTGTTGACCGGAAGTGGTGAAGTGTGAAAAGATACCTAGGAAGGACGTCCTACCTTCCAATTGGCATTTATGATACTTGAAGTTGACTTGAGGCCTCATTCCATGTCAACTCAAGAGGACATTTAATGTAATTGGAGTTAACTTGATGCCCCTTTCCAAGTTAACTCCATATCCCACAAATCATGCATTGTCAGATCCCACTGATTAAGGATGTCTAATTGACTTCCATAATTTGTGGATCTCAGATCTCCACTAAACGTGGATGTTTGTTTTGGAGGTATACTTTACATTAAAATTCACCTTTAGTTTGCTTTCAGTCAACTGAAGTAGTTTCCAATTGACTCTTTGTTTACTTTCAGTTAACTGAAGTAGTCTTCCAGTTAACTGCTTGTTCCCCCTTTTTAGGAATAAATCTTGCTAATTGATTGGCAAGAACTCATTGTTAACTCAAGGAGATTTTGGGGTTGCCCACTCCTTTGAGTTCTATAAATAAGAGCCTTGGGCTCATTGTTTGTTTAAGTTTTACTTGCTATGCAAAATTGCTGCGCCATTGTTGCCAACAGCTTTGAAAGCGAATATTTGTTCACTCTTGGATGAGAGTTCGTTGGTTGATTGTAATTGTGCATGATTTCGTGCCTTTGCTATCCCAACCTTTGTAATTCGTTGATGAAGCTTGAAGAAGAATATTAGAAGGTGCTTGCATTTTGATCTACCTATTTGAGTTATTTCCATGTCTTGTATCAAATAGCTTGTTGTTTCATTTCCCTCCTCGGATAGGGGTTCCTCCTCCTTGGATATTTGTCATTGACAGTTATCGTTTGTTGTTGTTTAATGTATTG
Source organism: Sequoia sempervirens (assembly GCA_007258455.2). Lineage (NCBI taxonomy): Eukaryota > Viridiplantae > Streptophyta > Pinopsida > Cupressales > Cupressaceae > Sequoia > Sequoia sempervirens. Next base: position 254,825,156 of record VDFB02047230.1, on the reverse strand, counting down.
TCCTTCAACCTATACTTCGGATAGGGGTTCCTCCTCCTTAGCAAGTTTGTCAGCCAAGACATTGTCAATTTGTTGTTTCTTGTAAACCGTTTCTTAGCCCATACCTCAGATAGGGGTTCCTCCTCCTTGGCAGGTCTCAGATCCAGTTTACTGAAAAGAGTGTTCGCTTGTACCAACCTTATCCCGACATATATCCGAGAGTTTAGAGCCTCGGCCATATTCTCAGGAGACGGCGAATTCAGGTGATCCAACCAATCCATTCCCGCTCCTATACCCTCATGCTCTGTTTACCTTGAAGGTATTGGATAGATTAAAAGCTAGAATAGTCGTAGTTAAGATTTGTAGAAACGTGAGAAAAAGCTTAGCTACGACGCATTGTGTTTGTGCACCCTTGTGTCCTACTGCTGAAGTACAAAAAGATAGGAATCTTAGTTTACCATTCCCTTCCTTACGCATTGCTTTCAGCAAAGAGGGACTTCTCTTTAAATAACGAAGAAGTGTTGCAAAACATTTGAAATAGCTGAACGTTTACAATTAGCACTCCAGAGGTGCTAATTTAAACGCCAACAGATACATAGCTAGAACCAGAATACTCAAAATGCTTCTAGGGCATACTAGCTAAAATCATGATTATAGAAGACAATTAAACTACAAAGATGAGATTGTTAGTGCTCAAAAATGCTACCTCACTTCTTAGAAACAAATCTCACTTACAAGGCCAAGGTTGTCGTCATGCATGTGAAATTTGTTCATCAACAAACTGTGGAGGGTCAATGGGAAATTTTACAAGAGTGGGTTAGATCTCTTATGCTTTGAGCTCCACTTAGGCTTGAGACGGTGTTCCCAAGGGTATACCTTAACAAGTATTGGAATCACTTAAAATGAACAATGAAAAGACAAGGACAACCAAACCCAACTTGATGTCTTGGTCTGAAGACTGTCACTTAATCAAGAACAACTAGCTGCCTCAAAACCCCTATATAGCTGGTATAATTGTGCACACATAACCCACATGAAATATGTCTAATGAATGTTATCTTGAGAGTGATCCCTTGGTTATATTGATAGTCATAGGTGCACAAAAGGACTAACTACTTCTACATTGTTGATTAATATTTTGATTTGATGGTGTGAATTGGTGCAATGGTTTCAAATTGGTGCCTATCTATTGGGCAACAAAGTCACAACACTGAGAAGAGAACAAATAGGAAAAGAAGAACATGCAGCAACGCATTAACATATACCAATGAATATGAAACCTTGTAACAGAGCATATTTAGTAATCTAGACACAACTGCATATTTTCATACATAAAGTGAGAAAGATCATTACAAGCCTTGCAATGTTTTTAGAATGTTGTCACATTCATCTAGCTCAACATTACATTTGTGCCAACAAGTGTGGCAAGGGAAAATACCTAGCTGTGACTAAGAAACCCTCCTAAATACATAAAAGCATAATTGCTAGGAGATTGGCACTGGTACTGGTATGGGAGACTAGTACTAGTACTGGTATGTCTATTTTTGAAAAATAGGGGACGGGGTTACTTGGAGATGCCGTTTTTTTTAACATAATTTAATAATTTATAAACTTGCTACATTAAAACTGAAAATATCATGACATTGGACTTTCAAAACAAGAACATTGGCAAAGTATAACATTAAATTTAAAGTTCAAACACCCAAATGTCAAAGAGTCGAAGAGTTCATAGTACATATTTGATATTACATATTGAAATTTAGAAATGCCGATTCGTGTTTTTTCTTTTCATATGGAAACTTATTGAAACGTAGGGTCTTTTTGTTTTTTTAAACGAAAAATTAAGGAAATGTTGGCGAGATGTCTTTGACAAGTTTCTGGTACTAGGAATGCGTCCTGGATCCCAAGGGGTTGGAGATGCGTCTTCGTGCAACTATGCATAAAAGTGCCATGGAGACATTCTGCAACACAAAATCCCATTACAATACTAGTCTTCTTTGATTTCGTAAGTCCACAATCTCTCAGTAAACTAGATTGTGGCGTTAATGGACGCCTTGTAATCTTTCTTGGCGTTTGGAGACCACACAATGACCAACCTCTTGAAAAAATGAGAACTTTTCACAACATATACACCAAGGTGCCCGACCCTAATCGTTGCATTGGAGTGCCTTCAAAATCCACGGCCAAAGATGAATCTCACCCAAAACGAGTGCCTCAAATTGAATGATAAATTCTGCAATAACTTTTGGTGGTTGGGCAACCGTTTTGCAATAATTGTGGTAGTTGAAATCAAAATTTGCACGTTGACACCCCTGGTGTTAAACACACCTATGAAACCGCCTAATAAATCCATGGTTAGTGAATGATGCATTAATGGCATCTCAATTTGGCCAAAGGAGTAGGTGAGAGACAATTGTAGATCAAAATCACAAAATCCGAACGTTCATGTGCTCCTTGCACATTGAAATGAAGTTTTGCGGGCTCACAGGTCCATCTGGAACAATTGCAGGAGAAAACCATCCAAGTGCTACTCTAGGGAAATGGACTAGAAGAGGTTTGTGGACAAAGGCATCTGAATCAAATGAAGAACTTTGGAAGTGGAAGTTCAGATGAATGGGAAAAGTTTGCAAAAAGAAAATGAAGTCACCAAGGGTGGACATGAGAATTCTATCAGCAAGTGGAAATGAGACGGTTCAAATGGAAAATCTTGCAAAACCGAATGGGCACAACATTCTCATAAAGTGGAAAAAACCAATTGAAATGGTAAAAAATAGACCTATTTGGTTCAGCACCAAAGTTTTGTAGGACCAACAGTCTACCAAAAACCCACAAGTGGATGGTAGCAACCTAGAGCCTGTAAAAGGAAGCGGAAAATTTTAACTGAACCGGAAGAGCAGACCAAAGGGGAGATTCAAATGAACAACAGATTCTTGCAAGACCAACACTTAGCCATTTTTCACATTTTTGACCCTTTGCGGAGATCCACAATTGAACTGAATATTTGCGGGAGAACTCAACTGAACTGCACTTGGGCCAGTTGGAAGGAGAAAACCCGCAAAGGCAAAATTTTCACCCCTTAGTGAATTTCACAAAATTGCCAAAGGCAACTAGGCTTGATTTTTCATGCTCTACCAAATTGTGCTAAGAAATTTGGCAAAAGACCACCCATGACAGATATCTCAGATTGGTTATTAACAAGTGGCCAAATATGGCTAAGGCACAAAAAGTGGAAAGGATTCAAGCCAAAAGGCAAATGCAGATTTGAGGCCCAACAAAGACCACACAATAGAAAAAGGGTGAGAAACCATGGCCATAAGGGGATTCAAAGGGGCCAAGATTGATATTCTTAATTTTACCCAACCAGAGTTACCAATCCCAAGTCCATGTTGAGCCTAGCAGCCATTTCTTCATTCAATATTACCTCTTGCTATCAGCATCCTATGCATCCAACCTAGCTTGTTTCACAAAATAATCCACATTTATTGGAAGCTTTTCACTGAAATCTGCTTTTGCGCCTGCTGCCACTACTTACTGACTCCACCTTCCTTTGCTTTGATCATTCCTTCACCTCCACATGCCTATGGATCCACCACCATTAGGAATCAATTCCCCGATTTGGACTGTGAGTAGTTTCTTTGCTTTTAGGGCTGCAAGCAGTTCTCCCCTTCTTTGGTTCTACTCTGGCACATTATCCTAGATGGTGAGAACATAATGCACTCACTGGGTAAGGTCATTGTCAAGAACCAAGTATTAAAGATCTAAAAAGGCTCTGAAGGGACCTTGATACAGAATCAAAATATCCACTTTATTTTCCTGTGCTGTTGGGGAGAATTACCTATGTCGAAATTGCACCTTTAAGGATGTAGAGCCATGTTGAAATGCTGCAATTGGCAGAAAACTACTGACAAGGAGATGATCATCACTTTTTTCTATATCCACCCTTCTAGCTATATCAAATGCTATGAAAGACACATAGTGGCTTCCTCGGGTTTCAAATTGACCTTCCACGATTTTTAATCTTGCTGGATCAGCCCTAGGGATTAAATATTTTGGTTGAGTCATGACGTTTGTCACCAAATCCCAGTTGCCAACGTTGTGGTCTACTGTTTGTTTGGGTACTATTTTGCCTCTAAAATGTTTCAATTAACTGCCCTTGTTCAAGGAGGCACCTCCCATGCAGCAAGACATTCCTTACCTAAATGAATAAATCGCCATAAGCAATTTTACTGGCCAAACTGAAGAGAAGGAATTGGCAACATTAGAATTTTTTCGCATAACACCTCAACTAGGCATCCATTGTTTCCCTTAGATATGACCTTAATAAATTTTACGCTAGATTTTTCAGTTGTGGCAAATATCATCCTTAACTGCTTGGTAGAGAGTGCTTCATTGAAGGACATTTAACCCTTCCTGTCTTGCCCTTTGCTAGCTGCCACCATTGTCAACCTTGTGGAAGTAAACATTGAAACCAAGAGACATGACAGTAAAAAGCCAAATCAGTCCGTGTTGTTGCTTTTGCTGTATGGGGGAAGGGCAAGCATTTAAGGACAGGAGACAAACCAACATAAGACAAAAGGCGCTTTTAGTGTAAATGTGCATTTAGGGACTTTACAACAGTGAAAACTCCCTGTAAGAACATTCAATTAAATTTAATAATCATTGGGCAGTCTGTCAAAACTGTGTGGGCTCTCATCTAACAGGAGTTGCTGTAGACTGGACCAATCTTTGTCAAAAGAACTGGATAGGAATGAGAATTCAACCAGGCTCAGTCTTGTGTTTACTAACAAGTTTGTGGTTCTATTCACCTCCCTGAAGCATATCCCATAGAAGTTGGTTGCTAGTCTTCTCACCTCCTTGACGAGATGCACTAGCTTCCGTTTAGGTGTCTTCTCCTTCACCATAGTATTGATAACCATAAAAGAATCTCCCTCCACCTCAATCGCTGGGAGCTTTATGAAGAAGGCCAGCTTGAGAGCATTTTTCAAGGCCAAGGCCTATACCCAGGGAAATATGAATTGTGGAAGGCATTATGAGGGGAAACTTCCTAATTTCAGATGGCGCTTCTGTCCTCCACAACCATAGGTTTTCCCTTCAATGCTAGTCAAAATTAACTTTCCATAAAAATCTTTGGAGGGTGAAACATTTAGTTGTTAGTTTTGCAACCTTTGGGTCTCTTATCCTTTTAATTTTTTAATGGGGCTCAACTTTATGATTTTATGCAGCCACACCTTATGTATTACTATTCTTTTTCCATTATAATTGGGAATGCATTAAAATTTGCGTGATGCACATATCCATGCATTATTAAGTTTAACTGTTATTCATTTCTCTTGCTTAGAGAATAATTTATGTCTGGCTTTGGGCAATAAAGGTCGAATTTTGAAAGGACAATCAATGTGCTACAGTTTCCGTATATCTCTTAGGATAGGATGCTTTTGAAACTTGTGTAATGGGCTTTCCAATAGCTGATGATAGCTATGTAGTTTACAGAGCATGAAATCATTACTAATTTATATTGCTTATGTACTTTACATATGAAACTTGTGGGACTGATTGATGATTTTTTAATCTGAATAGAAATATATTTCTCAATATTTCATGCTCTTGATGCTCATACTTCTATATATTGTTGTTAACATTTCAAAAATTGAGGTCTCTTCGAGGCTGACATCTTATTTTTGCTTCTATATTTTGTTGTATACAGTTCAAATGGCGGCTTGTAAAGAAAGCCTCTCAAGTTTTATATTTGCATTTTGCTCTGAAGAAACGTGTAATTATTGAGGAGCTTCACGAGAAACAAGAGCAGGCAAGTCATGTCTAGTTTCTCCTGTGTAAGAGGAGAACCATTGATTCCAGAGAAGGCAAATTTTGGAAAAGAATCTGTGTACTTTTAATTCAGGATTTTGTGAGGTTTAGAATATCTTCGTACAACATAATATTATTTCCTATTATACACCCATAGTTATCACAACTTGTATTTTTTTGCTCTTTTCAATATTCTCGAGATGATATACTGCATCTGATTTTGGTCTGGATTCATTGGCATCATCCTTACAATTTTTGTCATGTAAAATTATTGGATCTAAGCTACCTCATTTAGATTATAACTGAGTGACATCAATAAGCTTGATTTGCTTATGCATATAATGCAAACTTTGTACTTGATAATCTGGCAGTGTTAATTCATTTTGGATTTGCTTCTAGGTATTATAACCTTTTTACCAATACAGGCTAAAGAATGGCTCCAAAATATTGGAATTGGGGAGCACACAACTGAAGAGGTTGAAGGGCATGATGAAGATGAGCATGATGAAGACCTGGTATACTCAAACCAGGAGGAAAGCCATACAAGCAAAAGCAGGTGCTTTAGCTTCTATTTTTGCTCAGGCACCTCTTCAATTGTTTTACGTTTTTTACATTAATATGACTTTTCAAGTTTTTTTGTTTTAGGCATGTCTGCTATAAGACTTTGATTAAGTGCTTGAGTAAGTTGAGAAAAATATGAAATCAGATGCTTCAATGACCGTTCTGGACTTGAGGTTATTTTTTGAAAGTATTGGGAATCTTTGTAGCACTTTAATGTAAAGATATTTTCATTTTGTATAAAACATGACAGGAAAATGTGAATATTATTTTACAAGGAGAATTGATATTTGCAAAAGATGTTGGCATTGCTAGTTTGAAATTGTGATGAATGAGTATGAATGCATGATTTATATCAAATGACCTCCAATGTAAAGTTTTGTCAACATCCTGCAAATTTGTTAGCCTAATATTTGATTGAAAACCCGCAGCTTGCTATGTTGTATGATATCCTTTGGCATTACACCCCCCTTTTTTGCGCATGCTTGTTTGGAAAGTCATCTGTTACCAAAAAGTCACAACATTAAAAAGTTGTTACTTGTGACCTGTTTGTATCACAGGATAAGAATTTCATTTTGACTTTTTATTGTTTTTTGCATCCTTTATGTTAACTCCATCCTCCTCATATGTGCCTTGTGATAGGGGATTCTTTGGACATTTTATTGTGTTTTGCATCCTTTATGTTTTTCCCATCCTCCCCATACATGTTACATGGGCGTGTTGTGCTTAATTGCCACCAAAGGCGATCGTTTTGTGCTTGAAATATTGCTTATTTCGCAGAATTTCAAGGCTACATGGAGGTGACAGATTGGCACTTTTTGGCACAGAGATGTTCCTTCGAGGGCAGCATTACCAGTCATTCGCCCGGCATTGGGACGCTTAGAGTCTATTGCAGATAAAGCTAAGTCTGCAATGCAAGGATACCTCAATCATTTTCTGGACAATCTGGATATTGTGAATTCTAAGGAGGTAAATTTAGTCACTTTCTCCTGTGACACCAAATTTTTATCTGTTCTATTTTATTTCTACTTTTAGAAATGGGCATATAATTGGTAGACTTGAATTCTTGGAGCTTTGATATGTTTACTTGTTTTCTTTCATTAGCATGCATTACATTAATTTTTCGTGCTGTGCTTATGGATGTAACAGTGATTTATCAGATAAGACACTGATTTAGCTATACATTGATAACTTTGATCAGTGTATGTAGCTGCAAAGTTCATTTGAGCTGAAAAAAATCACTGCTGTGTTATTTGAAATTCTCCCGAGTGGTTGCTTGATAAAGAACCTAGCAATTTGTATGTGATGCTCACATGTTTAAAAATCTAAACATGTATTGACATATGGGTTTTTCTAGTGATTGCAGTGAGGTATTTCCATCAAAGGTTATTTTGATTCGTTTAAGTAGTTGCAGAAATTGATGTTGAAAAACCTTTGAGGAGGACAATGCCTATTGTCCTGTTGGATAATCTTGGGTTTAGAGGTTTATTTCTTGTGGCTGAAGCATGCCATCCACTAATATCTAGATAACACTCTTTTTGTTATGTTCTACCTTATTTATAGTGGACCATGGACTTATTTTGCTAGTTCCAGCTTTGCTGGCATTTAGTTTATTGTACTAGTGTCTTGAAAGTAATTTCCAGGTCTATGACAATCTATTTTACTTTTGGTCAACTTGATTGTTGGGTGAGCCAGTAACTTGGAGCAATCAATCTCAGTCATGCATTATCATGATGCTAACCGTCTTTTGATTGGTCTTGGGTATCTAATGGGAGGGTATAACAATGTCTGGAAAAGTTCTGTGCCTAAAGTATTTGTTAGAAGAAAAGGGATATTGATTTTGTCTTTGTTTGTACAAGTGTCAGTAACTCCTAGAGTAAAAATTATTGAATTATTCTAAAAGTAATCTCCATGTGTAGTAAATGGGTAGTTCTTTGGGAATCTGCTTGCTTACTTATTCTGTACTCCCTCAAATTGAGGATAAACTCTTCAGGGGTGGAGCTTTGATTGCTACAAACTTTATATTTGACAATGACTATCAAAATATCATTCTTTTGGAAAAATGTGATGGTTTCTCTTGTAAAGTTTAAGCTCTGTTTTAGAGAACACACTGAAGATGGGTTTTAAGTCTTCCAAAAATGAATATTACAATGGGATGCTGACCATCTGCCAGCAATAGGTGAATCAGGTTGTGAAAGCACTTTTAGACACATTGGGGTCTATACCACTAATTTTTACAAGATTTACTTAAAACATCCACTGTTATCATATAGTGTTCTGAATGCTTGGATGTGTTGAAGCCATCAACAAGTAAAACCATCTAGCATATAAAAGATGAATTCACTAGATTAGCTATATGACAAGTAGTGGTGTTGTACCCCAAAATTAAAATTTTTGTTACACTTAGACATTTTGAAGAAATGAGTAAAAGTTTTGTTAAATCAGTCAAAAAGGTCAAAATTTGGGTGTGCATGTCTTGTATGAGGGGTTAAAATGCAAAATTTTCAAATTCTGACGATCTCGGTCCGCTCAGAGTAACTTAAACTACAAAACCCAGATCTCAGTTTTTCATCCCTAAATTTTAGGAAAACTACTATTTTTAGAAATTTTCTAAAATTAGTAGCATTTTCTGGGTTTCTTTGGAAATGGATACTAGCAAAACTTTTTAAAAATAGAAAGTTGGTCCGATAGGGTCCAAACTGATTTCGATTGGCTCAAAATACGTCCATATCAAGTTGGTGCAGTCAGAATCTCAAAATAATCAGTTTTGCCCTACTAAGTCTATTCTGCTTTTTCAGAAGCATGTCAGGAGCTCCGAAGACATTAATGGAGGTCATTCCATTGCCAGGTGTTAGATTCAACCTTCAGAGTATTCGACAGAAGGCGAGTTGGTGAGCAGTCACGAAGAACGGAGAAGAAAAGTGAAAAATAGTGAAAATTTTCTAACACTGCCAAACTTGGGCGCCCCAGGTAAGAAAGGGCGCCCATCTTTTTAGGGTACCAGATGTTGAAATTAGGGTTTGCGTATCCAACCAAAGTTGTTCAGTTCTCTGCCAGCTTCGCAACGAGTCCGACGGCGTAGTCATCAGATTACCCAGTCATCCGGAATTCAACGTTGAACAGGAGGTATCCAAACTGATGTCAGAATGAAAAAGGATGAAGATTATTAAAATTTGACTAAGTCTGGATAAAGTGGGCGCCCTTGGTGAAGAAGGGCGCCCAACTTTTTGAGGCACCTAACTCAGTAGTTAGGGTTTGTTAAAGTGCTCGATTTCTTCAGTGTTCAGCCGGCTTCGACACGCCTGTCTCCGTCAGATCATTCGACTGGTCGTCTTCCGGAAAATTCAGACTGAAGTCAAAGTTACAGAATGAAGGTTTCAAACTCTGAAGAAAATCAAATGAAATTTGACTAAGTCTGGAAGGTTTGAGCGCCCCAGGTGAAGAAGGGCACCCAAGTTTTCAAGGGGCTAAACAGATGAATCCGGAAACGAAGCTCTAATATGATCTCTTCGCAGTCGATCCAGCTCTCCAATGAGATATCCAGCACGTCTATCGGAGGTCGCAGTCGCAAGATACAATAAGCCGAACAGAGGGTCTGGCAAAAGCTGAATTTCAAAGTTCAGAAGCAAACACAAAAAAGGTGAAAAATAAACTAAGTCTGGTGAACATGGGCGCCCCCAGCCAAGATGGGCTCCCAAGCTTTTGAGGGATTAAAATTCACTTTTTGGCGAGTTCATCTCAGAAGACCCCCCTCATATCTCGTCAGCTTCATGAGCACAATAGGCAATCAATCCGACGCCCGGAGCACCAGATTCGACGAGATCATCTGTAGAAGAGGAGTCAATGAAGAAATTTGAAGATCACGAAAATGGCTAACTCTGGGTAAAATGGGCGCCCCTGGAAGGAAAAGGCTCCCTTGAATTCAGAGGTCGAGATGAAGTTTTTCGCCAGAGGCACCTCCAAAACAACCTTCTCAGAATCAGTCAGGCTACGTGATGGATCTTTCAGCTCGCCTGTCGGATCAGTCTGCAAACCGGAAATCAGAGGCGAAGTAGGAGGTCAAAATGAAGAAAAGTTGAAAATGCCAAAAATTTGACTAACTCTGCTTAAAGTGGGCGCCCTGGTGAAGAAGGGTGCCCATCTTCTCATGCCTTAGAGAAATTTTCAAGATTTTCAAAATTTTCAAAATTGCAAGAGAAGGAAGATGGCATCCAAGTTCAAGGAACTGAGATTTTAGGGTTTTGGAAATAAAAGCAAAAGAAAGTAAAGCAAAAACAAAACCCTAAGTCTATTTAACACCTCTCTTTCATGTTATTTTCATTATTTTTGCAGGTAGCATTCAGAGGAGAAAGTTGGAGCAGCAAGTTTAAAGAATTTTTATGATCCAAGAATTCATATTTGCTGGTTTTTCATCAGATTTTTCAGATCAGCAAGCATAAACCCTTGCTTTTTCAAGCTTTTTATCCAGAAGATCAAGTTTTTCAAAGAGAAGGCCAAGGTTTTTAGTTTTCAATCATTTGGGTCTTTTTCTTTCATTCTTCTGAAGAAATTTTCAAGAACTTCATCAAGTTGCAGCAGCTGCTTTTATTTTGCATGTTGGTGATATCCTCAGTGCATTCAGTTTTCAACCATCTGGGTCCTCTCAAATCAGTCTTCTAAAGAAAACCCATATCGCAGCTTTGTCAAGAAAGTTTCAAATTCTAGGGTTGGCTGCTTTTTTGATCAGCCATCAGGGTTTTGCAAATCTAATCAACTGGGTCCATTTCTAATCATATTCTGAACAAAACCCAGGTGCCAGCTTTTTTTGGGAAAAATTGAAGAAATTAGGGTTTGCTGCTTTTTTAGTCAAAATTCAAAATTTTCAAAAACGGACGATCTGGGTTGTCTTGCAACGAAATTCTGAGCAAAACCCATATCTCACAAAATTTTCAAAAAATTTGTCCGTTGGAGTGAAGAAAAATCAGCATTCTAAAAATAGAAGTTGCTCAAGACTTGTCTGCACCTAGGCGAGTTTACAGTCATTCTTCAAGTTTTCCGAAATGGAGTACACTCCCAATGTTTTCAAGACTGAATCAGCTCTTTATCATGATTACATCAAAACCGCTGAGACAGACTTGCATTACATCAAACCGGTGTTTGATTTACACGCTTTGGAGAGCGCAGGCAACACCTCAATCAGGAACTTGGGACATTCTGGACTCCTCGCAGCAACGTCTATTCCTATAGCAGTTCAGAGTCTTGAGTTCGTAATCGCTTGCATCAAGCATTACAACCCGGCTACTAGGGAGATCCAATCAGCTGATGGTAGATTAATTTGCAGTCTAAAGCCTGATATGATCGAGAAGTGTTTTTCCATGGCCTGAAAGCGTAACTCTCTCAAAGGGCGAATGTGAAAGAATATGGGAGATGCATAAAGACAAATATAGTAAGAAGATTGCACAGAGATGGATGAAAGAAAAACATAAGACTCTGCCAAGTCACATTTCGATGATGTCAGCAAAGTTTGAGAAAGCAGCCAGTGAGGTCGAAGATTTCCTTAGGTCTGTTGCAGATGCTGGAGATATTCTAGAAAAGCGGTGTTTTGCTATTGAGGGCATAGATGCACCAAACCGGGACATAGTTTCTAATTTTCTAGTGGATGTGATCGAGCTTTAAAGCAACTTTCTTCTAGAAGCTTTCTTTCCTGCTTTCTTTCTATTCTTGGAATGATTCTTATCCATTCTTTGAGAAGAGAAAGAAGATAAGATGTAATAGTTGGCGTTTCCTGCTTTTTCTGCTTTCTAGGGTTTTACATGTTATCTTCTTTCTAGATTTAGTAATAAAGCTTGCTTGCTGAGCAAGCCCTAGATTATGAAAGCAAGGAGATTTTAGGGTTCCCTACTTCTTTGCTTGTCTATAAATAAGAGCCTTTGCTCATTAGTTTCTTTAACGATTATTGTGATAGCAAATTGCATGCCTGTATTGCAGCGAGTTGTTATTCAGTTTCAATTCACTTTGTTTGAACCATGCTAGTGATAACAAAACGCTGAGCCTATTGTGCCTTCTATTTGTTATTCGAGTGTTGTTCAATTGTGTTGTGATAAGCAAATTGTTGAGCCTTTTTAGCCAACAAGGAGTTAGTGTAATTGCTGTTTCTATTGTGTGAAGAGCAAGATTGCAAGCCTCTTTAGCTGCAATTTCTTGTTCCAGGCATGTTAGAAGTGAGTTTGTTCTAGAGATTTGAGTAATAAAATCACGAGCCTCCTTTGCCTTGATATAAAATCTCAGGTTTCCGTTATTTGTGTTCTACTTTTATGATCTTGATTTCAACTTGCATTGAAGTGTGTAGGTGTTTGTTGAGAGATATTTCATTGAAGTATTTTGTCAGAAAATCTACCTTGTCCATTTCTAGTTTCTCTTGCTCTGCTATTACTTGAGAAGCCAGAAACGTCTTTAGTTTAAGTTAGTCGTAGTTGAAGTCCTTAAAATCAGAAAATCTCAGCTGCGGCGTTTGTGTTTAATAAACCTTGTGCTCTAAGCTGATAAAAAAGATAGGCAACTTAGTTTTAGTTTACTTTCTTTCAAACACCATCAGCAAGAGGGAGCTTCCCCTCCTAATTTGAAGAGCAGTTTATCTGTGCATAGCTATCCGTTTCAAATACGCATTCCAGAGGTGCGAATTTAAACGCCAACAAGTGGCTTATTATACGTAAGAGAAAATTCAATCAGGGCTTTGCTACTGATTGTTTCTTGGGCTGTATGTAACCACTACATTTTTTCCTTTTTTTTTTTGTGTGATGTAACTACTAAATTTACTATGCTAACAATTTTTTTTTTCACTTTTGTATCATTGTCTTTATCAGCACCAGCATTTTTATTTTTCTTGTTAATATAGTTGGAATATTAGATTAATGTATATCAATAAGAATCTAAAGCATGGCCTGTTGAATACAACATGGATTCTGAGAATTTCAGACAAGCACACTCTGTGTATAATGTTCATCTCAAGCTTGTTTACCATTATATCATAGCAAAGTCATTTGTCAAAAGCCATAGTTGGGTCAGCAATGTGCCATAAATCTTGGAAAGACTTGATTAAATGTTTTTCAACTCTGCAGTAATAATTCAATAATGCAAGGCATATGAAAAATATTTTTTTAGATGTCAAAGGGGTTGTGGTCAAATGTTAGGGCCACTTGGTTCTCATGTTGGGACCAAGGTTCAAATTTCCCTAAGGATAGCTTAGCGCAGGTGGGCATGTGACAGTGTTATCCCCACATTAGTGGTAGTGTGCAGTAGGCTTGCAGGTGATGTAGGAGTACTGGAGGAGTACAAGGAGGAAGGAGCAGTTGAACTGCAGAAGGAGATAGAAGATGAAAGTGTTCAAGCTAGAGGAGCAAAGCTGGATGTTTGTTGTCAAATGGAGATGATGGAGAGAAGAAGGCGGAGTAAATGCCTTGAAAAAGGAGATCGGAGGTGAGAAGTAGGAGTGTTCAAGTTGGAGGATCGCAGGTAGTAGAAATGTAAATCCAGTAGTATCCATTGGGAAAGCTTGAGATACAGAGGTATCCCCACAAGATGTAAGGGTTGGGCTGCCCACTACCAACTCTTAATAATTAGTGGGTGATTATATTGAGGCTCCCACATGAGAATAGAGCATAACATAAACAGGACAAAACATATAAATGTTAAAATGACCTTAGCAGTCATAACTGATAGCACTGAGGAACACAATAAACACAAGTGGAGATACAAACTCCAGCTACCGGAAAACATAAACACTTAAACTAAGAAGCTTAAAACAAACAGACATTGCTCCCAGCAGTACCACCATCTCGACCGTAGACAACTGCAACTAAAAAACAACAAGGGGAGATCAACACATTCCAACGGTTCATACCAGAAATATTAGCTACACCCCATCCAACCATATCTTCAACTTGAACCATGCTTGCTTGTTCACTTTTACCCATTTGAAGCGTTCAAATGTGGGTGCCTAGAAAACTTAAGCCATTATCACCTAATATTGCCTTGACAACCCTATTGCTGCCATTTAGTGCAAGTAAATATGGAATGCAATTGTTTTTCAGACACTTGACTCTTTATGGGGGATTATGCACCTTATAGGCCTACCTTATATTTGTTATGGTGCCAAACAGTGGACTTACTACCCACAATGACAACACACATTTTGCAAACAGAGATCACACTTTTACCATATGCCTCAGCCTGGATACAATTTAGAAGAACCGTCACATCCTTAGCTTAAAACAAGACTCCTACATGTACTTACCAAATGCTGGAAACATGGCCTAATAACACATGGGTAAGCTATAACTATTTCCTTTTTCACCTTTGATAATAATGCACATCATAATAAACCTTACCATCTTTTTACATGGTCCCAGAGGGAAGAATAAGGCTATGGAGGTGTAAAAGTTATTCAGGTCTGCCCACGAGGATGGGAGGTCATTGTATAAGGCTGTAATTGGTGCTTGATTTATACCACATTGGCCAAGTGATTTGCCACCACATCTTTGTTTAAAATAAGAGAAAAATACTTCCTTAAACTGTTGACAGAGAGAAAGGGCCTCCTCCAGGAACCTCCTGAGCTGTTGGTTAAACAAGTACCCTTTAAAAGTGAATTAATTGCAATAAGATAATCACCTTCAACAACAAGCTGTTGCAGTTTAATTAAGGATGCTCAAGCGATCCTTGTAATCATGCCTTACCATTCTGCCTCATTAGTTTTTTTTTGACCTAGAAATAATGAACAACCTTGAACAAAGATGCCATACTTCTTGCAGAGAACAATACCTGTGCCAACACCTCCTGGATTTCCCAACTTGATCAATCTGTTTGCCCTTTAAAAAGCAAGAAGAGGCTTTATAACTATCAGGTTTTAAATCTCTTAACCCTTGAACTGGTGTTGACATATTAAAATTATTGGTAAAATATCCGGGATTCAAATTCAGAACATATTTTTGTTGGGTAGATCTTGTTCAGAAGATTCTTACATTTTCTGGTTATTAGGTTCCAGTGATTTTATATGTATCTTTATCAAAATTGAACATTGTCCAGCATAGGCAGTTATATTTATCACTGTATAAAAGTTGCAGATATCGATATTGCATGGGATTTCTTTGTTGTTGTTGTTTACAAATCTAGTTTCACATTTCATTCAACTGCTTTTTCTCGCTTACAAATCTAGTTTGTTATTTCATTCAGCTGCTTTTTCTCATTTAGAGTCTAATTTTTGTATAAGTTAAGATTACTGTAATCTTTATTGTTATTTTAATTTCATCTGAATAGGTTATGTAACTATTAAAAAATAAAAACAGACACTAGTCTTAGTACGCTTCTAAGTAATATTTATAATAATTTACTGCAGGTTTGTTTTTAGATTAGAAATAGCTTGCATAGTCTTTTTAGTTGTAGACCTTCAACGTGTTATGCCATTGGTTTATGTGTATATTCACTCCAGTAACTTTTTAGGATGGTAGCTTCCAGCACAATAAGAGTGTCTGAATTGCAGGTGTGCAAGTTCTTAGAAGTTTCCAAACTTTCCTTTCTACCAGAGTATGGGCCTAAGTTGAAAGAGGAGTTTGTCATGGTCAGGCATCTGCCAAAGATACATGCAGAAGAGGAGACGACAAGATGTGGGTGTTGTTGGTGGCTTTGTTGCTGTTGTAATGAAAACTGGCAGAAGGTTAGATGATATTTTTGAAATTGCTAATCTTTCTTATTTTTATCAGAAAAATCATTTCAAATGCCTGTATAATTAGTTTTCAACACAAATAATGTACATGAATGTTGAAACTTCAAGTTTTCTGTTGGTAGTTTTTGTTTCATGTGACATAATCACTGCATGTTGGGGAGTATTATTCTTGAGATTTATCACAAAAGATATTCAAGCAAATGAGAGAGGTGTAGGAATTTTTTCATTCGTACTTTTTGCCATTTTGGTGTGTAACTGATTTTCTGGTGTATATTGGTTTATAACATTCTCTATTGAATGCATTTGTTTTGTATCCTCTGGGAACTTATTGGGTTCTTTTTGTATATCATCCTTTTGCTTCCTTTGTTTTATTCCTTTTGTGGGATAAAATAAGTTTTGAATAAGAGTAATTATAAAAAAGATTAAAACTTTGATACTCATTGGTTGTTCTTATGTTGTGTTTCCATAGCTTGGTCGACTTGACCTCATTTTAATTTGGGTCTGGCCAACATGACTCAAATAAAATATCTCTACAAAATTTACTTGTGTAGGAATAAACTTTGCCATACAAATCATTTGACTCATAGTGACTCATAATCACAAAGAAACATTTTACAACATCACTAAAATGTTTTGCAATCATAGAACTGTGGCACTCTAGTTAGCATGGTGACATGCCTTCTAAGTTATTTTAGATGGTGCTATGATGTATGCCTCACTTAGGTTGTGAATTGCATGAAACGGTGAATGTCATGATATTCTAACTTTGAATATGTTGTAGTTCCTGTAGAAGATTTCTTGAACTATTTTCAATGATTACACTTTTAACAAATTAGCAAAGCCTTTCTATAACATGATTATCTTAAACATTTTATTTAGAAACTTGGCCAATTCTAAAATTAACTTAGCACTAGTTTCATCTTGATGGCTATAGTTTTGCTGCCAGTATTGTTTTTATACAGCTTTGATTTCTTGTGTTAACCACAACTTGCCTTTGTTGTTGTCTATGAGATCTTATTCCTGCATTCTTATCTTGTTTTGAGGAATAATTAACCCATTTCTGCACTTTCATTCTTTATATGAGGAATAATTGGGTTAACAATACTTTGCTTTCTTTTGCCTAATTCTCCCTCATTATATCCTGTTTTGCACATAAAACCTAAATTGATATAATTAGTTTGCTACATATATAAGTATGATACTCAAAATCTGTATTGATAGCCTATTGTCATAACTAAGTTATCATATATATTTTAGGACTCACAATGTTGTCATAGGCTTTGCGTTACATATCTTGGGTTTCTCAATATCTATCAGAATGGCTACATCACACATTTCAGGTTTTGTACTATAAAGCTTTGGTCATTTGTCAAGTTTGGCCTGTAATTTTGTAATTATGTTGCCCTTTACCACCAATTGGTTATAAATATGGTCAAAAAGTTTGAAGATGTTTATTGCTATCTTCCACACAAGCAACAACATACTTTCAGTTTTCAACTTATCTACCATATCCATGTTGAAAACTGAAAGTATGTTGTTTGTAATGCACAGTTGCCAGACAGTGGATAAATTTCTTTATTCGTCATGGGAAATATGCAAGATAAAAAAACCTTCAATTCAAAGATACTACTAGATGATGAAGTTTTTCCTCCTTAAAGTTGATTTCTAGAAAGAAACTAGTGTTTTGAGGAGTTTGAAGATGAATCCTCATATTTCACAACCACTTAGTTAATTGATGCAAAGGTTTTAGTTATAGATTCTCTTCTACATCCTATTTAAAATTGCTTTGGAATTGTATAAATTGGAGATCTATACAAAAAATTATGAATTTTGCAATTCTGGGTTGTATTCAGGCAAAATGCAAGCAGTTCATAAAATGCAGCTTTGACATGTGTTATCTCCATCAACATTATGCAGAAAGAGAATATAATATATCAAAACAATTTGTAGGAAATGAACTGTCCAAAGAATCAAACAATACTTCAATCTGGATCTTTGTTTTGGAAGTTAGCATATCTTTCCTACCTCCATATTGACTCCTTTCTCTCTGCATGCTTCTTCCCCTCAATCAGTGGTCCATGAGGATGTGTCACCGACTCCAGTCTTGGCATCTTGGAATGTCCTGGGGACAGTGGGACAAGGATGAAATGTCCCCTATTATCCTCAGCACTTGGGCTCCAATAGGGGGCAGCTCCTGGGATGCATCTTGAGAGTGTGGACTTCTGGGGATTCCTTGTTGTCCCCATGATGGCCTGGGGGATGTCCAGACATCCCTCAACTCCCTCGGATATATCAGGGCATACCCAGCAGCCCCAAGAAAACACAAAAAAAATTAGAACATCAACTCTTTGGCATCATTGCTAAACAAAAAAATATTGTATATAGGATGTCATCTCTGGTTAGAAGCAAGGAATAAATTATAAAACATAGCCATTAATGAAAGTTGGTGACTGTTGAATGGAAAGCCAAATTGTGATCACATCTTATTGTTGGTCAAAGGTTTATTCTAATAACAGCTAACATCCTTATTCTACATGGAGGTTAAGTCAACATTGAACTGCTAAAGTGTGGGAGGCTGCTCACAAGTGTCAAGAAGAGATCCTTATTCTATGCTTGGTGGAAGAAATACTTTGAACTGTTCAAACTTAATTTTTTTGTTAAATGATATCTTCAATCTGTCTATGAGACTAGACTAACTAACAAGAAGCGAGTTAAATTCACTAACATTATAATTGCATCTGTTTCAGGATGACATTGTGAATTAAACTTTAACAGATATATTTGAATGCTAAATTTTTAAAAAAATCATCTTCTTTTAGTTTGTCCAAGTTATATTTATATTTTAAATTTATGTGCATTTTAAAAATTCAAATATTAGTTTGTATATATTATTTTAATAGCTGTTCCACTGCTGTCCCCAAAATCTGGAAAATTTCTTGCTCTCCCTGAAACTTGTACCTGCATCCCTGAAACTTGTCCTTACATCCCTGAAACTTGGAGAATCACTGACCTGACACTTTACAGAATGTCATCTTGAACTCACAGGGAAGGATTTGTCTGCAGTTATAACATTATGGAGAAAACAAACAGTACAATAGCCAATAAGCTATTAAAATTCACATATTAACAATGAGATGAATAAGAGTATTTTAAAAGATAAAACTTGTTCTTCACAACTCATTTATTATTCTTAGGATGTCTCCCCAAATGATGCAACCAGTACTTATTTATGGATGATTTGGCTTCCTGTTTCCACTTCACAAACATCAAGCAAAACCATATTGTACTCATCCAATCAAAGTATTTTGTCGTAATTGAAAATTAAAAATTGCACATATATGATTATCTATCCCAGTGGATATGGGTTTGGATTCCTACATGACTTCAAACCCAATTTCTTGATTAGTGACTAAGGTATCAATATCCTCTGATTCCCTCTAACAGTAATAGTGATCATAATATGAGCCTTTTACTCATATTCAAACATGGAACAGACAGTCTTTGATCTCATTGGGAACATGCTCCTGCTGAGGTATAGAGTACCTCAATGTAGTTGTTGCCAAAAGCTTTATCTGATGAGTGTTGTGTCATCTATTTTTCTTTCACCTTTTCTAGTGGAGCATTTGGCAGTGACTTACTAGATCTCATTTTATTTGGAACTGTTAATGGTTTATAGTTTGATGGTGCAACCTTCTTAAATGCATACATAGCTTTCTCGCCTGTTAGCTATTGATGCCTTACAAATTTGAAAGGTGTAATATGCTTGTTTGCTTCTTTTGTATCTGATCCAACTTTCTTTCAAGACATGGGGAACCCTTCTCTTGGTTTGTGAGCAGAAACGATTTCTGGGTGTAGTGTCCAACACTATGTGATTGAGTGTCCATTCTTCTTGCAGTGCTTGCATCTTCCTTTTTTTCAAAACTATGGCTGCACGTTGGTTATGTAATTAACTAGTATCCTTCTCTGTATGTTCCAGCTTCCACCAATATATAATTCAAATGTGTAGTCCCACACATTTTGCTCCTATTTGAGTCTGATATAGAACTACTTATCACTTGATAAGCTATTTATCTTCTAAGTTGCCAAATCGGCAGCTTTACTTGCCGATTTTGGGTATGGGCCGTACTAGAATCTAGTACAACTCAAAAACCTTGAGGAATCGAACAAGGTTTTGCATTTTGTTCCTTGAAACGATTTCAACAAAAATCGCTAAATCTCAACTCCACGTGGCCTTTCCAAAATGATTCGGGCACGATTTTTAAAAGTGGCACGATTTTTTTTTTTTTCACTTTTTGATGGTCAAAGCAAAAAAACCCTAAGGCATTTTTTCATTTTATTTTGTCTGCATTTTTGCTCTTTTTTGGTGCGACGGGTTGCAGAAACTGGTGGGTTGAAAAAACGGGTTGTAGACATCCTTTGCAGAGTAGACGCGTGACAGGGAACTAGAAGTTAATGCATTGTAGAGTAAAGTCAATAGACGATTGCAGATCGTGGCCAAGTAGGGTTTCATCCGATTTTCTAAAAAAGTTTTCAATGTAGAAATTAAAGGTTGTTATTAATTTTAATATTGTTTACTAAATTTTAAATTGTTTATTAAATTCAATGATATAAAGGGGTAAACACTTTTGACCTAGAGCTATGAACCAGTGAGGTCACGAACGGGGGACCTCATCCCTAGTATAAATTCTCTACAATTACACCTCAATGGGGTTTGAACCTTGATGGCAAGAATAACAACACAACTTAACCATCACATCATGCCACTATTGGCTTCAATAATATAATTATTATTACACATAATTTAATTTTTATTTGATTTGTTTCATAATTATTAATTTATTTATTGTTAATATAATAATAAACATTTGTTAATTTTTTTTTTTTTAATTAGACTGCAGGAATCGGGTAGCACGACCTCCTATAAACTGTAGTGCGCCTGGTAAACTTTTTAACGTGACCGGCGGCGCTAGCGCGACACGCCCTTCGGTACCACGGGGGTGGGGGAGATTAGACCTCGTGACCAACCTCCTGCAACAGGAAAGATTTAGCCAACCGAGCTAGGGCCCCAACCCCAATAAACATTTGTTAATTATTATTAATATAATTACTCTAATATTTATTATTTAATTTTAAACACTTACAATTTTACATTTATAATTTTCTTTATATTTAATCTATTCAATATCCTCAAGGTAAATAGAGCATGAAGGTATAGGAGCGGGAATGGATTGGTTGGATCACTTGAATTCACCGTCTCCTTAGAATATGGCCGAGGCTCTGAACTCTCAGATACATGCCGGGATAAGGTTCGATACAAGCAAACGCTCTTTACGGTAAGCTGGATCTGAGACCTGCCAAGGAGGAGGAACCCCTATCTGAGGTATGGGCTGGGAAACGACTTACAAGAAACAACAAATTATGATGTCTTGGCCGACAAACTTGCTAAGGAGGAGGAACCCCTATCCGAAGTATAGGTTGAAGGACAATCCATTAGACAACAACAAATGATAACTGCCAATGACAAATATCCAAGGAGGAGGAACCCTTATTCGAGGAGGGAAATGAAACAACAAGCTATTAGATACAAAACGTGGAAAGAACTCAAATATGTATATCAAAATGCAAGCGCCTTATGATTTTCTTCTTCAAGCTTCATCAATGAATTTACAAAGGTTGGGACAACAAAGGCATGAAATCATGCACAATTACAATCAACCAACGAACTCTCATCCAATAGTGAACGAATATTTTCTTTCAAAGTAGTTGGAAACAATGGCGCAACAATTTTGCATAGCAAGTAAAGGTTAAACAAACAATGAGCCTAAGGCTCTTATTTATAGAACTCAAAGGAATGGGCAACCCCAAAATCTCCTCGAGTTAACAATGAGTTCTTGCCAATCAATTTAGCAAGATTTATTCCTTAAAAGGGGGAACAAGCAGTTAACTGGAAAATTGCTTTAGTTAACTGAAAGTAAACAAAGAGTCAACTGGAAACTACTTCAGTTGAACGAAAGTAAACAAAGAGTCAACTGGAAACTACTTTAGTTGACTGAAAGTAAACTAAAGGTAAACTTTAATACAAAGTATCCCTCCAAAATAGACATCCATATTTAATGGAGATCTAAGATCCACAAACTATGGAAGCCGATTAGACACTCTTAATCAGTGGGATCTGACAATGCATGATTTATGGGATATGGAGTTAACTTGGAAAGGGGCATCAAGATAAACTCAAGTATCATAAATGCCACTTGGAGGGTGTAGGACGTCCTTCCTTGGTGCTTCTACAACTCACCATTAATCAACAGTGTTTCTATCCATTCGTTGACTTCATCAGCCTCTGGGGAGTTAATGCTCTGTAGAATGATGATGTGACGTTTGAGCATTACTTCACTTGTTGTGAGCTGATATCCGAAGTCTATACACTAAGCAGCTGCCTCTTCAAACTGGGTTGATAAAGTTGCCACCTTGGCTAACTTGCAATTGTCTGGATCATCAAGAAAGGTACTGCAGATGACATCTCTGAACTGATTTTGTATAGTGACCATCTCGATGTATTCTCCTCCCTCACGCTGATATTCCATGCGAGGGAATGATATCACCAACATTCTTGCGAAGTTGATAATAGTGGCGACCACCCGTCTGTAGTCAATCAATTCTACTGAATGGGCGTCATAGGCTTTCACCTTGTACGCCAGTTGTTCTTTCCAAGCAAAGAGATGTTGCTTGTTTTTCTCGGAGTAGACTGATTGATATGCCAATTGCAAGTCTGCAATTGTGCTCTCGTCTTCTAGCCTTTTTTCTGCCATTCTTTGTTCTGATTGTTGGATCTCTGCATGAAGTCCATGTGCTCTATTCTATAATTGGTATAGATTTGCTAGTATACATCTACCTTTGAGAAAAAACTCTTCCACTTGATCTCTCAAGTGTTTGCCGTATGTTATTAGTTGTTGATGATTTTGTTTTGTGGGGAGATCTAGCAATCTTGCTAGTAAGGTTGAGACGTTCGGGGTGCCATGCATCAAGCTGGAAATGTATGACCTCAGTTGCTGATATTTAGCCTTTAAGGTTGCTTTTTCTTTTCCATCCTTGGCCATTCTTTCTTGTGCGCTCACCGAAGCTATTTTGAGAAGATCTGCCTCCACTTGTCGTGTAGTCTTCTCGAGGTTAAGTTTAGACAATGTATAGTCTTCTACTTGTACCTCGGTTATGCTTTTCTCTACTGGTGGGGCAGCAGTCTCTATGATGAGTTCACAATCTGCATTCCTTTCTATGTGAACTTGCTTCTTCAACTTCTTCGCTGGCATGTCTTGTGGGACGTGGTTGAATTTAGTGAAGTCAAGTTCATAGGAGGGTTTTTCCCTCTTTCTTCCTAGGAAGCCTTCAAGCCAAATGGAATCTCAGCTAACTTCACTAGGACGAGGAATATGGGCCCCTTGAATGCCTGATGTGTGAGACAGTGCTAGAGCAATGTTGTATTTGAGAGTACTGCATCCTGAATAACTTAAAGATTGACTACAAACTTGACCTTGTTTTGACAACTTTCGGAAACCCTTGAAAATAGCGCCTTGCCGAGAAGTATTTTTCCAGAAAAAATTTGGCACATGGGTTTTTTTCGTGCTTCAATGTTGAACAAACCCAGTTCCTCAGAATTTTGATTTTGAAACTTTTTCGGAAAAATCCCCAAAAATAGGGGTAGCAAGTTTGCTGATTCTGGAAAATTTGATGAGATGGGTTTCACTGGAAAATTATGCTGAATTTGCCCAGTTGATCAGATCTGATGTAGCCTGCTGCTTTGTGTGACATGCAAGAAAACCTAAGACAAGAAGAGAGGAAGTAGATAGAAGATGGATTGAAAGTTTTTTATCTGATCCCTGAGAAAATTTGTCTTTGAATCCAACCTCAAATTAGCAATCTTCTTTTGCTTCAGATCTGCAAGAAATATTGAAGAACGGACAAAAACCTTGGCCAGATCTATAAATGGCGTCCTTGAGAGCTTAATGCTGTTCTTGATCATCAACCGGCAATGATATAATGAAGTGGGACGCCTATACCTTGATTATATAGGCTTAAGCTTTAGATCCACAAGTTTGGGAACTTAACTCATGATCAAAAGTTGATTTGGCTTGATCTAAAGTTCAAAAGGTGATTTCCACTGATCATGGAGCGAGTTGGCCAAGTTTATCTCAAAATATCTTGACTTTAGTCAACAACTTTGCCTTTGACCTTTTCTAGGCATCCCTTTTGAGTTTTGCAAGTTTTTTTATTATTTTCTCTGTTGAATGACCCCAGTTTGATCCTGAATATAGATTGATCTGTTGATCCTGAGCTGTTGCTGGTACATGCACTATTGAGCTGGAGATAAATTGAAGAGAGGTGCCTGGGAGGTAGTAAGCTAAAAGCTGAGTTTGTGGCTTCAAAAGAAACGGCGCCTTTCTCAAGAAAGGGCACTTTTTCCTTTGCCTTGGTGATTTTTTAGTATTCATTCTTCAGCCTTTTGAATTGACCTCTCACGCTTTGATTTGAATTTCTCGTTGATCAAAGAATCAAACGATCTCGTTTGATATCTCATCAGGTAGCCAGCTTTGTTTCGCCGAGGATGACTAGAGTTGGAAAACTCAGAAGTCAATTTAGGGTTCCTTTATTCAAGGGCGCGCCTCAATGAAAAGGGTGCTTTTTCCTTTTGCATAGTGATTTTCACCTTTAAAGATGCTCCAGTTTGATCTTGATTATCTGTTGATTGCCTTGTCAAATGTTTGCGCTAATGATTATGTTGTCGAGGTTGACTTTGACTGAGCAAACCGTCTTAGGAGGATTTCAGGCATTTGAGATCATTTGAAGTTCCAAAAAAAAGGGCACCTTTCCTTGGAAAGGGTTTTTTTTACCTTGATCTTCACATTCGACAGCCATTTCTTGATATTTAGTCAATTGCCTCTTTTCGCTCTGTCGACAACTATTGGTGATCAACTCATTGGATGTTCCTGTTGTTTGTTTCGTTGTCAAGCCAGCACGCGAACGTCGAGGATGACTGCCTTGGATGTTTCAATAGGTTACATTTGACCCTTAAGAATCAAGGGCATCCCTGCTTGAAAAAGGCTCTTTTCAGCATCGTGAATTGATCTCTCCTTCGTAACGTTTCCAGAGTTAGTCAAATTTTGACCGTTTCTGAAAATGAGAAACTGCTTCGTTGAACAACATCATTTTAGACCTTTTTTGCCATGGTTGCGTTGTTGAAGCTTTTGAAGCTTAGCCTTCAGCACCTGGTAGTGGCCAATCTGCCATTAATGGCCGCAGAGCTCCTAACTTTGTTCCTGAAAAACAGAAATAGACCCACCAGAGTAAAACGTGTCTTTTGATGATTCTGACTTGATCAGTGTGATTGTGAAGTCGAATAATCCTATCAAAACCATTTTCATCTATTTCTGGGTAGGTCTTATTTTCGGAGGTTACCCTGGAAATAGGGGTGTAAAACCCTAATTTTCAAATTTTCAGAAATTTGCACGTGTTCCTTGACAGAAACCCACAAAGACCCTATATTTGGTTTGACCTAAAACAAACTTTTAACAACATTTTAACAAGATTTAGCTCAATTTATACAAAATGCGAAAATTTTATTTTGGGTACAACATTAGGTTTCATTTGGTGACCATGTCAGATACCTATGGCATAGGAGAACCGAGAATCTCAAGTTTCGTAGACCAGTATATCTTATTAGTTGGGTAACGGAGTTAGGACTTCATTTCCATACATACCTAAGATTGGAGTTCACCTTACTTATTGGGTTCCCCAATTTATTCACCTACAACAAAACTTCTAAGAAATCACCTAAAACACGACAATACTTTATTGAACGAGGAAACACAAAACAACATAACATTAAAGCGAGTAAAAGTATTTACAGTTTATACTCACCCCATCCCCGAAGGGATGAAATGCTTCAAGTACTGCTCACTGTAGGGCAGTGTAAAGAGCCTCCCATCTGAATGTGAGAGAATATAATAATTCTCTCCTACAATATCATGAATTAGGATCGGCCCTAGCCAAAGGGAGTCAAATTTTCCGTGCATTCCCTTTGGTTCGTGTCTCTTGTCCCATAACAAAACTTTATCTCCAAACTCAAAGTCTCATTGCCGAGCCTTCTTGTCAAAGATCTTCACTCGCTCTTGATGCTGAGTGATCTTATCAACTATCTCCACCCTTTCTTCTTGAAGGTTCATCATGCACAAGATATGTTTCTTGATGGGATCTCTAAATTCCTCATCTTCTATTGCGGATGCCAATTGCAAAGCGGACAACTCTAGAGTGATGGGTAACATAGCTTCCGTGCCATATAGGATTATGAAGGGTGAAGTGTCGATAGCTCTCTTAGGCGTGATCCTATCAGCCCAAAGAGCGTCGTACAACTTTGTGTGCCAAGCCCGTTGATTCGCCCGTTGATTGGAATCAACCATCTTGTGCACTATCGTGACGATGTTCTTATTCGACGACTCGACTTGTCCATTGCCTTGTGGATAGTAATCTGAAGAGTGGGACAAAGTGATGTCGTAGTCGAAACAAAATTCTACCAACTGCTTTAACGAGAAGCTTGTAGCGTTGTTAGTCACAATCTTTTTGGGTACTTCGAAGCGTGTAATGATGTTCTCCTTGAGGAAGTTACACACTACTTTGGAAGTAGCTTGCTTTGTAGGGATTGCCTCAACCCACTTAGTGAAATAGTCTGTCGCCGTTAGGACATAGACATGTCCCTTGTTGGAATGAGGGTTGATGGGTCCCACAAAGTCTATGCCCCATTGTTGGAATGGAGCATCTATCACCATCGGCCTTAGTGGAAGGGTCGACAACTTAAGTTTACCAACAAATTGTTGGCACAATGTGCATCTGTGCACTTAGTCATATGTGTCGCGGAACAAAGTTGGCCAAAAGAATAATGCCCGCAGGATCTTGAATGCAGTAACCCTTGATGAGAAGTGGCCCCCGCATGCTTGATCATGGAATGCTTCCAACAACTGTCGTTGATCCTTACTGACGCATAGTAGGAACGTTCCATCAAGCCCACGCTTGTACAAAACATTTCCTCCAAGCACATAACTTTGTGCTTGTAATTTCAAAGTTCTTCTCTGCTGCTTACCCAAGTGTGTTGGGCATTCCTCGTAGGTTAGGTAGTACCACAATTCTGTGTACCACTCTTGAGCAGATTCAACTAATCAGACCATTGGGAGTCTTCTTCCATTTCTGTTCCTAGGATGCCATCTTCAGCTTGGTGCTTTAAATCACCATCTTCTACCATGAGTTGACATAAGCCTCTCCCGCGGATAGCTTGGTAGTCTTGATATCCAAGTAGTATTCCTAGACTCTTGCAATCCAGTTGCCTCTTTTGGTGCCCATTTCTTGTTGAGTAAGGATACTCTTGACTACGGGGTCTGTAACATACACAATGGTGTGAGAGTTTAGGATGTAGAATTTGAAATTCTTAACAGCCCTCACAACCGTGTATGTGTTTTTCTCTATTTGGGAGTACTGGGACTCGCTATCCTTGAAGCTGCTGCTCATGAAAGCGATGGGTGACTCAGTCTCCTCGTTCAACTTCTGAGTTAGTATGGCGGAGAGAGTATGCTCTTACGCGTAACAATAAAGAATGAGCTCTTTATTGAAATCGGGTCGAACCAACACTGGTGCTTTACTGATGGCCTCCTTTATTTTCTTGAACACCTTCCTTCATTGGTCCATTTGAAGGTAGTTGTCTTCTTCATCATTGCTCAGATGTCTTTAGTTAGCTCCGAGAAGTCGGGTACATATCTCCGTATAAAGTTAACTTTGCTAAAGGAGTGTACCCTAGTTTTATTGGTAGGGAGAGTCAGGTCCTTGATTGCATCAACCCGATTAGGGTCTATCTGAGTCCCTTCTTTAGAGATGATGTGACCAAACAATTTTCCTTCTGTCATCGCGAAGATAGACTTCTTTGGATTCAGTGATATGTGGTGGTACTTGCATCTCTCAAACACTTTCACTAAGTGTTGAAAATGATCTTGCCGCTTCTTTGAGAAAGCGGTAAGGTCGTCAAGATAGACGACTATCAATTTGTCCTTCAAGTCGCCAAACACCAAGTCCATGGCTTGCTGAAAGGTAGCACTGGCGTTGATGAGGCCGAAGGGCATCCTCTCGTAGGCGAATGATCCGCATGGAGTGGTGAACGCTGTCTTGAGTTGATCTTCTTCAGCTACTGCAATCTGGTTGTATCTTGAAAATACATCAAGTAATGACAACATCTCCGAACTGGTTATTGTTTGCAATGTATGTTCCATGATAGGCAAAGGATA
The DNA here is from genome assembly GCA_007258455.2 of Sequoia sempervirens. NCBI lineage: Eukaryota > Viridiplantae > Streptophyta > Pinopsida > Cupressales > Cupressaceae > Sequoia > Sequoia sempervirens. The sequence goes on along the minus strand of VDFB02047230.1, from coordinate 254,796,800 downwards.
ATTATCTTTCAGTGACGACTGGTTCAGGTTCCTGAAGTCTACGCAAATCCGCATTTCTTTGCTCTTCTTGCGTACAAGAACAATATTTGACACCCTGGTGGAATAGTGGATTGGGTATATGATCTTGGCATCCACCATCTTTTTCACCTCCGCATAGATTGTATCTAGGACACGCGGGTTGTAGTGTCTCTGCTTCTGCTTGAAAGGCTTGATGTCAGACTTAAGTGGAATTGTATGAGATAATTCCTTTGGCTTGAATGCTTTTTAGGTCTTCATAGGACCATGCAAAGACGTCTCGGTTTTGCTTGAATAGAGAGATGGAATTGTTGCTTTCCTCCGCAGTGCAACATTTTCCTAAGTTGACAAGTCGAAGGTTATCTTCTGTACCAAAGTTGACTTGTTGATAGTCAACTGATGTCTGGTCGTTAGAATTCCTTTGATCTTGAACACGTCTGTCATGTCTGTCAAATATATCCTCCAAGGATACTAGACCCTTGGGGATATTATTGCCTCTTAGTCGGATGATGCCGAATTCCGTGACTTCAGAATCTTCTGCTATAGATTCTTTGAAGGGAGAAGCACTACCTTCAAAGAATAATTCTTGGTAATTGTCCTCCATGCAGGGGAACTCTTTAATATCATCATCATTATTAAAGATTTGCCAATTGTTGTAGTTGTTGGGGACAGCTGGCTTGTAGATGAGCTCGAGAGCGAAGACACTCTGATGAAAGTCAGAATGGGGCATGAAAAGAGCTATTGATACCGCAAGGGCATTTGCTCTGCTATTTTGCTCGCGTGGTATGTACTTGATGTTGAATGCTTCGAACCAGTCAATTGCATTCCACACCCTTTGTCGGTAAGAAGCAAGGCAACTTTTCCTTACTTGATATTGTCCTCTGACCTATTGAACGATTAGCTCTGCGTTGCCTTCGACTTGAAGGTATTTTATACCCATATCTCTTGCATTTTTGAGGCCAACTATGAGCGCCTCATATTCTACAGTATTGTTCGTGTTATCGAACTGCAAGCGATAAGCAAATGGGTACAGTGTTCCTTCGGGAAAGGTAATGACAATTCTCGCTCCCGAGTCTACTGTTCAACAACTGCCGTTGAATTGCATCTTCCACATTCTTGAATTTTCGTTCAATGTTCATGTGGTAAGTACAAAGCTTTCTTCTTCTTCGGTTACTTCTGATAGCATGGCATACGTGCCAAGGCTCGTGCTCTGATGTAGCACTTGTGCTTGTGGGTCCTGAGATTTCACCACCGTGAATCTTGACTTAGCCTCAAGTTCCAACTTGAAGCTACCCTTTTTCAATGGGATTGTCGCGTACGACCAATCCAGTTGAATCTCGCCTCCGAGATCCTTGTAGAAGCTTCTTCTCAAGAGCATTCCATAACTGATTGGAATATCAGCGACGAGAATGGTCATCATGATCTTCTTTTCTAGGCAGGACGCCAATCTTACTTGAGCATCCTTCAGCTGGCCCACCAATGGCACGGGTTTTGATTCAAGTGAATAACACTTGTCTTGTGTTTTCGTGCACGATAGCCCTAAAGAATTCATGATTTGTAAAGACATGACATTGTCAGATGCCCCTGAGTCAATTATGCAATTGTTGAGCTTATATCCTCCCATATACAAAGATATGTAGAAGGGCTTTGGATTTTCTCCCGCTGGTACAAAAGATGCTGGCAATGTGGGCTGTATGACGATTGACTTTTGTACTACTTTGAGAATCCGATTCATTTGATCGGGATGATCCTGGAGATACTCTAGTTGTGAAATTTGTACCTTCGTCTTCATCATGGACATCACTATGTCAAAATTTGTCGAGGACAGATCTTGAGAAGTTGGTGTGACGAACTCATGTGTAGACTTAGGATTAGAAGTGGAAGCTTCTTTTCCCTTTTCGTTGGACTTCCATCTTTTGTCTTCTTCTTTTTGCGCTTTGAAGTGTTGAGCATGTGTAAACACAGGTGTTGACAGGTTCTTGTGATTAACAGCCAGATTGTACTGACGGTAGTTTTCTTCTTCTTGATTTACAAGTTCGCTATTAAAGTATCTTGTTGTGGAGTCGCCATCGAAGTTGTCCATTTGAGGTGGAGCAACATTTGCATTTGAAGGTACTGAATTTGAGCTTGGAGCTGTATCCCTGACATATCCCATGATCTGATTCATTCACTGATTCTCAGGGCATGAGGATCCGGTGTGTTTGTTTGAGTCGTGGAAACAACAAAACACATTAGATTTTTCAGGTTCTGCTTGTCTTGGTGGTCCTGAAAACTTCGGTTTGAAGTTGTTGAAAGATTGGAAATTATTTTTCTTCGGCTGATATGGTTGTTGAGGTTGGTACTGCTAGTGACGCTGGTACTGCTGTTGTTGTTGATACGGCGGTGGTGCGGGCAGTGCTTGCTGCCCCTGGTTGGGTGACTGCCTCTTGAGAATTGTCACCTCATTTGCTACCTTTTGCAGTAGTGGATCTGCTGATGCTTTGACCAGCGGTTTGATAGCGTCGTCCTTCATCTTTCCTGTGGCGATCATGTGATCTTTGAGCTTGATAGCCTTCTCATGAGCGACTAACAAGTCTTCTTCATGACTACCTTTTATGAAAAAGGCTATTTTTGAGAGAAGGGCGTTGATGAAGCTGCTTATCAAGATCTCATCGGATGGATTCAGTGTGTGAAAAAGACGTGTAACAAGGCGGTTAAACCTTGCTACGAACTCCCTCATCGGTTCTGTGGACTCCATCTTTGAGTTGGATAAACGGGTGAACAACTGATGACTGTCTTCGGCAGGTTTGAATTTGGCTAAGAACTTTTCACTCATGTCCTCCCAGTTCGTGATGATTCCTGGTTGCAAGTGATTGAACTAGTCGGCTGCATTTGCTTCAAGAGTTTCGACAAAGAGTCGAACGGCGATATCCTCATGTGGTATAGACAGAATGGAACAAGCCGTTGTGAATGTTGAAAGATGCTCGTCAGGGTGTCTAGCCCCGTCGCCATAGAATCTTGGGAAGTGCTTCCATGATCCTTTGGGAAGTTCATGGTTACCTTGTAAGGCCAATGGACCTATGTTGTTACCCCATGGTAGTGGGGCAGGATGTCTTACAACTCTTGCATTTTGGCCATTGCTGAAAAGATTGTTGATGTAGTTACTATTGCCGTTGTTGCCATTATTACGACCATTATCGTTATGGATGTTAACGTTATCGGCCATTGCTTGAGTAGGAGGTTCTTGTTGGGGTTCTTCTAGAAATTGCTCCCGAACCTCTTGATAGATCTACTCTGTGTCGGATGCTTCTCCGACTTCTTCTTGAAAAAGAGGATTGGTCCTCCTTGTATACACTCGGTGAGCCAGGATGCTTATTGCCACGTAGGTGGTGGTAATATTGGTCTCTCGGCTGCTAGATCAGCCTTTCTTTCTTCCTCGTCTAGAGTAATGGGTACGACTCTCCACTGAGCACTTGATGTATTCTTTTCAAAGATGAAGGTACACAGGCTGCTGATGATGTCTGATTGCTCTCATTCAATATATGTAAGATCTGGTTGGAGAGTTGCTGGTGCAAGATCAGGTTGTTCTACTAGGGCCCAAGGACGCCAAATAGTCATTCCCGTGACATAAAAGCGTTAGCTTTTCTTGAAGTTTGATGCCTCATTGCCCCATGGTGGGTGCTAGTAAACTGTTGGCGTTTAAATTAGCATCTCTGGAGTGCTGATTGTAAATGTTTAGCTATTTCAAATGTTTTGCAACACTTCTTCGTTATCTAAAGAGAAGTCCCTATCTGCTGAAAGCAATGCATAAGGAAGGGAATGGTAAACTAAGGTTCCTATCTTTTTGTACTTCAGCGGTAGGATACAAGGGTGCACAAACACAACGCGCCGCAGCTAAGCTTTTTCTCTAGTTTCTGCAGATCTTAACTATGACTGTTCTAGCTTTTAATCTATCCAATATCCTCAAGGTAAACAGAGCATGAGGGTATAGGAGTGGGAATGGATTGGTTGGATCACTTGAATCCGCCGTTTCCTTAGAATATGGTTGAGGCTCTGAACTCTTGGATATATGCCGGGATAAGGTTAGATACAAGCAAACGCTCTTTACGGTAAGCTGGATCTGAGACCTGCCAAGGAGGAGGAACCCCTATCCGAGGTATGGGTTGGGAAACGACTTACAAGAAACAACAAATTACGATGTCTTGGCCGACAAATTTGCTAAGGAGGAGGAACCCCTATCCGAAGTATAGGTTGAAGGACAATCCATTAGACAACAACAAACGATAACTGCCAATGACAAATATCCAAGGAGGAGGAACCCCTATCCGAGGAGGGAAATGAAACAACAAGCTATTAGATACAAAACGTGGAAAGAACCTTTACTTGCTATGCAAAATTGTTGTGCCATTGTTGCCAACAGCTTTGAAAGCGAATATTTGTTCACTCTTGGATGAGAGTTTGTTGGTTGATTGTAATTGTGCATGATTTTGTGCCTTTGCTGTCCCAACCTTTGTAAATTCGTTGATGAAGCTTGAAGAAGAAAATTAGAAGGCGCTTGCATTTTTATCTACATATTTGAGTTCTTTCCACGTTTTGTATCTAATAACTTGTTGTTTCATTTCCCTCCTCGGATAGGGGTTCCTCCTCCTTGGATATTTGTCATTGGCAGTTATCGTTTGTTGTTGTCTAATGGATTGTCCTTCAACCTATACTTCGGATAGGGGTTCCTTCTCCTTAACAAGTTTGTCGGCCAAGACATCGTAATTTGTTGTTTCTTATAAGTCGTTTCCCAGCCCATACCTTGGATAGGGGTTCCTCCTCCTTGGCAGGTCTCAGATCCAACGTACTTTAAAGAGCGTTTGCTTGTATCTAACCTTATCCCGACATATATCCGAGAGTTCAGAGCCTTGACCATATTCTAAGGAGACGGTGGATTCAAGTGATCCAACCAATCCATTCCCGCTCCTATACCCTCATGCTTTGTTTACCTTGAGGATATTGGATAGAGTAAAAGCTAGAATAGTCGTAGTTAAGATCTGCAGAAACCAGAGAAAAAGCTTAGCTGCGGCGCATTGTGTTTGTGCACCCTTGTGTCCTACTGCTGAAGTACAAAAAGATAGGAACCTTAGTTTGCCATTTCCTTCCTTATGCATTGCTTTCAGCAGAGAGGGACTTCTCTTTAAATAACGAAGAAGTGTTGCAAAACATTTGAAATAGCTGAACGTTTACAATCAGCACTCTAGAGGTGCTAATTTAAACGCCAACAATATTATAAATAATAAATTAATTTAATTTTTAATTAAATTATAAAATATTAAAAGAATAAATATAAACCAAATTATTATATTGTAATTTCTATATATTATATATTGTATTATAAATATATTTATTTTACTAACTATTATCTCAATAATTAAATATTTAAAATTATAATTACATCAATTTAATTTTCAAATAATAAATACATTATATAATGCATTGTAAATATATTTATGTTACTAACTATTAGCTCAATAATTAATAATTTAAAATTATAGCTACACCGATTTAATTTATAATTTTTTAATACTATTAATAAATTAAATATTTAACATTTATAATTTTTTTGTTTATTAATTGTATTTTGAACTTGTTGTAGATAGCATAAGGACAACTAATACTAGCTCTATTGCTCGACCCACTTTCAAAACTGACCCAAATTCACCTTTATGGAAACATGTACAAATGATAGAACAAGTTTGAGGAGGTGGAACATTTGTTTGGATATGCACAAAGTGTAATGTGAGGTATACTAGCTCGTATAGCCATGTGAAAGCCCATTTATGTGTCATTCCCCTTCAGGTAATCAAAGCATGTCCAGGAAAGGATGGTAATGGGTTACCACCTCAACAAATAGCAGAATTTATTTGAGAGCAAGAGGAAGCAGATGGAAGATTTGCTTGTGGCACAAACTGTTCTTTGAGGAGAGGAAGGGGATTAAGGAGACCCCTTGCTTCTCCATCTCATAGTGACTTTCCTGATGTTGTAGTAGAGAGCCACCCATTTTTGGGTAGAATTGAAGAACTTGTTAATGCAAAGAGAAGCAAGGGACCATTAGAGAGATCATTTAAGAAGAATGCTAGAGAGATTGCAGATCAAACCGTTGCAAGATCTCTATATGCAAACAGTTTGTCATTTAATGTTGTTCAATCACCATATTGATAGGATATGCTGAGAAAAGCAAATGAGGCTCCACAAGGGTACATAAGGCAAGGTTATGAGGTGTGTAGCACCTTACTAGCAAAGGAGGTAAAAAACATAGACAATGCATTGACTCTCATTAGAAATTCATGGAAACAAATAGGGGTGTCAATTATTTCTGATGGATGGAAGGATGCTAGAAATCAACCATTAATCAATGTGATTGTAGTGTGCTCTAAAGGGGCAATGTTTTTGAAAGCTGTGGATTGTGAGGGACAGGTTAAGGATGCACAATTTATTGCTAAGACGTGGGTCCTCAAAATGTTGTCCAAGTAATAATGGACAATGCAAAGAATTGTAGAGCTGCAGGTATGTTGATTGAGACGTGGTTTGAACACATATTTTGGACACCTTGTGCTGTTCACTTGCTCAACCTCATGCTACAAAATTTGGGTGGGAAAATTGGATCAAACAAATTTATGGTGAGGCTGAAGAGATCCAGATGTTCATCACAAATCATCATATGTCATAGGTCATTTTTAGTACATTTGCACAGTTGGAGTTGTTGAAGGTAATTGAAACACTTCAATTTTTAAATTTTACATTTCACTTTAGTAATTACTAATTTATTTTTTAAATTCAAGCATGTCTTCTTTATATTTTAATTTTAATTTTTAGTTTTTCAAGAGGTTGCCAAAACCAGATTTGCATCCAACACAATCGTCTTTCAAATTTGTAATATTTATATGTTTAACTTTAGCCAAAACCAGATTTGCATCCAACACAATCATCTTTCAAATTTGTAATACTTATATGTTTAACTTTAGCTTATGCATGATATCTGGTATTCTAAATTTAATTCTTGTTTTTATTTTTTAGGTTGCAAATATGTATATACCTATGATTTTTTATATGCTTTTGTATGGACGTACACAAATGTACCCAACCCTCAAATTTTTTTTGGCCATGCCGGTGTACCATACCCATGTACCCATACCCATACTCCATCCCAATTCGGCAACTTAGCTTATCTTTGTATTTGATGGGATAAAACTGAGACTTGAATTGCTAGTTTATTCCCAATTTCAACTGGTTAATCTCTGCTTTTGTAGGGTAATCAAACTGTGTAATGTTGTGCCTCTTGAGCCATGGTGCCTACAAGTTTTTGTCTTGATGTTCATCCTCACAAACCAACAAATTTTACAGCCTTGTTGCAATAGCTTAGCAAATATCTCCCCAGGCATCCAAAGTTATTCACTGCTTTGGGTGTCTTGTGTACATTATTTGAGAGGCAGTTGCCCTTTCTGATCCAACTATTCTAGTCAAAATCAACACAAAACCAACTTGGCGTTTTTTGATAAGAAAGAGGAGCAGGGGGCCAAGAAATATTTAATGTTTGTGATCCTGGACCGTTTTCAAACATTGGTCTAACAAAGTTTTTGTGTGGGGGATGTCTTAGGCATTTTAGAGGGTAGACAAAAGCTTATGGGGGTGTACAAAACACATGAGACATGGCTGGAATTACTTGGGGATGCCTCAACTGAGATTGAGATTAAGATCATGAGGTGTGGTTGCGATGGAAGTCATTAGATAAAATCAATGAAAATATTTATGAAGGGTAGCATTTGGAGGCAGATGGAACATCCCCAAAGAGAAGGCAAAGATCCAACAGGACATTTCAATATTTTGAAACTATATAGATTGCTAATGTCCAAGAAAGACGTTTTGATGGTGTAATTTCCAACATCATTAATGGATATTGGCTACAGCCTACAGGTTATTGAGACCTGATTATTTTTGAAACATGGGATGAACTTAGATACAAATGGATGAAATATATTCTTTGAAGCAAGAAAATATATGTTTGTTTGTATGTATAATTTGAAATTGAAATCACCAAAGACAACCTACTTCATGCTTTTTGGAAGAAGTAGCTTCCTGACTGTCTGTCAACCATGCATAGAATGAGTATGATGGTTGCACCTCAGCAAGTCATAATATTTTTCTCCATATGCAGATCATTTTGGATAAGAGTGCTTATATGCTATACCAATATATTATATTACACACACATACATGTAGATTCCTGAGTCTCTGTTACCCATGCATAGAATGAGTATGATAGTGGCACTTCAGTGAGTCATAATATTTTTCTCCACAAGCAGATCATTGTCGAGAAGTCATAAAAGTGCTTATATGCTATACCAATATATTATATTACACACACACATTCAACATATACAGATGTCATATATTCTTAATATGTTTGTTTATAGTGTACCATTGCTATATTAAGAAATTCTGGTTAAACTTTTTCTTTCCCTCTTTCTGTCTCAGTGGCAATCATAGGCACAAGGCAATGCTGGGTATTTCATTGATCTTTCATGCATACAGTTTTTACCTCTTACTTATGCTACAATGTAGAAATTTACGGTTATGCATTATGCTTTTTTTCTACCTGCTTTTGTTTTGGGTGCACCCTTGGCTTAACTTTGATGGAAAGTGCTAACAGCTCTTTGTCGTTTGTAGGTGTGGGCTGTGCTGAAACCTGGGTTCCTTGCACTTTTGGCAGAGCCCTTTGATTCCACTCTGTTGGATATAATTGTCTTTGATATTCTTTCTCCTTCAGATAGAAATGGAGATGGTCAGATATCTCTCGCAAAATTGTCAAAGGAACGTAATCCTTTGCGTTATGGATTCACGGTGAGTCAATAGAGTTTTTGTTGTCACAGTTAATGCCAGTTTTAGCTTTACATATTCAAATGATTATTTAGTTTTTTTCTTGTATTCTGCACATGTGACCTCAGGGAATTGAAATAATCAATGATATAAATGTATATAGAATGTGGACAATCAACTAAGTAAATATTTTATTTTGTCAAATTTTGCTCCATATCAAAGCTTTGCATGGTACAATGTTGTCCATCTTCTCCCTTGATCTGTAGACTAGGATGGATATTTTATTGATAGTTCATCAATGAAAGAATAATTTAGAGGACAACAAATACTGAATAAGCTGAACACAATTGTAGCAAGATTTAACAGAAAAATGAGAACAAGCATCACCACAAAGCGTAAACACAGATTTACCATGGAGAAACCCACATATGGGTGAAAGCTCCATTAAAAATGTGAGCAAACTTTCACAAACTCACCATTCTAGTATTTGCATTTTCTTAGCAAGATACTGGCTTCACTTTGATTCAGTTTTGATTCTTGTAGAAGGATTATATTTACATTGGATATATCCATATGACAGTTGATTAAGTTTACTTTTCTAGGGGCATTTAAGCCACTTAACATTCCATGAGATAATCTTCACTGCCCTCCAGGAAGGGATATTCTTCTAGATCTTAGATTCATGGTGATAAATTTCAATTGAGTTTCCATTGCCACTTCCTTTTCTCTATGGACCTTGTTGAAACTCCTTGCTTTTCTTTCTGGCTTCCCCACAATTGGCTTTGTCTATGCATGATACCATTTGGCTAAGAGTTTTGACTTGCAAATAGTTGATTTCCTTGTTGTCTAGAAATTTGTCTTTAAAATCCTCAAGCTCCCCTTCCTTGACCAGGACATTTAATTGTTCATTCACTACAACTGTGCTTATGGGCAAAGAGAGATCCATGTAGTGTGTATAGGTACCATTTTCTTCTAGGACCATGTCTATCTTTTAAGCTTCTCTTGGAGAATTCAAAAATCAAAGTGTAATCAATTTTCTTAATGTTCTGTTTTTCCAAGATCTCCAACACTGGTTCTGTTTGATCTGGCATGGCATCCTTATGCAAATTACTGAATCCTCTTCAAATTATACTGTTCCTTTCTGTTGCAGTGAACTAGGTTTCTTGTTGGCATTTATATCCACTCCTTTGCTTTCAATGGAAAGAAGACCTAATCTTGATCAGCTCTCATAGATGACTTGTGGGCGTTCCATCTTGATTTGTTGTAACCAAGACCCTGTTGCTGATTTGAATTCAATCCTCTTCGGGAGAGGTGTAGAGAGATCAATGTGCAAACTGTTCGTAGCCCTTGGAAACTCAACTTTAGTGTCCCCTTTTTGTTAGATTTGTTGTCAATTGATCACCATTTGTTGGTATAAGTTTTCCACAGTCCATCAGTTCAAATTGTGCAATCTTCTGGTTTAACTGTGTATGTTTTTTGATTGGCGTTTCGGGTCACACTCAGTGATCACTCTTTCCTCTTCTTGATGATGCATCACTGAGTGTGATCTGAAACGTCGAACAGAAAACATACACAGTTAAACCAGAAGCTTGCACAATTTGATCATCATTTGTTATTCAACCCAAGTTGATTAAAATTGTCCTTGGTCAGTTTCAAGAGTTCAAGGACAAAAAGAGAAGCAGAGAATGATGAATATGATGGAGCAGAGCAACAAAAGAGGCAAGAGCAAATTGACAGAGTAAACATGGCAAATAGTTGGGTGTTTGCAGCCAAAATTTTTCTTAAGGGAAGGGAAAACAGCAAGAATGGTGCAGGTGTGTGCCTAAAGTGGCTTTGCCATATGTTTTCTCTGCCAATGCACATTTTGGATGGTCAAGCCATCACAAAGTTTCTCTTTTGGGTTAACTTATAAGTGATTGACAAACTCCTTGTTCCTCTTTTTGGCTCAAGCTATGATGATCTCCTTATTTAGTTTAACCACCTTATTTAGGCACACTTTTCCCTTGGTTTAACCACCTTATTTCTCTGCCAAAGTGTTGAAATGCCTTAGTGAAGTGCACCCAACAATATAAAATATGCATAAAAGTGCATGAAGTGCACCTCTTAAATGGGTTTGCCATCCTAAACTTCTGCCCAGCTTATGAGAAAAGGCACCAACAGCATAAGTAAAGTGTGCCTATGAAAGGTGATAATTTTTCAGGTTGGGTGTGTATGTTCAAGAGTTAATCCCAACAAAAATTCTGCTAGCAGTTTAAATAAAAATGGCAATAAGTTCATAAATCTGCACCTAGCATAAATTGGCAATATGCTTAATGAAGTGTGCCATAGCTTAAGTCAAAAAGTGGCTGTCTAATGAAATCTGCATCTAAGTGGAGTGTCATTACAACTCATTTAAGTGGCACACTTTATGAGTGACAAAACCATCACTAAACTCTGCCAAAGATGTCAAAAACTTGGCAATAACCTCATAAACCGCTGCCCAACCTGAAGTCATAAAGCAGGCACTAAGACAACGATAGTAGGGCACACCTTTTAGATAGTTAAGCCATCAAAATATTCTCTCAAGAATCATAAATGGGCTAAAGAAACCCAGGTGCACACCAGTAGTGGCTTTGCCACTCAAATTCACCTCCATTACATCTTCATTTTGGCCTAATCATGAGTGATGTGCACCATACTACATATATAGTCAGCTTTAAAGTAAAAAATAATGGTTTGGAAGCATGCAAACATTGAAATCCCAGCACCTATATATGAAGGTGATTTGCCTCCGCTGCAGAAACAAGGCTGTATATTCATGTTTTTGCTGGTTTGTAAATTTCCAGCACCACAGTTGAACATTTTCAAGCTTAGCAGCAATTTGTGAAGGATTTCATCAGCATCATCCTTCTGTCCTTAATATTCTTCTTGTTTTGCTCTGCTGTAGCACATGTCCCTATCCAAATGCTTTCACTTCCAAGAGCTTTTTTTCATTCCCAGCAGGACACTTATTTAGATATTTACACTATAGAACTGTGGGACAGGTTCACACAGCAAATAGGTCATCTTATGTGTGGACATATGAGTTGTAGCCATGGGAGATTGAATCAAATTGTTGCTGAAGTAGGGTTTCAAATTCAAGTGATAGCCATATCATTAATCTGGTATATCAGCCAGTTTCAATGCCAAAATTTGTTCAAATTCATGAAGGTCACTTATGTGCAATTGCTGTTTTAAGCAGCAGCTGTATCCGGCATTAGCTATTTTGGGTGTTCTATTCTTGGGTGGTGGATAAGAGCCTATTTTAGACCTTAAATATCTTATTAATTGTTTTAACTTTTAGGATTAGTTTGCCTTAAAGTAGGTTTCTTTCCACTTTTTTGCAGTTGAGTGTAGGTTTGCTTTAAAGCAGGTTTCTTTCTGCTTTTTTTTCAACTGAGAATAGGTTTTCTTTAGAGCAGTACTTGTTGGGACATTTTATTATTTTTTCCAAATCTCTAAAAGCTCTTTATTGTAATTTATAAATAAGTGCTTTGAGCACGTAAACTCTAAATGATAGTTGAAGCTAGGCTTGTGTTGTAGAGATTGTTGTTCTATTGAAGTGATTGCATGTTTGTAATTTCATCAAATAAATCAAAAGAAGATTGCATTTATTCAAGCTTTGTATTGGCAAGATCTATCGTTCTAAAGGTAGCTTTGTATGTAATTTAGTTGGTTTACTTCCTAAAATTGTGTGTTGTTCAATCTGTTTTCCCTTCAAATCCTTGTTTACAACCGAATACCTTTTTTTGCTTTAGCTAGTAAGAAGTTGTGTTTGTGTGTGCTTGGATTATTTGCTCTTATTAACATCTGAAAATATTGTTGTAGGGCTTGATTGTTGATTATTTAGTAATTTCCATTTTATGCAAAACCCCATTAAATCTTGTACAATGTGCATATTCATAAATTTTGTTTATAGTATTAGTCTAAGTTACCAGCCCTGGTACTGGTTTGGGTTTGGGTTCAAGGTTTCGGTTTGTGAGTTCAATCAAATGTTCTTTGGGGTTGGGTTTGCTTTGGCTTCGTCCATACAAAAACATATAAAAATCAGGAGTATATACCTATTTGCAGCAGTGATTAAGTTCAAAATACACCACACATAGCATCTTATATTATATAATAAACAAAACACCATAATAATAGTCAAATATTAGCCAAACTTGAATCCCATGATATATATTAAAGCTAAAAAATAATAATGTCAAGTGTCAACAATCAGCCATCATTGATAAAAAATCATATAGGTCTTCAAAAATATCATCATCACCATCCATATTAGATGATGTAGGTGGTGGTAAATTAGAAGAACCACAAAAAGTGGCACCGACACCGACACTGGCACTTGCACTAGCACTAGCATTGGCATTGGCACTCTCATGCTCACTAGTTGGCTCATAGTCATCGTCAACATCAAGTGCAGCAAAGTGGGAAGTGGAAGCATCTTAGTCAATATTATTTGGCTCGATATGTCACTTTCTTGTGTCCCCTTCCTTGTAGCCACTTTGTTTGTGTGTAAGGACTGAAAAGTTTGAATGCACATATACAAAGTCCTTTTCCTTTTTTGAGTGTAGTCAATCGTGCTTTATTGAGTTGATGGAGTTTGTGCTCCAATTCCTCTCAAATGTAGATGAACTAGCAACCTATTAAGACAAAATTAGACAGGTACGAGTTACAAAAGTTAAAACTTTAAATTATAAAATCAAGATATAAATAAAAATTAAAAGATAAAAGAATTTTCTTATAAAACTTGCGATAAAATTTTGATCACTAGAGGTTGTAGGTGTGTGAATGGTTGGCCATGGAAGTATCGCCAACTATGAGCATCGACCTTATACTTGTCTGGAAGAACATCAAGACTAAAGTTGCTTGAGCATGCAAACTCCATTAACTCAACCCTCATTACATCCCACATGTCACAATCAATGAAGAGTTTGCAAAATGCTGCCTTGTAACCTTGACTGACTTCAAAACTTCTATATGGGGCAACTCTTGTTGTCATAGAGAGGAGCTTGGCACTATAATATCTAGGATTTAATGCAAAGGCAAGAAGATGTATCAGATTGGTCTTTTTGTTCCATCTCTCTTCAATGACTTTGTGTAGTTGTTTGAAGGAATTTTCTTTAGGACCTTGCTCTTTTGCATTTATGATGACTCTCATCTTCTAAATCATTGAGTTGATGCTATTATATACCTCATCAAAACAAGACCTATCCATGTTAGTATAATAGATCATGCTTAGTATGGTCTTAGTGAAATTGAGGAGATACTCAACACGATCCCACCAAATGTCATCTAGGATCATTTGCCTAACCTTTGCTGCCCTTGTAGTGCTAGATGCCTCCATATGGACCAATTTGGGTGGATGACCATGTTAGAAAGTGCCTCATGAACCTTCACAAGTTGTCTCAACACAATTGCGTTGGAGAAAAATGGGTCTTAGTAACCTGTTTGAAAATCAAAATTAAAAAAAAAATTACAAAGACTAAAATTAAAATTAAATTACAAAGTTTACTAAAGAAACATATTTATTATTTAACTTACTTTCAACAACTCCAATTTCGAGAATGTTCTAAATATGCCTTATGACATATGGTGGTTGGTGACAAACATTTGGATCTCTTCGGCCTCAACATACACTTGTTTGATCCAATCAATTTTTGTGCTAATTTTTTGTAGAATAAAGTTGGAGTGGACAACACAAGGTGTCCAAAAAATGTGTGAATAACGCTTCTCAACCAATAAGTTAATAACCCATTTGCTCTGCAATTTTTGGCATTGTTTGTTATAACTTACACAACATTTCAAGGACCCACTTCCTCAATGGCTTGACAAAGAATAAATGCACCATCCTTCACCTCCCCGTCACAATCCACAACTCTTGAAAACATTGTCCCTTTAGGGGACATCGTAATAACATTGATCAATGGCTGATTTTTTGCATCTTTCCATCCATTAGAAACAATGGACACCCCTGTTTAGACCCACAAATCCTTTATGGGCTTCAAGGAATCCTCTACAAATTTTACCTCTTTTTCCAATAAGGTGCTTTGAACCTTTTCAAAACTTGGGCCCTTGTACCCTTTTGGCGTTTCATTAATTGCTTTCACCATTTACTGCCAATATGGTGAGTGAACAACATTGAATGACAATCCATTCCCATAGACACATCTTGCTACGTGTTGATCTGCAATTTCTCGAGACTCGTTATGAAATGCCATTTCCAATGGTCCCTTTGATCTCTTATGTCTAGAGGCCACAAGTTGTTCTTCAGGTGTGGGAAAAATTAGTGGCTCTTTGTAGGTTGAAAATGAGAAAGTGGAGGTGGCTTCATTCCTCAAGATCCTTTCTTTAATAGAGGATGATGTGATTTACGACTTGCTGCTTGATTTGCTTTTTCTTGCTCTTCAATAAATGTCAAGACTTGTGCTTCTAGAATGCCATTACCATCTCTACCTAGACAAAATTTGATGTCTTGTGTAGGGATCTTGCATAAATGGCCTTTCACTCGACTATATGAGCTCTAATATCTAACTTTACATTCATTACAAATCCAAACATAACCCCCACCACTTGGAAGCTATTGTACCATTTCAACATATTTCCAAAGGGGAGAGTTTAGGTCTGTTTTGAAGCGAGGTTCATGAAGCTAAAACTGATTGCCATTGTAATACCTAAGACAACAAGTTCAATAAACAACACACTCAAAGAATTGAAACAAATGAAAACAAAAATATATAAGTTCAACTTAATAGTTAAATCATTTAAAAAAATTAAGCGTGTGTTATACATACCTAGAAGAATGAAAACATACCACAAACTTCAAAACAAAACAAGAGAAATCATTTGTATAAAAGAATGTAGAAAAAAGACTAAAAACCTGCCTCTTTTGAAGAAATCTTCCTCTATGATCTCCTTGACAACAAAGAAACTCTTGCAAATGCATAGGAATTGCACAACAACCAACTTGGAATGTTCAATGATCAATCTTCAACTCTATTTGTGCAATGGCAAGGGAAAAAATAAGTTCCTCAGTGGAGGATAATATTTTTGTTTTTCATTCACAATATGAAAAATGAGTTTGCTTTTGCCTTTTGGATGTTTTTCTATACCACGTTTTAAAGTTTGGGGGGTGAATTGCACATTTGAGGGAGAAAAAAAGAAAAAAAGAAAGAAAAAAAAAGGGAAAAAGTGTGAATTGGCACAGGTATCTGCCAAATTCGCCTTGGATTCGCTCGGGATGGACCCACAAGGAAAGAATAGGACCCTGCCCAAATCCATAGGGAACCAAATCTAGACCTCGAACTTGGGTTGGACTGGACCGGGACCCGGGCTCTGGGCTCTACAGGGACTGGACTGGTAACTTAGGTTTTAGTCTATGGTTAGTTTTGGGTTTAGTTAGGTTTTAGGGAGCTTCCCCTTACAAATTCAAGAATGGTTCTATTGAATGTACTCATCCATTTTGTGTTGTTTCACAAGAGACAAATTAACACTAACATAAAGATACTCTAGCATAGATACCATCTTCACCCTCCATAACATTATCAATTTATCATCCATCTTAATGAAAGATCCTAGAGAGTTATGAAGTTTTCTAATCATGGGTAGGATTGAGGAATCCCAATATTTGATAGAAAGATTGAACAGGTGTAACCACATGGGGGTTTTCAAAATTATGTGCTTTTTTAGATCAGTTTGCTTCCCATTCTTGTAGGTAAAAGCAAATTTTGTGCCTCATCCATGGACCTCCTGTGAGTATTGCTTTTTTCTTTTCATCACTCCGGCATTTGATCACGAAGGATCCTTTAGTGAGTGGCCTTAAACAAACATTGTTTCCCCAATTACATTAGATCCAATTTCAAATGCGTTCTTTAAGGGCCAACGATTCACTACTTAGCAAAGAATGCTCTTTCTTTCAATCATAGGGTGGAAAGACCTAGAACTGCTTAATTGAATTCAATGGTAGGGCGTAGAGATTGAATCTCTGCTTTAGCAGCTTTAGTATTGCCCAATAGGATTGCATTTGTGTTAGAAGCCTTCATTGAGGGAATTGATCTGGAGTCCATGTCATTTTCTGCAGATTTTTTAACCCATTGCCTGTTCGGCATGAAATTTTTGAAGGATTTTGATTTAAAACCCTCCTTCTGAAAACTGTTTCCCAATGTGTTTCTTAAAGGAGGGTTTTGGTATGATGGAAGTCCTCCTTTGGATCTTTAGTAGAGTCTTATCATCTTACCCCCATGCTTATGCTCCCACAAATCTTTTTCCGTCCATCCTGTTTTGCGAGAGTCTCTTTGCTGACCTTTGTGCACTTCTTCCACAATGAATAGCTTCACCTCTCAACCTATTTCTGCTTTACGCTCACAGGTTTTCCCCCCGCCTGTTATTTTTTTTGCCCCATTTTTGCAGAAAAATTGCTCCTCTGTGCATAACTATCTTGTTGATCCATAAAATATCTGTCACTTCAATTACTATTAAAGTGGTTTTAGAGTAATTATTAGGTTAACTCCAAAAATCTTGGACCCAAAAATTATATAAGGAGAGAGGGGTGGTCAACCACGTGTTACCCATTTGTACAAACTTCTACCACAATTTGGAAAGGTTGGGCATGCACCTACATTTGGTTTTGACAGGGCGATAATCATCTCATGGTTATGTCCAGGTCATTTTTCTTGCACTTGCTTGCAACTGTCATTTCTGCAGAAAATAGTAATAATAAAATTGTGTCTTCCATTTCCAGCAAAATTCTTCCATCCTTTTTTTCTTTGCACCATTTAGCTAGGAACTGTATGAGGTAGTCCATGTAGAATCTCTCTTTAACATCCTTGGCCAAGGAGAAGAAACTGGTAATTTTCACCTGTCCCTGTTACCCTGTTACCCTTATTGCAGTCCATTGGGGTTAGAAGGTCCTGGGCACCAACAGAATGTAGATCCATGGTGCTTAGAATGAGCGTAAGAAGGTTGAAGTGACCTAATGGTGGTATGCAAGGATGCAACACACCTTGAGGAAAGCATTGCACCTTGACGGAACAAATGATTTGGGTAATTGCAATCTCCCTAAGAAATTCCAGATTTGCTGTGTTGAGTGTACAACTTGTAACTCAGGATTCTACTAGAAAGAGCAGTTGTGAACCTTATGATGATTTTTACTCTTCATTTTTGTTTTATAGAGGAGAATAACTATGAAAGGAAATTTTTTATTTTGGAGATGGTTTCCAACATGAGAGTTTGTGTCCTTTTACAATATGCGTTGCTAAAGTCATGCATTGCCATATTTGAAAGTTCCTTATTTTCTACATTTACTTGATTCATCATCATAGATCATTTGTTCTACTTCTATTGACTGATGGTATCGTTTATATACTTTGGTAGTTATGTGTTTGACAAAATACTATGCCTTGGTGCCTGTACAGGTGACATGTGGAAACAGGACTGTGAAGATAAGGACAAAGGGAGCTGGTAGAGCACGAGATTGGGTTGTAGCAATTAATGATGCAGGGTTACGGCCTCCTGAAGGGTGGTGTCACCCTCATCGCTTTGGATCTTTTGCTCCTCCAAGAGGTCTGACTCCTGATGGCAGTGAAGTTCAGTGGTTTATTGATGGAAAAGTTGCCTTTGAAGCTATTGCTTCAGCTATTGAAGAAGCAAAATCAGAGGTCAGCTTTTATTTTTTCCTTTTAAGTCTTTGCAAAAATAGTTATGCATGTGCTGAATGCATATAATTTGTGTGGCACCGATTCTTCTTGCTTTTAGTGACATGGAAATGTGTTAGTGAATTATTTTGTCTTTTACTGCAGATATTCATATCAGGTTGGTGGATATGTCCAGAGCTATATTTGCGCCGCCCATATGAAGCTCATGCAGCTTCTCGTCTGGATGCTTTGCTGGAAGCTAAAGCAAAGGAAGGAGTACAGGTATTGTCTATTTCATTACATCTTTGTATTGCTTTCTTTTCTGTATAACATGTGTAGGCTGTTTCTGCATTGAAATTGGCAAGGGGAAGTACAAGGGTTTCAAAATGGTGGATTGAAACAGGAAGCAGACAAACAAAACTACAGAATGCTTTGAAGAACACAATGCATAAGTAATTGCATTAAGATGAATGTTAAGTACAGAATTACATAATCATGAAGCATTTGGGGGGAAAAAGTGTGTAATATGGAGGGAAATGAAGTTAAGGGAAAATCAGCTTTAACTGTTATTTTGGGGGTGATTCTGGTCCTTATGCTGTTGAACTCTGAAAGAG
Source organism: Sequoia sempervirens (assembly GCA_007258455.2). Lineage (NCBI taxonomy): Eukaryota > Viridiplantae > Streptophyta > Pinopsida > Cupressales > Cupressaceae > Sequoia > Sequoia sempervirens. The sequence continues at coordinate 254,777,686 of VDFB02047230.1, read as the reverse complement.
CTGGGGCTTGATTGTAGATTGTTTCATACAAATTCATCCAACATGTTTAAATATCACAATGACAATTATCCGTAAGTGAATAAATAAACCATGCCCAATCTTTAGTCACGGTAATGGAACATGTATAAATTTTTCAAATGATTATACCTTCTGTAGCCACCATACAGTGTCTACATTCACATGAAAAACCTCTATTGTATCACATTGTAGTGGTATGGCTGTGTATTAAGATTATTCTTCATTTTTGCAAATAGCAACTGTGTCTCTTAGTTTCTGTCACATCTTCTTACTTCACCTGCATCTGCTGTTCATCTTGTACACCTTTTTTGCAATTTTTATTGTTGTTGAAATCCATATCATTTCATTCCATTGTTCTCTTTTCTATCTTTCAACTATAACAGTTTTTTCTTATCATTACAGTTTCTTTTCCTTTTTACCCTGTTGCCTATCCATTGTTATCTTTTCATCTGCCATTATCCTATTTCATATACTTCTATCTTGTTTAGCATTTATAGATCCATGTCCTCTCTGTTAATTATTCTTACTATCTTACATTCTATACCATCTCATTGTGGATCAGCTTTTTTTGCCCCTTTGTTTAGCCAAACTTCATTCTTTATATCCTATAAAGATTTGGTAGCAATTAACAATTTGAGTAGTTTTTGCCTAAATCAGAGTATTCATCAGGCTTCTTGAACAAAAGTCAATTTATGGCAATGTTATGATCTCCTTTGAGAGATTTGCCAGATCTTGCAACCTATTATAATTATTGGCCTCTTATTTAAATGAATTTGTGGCTACAATAAAAGTCAATATTATTGTGTTTAGTGGTTGAATTGAAAAGGGTCTTACGCTGTCTGAACTGATGGTCAATGCTGAGTGTATCTTTTTACCTATCCTACAAAGTGTCAGTGCTGCATCCTATTACACCACCTGTTTTTGTCAACTTTTCGTTGAATCATTGAGGTTTTTAATTGTCTCCAATTCTTTTGCATTGAACCATGCCTCCTTGTCAACGGAAACAATACTCTGAAATTTGAGCTAATACCTATTACAAACAAAAATGCCAAAGCTGAATAAGCACTGTTTTTAGAAGGCCTTAACTCTCAATAAGGGCAAATTAGTCCAAGATAAAGGCACTGCAGTGCATCTGTGGGTTCCTCAATGCCTGCCAAGTTGATATGTCAATTTTAATAGGTATCATTTTAATGCACGTTTATGCTTGAAGTTGGCAACTTGAGAGGATATTGTTAAACTATAATGTTATAGCTTATGAACATTCCTGATTCGTCCAATAATATATAAGTTGGTCTTCTTATTAAGTATGTCAGTCAACTGTTTACAGGCCACCTTTTAATGTGGTATGGGGTATGTTTGGACTGCTTTCTGTAGATCTCTTAGTATCAGCCAGGCTCAAATGTACCTCCACAACCTTGGCAATGCCTGCTGGAGATATAGATGGCCTTACTGTGATAGGTGGGTGGATTTCGACCTAGGTCACGCTCTTATGAGTGTCTCCATTACTATTACACCATAACCCCCTGGATTATAGTCCAATACAATAATATAGTTTAATTTAGTGGAAATATATCATAATATTAATATTTTTAAATACTTTTTCAAATATATTCTAATTAATCCACATACATTATAATAATTATGCTTTAGCATACACTTATTTTCAAATGCTTTTAAGTTTTACTTTTATAATATGGTCATTTTAAAATATGCATATATTTATTTAGAAATTTGAAATAAGAAAGAATGCATGTTTTTCCTTTTCAGGCTCAATCAATGATTTTTTAGCCTATTTTTGTAATAGTAATTTGTTTTGAAAATTTATCTTTGCCTAATTCAAATTCATATTCATATGATATAACTTGTGTTTTTACATGGTTCAAGTCAAAATTCATTATAATATATTTGCAGCCACAATATGTCAACAACATCAAACTATAGGAGAAACTTAAATAAATGTTATCAGGAGCATTCTTTTTTTCCTTTGGTTTTAAAACACTATTTATGAAAAGTACTTAGGAATCAAATTCTGTAGGTCACCATTAAAAGATACATGCACTGAATTGTTCTGAACACAATGTGAACTGTTCACAGAATTTGGAAAATTAAATGGCACACTTTTACAAATAAACATTTTTACTATGGAATTACAAACATCCTCTTTGATTAAATTGACATAAACAGCCAAGATAAGAAGCTGAGGAATAGAGATGTAAAAATGTCTTATAGTATGGACTGTAGTTCATAAACTGGGACTTAACAGACCAAAAAATTTCTGACATGGCAAAACTTGGCAATTTGATTTTTTTTTTAAATTTTAAAAAGAAACTAGAAATTTTATGTAAAATACAATTACAAAATGTATCAAATGAATCTAAAACATTGGGGAAGTGTTTTCTATTAGAATTAAATACAAGTGGAGTACAAAATCACTCATAATGTGAGTACAACAGCTAGCTGATAACTGCTATGAATTTATGACGATTGTCTTTGAAAATCATCATAAATTACATAACTGGGCAATTTACAAATTGCAAGATTTAACAATTTCCTCTTCACTATTCTAGTGAAAATTTGGGGAGAGGGTTTAGTCCTTGCACTCGGCTGCAATTCCTTGCTCAGCCTAGAAGGCTGCACCTGTGACTCCACCCTGGTACTAGATGGCAATAACTCCTCCTTTGCCTCATGTTGGGCATCATGTACAATCATGTCCTTTGATTCAAATTTTATTGCTTTTGCTGCATCTACATCATCCATAGCTTGCCTCTTGAAATTAAAAATATTGTTCTTTGAGAACATGGGGGTCTCCTTATCCTATGTAATCTAGTCGTTGTAAGAATCACCATCATCCAATTTTACAAGCGCTCTTATGCAGATGTGTCCACATTTCTTGTGCAAAATTGAAGACTGTATTGCACAAAAACTAGGTCATTGAGGCATTGTTGAGTCAAATTTTTGCATTTTTTCATGTGAGTGGACTGAAACAAACTCCAATTATGCTCACATCTAGAAGCACTACAAGATTAAAACAAATCTAGAGGGCTAGATTTTTGAAGATTTGGGGTATTTCCAGCTCAATCTTCCCACTATGAATTTGCAAATAAGATATTCAAAAGTTTGTAAAAAGCTATATTAATAATTATAATTTGTAACTTGTAAGATATAAGTAAAGACTCCAACTTTTGTTGCTTGGTGTTTTGGTGATTCTTTGTTAGACAACTAGAGCCAAAGAAAAAGTGCAGTGTGTAGTGTCTTATTCTTGTAATACCATTGCTTGTACTTTGTATTAGCGTGCTACAAAATAGTTTGCACTTGTTATTGAACATGCTGAATGTGCTCAATGAATTGAACAACTTAATCTACTTCCTTTCGAGCTGCAGAAGTAGCTACTATTGATGGGATAGTAGGATAAGCTACATCAATGGGTGCCAAAGTTTGAAAATTCAATCAAACCTAAAAAGGGCTGTGTGACATAGAGCCGTGCAAAGATTTGTTGCAGTTGTGCTAAATGAAAGGCTGCTTTCATCCTAAATGCGACGTTTCTTCAAAATGTATACTTTGAGAAGATGCACTATCATCCCATTGATCACTTTCATTTGCCCATCAATCTAAGAATGGAACATGGTGGATTTTCCCAACTTTGTGTCTAGCATAGACCAAAGCACTTTCAAGAAATTGCTCAAGAACTTGGTATCTCTATCTAAAATGATAGTTTTTTGGGATTCCAAAGTGGATCTAGACATTCTAAAAAGAGGCGAGTTGTTTCTAGAGCTATGATGGTTTTCTTGTAAGGAATCAAAATTTCTGTTTTTGAAAATCTGTCAAGCACTACGATCATTAGCATAATTGGTTGTAGAGTAGTTTGAGAAGAAATGCATAGAAACAAATTCCCAGTCTCTTTGGAACCAACAAAGGTATGTACAAACCTTGCATCTTTTTGATTGGCTTGTCAATTGCACATGTGGTACAAGACTTGATGTATTTGTTGACATCTGATTTGAGGTGTGGCCAAAATAAGTATTTATTGAACACCGAAGGGTCTTTTACTCTCCAAAATGCCTTGCAATCTTGCTAAAATGAACCTCCCAAATCAATTTACATCTTTCTTTCTTATGTAGAGTACATAAGTTCGCTTGGTGGTTGAGGAGTCCATCTTGCAAGTATAAATCTTGTGCTGGTTTACTGCAAAGCAAATTTTGATAGAATTTTGTAAAATCCTTTTCAAAAAGATACAAGTTTGACCATGTGCTAACTTCATGTCCACAAGCATCAAGAATAGAGAAAGGAGCTTGAATTGAGATACGACTTAGACAATTTGCTATTGGATTTGCTGCACCCTTCTTATAATTGATATTTAAGTGGAACTACAAAAACTATGAAGACTATTTCTATTGCCATTCTTGTGGTAAATTTGTGCTATGTCTACAAGACTTGGAGTGGCTTGTGATTTGTGTGAATCATAGTCTCTTTGCCCAAAATATAATGCATCCAATGCTTACACGCTTGAACAATGGTGTAAATCTCATGATCATAAATTGGGTAGTTTTCGATTGGTGTAATAGATGTCTCATTGTGTTATGCAATTGAATGACCATGTTGAGTGGGAACTACTTTGAGTGCATATTTTGATGCATAAATCTTGATTTCAAATGTTTGCTGAAAATCTAGCAGTGCAAGGACAACAAAATTTGCATTTTGATTCCTTAAATTCTTTCTCTTGTGCTATTGTCTAGATGTATCTTGCTTTGGTGCCACCTCTAGTAATTTGGTGCAATGATCAAGTCACTTGTGATAAATTGAGTACAAACCTCTTGTAGAAGTTTGCCAATCCCAAGAATTTGTGGAGCTCTACAAGATTCCCTGGTGTAGCCAATCTTGGATGACTTGAATCTTGGCTGAATTCACATGCATTCCTGTTGCATCTGCAATTTATTCTAGATATTGATTTTCTTCCTTGCAATTGAACATTTGTCAATGCTTGCATACAACTTGCATTTTCGCAAAGTGTCAAGTACTTGCTCAATATGGTGTAGGAGTTCATCCCAAGTCTTGTTGATGATAGGATGTCATCAAGTTAGACAACAACAAAGAAAGTGTTGGATGGCCTAAGGATGTGTTTCATCATCTACATGAATGTGGCTAGAACAATGGTTAGGCCAAAGAGCATGATTAACCACTTGAACAAATGTTCTCTAGTGTCTCTTCTAGATGTTTGTGGGTTCAACAAGAATTTGATGATATCTAGACTTAAGATCAATCTTAGTGAAGAACTTTGCATTACAGAGTTGGTATAGCAAGTCCTCAATCCTTGGAAGAGAGTAGTGGTTCTTCACAGTGATCTTGTTGAGAGCCCTGTAGTTTGTAGTCAATGCACAACCTCTAAGTGCCATCTTTCTTCTATGCTAGCACAATTAGGCTGCAGCAAGGTCATGAGCTTGGTATGATATGTTCCTTTCCCCACAAGTTCATGGATTTGTCACTTGATCTCCCCATTCTCTAGGGATTTGCAGTCCAAAGAAGCATTAGGCAAAGGTAGTCCAAGAATCAAATCAATAGTATATGCCTTACCACACAGTGTGTATGCACTCCTTCCAATGGTTGAAAGATATCCTTAAACTTTGCTAATGTTTGGTTCAATTCTATGTTTTTTGCCGGTGCTGCTGCAGGAGTTGCAATATGTTTAGTTATTGCAAGAACGTTCTTGTGTTCAAATCTCACCATCAAAAACACAAATTTCTTGCTAGAACTGTTGAGTTTTTAAATTAGTTCTACACAGGTTCAGTGTGAACTTGCAAGTAGTTCAAGTTATTTCTCTTTTGTAATTCACTTAAGTGATAAAGTGGAAATCTCTTAATTTAGTTAATTAAGTCTAATAAAGTGCGGATAAGCACTAATGATTTAGATGTATCTTCCAAGTCATCTCCTGTGTGAGATAAGGTTGCTTGCTTTTTGTGAAATAAAAATGCTATTTTTGGAGGATTAGATTGTTACTTGAATAGTATAAAGATAGATGCAAGATGGAAGTTTAATAGCTCAGTATAGTGTAATAATTCTATGCAGTTGTTAGTTTGACAGTTTTGGAGATTGCCTTGTAAGCTTTCAAAGGAATGCAAAGCTGATTTGAAGGTGTAAATTATCTGTCTATTGTTCTTTGTTTCTTGTAATGTCCCCAATTTTTATATGTCAGTATAAAATTAAATAATTAATTTAAGTTGTCGAAAAGGGTAAATTGAAAAAGACAACTTAAATTAATGGTGCGAAAAGTAACTTAAATTATAAAAGAATTAAAGTGAATTAACTAAGTTACTTTTTAAGTGGATTCTCAAAAGAATTAAACTAAAAGTGAAAAGGAAAAAAGGAGAATTCAAGAAGTCTAAGAAGTTACAGAGTTGAGAAGAATAAAAAATTGGAGAGAGCCTTTTGTAGGGGGGTTGGTTTTGTTTTGGAGCACGGGTTCTTTGTTGGTTGATCAACGTTCACCATATCCTTTTGGAGGATGGAAACCCTCTAAGAGAAGATCAACTCCGGTGGTGAGATTATCCACCCTAGTTGGTTATTGGCGAAATCACTTAGATTTCGTATTTGGAGTTCATGTTTGGAGTTTTTTGAAATTTGGGAAATCTTGTCGCAAGCCGAATTTCCGATTTGTGTTAGAGAGTGCATCTTTCCGGGTTTACAAATTGGGGGTAAGGAAAGATTATCATACAGATTTTAGTTTCTAGGTTATGCAACAGTTCCATGTATTGCCGTGCATAGGGGTTATTTAGAAGTGTCTTCAAGCAACGGTTTGGGTTGAACCATCGACAGTTTTGGATAATATTCTTATTACAATATTTCTTGTGAATTGCAATTGTATCTCGCTACTGTGGAGTTTGAGTATTATCTCAAGGGAATTTGATATCGAAGAAGCTGGGAAATTATCCTAACAGTAAGCGCCAACTCTAAATAATTCAATGCAGAGGTATGAAGGTTCTATTATTTTATATTGGCAATTGTTATTATAATGCGAAAAATGCTCTTAAGAATCGAATTCCCAAAAGTTATATTGCTTGTCGCAGGTCTGGTAAAGAGAATAAATGGAAGACAAATATAATAAAGAATTGTAACGGCTACCAAAAAGAAGAACTCCTACAGGATTTCATAAAGTTTATGGGAATAAAGATTGAGAAAATGCATTAATATTATAGAGCTATTGGGGCTATTGTTAATCACAATTGTTTTGGGTAATTCAAAGCCTTTTAAAGTTGTCTGAAAATTCTTTATTGCTGTTACTTTAGCAAACACTTTCTTTAAGAGTAATTTTGGACTTTGTGGCTATCGTATGATTGAAGAGGTGCTGTCGCATAAGATATAAGGCATTCTTTCATATCCATTAGAAACTTTAGCTAAAGAAGAGCTATTGAACACCTTTGGTAGAGTCACAACTTGGTGACATTTGTGATTTTGGGAGAATTTGTATATATAATCTGGGTAGTCAAAGCAAGCGATACATTGGTAAGACATTTGTACACTAAATGAAATCAAGCCATCATATTCAAGGAAGTCGGGTATATTTGATACTCATGGAGTTATCGGGCTTCCTCATATATTTCAGGATTTCTTTCATCCACAAAGGAATCGACCTATAAGGGAGTCACAGTTATATAAATGGCAGAGTATGAGTATCGGGATTGTTAAGGATGAGTTGTGAGTTTTTTAGACTCTCCAAATAACCGTCATTGAAGGAGAAAATAACGCCTGACCAAGTTTCTAATAACCTTCGAAAATATGTGGAAACCTGGGATCACTCTCTATTAAGGGTGCCAATATTATTGAAGGGCAAACAAGTAATATGGTAGCTGCTTGCCACCGATGCTCAAACATATTGCTAGAAAGAGGAGTCAACTGAGTTTTGGAAGCTTGCCGGTGCCATACTTTTGGAGGAGTCGGGAACTAAAAATATATCTCTTGGTAAATCGCAGTTTGATAAGGCAAAGATATTTCCATCACAATTTCCAGGAGTTGACAAAGGGGAAGGTCTACAAAGCGTGGGAATTAGTTTGGAGTCTGCCAAATATATTTGTTCTACATTATCCAACAAGCAGCAAATTGGAAATATTACATAGGTTTGGGGCACAATGTTATTGCATTTTTAATAAGGTTAGAATATTGAATTATTTCTAAATGTCATGAAGGATTTATGGGATAGCATTTTGCGACACATTTGTAGTATTAATTCTGCAATCTAAATTTGAGAATTTCATCTATGAGGTATTCTATTCTAGAAAGCTCACTACATGAATGTATGAAACAAATTAAACCTGCTACTGGAAAGTACTCTGGAAACAAGTTTAATATAGCAAAACATCAAACTATTTGATGAAATGTCTGAGCAAGTGGATATGTAAAATCGAAAAATAATTTGTATGCAAAATAGGGTAGGCCATTGTAGTGGTATCAGAGCACAAAGTATTTTGCCAACCTGTTGGGTAATTCAGAATTGAGTTTCAATTTGAAGCATGGCAATCAGAGATAGAAAATGGTTAGCAAGAATACTTTATGAATCAGGTAGTAAACTTAGTAGCCTGTCTCAACCAAGGAATGATGCTTTGGTCACATTGAAAAGGGTAGAAGAATGTTTGAGCTTGTTGAGCAGTCACTTTCAGATTTGTTACAGATAGCTCTTGTTCCTACAGTGACTTCTTTGGGTCAGCACAAGTGGTTGAAACATTCAGATGATGAGATAAGACTGCTGGTAACTTATTGTTTTGAGTGAGGTCTTAAGAATATTGGCACCTAAAGCTCCTTATGATGATGACACAATGAAAGAGGTAATACAATTGATGGTGGATAGTTTTCAGGATTTGGATGATATTAAATGTTTTCATTTTTCTAGAAAGATTGTCATACTTGAAACATTTGCAAAACTCAGATTGGGAAACATCATGTTAGATTTGGGATTAGATGATTTGATTCACCAAATGTTTCATCATCTCCTTACCACAATAAAAAAATATCATACTGATAAGTTATTGCAGCCATGCAAACAATTACGATTTTGGTTATTAATGAAAGTGATGCTATCTTCCAGCCCATCTTATCTATGTTATTGGCTGTTTTGAGGCAAGGACAAGATGTCTCTCCAATTGCTTATGAGTTGGTCAACAAAGTGTTCAAACAATGTGAGGAGAAGTTGAAACCTTTTTGGATTAATGAGGAACAAGTGGACAAATTAAGGAAATTACAACAGTGGATGAAATAGCTTCTGAACATAGTCCAAAATATGAATTATGCAATGAGCATGTGATTAAAGTAGCTGATATTTGATATTGATCAATTGAGATATTCCACTGACCACAGATGATCGAAGGAGGTCAGCACCCCAGAAATTCAATGTTACTGATGAGATTGTTCATCAAAATTGCAGATGTTCACGACGATGACTACTAAAGAGTGTTTGGAGAGTACTAAAATAGCTCTTCAAGAAGCAAATTTTCAGTTAGCTGCTGCAAATTAGATTAAGAAGCAAGAAAATGAGGTAAGTGTTAGGGAAATCAAGCAAGTAATTGTTGAGTTTTGTTGGTGTTTAAATTAGCACCTCTGGAGTGCTGATTGTAAATGATCAGCTATTACAAATGTTTTACAACACTTCGTTAGTTAAAGAGAAGTCCCTCTTTGCTGATGCAATGCGTAAGAAAAGGTAGAGTAGACTAAGGTTCCTATCTTTTTGTACTCAACAGTAGGACACAAGGGTGCACAAACACAATGCGCCGTAGCTAAGCTTTTCTCTGGTTTCTACAGATCTTAACTACGACTATTCTAGCTTTTAATCTATCCTATCTCCTCAAGGTAAACAGAGCATGAGGGCATAGGAGCGGGAATGGATTGGTTGGATCACTTGAATCCACCGTCTCCTTAGAATATGGCCGAGGCTCAGAACTCTCGGATATACGCTGGTATAAGGTTTTATACAAGTAAACACTCTTTACGGGTAAGTTGGATCTTCGACTTGCCAAGGACGAGGAACCCCTGTCTGAGGTATAGGCTAGGAAACAACTTACTAGAAACAACAAATTACGATGACTTGGCCGACAAACTTGCTAAGGAGGAGGAACCCTTGTCCGAAGTATAGGTTGAAATTCAATCCATTAAACGACATCACACGATAACTGCCAATAACAAATATCCGAGGAGGAACCCCTATCCGAGGAGGGAAATGAAACAACAAGCTATTAGATACAAAATGTAGAAATAACTCAAATATGTAGATCAAAATGCAAGCGCCTTCTAATTTTCTTCTTCAAGCTTTATCAACGAGTTACAAAAGAATTGGGACAGCAAAGGCACGAAATCATGCACAATTACGATCAACCAATCAACTCTCATCCAAGAGTGAACGAATAATCACTTTCAAACTTATAAGAACAATGGTGCAACAATACAAGTAAGTAAAGGTTAAACAAAACAATGTCTAATGTTAATGAGATGCAGCTTCAGGTTCGTCCTTCCAGCCTCGAATCAAGACATAATTTAATTCGGCTACTTATCTTATATATGAGATATTTAATGGCATCAATGTAATTTCTAAAAGGGCCGACCTTCCTTGTAATTTGTATCTTTTATTTGTAATTATATTTTTGTAAAGTGGCCGACCTTGTACATGAAGAGGTGCGACCTCTCTCACATTTGGTATTTATACAAGGTCATTTCCATCCATTCAATCATCAAGCAAGTTCGAATTATTCCTTCATTTTCAAGTGCGAATTCCTTCAAGAGCAGATTGCGAATTTCTCTAAGTGCAGATTCAGTTTACAAGGAAGAGCAGAATATATTCTGTTATTGCATCTAGAGTTGATGCTGGTTATTGGCCTTGTATTGGCCTCATTGTAAAGAGAATTACTGCCATTACTTTATATATAAAAGAGAGATCTTTGTTGCTGGGTTTTTCTCCCTCAAGAGGAGGGTTTTCCCAGGGTATATGCTGTGTTTCTGTGTCTGATTTTTGATTTAATTTTCTGTGCACTTATCTGATCATAAAAACAACATGGTATCAGAGCGGGTTTGAGTAGATCGTGATCAGATTTGTCTGTACAGCGGTACTCTCTTCTCTTCATCCTAATTCTTGGTCTATCTCTACTTCATTCAAGATGGTGAACGGATTGAAGATCGAAGATAGACTTGAGGGAGCGTCAAACTATACTTCATGGAGGTTCAGAATTATGCTCTCTTTGGAAGAAAGTGAATTGGCTGAGTTCGTGGAGAGCAAAGTTTCGGAGCCTGCAGATGAGGAAGTGAAAGTTCAATGGAAAAAGAAAGATATCAAGGCAAAGAAGATGTTGGTTGATTCCGTAAAGGATCACATTGTCCCTATCATCTCTAAGATGAAGACTGCAAGGGAGATGTTCAAGTCTTTGGAAGAAATGTATGAAATCAACAACACCAACCGGGCTCTTGCGCTGAAGCAACAACTTCATCATGTGAAGATGGCAGAAGGAGAATCTATCATCGTTTACTTCATGAAGATTTCCGAATTGAGAGATCAACTCTCTACCATTGGTCATTTTGTTGATGACAAAGATTTGACCATGCTTTCCCTCAATGGTCTTCCCTCATCTTGGGAGTCTTTCATTCAAGGAATTAGCGCGAGATCAAAAATTCCCAAGTTTGATCGTTTGAGGGCGGACTGCATTCAAGAGGAGTCTAGGTTGGCTGCGAGAGGTATTGGTCGAAGCTCTACAAATGAAGACATTCATGTTCTTTCTGCTCAATCCTCGAAGAAGGAAGGAAAGGGAGGAAAGAAAAGATATTTTAAGAGGAATAGAGATAAGGGGTCAGATGGTGCTCCTGCATTCAAGAAGAAGTGGGACCTCTCCAAAGTCCAATGCTTTCGTTGTGACGAGTTTGGTCACTATGCCAAAGATTGCCCAACCAAGCCTAATCAGCATGCTTCATTTGCGGATATGAATAAGTTTTCTCCTCAGAAGGATTCTAGGGAATTTCTATTCTAAGTCATGGGCTTGTGTTCAAGCCGTAAAGGTTGTGTGCTGATCTGTGCTCAAGAGCAGCGCATCTTGCATCCTTTAGAATATTTAAAGAGATAAGTATTCTTTGTTTGTTAAGTTATATCTTTTAATTGGACCTTGTAATTAAAGAGAGATAGTGGTTTCTCTTGAATTGTATTCTCTAGCATAAAGATCCTTTGAAATTATTGTTTCATGCTAATTATGTAGATCTCTGAGTGTGACATTGAGATGGAAAAGAGAATTGCATTTTTCGTTGTGATAGGTTGATCACATCGATATCATTCTCTAATGCATGAACTGTGATTAGAGCCTTGACTCTTGGAGAGAGTTGGTTCTACTTGCTAATTGCATAACGCATTCAAGGAATTTGCAGTTGTTCAAATTTTCTTTTGTTGAGAGGAGTAAAAGTTGGAAGGAAGAGTTACATCAAAATCATATAAAGATAAGTTCTTTATTCCTTCATCTCTTTGATATATTTATTTGATTTACTTATTCATGTTGTATAACCTGAGATAGTAAACTTTGTATGATTCTACCCTTGATATTTCTTTGGATAGTTACAAACTGTAAGTAATCTTTCTCTAAATGCTTGCAGTTCACTGTTCTAGGAGCAAGAAGGTGATGAGAGACTGCTTAGTAATGAAAAGCTTGAGGCACCTTGTGAGGAAGTCATGCCGACCAAAGAAATGATCAAGCAGCCATGGGACTGAGTTGGTGGCCAGAGGGAGTTCACTTCTAGAATTCTTCTTTGCAAACTCTGAAGCAAGGATCAAGAGGGAGTTTTGTAACTCACTGAGAAGAAGTGAAGATTGTTGTATTGAAAGGCTAGGTGCTAAAACCCTTAGAGGATCCCTTCAGTTGCTGAGATCAGAATTGCTCAAGATTGTCTTCTGGATTTTGTCATTGGTAGCTCCGCAAACCTATTCAGAATAGAGTAATCTGGGAAGAGGTCGAGGAGGACTATCCTGAACTCTCTACAGTACCAGAAGTGTGCGTTGGAAAACTTTTATCTAAGTCAAAGTGTTGCAAGCAATCTTGGATGAAGAGGTCGGAAGATTGATGCATGTGCTTGAAGATTCAGGAGTTCCATTGAACCCGGCATGCAACCTCGGCAAAGCATTATCCCGGTGATACTTATTGATATGGATTGAGATATTCTTCGGGCTTCTAATTACATTTCCCGCGTAGCAGAAGTACCATCTCAGAAGATTGGCGTCGCTCTGGTACCAGCACGGTGTTCGTATGCACCGCAGCGCGGGCTTCAAGCCTCGCCAGATTGTTTGGACAATCTGCTGTTTCACGCCATCATCCATTGTGATAATCAGAGTTACGGCAGCTTTCTCATTAACCTGCATGGTTTCCAGTGACGTAACGGCTACGCTGAGATCAAGTACCACTATATCGTGAGATGGCGGCACTTACCAGTACCGCATGTTTAAAGCACATCACCAACAGCCACTGCGAGATTCTACCCAGTCTCCGCGATAAAGCTCTGCATACTGTAGATAAGCTTGGTATGGTGGTGGAGAATCCATCCCTGACCGAGAAAGACTTAGTATCGCGAGCCTTTGCTATCTTTTACCATAGTATGGTTGTGTTTCATTATGGTAGATATCGTGGTTGAGGCTGCATATCCAAATATCACGCTGGAGTATAATTCACCGTAGCATGGTTGTAGCCATTATGGTAGATATCTTGTTGAGGTGATATCCAATATCACGTTGAGGTGATATATATCTTTTACCATAGTATGGTTGTATCCATTATGGTAGATATCGTGTTGAGGCGATATCCAATATCACGTTGAGGTGATATATATCTTTACCATAGTTTGGTTGTAGCCATTATGGTAGATATCGTGTTGAGGCGATATCCAATATCACGTTGAGGTGATATATATCTTTACCATAGTTTGGTTGTAGCCATTATGGTAGATATCGTGTTGAGGCGATATCCAATATCACGTTGAGGTGATATTCCTTCACTCACCATAGTATGGTTGTAGCCATTATGGTAGATGTCGTGTTGAGGCGATATCCAATATCACGTTGAGGTGATATTCCCTTGTTCACCATAGCATGGTTGTAGCCATTATGGTTGATATTGCATTGAGACAATATTTGTCATCACGATGAAGTGATATGTCTTGAGCAGCTGGAAGTTCTCTCCCTAGCTGAGAGGGAGTGTTAATGAGATGCAGCTTCAGGTTCGTCCTTCCAGCCTCGAATCAAGACATAATTTAATTCGGCTACTTATCTTATATATGAGATATTTAATGGCATCAATGTAATTTCTAAAAGGGCCGACCTTCCTTGTAATTTGCATCTTTTATTTGTAATTATATTTTTGTAAAGTGGCCGACCTTGTACATGAAGAGGTGCAACCTCTCTCACATTTGGTATTTATACAAGGTCATTTCCATCCATTCAATCATCAAGCAAGTTCGAATTATTCCTTCATTTTCAAGTGCGAATTCCTTCAAGAGCAGATTGCGAATTTCTCTAAGTGCAGATGATTCAACATAAGGAAGAGTTGCATTATATTCCTCATATTGCATCTAGAGTTGATGCCTGTTATTGGTCTGTATTGGCCTCATTGTAAAGAGAATTGTTGCCTCTATTTATATATATAAGTGAGATCTATTGTTGTTGGGTTTTTCTCCCTCAAGAGGAGGATTTTCCCAGTGCATATGTCAGGTTTCGTTCCGATTTTTGATTTAATTCTTTCTCAAGGCACTTATCTCGATCATAAAACAACAATCTGCTGCCTCTTATTTATAGAACTCAAAGGAGTAGGCAACCCTAAAATCTCGAGTTAACAATGAGTTCTTGCCAGTCAATTAGCAAGATTTATTCCTATGAAAGGGGAACAAATAGTTAACTGGAAAACTACTTTAGTTAACTAAAAGTAAACAAAGAGTCAACTAGAAACTACCTCAGTTGACTGAAAGTAAACTAAAGGTGAACTTTAATACAAAGTATGCCTCCAAAATAGACATCCACGTTAGTGGAGATCTAAGATCCACAAATTATGGAAGTCAATTAGACATCCTCACTTAGTGGGATTTGACAATGCATGATTTGTGAGGTGTGGAGTTAACTTGGAAAGGGGCATCAAGTTAACTCCAATTACATTTAATGTCTTTCTTGAGTTGACTTGGAAAGAGGCATCAAGTCAACTTCAAGTATGATAAATGCCATTTGGAGTGTAGGACATCCTTCTTTGAGGTGTCTAACACCTCATCATCTTGAGTCAACAACTCCTTTGACCATTCATTGACTTTTTCTGCCTCTTGCAAACTACTTTTGATATTTGATCTTCTTTGCAACTGCGTCGTCCAACCTTGTTGACATGGAATGTGGAAGGTAGTGTGGTACTAACCGGTGGCGGCTCTGTGTTTGGAATGACTACCTTTCGTATTTGGCTATGGTGTGAACAGTGATGTCATTAATGCCTTCCAAGGCGTCCAATCTTGACTACAGACTTCTCTTGACGCATGTTCGTGTCAAGTGTTTTCAAAAATTTGTGAAGTAAGACCATTTTAGTCTTAATTTCAACTTGAGAGTACTATATTCTGAAAAACTTGATCATTGACTATAAACACAGATATGTTTAGACAACTTCTGAAAATCCCTAAAAATGGCCACCCGCTGAGAAGTATTTTTTCGGAAAAAATCTGGCACATGGGTTTTGTTCGTGCTTCAATGCTGAACAAACCTAGTTCCTTAGATTTTTGATTTTGAGACTTTTTGGAAAAAACCCCTAAAAATAGGTGCAACAAGTTTGCTGATTCTGGAAAATTTGAAGAGATGGGTTTCACTAGAAAATTATGTTGATCATACCCAGTTGGCCAAATCTGTGATGGCTTGTTGTTTTTTGTGACATGCAAGAAATTTAAGATAGAAGAGAGGAAGTAGACAAGAGGAAGATTGGAAGTTATTGCTGCCTTCTTGGAAAAAATATTCTGTTGGATGCAACCTCTGTGAAGACAAACTTTCCTTGTCACTGATCTTCGAATAATCACGAAGAATGATTGAAAAACCTTCTTCAGATCTTGAAAAACGTCCTTGGAGAGCTTATTGCTATTTAAACCCTCAACTTGCAAAAATAAATGAGCATAATGGAAACCTAGGCTTGATCATATAGATTCAAGCTTGAATCTTTCAAATGTGGATGTCAACTTATGTGTCAAGCCTGATTTGGAGTGATCTGGAGTTCAAAAAGTAGGTCTTCACTGATCGTGGGATGATTTGGCCAAGTTTGCCTCCAAAATATCTTATTTGAAGTCAACAAACTTGCTTTTGACCTTTTTGGGCGCCCCTTTTGAGTTTGAGTCCTTTTTCATCATTTTTCATGTTGAATGACCTCTGTTTGATCCTCAGTCCAGGTTGGTCAGACAATCCTGAGCCGGTGCTGATAGATTCATTGTTGAGCTGGATCCATGCTAAGAAAACATGTCTGCGAGGTATTAAGTTGAAAATCTGAGTTTAAGGCCCCAAAAGGCTTGGCGCCTTTCTCTAGGAAGGGCGCTTTCGGCCTTGCCTTAGCCAATTTTTGATATTTGCTCTTCAACTTCTCCATTCAGACCTTCCGTGCTCTGATTTGATATCCCTATTGACTGATAAGTCGCACAGTCTCGCTTGACAATTCATCACGTGGCCAGCTTGATCTTGGAAAGGATGGTTGGTGTCTCAGCTCCTGAAAGTCAGTTTAAGGTCTCGATGAGCAAGGGTGCCTTTCTTCAATAGGGGCGCTTTTGCTCTTTTTGATCAGTTATTTCTTGTTGAAAACTGCTTTGGTTTGATCTTCACTCCAGGTTGATTGCCTCGTCAGATTCCCATGCTAACAACTTTGTTGTTGAGATTGACCCAAACGGTGAAGGTCATCTTGGAGAACCTTATGCCATCTGACAGCATTTAAGGGCCCAAAAGAAAGGGCACCTTTCTCTGGAAAGGGTTCCTTTTTCCCATGCCTTAGCACGTTTTACTGTGTTTTACATTCAGTCTCTTTTTGGGATGTTTTCCACTTGATTGCTTCCACCGGTTGCCTAGCAGGTCCAATGAAAGTGCTTTTGATTTGATCGAGAGGCTGGCTAATAGCTGAACAAGTTCATTATACACCGTGACTGCTGACGGGGTCATCAGGTACCTCAAAAAATGGGCGCCCCTGGCCAGCAGGGGCACTTTTAGCTTGTATCTTATTGATTTATCCTTCAATTGGCATGTTCAATTGATCCATTACTGCAATCGTTTGACTCGTCTCACATGCTTGCTGACAGATTCGTTGTCGAGCTGAAACGGGATCGAAGAGGTCTCTCGAAGGCGACATTTCTCAACGGGTTACATCTTGACCACCTCATTCAAGGGCGCTTTGCTTGACAAGGGGGATTTTTCTCATGTTGAACAGTCATCTTTGATGTCTTTGTCAACTGCCTCTTCTCACTGTGTTGATATTTGCCGACGATCACTTCATCAAATGATCTTGCTAATTGTTACATTGTCGAGCCAGCAGGAGAATGCAGAGGATGACTGCCTTGGATGAATTAAGTGACTGCATTTGGCCCCTGAGAATCAAGGGCGCCCCTCTCTAAAAAGGGCTCTTTTTGCATCATGGACTGATTTCTCCTTCGTAACATTTCCAGAGTTAGTCAAATTTCGACCTTTTTTAGTTTTAGAAATCCCCTTCGTCAAAGATCACCATTTTGTCCTTTTCCGCCATGGTTGCGTCGTTGAAGCTTTTGAAGCTTAAGCTTTCAACCCCTGGTATTGGCCAATTTGCCATTAGTGGCTGCGGATCTCCTAACTTTGTTCTTGAAAAATAGAAATAGACCCACCAGAGAAAAACATGTCTTTTGATGATTCTGACTTGATCAATGTGATTGTGAAGTCGATTAATCCTATCAAAATCATTTTCAATCATTTCTGGGAAGGTCCTATTTTAGGGGGTTTCACTAAAATAGGGGCGTAAAACCCTAATTTTCAAATTTTCAAAATTTTGCACAAGTGTTCCTTGACAGAAACCCACAAAGACCTCATGTTTTGTTTGACCTAAAACAGACTTTTGACGGCATTTTTATCTGGTTTAGCTCAATTTAAGCAGAATGCCAAAAATTTATTCTGGGTACAACAAGTTTGATGAGTATTCTATTGATGCTGATTTAAAGCAAACTTCTAAGTTGGAAAGTACAGAGTTGGAACGACAAGATGATCAATTGGATCAAGTAAATAGAAACTCATTTCAATTTACCAACAATCCTTTTTTTGAGTGGGATGCAAAGAACACTTTTGATAATCCACTCTTTGCAATGGTGAATGAAATTCTTGCTAATGTTAGTGATATGGTTGATGATGGATACAAGATATGGGATCCAGGTAAAACTCAAGATTGGGTTAGTAAACTTTTAAGACCTATTTTATGGATGGGCTTTAGGCAAAATTGCAGATTTGAAGCTGCTGTCCACTTCCCAATCAACCGTCACAAGATGTTTATTACTTGCATACAGATGGTTTGGTCTTTATTTTCAGTCGATGAATTGATTATTTATCAATGGAGGTTTAATATTGATGATAACTTTGACATTGGGGAGGTCTCTTCAATCAATCGATGGCTCACAATACCTATGCATCAAGAATTGTTCTTCATTGTAGTTGCTGCTCCAATATCATAATTCTGATTTTTTACAGATTTGGCTAATGAGTTGACCAATTTCAGTAATTGCAGATTATGTGGCAGTGAAGTGTGGAAGAATTTTGAGATATGATTGAGATATTCTGTATTTCCATGTTTCCATGTTAAGTAATGGTTGTGGCAATCCTTTGAGTTTGCTGGTCCATATATCTCTTGATGTTATATTGTTGATTGTAGCCATTTGGCTAGTTTGGTGTGTGCAAGTAAGCTATTTTGGCATTTGGAAATTGAATGCTTTTGAGATGCTATTAGTTGGTCTCAAAATTGTTTATGTCGTCTTTTATCCAACCAACAGCTTATTGGGAAATTATTCTCATTATTTATGGTACTTCATGAGGATTGTAGAGAACCATTCTTTCCTATTGATCAGAGTGTTTGTCCTATTGCCCATGATCGTGATAGGTAGTAGAATTGTAGATTTGAACCTCGTTGAGGTACGTTGGTAGGTGAATTCTTATGGTGCAAATTTCATATTTCAGAGTTATTTCAGTTTGGGATTAGAGGTTGATTGTTTTGTGGAGTCATAGGAGAGACGAGTTCAAACTTGGTATGATAAGTTGATGGTTTTTATCATAGTGTCGCAGCAGCAGCTTGGTGGGTTTTTTCGAAGATTGGTTTGGGATCCTATAATCACAGTTGGTTTCAGATTGTCAAGTTACATGTTTCTCAAAGCTTGCATTGAATTGTCCAATGGAGTATGGTTGTGGGTGAGCTGTTGGTGGCAAGTTCAATGTTTGAATGGCTTTTGGGGAAATTTGGTTCTTTTGACTTCCATTGCCAACTATGAAATGGACTTGTTATCCATTGATCCACATTTGATAGTGAAACAATCTTTTGCTTCCACAATGTTTGCAAGGGAAGTAGAGATTTTTGCGTTACCTACCATGGCACTAGGCTCATCTCTATGACTGCTTACCTTTGTCCTATGTTGCAATAGTGTTGGAACAAGCGTTGGAATTTTGAACTATTCACCACTTGCTAGTCTTGGATTGGTTATGGTTCAGATCATTTTGTAGTTGCTGCTTCTTTTGTGGATGGTGTTGAGGAAATAGGTTCTAGTAGGAATCTAATGATATGGTAATAAAAGACATAAGTGGAATTTTTTATTCGAATGAAGATTAAATTCCATCTATTGAGGAATGGAAAATCACAAGTATCATTGATTTGTTGGTACCTACATATTAAAGTAATATGAATATAAATATTTTTTTTATAAACTCAAGAAGCTGATTTACTTTATTTTGAAGTTGATTTTGCTATATCTCAAGTGGATGATCTTAATTATGAAGATTCATCTTGTATTCCTCTTGAGGTCATTATTTCTCTTTTGTGTTTTATTGTTGTGTATCATGACAATACAAAGGGTTATGATAGAGGATGGGGAGGTACCATGACATAAATAGATGTTTCACAAAATAGAGGGAAGAGGTAGGAGACCACAAATAATACACAATTTATTTTTATTTAGTGATGAAGGGGATTTTGGAGGAAATGAATATTTATTCAATTAGTGATGAGGGGGATTTTAGAGGAAATAAATATTGTGTATTTACTCAACTAGTAATCATAGACAAAGTTATTCATGCAATTGATGACCATTTTATATTTATTCAACTAGTGGCCAAGAAGGATGTTATTCCATATAACATCCTTCTTGGTCACCCATGGATACATGCCTTAATAAATATTATTAAGTAGAGTATATTGGGAATTGCCAAATACCAATCTAGTCTACTTAATTATGATTTTTAGCAAAAGGGTTCATAAACATAAAATCAAGAGGGTCATGATAGATAGTGGAGTAGGATTAAATATTTGTACCCTTCAATTGGTAAAAAAATTGGGATAGTCTGATGGTGTCATTGACTCAAAAAAACGTATCAGTGTCAAGACATATGATGATGTTGAGCATGAGTACAAAAGAACAACAAAATTCCCAATTCAAGTTGGTCCCGCTATAGTAGACACTATTTGTCAAGTCTTGGACCTTGATATTCCATATAGCATCCTTCTTGGCCACCCATGGATACATGCCTCAATAAATATTCTTAAGTAGACTTTATTACTAGTTATCATACGTTTGTTGTTATTTCTTATGTATTTCTCTGATGGTTGCATGTGACTTTGTAACCCATATAACACACCATTCTTGAAGAAAAATTCCTTGGTTTGGAATTTTTCGTTGAGGCTTAGATTGCAACTTGTTATGAGACTGACAAACTTTTGTCGTGCTCTTGAATTTCGCCTTGGCTTTGAATTTGCAAGCAAATTTGTAGGCCTCTCTAGTGGAAGAGATCTATAGGAAATCCATATAAGATAGAATATGGGGTCTCAAGACTGATTAGCACTTGAAAACAAGGTTTTGTTCTACATCTTGGATACCTAGTTTAGACATCAAAGTGTATATATTCTTGCACTGTTTGATCTTGGCCTTGGTGCAATTGAGAAAACTTGATGTACAAGTCATCATAGTTTCCTACATGGTAGAAGGTTTATTTTGAGGGCCGCAATAGAATCATTCCATGTGTCTATAGATACGTCTATATCATCTTCATGTGTTGTACAATAGTTATTCCACTATTTCTTCATTGAGAGAGACTTTTAGAAGAGCAAATTCATTTTTTTCTTTATCATAAGATTGGTTTGCTGCATAGTATGCACATATTTGGTTAGGCCAGTTATCTAGGGCATCCACATCTATCTTTCATAGAAATATGGTGATGCCTAGATTGACTTTCTATCTTATATGGCACATGATCATCAAATGGTTGACAAGGATTGGTAGGGTTTTGAAGTTGTCTAAAAATTTGCAATAACTGATCAACCATGCCTGCTCTTTCATGTGCATGTTGCTCCTCAATTCTTCTTGTTGTCTTTGCAAGGCATCCTCTATTGTCTTTTGGAACATCTCTGGTGGCGACATGGTTCACGTTTTGTCTCCCATTTGAGGATGTGAAGGAAGATATGAAGTGTCATGTGTATTGAGCCTTTACTTGTATTCAAACCTTGTGTGAGTGGGTATACAAATAAAGACAATTATTTAGTTATCACCCCAATATCACTCAAAAATGGGATGAAGTGAGTGCTTTGATTCAGGTTATTCAAGGCCTAGGAGTAGAGCTTGGTCAATCAAAGAGATTCAATCAAGTTATGGCTGTGGAAAATTTGAGTTATGATAGGAATTAAGCATATGTGAAGAAAATTATTGAGCAACAAAAACAAAGAACAAACAATTAGGACTATAAAAAGGTTATTTTATGCTTAGTTTTGTACAAGATTTGTGAGAACAAATGTGTTGCCCTTCTCCTTACTTTTCATTCAACTATCTAGCATCCAACTTTACAAAGAATGGCTATGTACATATTTATACAAGAGCAAGAGAGATATGGAGCACCAAATGGGACATGACAGTTTATATTCTTGTTACAATTGTCACAATCATAGTTCAAAAAATTGTACTGGACAACCCAAAATTTTGATTTGGACTCGGGACTTGAAAAAATAAAAAACATAATTATACAAAAAAAATTAGACACTAATTTATTTAGAGAACACAAAACTCTATTTTGATCATCAGTCTTTTATAATTCAAATATTACACATGTCATATGACCCTCAAACCAATAAATGACATAGTTCCATGGAGTCTCAGCATTGTGCAACCAAGGGCTTGGATTTGGGGGCTGCTGTAATGTCCCCTCTCTAGCCAGTGGTTTAGGAGTTAGGGTTAGCCTATTACTGCGGTCCCCGTAGGCTAACGAGATGTTCAAGAGGCTCCTATGGAGAGGATTTAGGGTCTTCAGTAGGCTTGCGGTTTCATCCTTGCACATTTAGCTTAGTTTCAGTTGGTTGGTAGGCCTTTTGAAGGCAATTCAGGATTCATCATTCATACTTGCTATTTATAGCAGGTTATACCAGGTTCAGTGGTTTCACGCCTACAGAGAGGATTTGTGTCGGAGGCACTCTCAGGGGATTATTGTCAGTTTTGGTCATGAGTGGGCACTTTAATTAAATTACTAAAGTCAAATTACTTTAATAATGTTATATTATTAAAGTGACTTTGTATTTAATGTTATAAAGTAACTTTTAATAAAGTACTTTATAATTTGGCGTTATAAGGGGATAAAGTAATTTTAATTTAAAAGATATATTTTTAAGTTACTTTATGATTTTAATTAAAAGGCACATCTTTCGAAAAGCAAATATTAATTTTAATGTGCAAAAGGCCAAAAGTGGCGTTGGGTTTTGTGAAGGCATTATTTGATATTTTATTTAAAAGTGAAATGCCAAGTTGGGGTGTGAGGTTTTGGAGAAGGATAAAAGTAAAGAGGAAGATCATTTTCAATATCCAAGTTTATTATTTGCAAAACATGAGAGCTGAGCAACAAGGGTTTGCAAGCATGGAGTTGGATGAAAACCCTCAAATAGGAGAGGATCTACAAGTGTGAAAGATCGCCCAAGGATTCTTAATTGAATGGTCTCAATCAGAGATCATTATCAGAGATTTTTACAGGGATTTAAAAGAAGAATAAATCAGGTTAATTGAATTGTTGTTGCAGATCAGAAATAAAGGTTTGAATTAAATAAAGTGGATAGCACCTCTTCCAGATTTGCACGTGGTAATTGAGTTTCATTATCTCCTTCACCCAGCATGTGTGAGATCACCTTGCAGGCCGTACCAGGGACAAATCTGCTCATTCAAACAGGCCGTACAATCTGTCATTGAAATTGGACTCTTCAAACATCAAGAAATCAGCTTGCCAGTGGCACTAGGGACATGCCGTACAGTCTTGGGATCTGTGCATGGGAAGGAAAGAGCAGATCATTTTGTATTGACAGCAGATTTCATTCAGTTTTTGGGCATCCAGAATCTGTCCTTCAAGTTGAAGCAATTACCAGGTGTTATATAAACCAATTTGAAGAGGGGTGGTTAGGGTTTGTGAGCTCAGATTTTCTGTTCTTCAAATCAGATCTGTGCCCAGCAAATGGGTATGTTATTATTTTTTTAGGAATCAATAAAGAACAACTGGGTTACCTTCATTTACACAAATTCCTTTGTGTTTTCACTTTCCTTCAATTATTTCTATTTACAGCATCATTATTGTCAAAAAACACAAAAAATCAGAAAAGAAAAAAAAACAAAAGATCAGGTTTGAAACCCTAGGGGGTTATCACAGCTGCACGGACCTTCATGGTGAATGCTATTTTTCATTAATTTTATCACTATATTTTCAACTTTTCTCACAGCATTTTTTGTCACGTGGAT
>VDFB02047230.1:254685015-254747284 GCA_007258455.2 Sequoia sempervirens | reverse complement strand
TCTATTTAACACCTCTCTTTCATGTTATTTTCATTATTTTTGCAGGTAGCATTCAGAGGAGAAAGTTGGAGCAGCAAGTTTAAAGAATTTTTATGATCCAAGAATTCATATTTGCTGGTTTTTTATCAGATTTTTCAGATCAGCAAGCATAAACCCTTGCTTTTTCAAGCTTTTTATTCAGAAGATCAAGTTTTTCAAAGAGAAGGCCAAGGTTTTTAGTTTTCAATCATTTGGGTCTTTTTCTTTCATTCTTCTGAAGAAATTTTCAAGAACTTCATCAAGTTGCAGCAGCTGCTTTTATTTTGCATGTTGGTGATATCCTCAGTGCATTCAGTTTTCAACCATCTGGGTCCTCTCAAATCAGTCTTCTAAAGAAAACCCATATCGCAGCTTTGTCAAGAAAGTTTCAAATTCTAGGGTTGGCTGCTTTTTTGATCAGCCATCAGGGTTTTGCAAATCTAATCAACTGGGTCCATTTCTAATCATATTCTGAACAAAACCCAGGTGCCAGCTTTTTTTGGGAAAAATTGAAGAAATTAGGGTTTGCTGCTTTTTTAGTCAAAATTCAAAATTTTCAAAAACGGACGATCTGGGTTGTCTTGCAACGAAATTCTGAGCAAAACCCATATCTCACAAAATTTTCAAAAAATTTGCCCGTTGGAGTGAAGAAAAATTAGCATTCTAAAAATGGAAGTTGTTCAAGACTTGTCTGCACCTAGGCGAGTTTACAGTCATTCTTCAAGTTTTCCGAAATGGAGTACACTCCCAATGTTTTCAAGACTGAATCAGCTCTTTATCATGATTACATCAAAACCGCTGAGACAGACTTGCATCACATCAAACCGGTGTTTGATTTACACGCTTTGGAGAGCGCAGGCAACACCTCAATCAGGAACTTGGGACATTCTGGACTCCTCGCAGCAACGTCTATTCCTATAGCAGTTCAAAGTCTTGAGTTCGTAATCGCTTGCATCAAGCATTACAACCCGGCTACTAGGGAGATCCAATCAACTGATGGTAGATTAATTTGCAGTCTAAAGCCTGATATGATCGAGAAGTGTTTTTCCATGGCCTGAAAGCGTAACTCTCTCAAAGGGCGAATGTGAAAGAATATGGGAGATGCATAAAGACAAATATAGTAAGAAGATTGCACAGAGATGGATGAAAGAAAAACATAAGACTCTGCCAAGTCACATTTCGATGATGTCAGCAAAGTTTGAGAAAGCAGCCAGTGAGGTCGAAGATTTCCTTAGGTCTGTTGCAGATGCTGGAGATATTCTAGAAAAGCGGTGTTTTGCTATTGAGGGCATAGATGCACCAAACCGGGACATAGTTTCTAATTTTCTAGTGGATGTGATCGAGCTTTAAAGCAACTTTCTTCTAGAAGCTTTCTTTCCTGCTTTCTTTCTATTCTTGGAATGATTCTTATCCATTCTTTGAGAAGAGAAAGAAGATAAGATGTAATAGTTGGCGTTTCCTGCTTTTTCTGCTTTCTAGGGTTTTACATGTTATCTTCTTTCTAGATTTAGTAATAAAGCTTGCTTGCTGAGCAAGCCCTAGATTATGAAAGCAAGGAGATTTTAGGGTTCCCTACTTCTTTGCTTGTCTATAAATAAGAGCCTTTGCTCATTAGTTTCTTTAACGATTATTGTGATAGCAAATTGCATGCCTGTATTGCAGCGAGTTGTTATTCAGTTTCAATTCACTTTGTTTGAACCATGCTAGTGATAACAAAACGCTGAGCCTATTGTGCCTTCTATTTGTTATTCGAGTGTTGTTCAATTGTGTTGTGATAAGCAAATTGTTGAGCCTTTTTAGCCAACAAGGAGTTAGTGTAATTGCTGTTTCTATTGTGTGAAGAGCAAGATTGCAAGCCTCTTTAGCTACAATTTCTTGTTCCAGGCATGTTAGAAGTGAGTTTGTTCTAGAGATTTGAGTAATAAAATCACGGGCCTCCTTTGCCTTGATATAAAATCTCAGGTTTCCGTTATTTGTGTTCTACTTTTATGATCTTGATTTCAACTTGCATTGAAGTGTGTAGGTGTTTGTTGAGAGATATTTCATTGAAGTATTTTGTCAGAAAGTCTACCTTGTCCATTTCTAGTTTCTCTTGCTCTGCTATTACCTGAGAAGCCAGAAACGTCTTTAGTTTAAGTTAGTCGTAGTTGAAGTTCTTAAAATCAGAAAATCTCAGCTGCGGCATTTGTGTTTAATAAACCTTGTGCTCTAAGCTAATAAAAAAGATAGGCAACTTAGTTTTAGTTTACTTTCTTTCAAACACCATCAGCAAGAGGGAGCTTCCCCTCCTAATTTGAAGAGCAGTTTATCTATGCATAGCTATCCGTTTCAAATACACATTCCAGAGGTATGAATTTAAACGCCAACAAGTGGCTTATTATACGTAAGAGAAAATTCAATCAGGGCTTTGCTACTGATTGTTTCTTGGGCTGTATGTAACCACTACATTTTTTCCTTTTCTTTTTGTGATGTAACTACTAAATTTACTATGCTAACAATTTTTTTTTCCACTTTTGTATCATCGTCTTTATCAGCACCAGCATTTTTATTTTTCTTGTTAATATAGTTGGAATATTAGATTAATGTATATCAATAAGAATCTAAAGCATGGCCTGTTTAATACAAGATGGATTCTGAGAATTTCAGACAAGCACACTCTGTGTATAATGTTCATCTCAAGCTTGTTTACCATTATATCATAGCAAAGTCATTTGTCAAAAGCCATAGTTGGGTCAGCAATGTGCCATAAATCTTGGAAAGACTTGATTAAATGTTTTTCAACTCTGCAGTAATAATTCAATAATGCAAGGCATATGAAAAATATTTTTTTAGATGTCAAAGGGGTTGTGGTCAAATGTTAGGGCCACTTGGTTCTCATGTTGGGACCAAGGTTCAAATTTCCCTAAGGATAGCTTAGCGCAGGTGGGCATGTGACAGTGTAATCCCCACATTGGTGGTAGTGTGCAGTAGGCTTGCAGGTGATGTAGGAGTACTGGAGGAGTACAAGGAGGAAGGAGCAGTTGAACTGCAGAAGGAGATAGAAGATGAAAGTGTTCAAGCTAGAGGAGCAAAGCTGGATGTTTTTTGTCAAATGGAGATGATGGAGAGAAGAAGGCGGAGTAAATGCCTTGAAAAAGGAGATCGGAGGTGAGAAGTAGGAGTGTTCAAGTTGGAGGATCGCAGGTAGTAGAAATGTAAATCCAGTAGTATCCATTGGGAAAGCTTGAGATACAGAGGTATCCCCACAAGATGTAAGGGTTGGGCTGCCCACTACCAACTCTTAATAATTAGTGGGTGATTATATTGAGGCTCCCACATGAGAATAGAGCATAACATAAACAGGACAAAACATATAAATGTTAAAATGACCTTAGCAGTCATAACTGATAGCACTGAGGAACACAATAAACACAAGTGGAGATACAAACTCCAGCTACCGGAAAACATAAACACTTAAACTAAGAAGCTTAAAACAAACAGACATTGCTCTCAGCAGTACCACCATCTCGACTGTAGACAACTGCAACTAAAAAACAACAAGGGGAGATCAACACATTCCAACGGTTCATACCAGAAATATTAGCTACACCCCATCCAACCATATCTTCAACTTGAACCATGCTTGCTTGTTCACTTTTACCCATTTGAAGCGTTCAAATGTGGGTGCCTAGAAAACTTAAGCCATTATCACCTAATATTGCCTTGACAACCCTATTGCTGCCATTTAGTGCAAGTAAATATGGAATGCAATTGTTTTTCAGACACTTGACTCTTTATGGGGGATTATGCACCTTATAGGCCTACCTTATATTTGTTATGGTGCCAAACAGTGGACTTACTACCCACAATGACAACACACATTTTGCAAACAGAGATCACACTTTTACCATATGCCTCAGCCTGGATACAATTTAGAAGAACCGTCACATCCTTAGCTTAAAACAAGACTCCTACATGTACTTACCAAATGCTGGAAACATGGCCTAATAACACATGGGTAAGCTATAACTATTTCCTTTTTCACCTTTGATAATAATGCACATCATAATAAACCTTACCATCTTTTTACATGGTCCCAGAGGGAAGAATAAGTCTATGGAGGTGTAAAAGTTATTCAGGTCTGCCCACGAGGATGGGAGGTCATTGTATAAGGCTGTAATTGGTGCTTGATCTATACCACATTGGCCAAGTGATTTGCCACCACATCTTTGTGAAAATAAGAGAAAAATACTTCCTTAAACTGTTGACAGAGAGAAAGGGCCTCCTCCAGGAACCTCCTGAGCTGTTGGTTAAACAAGTACCCTTTAAAAGTGAATAAATTGCAATAAGATAATCACCTTCAACAACAAGCTGTTGCAGTTTAATTAAGGATGCTCAAGCGATCCTTGTAATCACGCCTTACCATTCTGCCTCATTAGTTTTTTTTTGACCTAGAAATAATGAACAACCTTGAACAAAGATGCCATACTTCTTCTAGAGAACAATACCTGTGCCAACACCTCCTGGATTTCCCAACTTGATCAATCTGTTTGCCCTTTAAAAAGCAAGAAGAGGCTTTATAACTATCAGGTTTTAAATCTCTGAACCCTTGAACTGGTGTTGACATATTAAAATTATTGGTAAAATATCTGGGATTCAAATTCAGAACATATTTTTGTTGGGTAGATCTTGTTCAGAAGATTCTTACATTTTCTGGTTATTAGGTTCCAGTGATTTTATATGTATCTTTATCAAAATTGAACATTGTCCAGCATAGGCAGTTATATTTATCACTGTATAAAAGTTGCAGATATTGATATTGCATGGGATTTCTTTGTTGTTGTTGTTTACAAATCTAGTTTCACATTTCATTCAACTGCTTTTTCTCGCTTACAAATCTAGTTTGTTATTTCATTCAGCTGCTTTTTCTCATTTAGAGTCTAATTTTTGTATAAGTTAAGATTACTGTAATCTTTATTGTTATTTTAATTTCATCTGAATAGGTTATGTAACTATTAAAAAATAAAAACAGACACTAGTCTTAGTACGCTTCTAAGTAATATTTATAATAATTTACTGCAGGTTTGTTTTTAGATTAGAAATAGCTTGCATAGTCTTTTTAGTTGTAGACCTTCAACGTGTTATGCCATTGGTTTATGTGTATATTCACTCCAGTAACTTTTTAGGATGGTAGCTTCCAGCACAATAAGAGTGTCTGAATTGCAGGTGTGCAAGTTCTTAGAAGTTTCCAAACTTTCCTTTCTACCAGAGTATGGGCCTAAGTTGAAAGAGGAGTTTGTCATGGTCAGGCATCTGCCAAAGATACATGCAGAAGAGGAGACGACAAGATGTGGGTGTTGTTGGTGGCTTTGTTGCTGTTGTAATGAAAACTGGCAGAAGGTTAGATGATATTTTTGAAATTGCTAATCTTTCTTATTTTTATCAGAAAAATCATTTCAAATGCCTGTATAATTAGTTTTCAACACAAATAATGTACATGAATGTTGAAACTTCAAGTTTTCTGTTGGTAGTTTTTGTTTCATGTGACATAATCACTGCATGTTGGGGAGTATTATTCTTGAGATTTATCACAAAAGATATTCAAGCAAATGAGAGAGGTGTAGGAATTTTTTCATTCGTACTTTTTGCCATTTTGTGTGTGACTGATTTTCTGGTGTATATTGGTTTATAACATTCTCTATTGAATGCATTTGTTTTGTATCCTCTGGGAACTTATTGGGTTCTTTTTGTATATCATCCTTTTGCTTCCTTTGTTTTATTCCTTTTGTGGGATAAAATAAGTTTTGAATAAGAGTAATTATAAAAAAGATTAAAACTTTGATACTCATTGGTTGTTCTTATGTTGTGTTTCCATAGCTTGGTCGACTTGACCTCATTTTAAATTGGGTCTGGCCAACATGACTCAAATAAAATATCTCTACAAAATTTACTTGTGTAGGGATAAACTTTACTATACAAATCATTTGACTCATAGTGACTCATAATCACAAAGAAACATTTTACAACATCCCTAAAATGTTTTGCAATCATAGAACTGTGGCACTCTAGTTAGCATGGTCACATGCCTTCTAAGTTATTTTAGATGGTGCTATGATGTATGCCTCACTTAGGTTGTGAATTGCATGAAACGGTGAATGTCATGATATTCTAACTTTGAATATGTTGTAGTTCCTGTAGAAGATTTCTTGAACTGTTTTCAATGATTACACTTTTAACAAATTAGCAAAGCCTTTCTATAACATGATTATCTTAAACATTTTATTTAGAAACTTGGCCAATTCCAAAATTAACTTAGCACTAGTTTCATCTTGATGGCTATAGTTTTGCTGCCAGTATTGTTTTTATACAGCTTTGATTTCTTGTGTTAACCACAACTTGCCTTTGTTGTTGTCTATGAGATCTTATTCCTGCATTCTTATCTTGTTTTGAGGAATAATTAACCCATTTCTGCACTTTCATTCTTTATATGAGGAATAATTGGGTTAACAATACTTTGCTTTCTTTTGCCTAATTCTCCCTCATTATATCCTGTTTTGCACATAAAACCTAAATTGATATAATTAGTTTGCTACATATATAAGTATGATACTCAAAATCTGTATAGATAGCCTATTGTCATAACTAAGTTATTATATATATTTTAGGACTCACAATGTTGTCATAGGCTTTGCGTTACATATCTTGGGTTTCTCAATATCTATCAGAATGGCTACATCACACATTTCAGGTTTTGTACTATAAAGCTTTGGTCATTTGTCAAGTTTGGCCTGTAATTTTGTAATTATGTTGCCCTTTACCACCAATTGGTTATAAATATGGTCAAAAAGTTTGAAGATGTTTATTGCTATCTTCCACACAAGCAACAACATACTTTCAGTTTTCAACTTATCTACCATATCCATGTTGAAAACTGAAAGTATGTTGTTTGTAATGCACAGTTGCCAGACAGTGGATAAATTTCTTTATTCGTCATGGGAAATATGCAAGATAAAAAAACCTTCAATTCAAAGATACTACTAGATGATGAAGTTTTTCCTCCTTAAAGTTGATTTCTAGAAAGAAACTAGTGTTTTGAGGAGTTTGAAGATGAATCCTCATATTTCACAACCACTTAGTTAATTGATGCAAAGGTTTTAGTTATAGATTCTCTTCTACATCCTATTTAAAATTGCTTTGGAACTGTATAAATTGGAGATCTATACAAAAAATTATGAATTTTGCAATTCTGGGTTGTATTCAGGCAAAATGCAAGCAGTTCATAAAATGCAGCTTTGACATGTGTTATCTCCATCAACATTATGCAGAAAGAGATTATAATATATCAAAACAATTTGTAGGAAATGAATTGTCCAAAGAATCAAACAATACTTCAATCTGGATCTTTGTTTAGGAAGTTAGCATATCTTTCCTACCTCCATATTAACTCCTTTCTCTCTGCATGCTTCTTCCCCTCAATCAATGGTCCATGAGGATGTGTCACCGACTCCAGTCTTGGCATCTTGGAATGTCCTGGGGACAGTGGGACAAGGATGAAATGTCCCCTATTATCCTCAGCACTTGGGCTCCAATAGGGGGCAGCTCCTGGGATGCATCTTGAGAGTGTGGACTTCTGGGGATTCCTTGTTGTCCCCATGATGGCCTGGGGGATGTCCAGACATCCCTCAACTCCCTCGGATATATCAGGGCATACCCAGCAGCCCCAAGAAAACACAAAAAAAATTAAAACATCAACTCTTTGGCATCATTGCTAAACAAAAAAATATTGTATATAGGATGTCATCTCTGGTTAGAAGCAAGGAATAAATTATAAAACATAGCCATTAATGAAAGTTGGTGACTGTTGAATGGAAAGCCAAATTGTGATCACATCTTATTGTTGGTCAAAGGTTTATTCTAATAACAGCTAACATCCTTATTCTACATGGAGGTTAAGTCAACATTGAACTGCTAAAGTGTGGGAGGCTGCTCACAAGTGTCAAGAAGAGATCTTTATTCTATGCTTGGTGGAAGAAATACTTTGAACTGTTCAAACTTAATTTTTTTGTTAAATGATATCTTCAATCTGTCTATGAGACTAGACTAACTAACAAGAAGCGAGTTAAATTCACTAACATTATAATTGCATCTGTTTCAGGATGACATTGTGAATTAAACTTTAACAGATATATTTGAGTGCTAAATTTAAAAAAAAATCATCTTCTTTTAGTTTGTCCAAGTTATATTTATATTTTAAATTTATGTGCATTTTAAAAATTCAAATATTAGTTTGTATATATTATTTTAATAGCTGTTCCACTGCTGTCCCCAAAATCTGGAAAATTTCTTGCTCTCCCTGAAACTTGTACCTGCATCCCTGAAACTTGTCCTTACATCCCTGAAACTTGGAGAATCACTGACCTGACACTTAACAGAATGTCATCTTGAACTCACAGGGAACGATTTGTCTGCAGTTATAACATTATGGAGAAAACAAACAGTACAATAGCCAATAAGCTATTAAAATTCACATATTAACAATGAGATGAATAAGAGTATTTTAAAAGATAAAACTTGTTCTTCACAACTCATTTATTATTCTTAGGATGTCTCCCCAAATGATGCAACCAGTACTTATTTATGGATGATTTGGCTTCCTGTTTCCACTTCACAAACATCAAGCAAAACCATATTGTACTCATCCAATCAAAGTATTTTGTCGTAATTGAAAATTAAAAATTGCACATATATGATTATCTATCCCAGTGG
The DNA here is from genome assembly GCA_007258455.2 of Sequoia sempervirens. Lineage (NCBI taxonomy): Eukaryota > Viridiplantae > Streptophyta > Pinopsida > Cupressales > Cupressaceae > Sequoia > Sequoia sempervirens. Next base: position 254,738,521 of record VDFB02047230.1, on the reverse strand, counting down.
ATATGGGTTTGGATTCCTACATGACTTCAAACCCAATTTCTTGATTAGTGACTAAGGTATCAATATCCTCTGATTCCCTCTAACAGTAATAGTGATCATAATATGAGCCTTTTACTCATATTCAAACATTGAACAGACAGTCTTTGATCTCATTGGGAACATGCTCCTGCTGAGGTATAGAGTACCTCAATGTAGTTGTTGCCAAAAGCTTTATCTGATGAGTGTTGTGTCATCTATTTTTCTTTCACCTTTTCTAGTGGAGCATTTGGCAGTGACTTACTAGATCTCATTTTATTTGGAACTGTTAATGGTTTATAGTTTGATGGTGCAACCTTCTTTAATGCATACATAGCTTTCTCGCCTGTTAGCTATTGATGCCTTACAAATTTGAAAGGTGTAATATGCTTGTTTGCTTCTTTTGTATCTGATCCAACTTTCTTTCAAGACATGGGGAACCCTTCTCTTGGTTTGTGAGCAGAAACGATTTCTGGGTGTAGTGTCCAACACTATGTGATTGAGTGTCTATTCTTCTTGCAGTGCTTGCATCTTCCTTTTCAAAACTATGGCTGCACGTTGGTTATGTAATTAACTAGTATCCTTCTCTGTATGTTCCAGCTTCCACCAATATATAATTCAAATGTGTAGTCCCACACATTTTGCTCCTATTTGAGTCTGATATAGAACTACTTATCACTTGATAAGCTATTTATCTTCTAAGTTGCCAAATCGGCAGCTTTACTTGCCGATTTTGGGTATGGGCCGTACTAGAATCTAGTACAACTCAAAAACCTTGAGGAATCGAACAAGGTTTTGCATTTTGTTCCTTGAAACGATTTCAACAAAAATCGCTAAATCTCAACTCCACGTGGCCTTTCCAAAATGATTCAGGCACGATTTTTAAAAGTGGCACGATTTTTGTTTTTTTTTTTCACTTTTTGATGGTCAAAGCAAAAAAACCCTAAGGCATTTTTTCATTTTATTTTGTCTGCATTTTTGCTCTTTTTTGGTGCGACGGGTTGCAGAAACTGGTGGGTTGAAAAAATGGGTTGTAGACATCCTTTGCAGAGTAGACGCGCGATAGGGAACTAGAAGTTAATGCGTTGTAGAGTAAAGTCAATAGACGATTGCAAATCGTGGCCAAGTAGGGTTTCATCCGATTTTCTAAAAAAGTTTTCAATGTAGAAATTAAAGGTTGTTATTAATTTTAATATTGTTTACTAAATTTTAAATTGTTTATTCAATTCAATGATATAAAGGGGTAAACACTTTTGACCTAGAGCTATGAACCAATGAAGTCACGAACGGGGGACCTCATCCCTAGTATAAATTCTCTACAATTACACCCCAATGGGGTTTGAACCTTGATGGCAAGAATAACAACACAACAACTTAACCATCACATCATGCCACTATTGGCTTCAATAATATAATTATTATTACACATAATTTAATTTTTATTTGATTTGTTTCATAATTATTAATTTATTTATTGTTAATATAATAATAAACATTTGTTAATTTTTTTTTTTTTAATTAGACTGCAGGAATCGGGTAGCACGACCCCCTATAAACTGCAGTGCGCTTGGTAAACTTTTTAACGTGACCGGCGGCGCTGGCGCGACACGCCCTTCGGTACCACGGGGGTGGGGGAGACTAGACCTCGTGACCAACCTCCTGCAACAGGAAAGATTTAGCCAACCAAGCTAGGGCCCCAACCCCAATAAACATTTGTTAATTATTATTAATATAATTACTCTAATATTTATTATTTAATTTTAAACACTTACAATTTTACATTTATAATTTTCTTTATATTTAATCTATTCAATATCCTCAAGGTAAATAGAGCATGAGGGTATAGGAGCGGGAATGGATTGGTTGGATCACTTGAATTCACCGTCTCCTTAGAATATGGCTGAGGCTCTGAACTCTCAGATACATGCCGGGATAAGGTTAGATACAAGGAAACGCTCTTTACGGTAAGCTGGATCTGAGACTTGCCAAGGAGGAGGAACCCCTATCCAAGGTATGGGCTGGGAAACGACTTACAAGAAACAACAAATTATGATGTCTTGGCCCACAAACTTGCTAAGGAGGAGGAACCCCTATCCGAAGTATAGGTTGAAGGACAATCCATTAGACAACAACAAATGATAACTGCCAATGACAAATATCCAAGGAGGAGGAATCCCTATTCGAGGAGCGAAATGAAACAACAAGCTATTAGATACAAAACGTGGAAAGAACTCAAATATGTATATCAAAATGCAAGCGCCTTATGATTTTCTTCTTCAAGCTTCATCAATGAATTTACAAAGGTTGGGACAACAAAGGCATGAAATCATGCACAATTACAATCAACCAACGAACTCTCATCCAATAGTGAACAAATATTTTCTTTCAAAGTAGTTGGAAACAATGGCGCAACAATTTTGCATAGCAAGTAAAGGTTAAACAAACAATGAGCCTAAGGCTCTTATTTATAGAACTCAAAGGAATGGGCAACCCCAAAATCTCCTTGAGTTAACAATGAGTTCTTGCCAATCAATTTAGCAAGATTTATTCCTTAAAAGGGGGAACAAGCAGTTAACTGGAAAACTGCTTTAGTTAACTGAAAGTAAACAAAGAGTCAACTGGAAACTACTTCAGTTGAACGAAAGTAAACAAAGAGTCAACTGGAAACTACTTTAGTTGACTGAAAGTAAACAAAAGGTAAACTTTAATACAAAGTATCCCTCCAAAATAGACATCCATATTTAATGGAGATCTAAGATCCACAAACTATGGAAGCCGATTAGACACCCTTAATTAGTGGGATCTGACAATGCATGATTTATGGGATATGGAGTTAACTTGGAAAGGGGCATCAAGATAAACTCAAGTATCATAAATGCCACTTGGAGGGTGTAGGACATCCTTCCTTGGTGCTTCTACAACTCACCATTAATCAACAGTGTTTCTATCCATTCGTTGACTTCATCAGCCTCTCGGGAGTTAATGCTCTGTAGAATGATGACGTGACGTTTGAGCATTACTTCACCTGTTGTGAGCTGATATCCGAAGTCTATACACTAAGCAGCTGCCTCTTCGAACTGGATTGATAAAGCTGCCACCTTGGCTAACTTGCAATTGTCTGGATCATCAAGAAAGGTATTGCGGATGACATCTCTGAACTGATTTTGTATAGTGACCATCTCGATGTATTCTCCTCCCTCACGCTGATATTCCATGCGAGGGAATTATATCACCAACATTCTTGCGAAGTTGATAATAGTGGCAGCCACCCGTCTGTAGTCAATCAATTCTACTGAATGGGCGTCATAGGCTTTCACCTTGTACGCCAGTTGTTCTTTCCAAGCAAAGAGATGTTGCTTGTTTTCCTCATAGTAGACTGATTGATATGCCAATTGCAAGTCTCAATTGTGCTCTCGTCTTCTAGCCTCTTTTCTGCCATCCTTTGTTCTGATTGTTGGATCTCTGCATGAAGTCCGTGTGCTCTATTCTATAATTGGTATAGATTTGCTAGTATACATCTACCTTTGAGAACAAACTCTTCCACTTGATCTCTCAAGTGTTTTCCGTATGTTATCAGTTGTTGATGATTTTGTTTTGTGGGGAGATCTAGCAATCCTGCTAGTAAGGCTGAGACGTTCGGGGTGCCATGCATCAAGCTGGAAATGTATGACCTCAGTTGCTGTTATTTAGCCTTTAAGGTTGCTTTTTCTTTTCCATCCTTGGCCATTCTTTTTTGTGCGCTCACCGAAGCTATTTTGAGAAGATCTGCCTCCACTTGTCGTGTAGTCTTCTCGAGGTTAAGTTTAGACAATGTATAGTCTTCTACTTGTACCTCGGTTATGCTTTTCTCTACTGGTGGGGCAGCAGTCCTATGATGAGTTCACAATCTGCATTCCTTTCTATGTGAACTTGCTTCTTCAACTTCTTCGCTGGCGTGTCTTGTGGGACGTGGTTGAATTTAGTGAAGTCAAGTTCATAGGAGGGTTTTTCCCTCTTTCTTCCTAGGAAGCCTTCAAGCCAAATGGAATCTCAGCTAACTTCACTAGGACGAGGAATATGGGGCCCTTGAATGCCTAACGTGTGAGATAGTGCTAGAGCAATGTTGTATTTGAGAGTACTGCATCCTGAATAACTTAAAGATTGACTACAAACTTGACCTTGTTCTGACAACTTTCGGAAACCCTTGAAAATAGCGCCTTGCCGAGAAGTATTTTTCCCGAAAAAATTTGGCACATGGGTTTTTTTCGTGCTTCAATGTTGAACAAACCCGGTTCCTCAGAATTTTGATTTTGAAACTTTTTCGGAAAAATCCCCAAAAATAGGGGTAGCAAGTTTGCTGATTTTGGAAAATTTGATGAGATGGGTTTTACTGGAAAATTATGCTGAATTTGCCCAGTTGATTAGATCTGATGTAGCCTGCTGCTTTGTGTGACATGCAAGAAAACCTAAGACAAGAAGAGAGGAAGTAAACAGAAGATGGATTGAAAGTTTTTTATCTGATCCCTGAGAAAACTTGTCTTTGAATCCAACCTCAAATTAGCAATCTTCTTCTGCTTCAGATCTGCAAGAAATATTGAAGAACGGACAAAAACCTTGGCCAGATCTATAAATGGCGTCCTTGAGAGCTTAATGCTGTTCTTGATCATCAACTTGCAATGATATAACGAAGTGGGACGCCTATACCTTGATTATATAGGCTTAAGCCTTAGATCCACAAGTTTGGGAACTTAACTCATGATCAAAAGTTGATTTGGCTTGATCTAAATTTCAAAAGGTGATTTCCACTGATCATGGAGCGAGTTGGCCAAGTTTATCTCAAAATATCGACTTTAGTCAACAACTTTGCCTTTGACCTTTTCTAGGCATCCCTTTTGAGTTTTGCAAGTTTTTTTATTTTCTCTGTTGAATGACCCCAGTTTGATCCTGAATCTAGGTTGATCTGTTGATCCTGAGCTGTTGTTGGTACATTCACTGTTGAGTTGGAGATAAATTGAAGAGAAGTGCCTGGGAGGTAGTAAGCTGAAAAGCTGAGTTTGTGGCTTCAAAAGAAACGACGCCTTTCTCAAGAAAGGGCGCTTTTGCCTTTGCCTTGGTGATTTTTTAGTATTCGTTCTTTAGCCTTTTGAATTGACCTCTCATGCTTTGATTTGAATTTCTCGTTGATCAGAGAATCAAACGATCTCGTTTGATGTCTCATCAGGTAGCCAGCTTTGTTTCACTGAGGATGACTAGAGTTGGAAAACTTAGAAGTCAATTTAGGGTTCCTTTATTCAAGGGTGCGCCTCAATGAAAAGGGTGCTTTTTCCTTTTGCACAGTGATTTTCACCTTTAAAGATGCTCCAGTTTGATCTTGATTATCTGTTGATTGCCTTGTCAGATGTTTGCGCTAATGATTATGTTGTCGAGGTTGACTTTGACTAAGCAAACCGTCTTAGGAGGATTTCATGCATTTGAGATCATTTGAAGTTCCAAAAAGAAGGGCACCTTTCCTTGGAAAGGGCGTTTTTTTACCTTGATCTTCACATTCGACAGCCATTTCTTGATATTTCGTCAACTGGCTCTTTTCGCTCTATCGACAACTATTGGTGATCAACTCATTGGATGGTCCTGCTGTTTGTTTCGTTGTCGAGCCAGCACGTGAACGTCGAGGATGACTGCCTTGGATGTTTCAATAGGTTACATTTGACCCTTAAGAATCAAGGGCGTCCCTGCTTGAAAAAGGGTCTTTTCAGCATCGTGAATTGATCTCTCCTTCGTAACGTTTCCAGAGTTAGTCAAATTTTGACCTTTTCTGAAAACGAGAAACTCCTTCATTGAACAACATCATCTTAGACCTTTTTCGCCATGGTTGGGTTGTTGAAGCTTTTGAAGCTTAGCCTTCAGCACCTGGTAGTGGCCAATCTGCCATTAATGGCCGCAGAGCTCCTAACTTTGTTCCTGAAAAATAGAAATAGACCCACCAGAGTAATACGTGTCTTTTGATGATTCTGACTTGATCAGTGTGATTGTGAAGTCGAATAATCCTATTAAAACCATTTTCATCTATTTCTGGGTAGGTCTTATTTTCGGAGGTTACCCTGAAAATAGGGGCGTAAAACCCTAATTTTCAAATTTTCAGAAATTTGCACGTGTTCATTGACAGAAACCCACAAAGACCCTATATTTGGTTTGACCTAAAACAGACTTTTAATAACATTTTAACAAGATTTAGCTCAATTTATACAAAATGCGAAAATTTTATTTTGGGTACAACATTAGGCTCCGTCTGGTGACCATGTCGGATACCTATGGCATAGGAGAACCAAGAATCTCAAGTTTCGTAGACCAGTATATCTTATCAGTTGGGTAACGGAGTTAGGACTTCATTTCCATACATACCTAAGATTGGAGTTCACCTTACTTATTGGGTTCCCCAATTTATTCACCTACAACAAAACTTCTAAGAAATCACCTAAAACACGACAATACTTTACTGAACGAGGAAACACTAAACAACATAACATTAAAGCGAGTAAAAGTATTTACAGTTTATACTCACCCCATCCCCGAAGGGATGAAATGCTTCAAGTACTGCTCGTTGTAGGGTAGTGGAAAGAGCCTCCCATCTGAATGTGAGAGAATATAATAATTCTCTCCTACAATATCATGAATCAGGAACGGCCCTAGCCAAAGGGAGTCAAATTTGCCGTGCATTCCCTTTGGTTCATGTCTCTTGTCCCATAATAGGACTTTATCTCCAAAGTCAAAGTCTCGTTGCCGAGCCTTCTTGTCGAAGATCTTCACTCGCTCTTGATGCTGAGTGATCTTATCAACTATCTCCACCCTTTCTTCTTGAAGGTTCATCAGGCACAAGATATGTTTCGCGATGGGATCTCTGAATTCCTCATCTTCTATTGCGGATGCCAATTGCAAAGCGGACAACTCTAGAGTGATGGGTAACACAGCTTCCGTGCAATATAGGATTCTGAAGGGTGAAGTGTCGATAGCTCTCTTAGGCGTGATCCTATCAGCCCAAAGAGCGTCGTACAACTTTGTGTGCTAAGCCCGTTGATTGGAATCAACCATCTTGTGCACTATCGTGACGATGTTCTTATTCGACGACTCGACTTGTCCATTGCCTTGTGGATAGTAATCTGAAGAGTGGGACAAAGTGATGTCGTAGTCGAAACAGAATTCTATCAACTGCTTTGACGAGAAGCTTGTAGCGTTGTTAGTCACGATCTTTTTGGGTACTTTGAAGCGTGTAATGATGTTCTCCTTGAGGAAGTTACACACTACTTTGGAAGTAGCTTGCTTTGTAGGGATTGCCTCAACCCACTTAGTGAAATAGTCTATTGCCGTTAGGACATAGACATGTCCCTTGTTGGAATGAGGGTTGATGGGTCCCACAAAGTCTATGCCCCATTGTTGGAATGGAGCATCTATCACCACTGGCCTTAGTGGAAGGGTTGACAACTTAAGTTTACCAACAAATTGTTGGCACAATGTGCATTTGTGCACCTAGTCATATGTGTCGCGGAACAAAGTTGGCCAAAAGAATAATGCCCGCAGGATCTTGAATGCAGTAACCCTTGATGAGAAGTGGCCCCCGCATGCTTGATCATGGAATGCTTCCAACAACCATCGTTGATCGTTACTGACGCATAGTAGGAACGTTCCATCAAGCCCATGCTTGTACAAAACATTTCCTCCAAGCACATAACTTTGTGCTTGTAATTTCAAAGTTCTTCTCTGCTGCTTACCCAAGTGTGTTGGGTATTCCTTGTAGGTTAGGTAGTACCACAATTCTGTGTACCACTCTTGAGCATATTCAACTAATAAGACCATTGGGAGGTCTTCTTCCATTTCTGTTCCTGGGATGCCATCTTTAGCTTGGTGCTTTAAATCACCATCTTCTACCATGAGTTGACATAAGCCTCTCCCGCGGATAGCTTGGTAGTCTTGATATCCAAGTCGTATTCCTAGACTCTTGCAATCCAGTTGCCTCTTTTGGTGCCCATTTCTTGTTGAGTAAGGATACTCTTGACTACGGGGTCTGTAACATACACAGTGGTGTGAGAGTTTAGGATGTAGAATTTGAAATTCTTAACAGCCCTCACAACCGTGTATGTGTTTTTCTTTATTTGGGAGTACTGGGACTCGCTATCCTTGAAGCTGCTGCTCATGAAAGCGATGGGTGACTCAGTCTCCTCATTCAACTTCTGAGTTAGTCTGGCGGAGAGAGTATGCTCTCACGCGTAACAATAAAGAATGAACTCTTTATTGAAATTGGGTCGAACCAACACTGGTGCTTTACTGATGGCCTCCTTTATTTTCTTGAACACCTTCCTTCATTGGTCCATTTGAAGGTAGTCGTCTTCTTCATCATTGCTCAGATGTCTTTAGTTAGCTCCGAGAAGTCGGGTACATATCTCTGTATAAAGTTAACTTTGCTAAAGGAGTGTACCCCAATTTTATTGGTAGGGAGAGTCAGGTCCTTGATTGCATCAACCCGATTAGGGTCTATCCGAGTCCCTTCTTTAGAGACGATGTGACCAAGCAATTTGCCTTTTGTCACCACGAAGATACACTTCTTTGGATTCAGTGATATGTGGTGGTACTTGCATCTCTCAAACACTTTCACTAAGTGTTGAAAACGATCTTGCCGCTTCTTTGAGAAAGTGGTAAGGTTGTCAAGATAAATGACTATCAATTTGTCCTTCAAGTCGCCAAACACCAAGTCCATGGCTCGTTGAAAGGTAGCACTGGCGTTGATGAGGCCGAAGGGCATCCTCTCGTAGGCGAATGATCCCCATGGAATGGTGAACCCTGTCTTGAGTTGATCTTCTTCAGCTACTGCAATCTGGTTGTATCCTGAAAATACGTCAAGTAATGACAACATCTCCGAACTGGTTATTGTTTGCAATGTATGTTCCATGATAGGCAAAGGATAATTATCTTTCAGTGACGATTGGTTCAGGTTCCTGAAGTCTACGCAAATCTGCATTTCTCTGCTCTTCTTGCATACAGGAACAATAGTTGACACCCTGGTGGAATAGTGGATTGGGTATATGATCTTGGCATCCACCATCTTTTTCACCTCCTTATAGATTGTATCTAGGACACACGGGTTGTAGTGTCTCTGCTTCTGCTTGAAAGGTTTGATGTCAGACTTAAGTGGAATTGTATGAGATAATTCCTTTGGCTTGAATGCTTTCAGGTCTTCATAGGACCATGCGAAGACGTCTCGGTATTGCTTGAATAGAGAGATGGAATTGTTGCTTTCCTCCACAGTGCAACATTTGCCTAAGTTGACAAGTCGAAGCTTATCTTCTGTACCAATGTTGACTTGTTGATAGTCAACTGACGTCTGGTCATTAGAATTCCTTTGATCTTGAACACGTTTGTCATGTCTATCAAATATATCCTCCAAGGATACTAGACCCTTGGGGATATTATTGCCTCTTAGTCGGATGATGCCGAATTCCGTGACTTCAGAATCTTCTGGTATAGATTCTTTGAAGGGAGAAGCACTACCTTCAAAGAATAATTCTTGGTAATTGTCCTCCATGCAGGGGAACTCTTTAATATCATCATCATTATTAAAGATTTGCCAATTGTTGTAGTTGTTGGGGACAGCTGGCTTGTAGATGAGCTCGAGAGCGAAGACACTCTGATGAAAGTCAGAATGGGGCATGAAAAGAGCTGTTGATACCGCAAGGGCATCTGCTCTGCTATTTTGCTCGCGTGGTATGTACTTGATGTTGAATGCTTCGAACCAGTCAATTGCATTCCACAACCTTTGTCGGTAAGAAGCAAGGCGACTTTTCCTTACTTGATATTGTCCTCTAACCTATTGAATGATTAGCTCTGTGTTGCCTTCGACTTGAAGGTATTTTATACCCATATCTCTTGCATTTTTGAGGCCAACTATGAGCGCCTCATATTCTACAGTATTGTTCGTGTTATCGAACTGCAAGCGATAAGCAAATGGGTATAGTGTTCCTTCGGGAGAGGTAATGACAATTCTCGCTCCCGAGTCTATTGTTTAGCAACTGCCGTTGAATTGCATCTTCCACATTCTTGAATCTTCGTTCAATGTTCGTGTGGTAAGTACAAAGCTTTCTTCTTCTTCGGTTACTTCTGACAGCATGGCATACGTGCCAAGGCCCGTGCTCTGATGTAGCACTTGTGCTTGTGGGTCCTGAGATTTCACCACCGTGAATCTTGACTTAACCTCAAGTTCCAACTTAAAGCTACCCTTTTTCAATGGGATTGTTGTGTACGACCAATCCAGTTGAATCTCGCCTCCGAGATCCTTGTAGAAGCTTTTGCTCAGGAGCATTCCATAACTGATTGGGATATCAGCTACGAGAATGGTCATCATGATCTTCTTTTCTAGGCAGGACGCCAATCTTACTTGAGCATCCTTCAGCTGGCCCACCAATGGCACGGGTTTTGATTCAAGTGAATAACACTTGTCTTGTGTTTTCGTGCACGATAGCCCTAAAGAATTCATGATTTGTAAAGACATGACATTGTCAGATGCCCCTGAGTCAATTATGCAATTGTTGAGCTTATATCCTCCCATATACAAAGATATGTAGAAGGGCTTTGGATTTTCTCCCGCTGCTACAAAAGATGCTTGCAATGTGGGCTGTATGACGATCAACTTCTGTACTACTTTGAGAATCCGATTCATTTGATCAGGATGATCCTGGAGATACTCCAATTGTGAAATTTGTACCTTCGTCTTCATCATGGACATCACTATGTCAAAATTCGTCAAGGACAGATCTTGAGAAGTTGGTGTGACGAACTCATGTGTAAACTTAGGATTAGAAGTGGAAGCTTCTTTTCCCTTTTCGTTGGACTTCTGTCTTTTGTTTTCTTCTTTTTGCGCTTTGAAGTGTTGAGCATGTGTAAACACAGGTGTTGACAGGTTCTTGTGATTAACAGCCAGATTGTATTGACGGTAGTTTTCTTCTTCTTGATTTACGAGTTTGCTATGAAAGTATCCTGTTGTGGAGTCGCCATCGAAGTTGTCCATTTGAGGTGGAGCAACGTTTGCATTTGAAGGTACTGAATTTGAGCTTGGAGCTGTATCCCCGACATATCCCATGATCTGATTCATTCATTGATTCTCAAGGCATGAGGATCTGGTGTGTTTGTCTGAGTCGTGGAAACAACAAAACACATTAGATTTTTCAGGTTCTGCTTTCTTGGTGGTCCTGAAAACTTCGGTTTGAAGTTGTTGAAAGATTGGAAATTATTTTTCTTCGGCTGATATGGCTGTTGAGGTTGGTACTGCTAGTGAGGCTGGTACTGCTATTGTTGTTGATACGGCGGTGGTGTGGGCAGTGCTTGCTGCCCCTGGTTGGGTGACTGCCTCTTGAGAATTGTCACCTCATTTGCTATCTTTTGCAATAGTGGATTTGCTGATGCTTTGACCAGTGGTTTGATAGCGTCGTCCTTCATCTTTCCTGTGGCGATCATGTGATCTTTGAGCTTGATAGCCTTCTCATGAGCAACTAACAAGTCTTCTTCATGACTACCTTTTATGAAAAAGGCTATTTCTGAGAGAAGGGCGTTGATGAAGTTGCTTATCAGGATCTCATCGGATGGATTCAGTGTGTGAAAAAGACGTGTAACAAGGCGGTTAAACCTTGCTACGAACTCCCTCATCGGTTTTGTGGACTCTATCTTTGAGTTGGATAAACAGGTGAACAACTGATGACTGTCTTCGGCAGGTCTGAATTTGGCTAAGAACTTTTCACTCATGTCCTCCCAGTTCATGATGATTCCTGGTTGCAAGTGATTGAACCAGTCGGCTGCATTTGCTTCAAGAGTTTCGACAAAGAGTCGAACGGCGATATCCTCATGTGGTATAGACAGAATGGAACAAGCCGCTGTGAATGTTGAAAGATGCTCGTCAGGGTGTCTAGCCCCGTCGCCATAGAATCTTGGGAAGTGCTTCCATGATCCTTTGGGAAGTTCATGGTTACCTTGTAAGGCCAATGGACCTATGTTGTTATCCCATGGTAGTGGGGCAGGACGTCTTACAACTCTTGCATTTTGGCCATTGCCGAAAAGATTGTTGACGTAGTTACTATTGCCGTTGTTGCCATTATTACGACCATTGTCGTTATGGATGTTAACGTTATCAGCCATTGCTTGAGTAGGAGGTTCTTGTTGGGGTTCTTCTAGAAATTGCTCTTGAACCTCTTGATAGATCTACTCTGTGTCGGATGCTTCTCCGACTTCTTCTTGAAAAAGAGGATTGGTCCTCCTCGTATACACTCGGTGAGCCAGGATGCTTACTGCCACGCAGGTGGTGGTAATACTGGCCCCTCGGCTGCTAGATCAGCCTTTCTTTCTTCCTCGTCCAGAGTAATGGGTATGGCTCTCCACTGAGCAGTTGATGTATTCTTTTCAAAGATGAAGGTACACAGGCTGCTGATGATGTCCGATTGCTCTCATTCAATATATGTAAGATCTGGTTGGAGAGTTGCTGGTGCAAGATCAGGTTGTTCTTCTAGGGCCCAAGGACGCCAAATAGTCATTCCCGTGACATAAAAGCGTCAGCTTTTCTTGAAGTTTGATGCCTCGTTGCCCCATGGTGGGTGCTAGTAAATTGTTGGCGTTTAAATTAGCATCTCTGGAGTGCTGATTGTAAATGTTTAGCTATTTCAAATGTTTTGCAACATTTCTTCGTTATTTAAAGAGAAGTCCCTCTCTGCTGAAAGCAATGCATAAGGAAGGGAATGGTAAACTAAGGTTCCTATCTTTTTGTACTTCAGCGGTAGGATGCAAGGGTGCACAAACACAATGCGCTGCAGCTAAGCTTTTTCTCTAGTTTCTGTAGATCTTAACTACGACTGTTCTAGCTTTTAATCTATCCAATATCCTCAAGGTAAACAGAGTGTAATGTCCCCTTCTAGTTGACATCGACATATCAGCAGGATTAGCCTATTAACGGCTCTCGTAGGCTAATGAGGCATGGAGAGAGAGTCATCTGGCAGTCACTCGGTGATTACTTGGCTCAGTTTTTGATTGGAGTAAGGTTTTCCATTATATTTCATCATTATTTCTATTTATGGAAACCTTATTTTATAATTTGATGTTGAGATGCACTTTATTAATAATATAATATTTTAATATTTCATAAAGTGCAAAAAATTAAAATATACTGGAATCTTCTAGAAGTCAAAGGATAATATTATTTTATTGAGGCCGACCTCTAGAGGAAATGCATAAATAGACCTTGAGGTCTCACCATTTGGGCATCCAGATTTGATGAATTGTTGATTGGTGAATTCTTCTTGAGTATTTGTGGAGCCAAGTGGTCTGCAGATAATCAGATTTGTCTTTGGGAACGAAAACTCCCATTGATAGCAATTTTGAGGGTGTGAAATATCACCTGAATTATTGCAGATTGGAGGTGATATTTCAGTCACTTCATTAGGGCAAAAATTTGTGGCCTAAGGCCAATTTTGAAGACTACGATTATAGGAGTTGGCTGGCATTGAAGAGTAGTGTCTTGTGGCATCCAATATTTGAAGAGAAAGGTCAGATCTACATTGGGCAAATCTGAAGCCAAGTCTGAAGCAAAACAGGGACGCCATTGGAGGAGCATTTTTTATTCATTCTAGCTCATAACCAGATCGATTCCTCTTGGAGATTGGTGCGCCTCATTTCCAGGGTTATGTTGTTCATGTTAGAAGTTATTGGAGGCTTGGAGGGTTGGTAGATTATTTATTTCATCAATTCCAATCAGAACAGGGGTGACTTTCTTCAGAAATTCGTGTGGGCTGCATATGGTCATCATCTTCCAGAATATCCATTGCTTCTTCATTGGGAATACAAGGCGGCTCCTAAACCAGGTTCATTTGTTAATTTCATGCATGTTAGATGTCATTTAGTTGCATAATAAGGGGTACGGCTGTAGGTGACAGTCTGCATCAGCTTTAAGCATTAATTCATTTTGTATCAGCCAAGAGTCTTGGCTATTTTGATATTAACATTGTATTAAAGTATTCATAAAAATGGAGATATAAGTAGCTGATTCTCAGTTGATACTCTTGCAAATGGAATGATGCATGGCAAGTGTTTTACCAAATGTCTATTTGCTGTAGCTAAACATTGCATACCTAATTTCTCATATATTTGCATAAAAATCCAAAAAGAATTGCATATTTGCATATAGATCAGATTGTAGGCATTGTAGGATTATTCAAATTGATTTTAGCATCCATTTCTATCAAGCAACGTCAAACTGAAAACACTACATCAGCGGGCTACAAGGTTGCATATAAACTGTTTGACGAAATTACAAACAGAAAATTAGGTCAAGTTCTGGTCAGTTTTGAGTCAGGCTCTTTACAGTGGTATCAGAGCGGTTTCCTGCCATCCTTTGGGTCAGAAATTTTCTTCATTTGTGCAACAAAGTGACAGGGCCAAGAGATATACAGCTAGAGAAGAAAGAAAGCAAACACAAGACACTTTATCAGCAGCTGTTGCAGCAAGGCACAAAGAGATTGGTGGTCCTATGGAGGAAAGAAGAGAGGGAAGCCCTCCTAGAAATGGAAGAAGAGATGATGATAGAGAGTTACTTGATACTTTGAGGGGTTTAAGGGATGGTCAGCAGCAGGTATCTGGGGTACTTGAGCGGCTTGAAAACACTCTACAGCAGTTGGTCTTACCTAGAAGGCAGCCCCAAGATCATGATGATGATAGGAGCATAGCTGGTTCAAGGAGAATACTAAGAGCATCTTCCCGCACTGCAGATAGACCTACACGACCCACCTTCTTGAGGGAAGAACGTGCAGTAGAAGAGAATGTTGAAGATGTTGAGGAGCCTACCTTTGCTGATGCATATATGGCTGCTCATGATGAATGGAAACTATTGACACCAGAAGCACGAGAGCTTATGCATTTTGATTGTTTTGTACAAGCGAGGATGGACTACTACAGGTCTCGACAGGAGAGGAGGCCTTGGAATCAGAATAAGGACCTTAAGCAAGCTACTAATAAGCTCACATTGTCCATGTTTGATGGTAGTGGCAAGATTACTGCACAGTCATGCATTCATAAGTTGGATACCTTCTTGGCTCTTCGACCCATGACAGAAGAAGAAGCCATCAAGTTTGCCATTTTGCACCTGGAAGGAGCAGCACACGAATGGTGGTATCATGGATTGGTAACATTACAGCATAATCAGATTACATCCTATCAAGAGTTTGTGGACAGACTTGTGGAACATTTTGATAGGAAAGATCCAGAATCATACTTCAGGGATTTGGCCCAACTCAAGCAAGTTGGAAGTTTGGAGAGTTACATTGGAGATTTCCAGAAATTATCGGTGATGGTTCCTAACATCTCAGAGAGACGGTTGGTGGTGCTATTCATTGAAGGTTTAATGGAGCCTATGAGAGGTTGGATAAAAGCCTTTGATCCTCCTACCCTTCAGGAGGCTATGAAGAAGGCTAGGAGTATGGAACTGTGAACACCACAGAATAAGTTTGTATCAAAAGGATCTTCCTCGTATCGAGATAATAAATCTTTCTCTAAGAAGAAGAACAAACCAGACTTCAAGGGCAAATCAGCAACACCTTTGGATCGTGACACACTCAATGAATTAAGGAAGAAGAAGTTGTGTTTCTATTGTAAGGGGCCTTATGATGCAAATCATGATTGTCCCTTGAGACCAAAGGGAAAGGCTAATAGAGTAATGTGGGCATATTATGAAGACTCTGAATCAGAAAAATCAGATCAGCAATTTGATTCTGAAGACTCAGGAGCAGAGTAGGAGGAAGAAAAGCATGAAAGTGAAGAGGAACATGAAGGAGCAACGAGGCAACATGATGCACACATCACTAGCATCCAACAGGAGGGTTCATTTAGGATGCGTGGGGTCCTAGCGGGGCAAAAGATAATCACTCTTCTTGATATAGGGGCAACTCACAACTTCATTGATGCTCGTTTGGTTGATAGGAGAGGCATCAGGACAGAGGAATTTGAGGGGATAAGGGTTAAGGTTGCAGATGGCTATACCCTCAAATGTGAGAAGAGAATTCCAGACTTGCCCATACACTTGAACAACTATGAGTTCAAGACGGACTTCTATGTGGTGAACATGGGTGATACTGACATGGTGCTTGGCATGAGATGGTTACATGATATTGGGAAATTCACCCTTGATCTTAGAGAGATGGAGATGTCTTTCCAGGTTGATGGGAAGACTCATGTTCTTAAGGCAATTCGAGACTCTAGTTTCTGGATGATCTCTTTCAGGAGAATGGCGAGGCTAGTAAGACATGATATGGTAGAGTGGGCAGCAGAATGTGTGTTGATGCCTACACAAGGGGAACAGCAGAAACCAGAGTACCATCCAGATATCCAGGAGTTAAGGATTAAGCATACGAAGGTGTTTAGCGAGATTCCTCCAGGCAGACCTCCAAATCGAGGGATTGAGCATATCATCGAGTTGGAGGAGGGCGCCAAGCCTGTCATAGTCACTCCATACAGACATCCCAAGCGACTCAAGGATGAAATTGAAAAGACAATTAATGAGTTGCTGGCCATGGGACATATTAGACCAAGTAAGTCTCCTTTTGCATCTTCAGTAGTGCTGGTTAAGAAAAAAGATGGTACATTGCGGATGTGTATTGATTACAGACTCTTGAATAAGCGAACAATAAAGAACAGATATCCCATCCCTAGAATTGATGAGTTAATAGATGAGTTACATGGTGCACATTTCTTCTCTAAGATTGATTTGAGGTCCGGTTATCATCAGATTCGGGTTAGGGAACAGGACATTGAGAAGACTGCATTTAGATGCCATTGTGGGCACTTTGAGTTTATGGTTATGCCATTTGGGTTAACCAATGCTCCGGCAACTTTTCAGTCCACAATGAACAGGGTCTTCCATTCACAGTTGAGGAGGTATGTACTGGTATTCTTTGATGATATTTTGGTGTACAGTAAAACATGGGATGATCATATAGCGCATCTTGACATAGTATTGGGCATTTTGGGGAAAGAGTCCTTGTATGCAAAGGAGTCTAAGTGTGACTTAGGGATGACAGAGTTACTATATCTTGGTCACATCATCAGTTCTGAGGGAGTACATATGGATCCTGAAAAGATTAAGGCGATTGTTGAATGGCGTACACCAGTGAATCTTACTCAGCTCAGAGGATTTTTGGGGTTGTGTGGATTCTACCGCAGATTTGTTAATGGATATTCACGCCATGCAACACCACTCACAGACTTGACCAAGAAAGGGGCTTTCGTTTGGACTCCAGAGGCGTAGGATTGCTTTGAGATGTTCAAACTAATCATGACTACATGCCCAGTGCTTGCTTTGCCAGATTTTTCTAAACCCTTTGAGCTGCAATGTGATGCTTCAGGTGAGGGAATTGGTGCAGTCCTTATGCAGGACAAACATCCGATTGCTTTTGAGAGTCGGAAGCTTCGTGGTCCAGAGAAGGGATATAGCATATATGATAAGGAGATGTTGGCCATTATGCATGCATTGGCCAAATTCAGACAGTATTTGGTGGGCAGCAAATTTGTGGTAAAGACAGACCACAATAGCTTGAGGCACTTCCTAGGGCAACGGGATCTTAATGATCGTCAGCAAAAATGGGTGAGTAAGCTACAATCATATGACTTTGATATTTCCTTCGTTAAAGGAACACAAAATGTTGTGGCCGATGCTTTATCACGACGTCCCCACTTGAGTTCTATGACTGGGATTGCGGAAGATTTGAGGCACCTGATTGTGGCAGAGCATGTTAAGGACAGTTGGGCTACAGGGATTGTTGATGGATCAGTTCAGGATGACAGGTACACAGTTGTAAATTATCTTATCATTTACAAGGGGAGGATCTATTTGATTCCAGGATCAGAAATGAAAATCACCATTTTGAGGGCCTTCCACGATGCACCTATGGCAGGACATCCCAGCTTTTTCAAAACTTATAAACAGGTGCGAGAGAGGTTTACATGGAAAGGCCTTAAATCAGATGTATTGCAGTATGTTAGAGAATGTCCTGTTTGTCAGCAAACTAAACAGGAGCACACACACCCTGCAGGTTTACTTCAGCCACTTCTCATCCCTGACAGGAAGTGGGAGTGTTTGTCGATGGACTTCATCACTGGCTTGCCGAAAGCTCAGGGGCGAGATTGTATCTATGTGGTTGTAGATCGTTTGACTAAATTTGCTCACTTATTTCCGATCACATCTACATATTCAGCTATTCATGTAGCAGAGTTGTTCTTCCAGGAGGTATTCAGACTGCATGGGTTACCTTGGAATATTGTCAGCGACAGAGATAGCCGATTTATGAGCCATTTTTGGCAGGAGCTATTCAGGCTATGTGGGACAGAACTTTCTCCGAGCACTAGTTACCACCCACAGACCAACGGACAGATAGAAATAGTAAATAAATGGGTGGAAGGGTATTTGAGGAACTACATCGCAGGATAGCAGAAGGGGTGGGTCAAGTGGCTATATCTTTGTGAGTATTGCTACAATACCACTTACCATCTCTCTATTCAGATGACACCATTCATGGCCTTGTATGGATATGATGCGCCTAATTTCCTGGACCTCTTGTTGAGTGACAGTCGTGTGCCTAGTGCTAGTAATCTCTTACAGGATAATCAGGACATTTTGAGGGCTCTACGAGAAAATATTCAAAAGGCACAAAACCAACAAAAACAGTATGCAGATCAGAAGAGGGTTGAGCACTCCTTTGAGGTTGGTGATATGGTGTACTTGATGTTGCAGCCTTATAGGCAGTCCACTCTTAAGAGGAGCGGAGCAGAAAAGCTTAAGCCACATTACTATGGTCCTTTCAGGATCATCAGGAGAGTAGGAGAAGTGGCTTATGAGTTGGAATTGCCTACTGACAGTAGTGTACATAATGTATTTCATGTGTCTCGCCTCAAGAAGGCGTTGGGACATCGTGTGGTTCCCTCCATGACATTGCCACCATTAAATGATGAGGGAAAATTGATTTTGGTTCCGGAGGCTATATTGGACGTTCGTGAGAAGACTACGCGGAAACGAGTTATCAGTGAATACTTGATCAAATGGAAGGACTTGCCAGTTGAGGATGCGACATGGGAGAGTGAGGAGATCTTGCAGCATCCTGAATTTAGATTGCTTGGGGACAAGCAATTTCAGGAGGGGCGGACTGTAATGTCCCCTTCTAGTTGACATCGACATATCAGCAGGATTAGCCTATTAACGTCTCTCGTAGGCTAATGAGGCATGGAGAGAGAGTCATCTGGCAGTCACTCGGTGATTACTTGGCTCAGTTTTTGATTGGAGTAAGGTTTTCCATTATATTTCATCATTATTTCTATTTATGGAAACCTTATTTTATAATTTGATGTTGAGATGCACTTTATTAATAATATAATATTTTAATATTTCATAAAGTGCAAAAAAAAATTAAAATATACTGGAATCTTCTAGAAGTCAAAGGATAATATTATTTTATTGAGGCCGACCTCTAGAGGAAATGCATAAATAGACCTTGAGGTCTCACCATTTGGGCATCCAGATTTGATGAATTGTTGATTGGTGAATTCTTCTTGAGTATTTGTGGAGCCAAGTGGTCTGCAGATAATCAGATTTGTCTTTGGGAACGAAAACTCCCATTGATAGCAATTTTGAGGGTGTGAAATATCACCTGAATTATTGCAGATTGGAGGTGATATTTCAGTCACTTCATTAGGGCAAAAGTTTGTGGCCTAAGGCCAATTTTGAAGACTACGATTATAGGAGTTGGCTGGCATTGAAGAGTAGTGTCTTGTGGCATCCAATATTTGAAGAGAAAGGTCAGATCTACATTGGGCAAATCTGAAGCCAAGTCTGAAGCAAAACAGGGACGCCATTGGAGGAGCATTTTTTATTCTTTCTAGCTCATAACCAGATCGATTCCTCTTGGAGATTGGTGCGCCTCATTTCCAGGGTTATGTTGTTCATGTTAGAAGTTATTGGAGGCTTGGAGGGTTGGTAGATTATTTATTTCATCAATTCCAATCAGAACAGGGTCAACTTTCTTCAGAAATTCGTGTGGGCTGCATATGGTCATCATCTTCCAGAATATCCATTGCTTCTTCATTGGGAATACAAGGCGGCTCCTAAACCAGGTTCATTTGTTAATTTCATGCATGTTAGATGTCATTTAGTTGCATAATAAGGGGTACGGCTGTAGGTGACAGTCTGCATCAGCTTTAAGCATTAATTCATTTTGTATCAGCCAAGAGTCTTGGCTATTTTGATATTAACATTGTATTAAAGTATTCATAAAAATGGAGATATAAGTAGCTGATTCTCAGTTGATACTCTTGCAAATGGAATGATGCATGGCAAGTGTTTTACCAAATGTCTATTTGCTGTAGCTAAACATTGCATACCTAATTTCTCATATATTTGCATAAAAATCCAAAAAGAATTGCATATTTGCATATAGATCAGATTGTAGGCATTGTAGGATTATTCAAATTGATCTTAGCATCCATTTCTATCAAGCAACGTCAAACTGAAAACACTACATCAGCGGGCTACAAGGTTGCATATAAACTGTTTGACGAAATTACAAACAGAAAATTAGGTCAAGTTCTGGTCAGTTTTGAGTCAGGCTCTTTACACAGAGCATGAGGGTATAGGAGTGGGAATGGATTGGTTGGATCACTTGAATGCGCTGTTTCCTTAGAATATGGTTGAAGCTCTGAACTCTTGGATATATGCCGGGATAAGGTTAGATACAAGCAAACGCTCTTTACGGTAAGCTGGATCTGAGACCTGCCAAGGAGGAGGAACCCCTATCCGAGGTATGGGTTGGGAAACGACTTACAAGAAACAACAAATTACGATGTCTTGGCCGACAAACTTGCTAAGGAGGAGGAACCCCTATCCGAAGTATAGGTTGAAGGACAATCTATTAGACAACAACAAACGATAACTGCCAATGACAAATATCCAAGGAGGAGGAACCCCTATCCAAGGAGGGAAATGAAACAACAAGCTATTAGATACAAAACGTGGAAAGAACCTTTACTTGCTATGCAAAATTGTTGCGCCATTGTTGCCAACAGCTTTGAAAGCGAATATTTGTTCACTCTTGGATGAGAGTTCGTTGGTTGATTGTAATTGTGCATGATTTTGTGCCTTTGCTGTCCCAACCTTTGTAAATTCGTTGATGAAGCTTGAAGAAGAAAATTAGAAGGCGCTTGCATTTTTATCTACGTATTTGAGTTCTTTCCACGTTTTGTATCTAATAACTTGTTGTTTCATTTCGCTCCTCGGATAGGGGTTCCTCCTCCTTGGATATTTGTCATTGGCAGTTATCGTTTGTTGTTGTCTAATGGATTGTCCTTCAACCTATACTTTGGATAGGGGTTCCTTCTCCTTAACAAGTTTGTAGGCCAAGACATCGTAATTTGTTGTTTCATATAAGTCGTTTCCCAGCCCATACCTTGGATAGGGGTTCCTCCTCCTTAGCAGGTCTCAGATCTAGCTTACTTTAAAGAGCGTTTGCTTGTATCTAACCTTATCCCGACATATATCCGAGAGTTCAGAGCCTTGACCATATTCTAAGGAGACGGCGGATTCAAGTGATCCAACCAATCCATTCCCTCTCCTATACCCTCATGCTCTGTTTACCTTGAGGATATTGGATAGAGTAAAAGCTAGAACAGTCGTAGTTAAGATCTGCAAAAACCAGAGAAAAAGCTTAGTTGCGGCGCATTGTGTTTGTGCACCCTTGTGTCCTACTGCTGAAGTACAAAAAGATAGGAACCTTAGTTTGCCATTTCCTTCCTTATGCATTGCTTTCAGCAGAGAGGGACTTCTCTTTAAATAACGAAGAAGTGTTGCAAAACATTTGAAATAGCTGAACGTTTACAATCAGCACTTTAGAGGTGCTAATTTAAACGCCAACAATATTATATATAATTTATATATAATAAATTAATTTAATTTTTAATTAAATTATAAAATATTAAAAGAATAAATATAAACCAAATTATTATATTGTAATTTCTATATATTATATATTGTATTATAAATATATTTATTTTACTAACTATTATCTCAATAGTTAAATATTTAAAATTATAATTACATCAATTTAATTTTCAAATAATAAATACATTATATAATGCATTGTAAATATATTTATGTTACTAACTATTAGCTCAATAATTAATAATTTAAAATTATAGCTAAACCGATTTAATTTATAATTTTTTAATACTATTAATAAATTAAATACTTAACATTTATAATTTTTTTGTTTATTAATTGTTTTTTGAACTGGTTGTAGATAGCATAAGGACAACTAATACTAGCTCTATTGCTCGACCCACTTTCAAAACTGACCTAAATTCACCTTTATGGAAACATGTACAAATGATAGAACAAGTTTTAGGAGGTGGAACATTTGTTTGGATATGCACAAAGTGTAATGTGAGGTATACTAGCTCGTATAGCCGTGTGAAAGCCCATTTATGTGTCATTCCCCTTCAGGTAATCAAAGCATGTCCAGGAAAGGATGGTAATGGGTTACCACCTCAACAAATAGCAGAATTTATTAGAGAGCAAGAGGAAGCAGATGCAAGATTTGCTTGTGGCACAAACTGTTCTTTGAGGAGAGGAAGGGGATTAAGGAGACCCCTTGCTTCTCCATCTCATAGTGACTTTCCTGATGTTGTAGTAGAGAGCTACCCATTTTTGGGTAGAATTGAAGAACTTGTTAATGCAAAGAGAAGCAAGGGACTATTAGAGAGATCATTTAAGAAGAATGCTAGAGAGATTGCAGATCAAACCGTTGCAAGATCTCTATATGCAAACAGTTTGTCATTTAATGTTGTTCAATCACCATATTGATAGGATATGTTGAGAAAAGCAAATGAGGCTCCACAAGGGTACATAGGGCAAGGTTATGAGAAGGTGTGTAGCACCTTACTAGCAAAGGAGGTAAAAAACATAGACAATGCATTGACTCTCATTAGAAATTCATGGAAACAAATAGGGGTGTCAATTATTTCTGATGGATGGAAGGATGCTAGAAATCAATCATTAATCAATGTGATTGTAGTGTGCTCTAAAGGGGCGATGTTTTTGAAAGCTGTGGATTGTGAGGGACAGGTTAAGGATGCACAATTTATTGCTAAGACGTGGGTCCTCAAAATGTTGTCCAAGTAATAATGGACAATGCAAAGAATTGTAGAGCTGCAGGTATGTTGATTGAGACGTGGTTTGAACACATATTTTGGACACCTTTTGCTGTTCACTTGCTCAACCTCATGCTACAAAATTTGGGTGGGAAAATTGGATCAAACAAATTTATGGTGAGGCTGAAGAGATCCTGATGTTGATCACAAATCATTATATGTCATAGGTCATTTTTAGTACATTTGCACAGTTGGAGTTGTTGAAGGTAATTGAAACACTTCAATTTTTAAATTTTACATTTCACTCTAGTAATTACTAATTTATTTTTTAAATTCAAGCATGTCTTCTTTATATTTTAATTTTAATTTTTAGTTTTTCAAGAGGTTGCCAAAACCAGATTTGCATCCAACACAATCGTCTTTCAAATTTGTAATATTTATATGTTTAACTTTAGCCAAAACCAGATTTGCATCCAACACAATCATCTTTCAAATTTGTAATACTTATATGTTTAACTTTAGCTTATGCATGATATCTGGTATTCTAAATTTAATTCTTGTTTTTATTTTTTAGGTTGCAAATATGTATATACCTATGATTTTTTATATGCTTTTGTATGGACGTACACAAATGTACCCAACCCTCAAATTTTTTTTGGCCATGCCGGTGTACCATACCCATGTACCCATACCCATACTCCATCCCAATTCGGCAACTTAGCTTATCTTTGTATTTGATGGGATAAAACTGAGACTTGAATTGCTAGTTTATTCCCAATTTCAACTGGTTAATCTCTGCTTTTGTAGGGTAATCAAACTGTGTAATGTTGTGCCTCTTGAGCCATGGTGACTACAAGTTTTTGTCTTGATGTTCATCCTCACAAACCAACAAATTTTACAGCCTTGTTGCAATAGCTTAGCAAATATCTCCCCAGGCATCCAAAGTTATTCACTGCTTTGGGTGTCTTGTGTACATTATTTGAGAGGCAGTTGCCCTTTCTGATCCAACTATTCTAGTCAAAATCAACACAAAACCAACTTGGCGTTTTTTGATAAGAAAGAGGAGCAGGGGGCCAAGAAATATTTAATGTTTGTGATCCTGGACCGTTTTCAAACATTGATCTAACAAAGTTTTTGTGTGGGGCATGTCTTAGGCATTTTAGAGGGTAGACAAAAGCTTATGGGGGTGTACAAAACACATGAGACATGGCTGGAATTACTTGGGGATGCCTCAACTGAGATTGAGATTAAGATCATGAGGTGTGGTTGCGATGGAAGTCATTAGATAAAATCAATGAAAATATTTATGAAGGGTAGCATTTGGAGGCAGATGGAACATCCCCAAAGAGAAGGCAAAGATCCAACAGGACATTTCAATATTTTGAAACTATATAGATTGCTAATGTCCAAGAAAGACGTTTTGATGGTGTAATTTCCAACAACATTAATGGATATTGGCTACAGCCTACAGGTTATTGAGACCTGATTATTTTTGAAACATGGGATGAACTTAGATACAAATGGATGAAATATATTCTTTGAAGCAAGAAAATATCAGTTTGTTTGTATGTATAATTTGAAATTGAAATCACCAAAGACAACCTACTTCATGCTTTTTGGAAGAAGTAGCTTCCTGACTGTCTGTCAACCATGCATAGAATGAGTATGATGGTTGCACCTCAGCAAGTCATAATATTTTTCTCCATATGCAGATCATTTTGGATAAGAGTGCTTATATGCTATACCAATATATTATATTACACACACATACATGTAGATTCCTGAGTCTCTGTTACCCATGCATAGAATGAGTATGATAGTGGCATTTCAGTGAGTCATAATATTTTTCTCCACAAGCAGATCATTGTCGAGAAGTCATAAAAGTGCTTATATGCTATACCAATATATTATATTACACACACACATTCAACATATACAGATGTCATATATTCTTAATATGTTTGTTTATAGTGTACCATTGCTATATTAAGAAATTCTGGTTAAACTTTTTCTTTCCCTCTTTCTGTCTCAGTGGCAATCATAGGCACAAGGCAATGCTGGGTATTTCATTGATCTTTCATGCATACAGTTTTTACCTCTTACTTATGCTACAATGTAGAAATTTACGGTTATGCATTATGCTTTTTTTCTACCTGCTTTTGTTTTGGGTGCACCCTTGGCTTAACTTTGATGGAAAGTGCTAACAGCTCTTTGTCGTTTGTAGGTGTGGGCTGTGCTGAAACCTGGGTTCCTTGCACTTTTGGCAGAGCCCTTTGATTCCACTCTGTTGGATATAATTGTCTTTGATATTCTTTCTCCTTCAGATAGAAATGGAGATGGTCAGATATCTCTCGCAAAATTGTCAAAGGAACGTAATCCTTTGCGTTATGGATTCACGGTGAGTCAATAGAGTTTTTGTTGTCACAGTTAATGCCAGTTTTAGCTTTACATATTCAAATGATTATTTAGTTTTTTTCTTGTATTCTGCACATGTGACCTCAGGGAATTGAAATAATCAATGATATAAATGTATATAGAATGTGGACAATCAACTAAGTAAATATTTTATTTTGTCAAATTTTGCTCCATATCAAAGCTTTGCATGGTACAATGTTGTCCATCTTCTCCCTTGATCTGTAGACTAGGATGGATATTTTATTGATAGTTCATCAATGAAAGAATAATTTAGAGGACAACAAATACTGAATAAGCTGAACACAATTGTAGCAAGATTTAACAGAAAAATGAGAACAAGCATCACCACAAAGCGTAAACACAGATTTACCATGGAGAAACCCACATATGGGTGAAAGCTCCATTAAAAATGTGAGCAAACTTTCACAAACTCACCATTCTAGTATTTGCATTTTCTTAGCAAGATACTGGCTTCACTTTGATTCAGTTTTGATTCTTGTAGAAGGATTATATTTACATTGGATATATCCATATGACAGTTGATTAAGTTTACTTTTCTAGGGGCATTTAAGCCACTTAACATTCCATGAGATAATCTTCACTGCCCTCCAGGAAGGGATATTCTTCTAGATCTTAGATTCATGGTGATAAATTTCAATTGAGTTTCCATTGCCACTTCCTTTTCTCTATGGACCTTTTTTGAAACTCCTTGCTTTTCTTTCTGGCTTCCCCACAATTGGCTTTGTCTATGCATGATACCATTTGGCTAAGAGTTTTGACTTGCAAATAGTTGATTTCCTTGTTGTCTAGAAATTTGTCTTTAAAATCCTCAAGCTCCCCTTCCTTGACCAGGACATTTAATTGTTCATTCACTACAACTGTGCTTATGGGCAAAGAGAGATCCATGTAGTGTGTATAGGTACCATTTTCTTCTAGGACCATGTCTATCTTTTAAGCTTCTCTTGGAGAATTCAAAAATCAAAGTGTAATCAATTTTCTTAATGTTCTGTTTTTCCAAGATTTCCAACACTGGTTCTGTTTGATCTGGCATGGCATCCTTATGCAAATTACTGAATCCTCTTCAAATTATACTGTTCCTTTCTGTTGCAGTGAACTAGGTTTCTTGTTGGCATTTATATCCACTCCTTTGCTTTCAATGGAAAGAAGACCTAATCTTGATCAGCTCTCATAGATGACTTGTGGGCGTTCCATCTTGATTTGTTGTAACCAAGACCCTGTTGCTGATTTGAATTCAATCCTCTTCGGGAGAGGTGTAGAGAGATCAATGTGCAAACTGTTTGTAGCCCTTGGAAACTTAACTTTTGTGTCCCCTTTTTGTTAGATTTGTTGTCAATTGATCACCATTTGTTGGTATAAGTTTTCCACAGTCCATCAGTTCAAATTGTGCAATCTTCTGGTTTAACTGTGTATGTTTTTTGATTGGCGTTTTGGGTCACACTCAGTGATCACTCTTTCCTCTTCTTGATGATGCATCACTGAGTGTGATCTGAAACGTCGAACAGAAAACATACACAGTTAAACCAGAAGCTTGCACAATTTGATCATCATTTGTTATTCAACCCAAGTTGATTAAAATTGTCCTTGGTCAGTTTCAAGAGTTCAAGGACAAAAAGAGAAGCAGAGAATGATGAATATGATGGAGCAGAGCAACAAAAGAGGCAAGAGCAAATTGACAGAGTAAACATGGCAAATAGTTGGGTGTTTGCAGCCAAAATTTTTCTTAAGGGAAGGGAAAACAGCAAGAATGGTGCAGGTGTGTGCCTAAAGTGGCTTTGCCATATGTTTTCTCTGCCAATGCACATTTTGGATGATCAAGCCATCACAAAGTTTCTCTTTTGGGTTAACTTATAAGTGATTGACAAACTCCTTGTTCCTCTTTTTGGCTCAAGCTATGATGATCTCCTTATTTAGTTTAACCACCTTATTTAGGCACACTTTTCCCTTGGTTTAACCACCTTATTTCTCTGCCAAAGTGTTGAAATGCCTTAGTGAAGTGCACCCAACAATATAAAATATGCATAAAAGTGCATGAAGTGCACCTCTTAAATGGGTTTGCCATCCTAAACTTCTGCCCAGCTTATGAGAAAAGGCACCAACAGCATAAGTAAAGTGTGCCTATGAAAGGTGATAATTTTTCAGGTTGGGTGTGTATGTTCAAGAGTTAATCCCAACAAAAATTCTGCTAGCAGTTTAAATAAAAATGGCAATAAGTTCATAAATCTGCACCTAGCATAAATTGGCAATATGCTTAATGAAGTGTGCCATAGCTTAAGTCAAAAAGTGGCTGTCTAATGAAATCTGCATCTAAGTGGAGTGTCATTACAACTCATTTAAGTGGCACACTTTATGAGTGACAAAACCATCACTAAATTCTGCCAAAGATGTCAAAAACTTGGCAATAACCTCATAAACCGCTGCCCAACCTGAAGTCATAAAGCAGGCACTAAGACAACGATAGTAGGGCACACCTTTTAGATAGTTAAGCCATCAAAATATTCTCTCAAGAATCATAAATGGGCTAAAGAAACCCAGGTGCACACCAGTAGTGGCTTTGCCACTCAAATTCACCTCCATTACATCTTCATTTTGGCCTAATCATGAGTGATGTGCACCATACTACATATATAGTCAGCTTTAAAGTAAAAAATAATGGTTTGGAAGCATGCAAACATTGAAATCCCAGCACCTATATATGAAGGTGATTTGCCTCCGCTGCAGAAACAAGGCTGTATATTCATGTTTTTGCTGGTTTGTAAATTTCCAGCACCACAGTTGAACATTTTCAAGGTTAGCAGCAATTTGTGAAGGATTTCATCAGCATCATCCTTCTGTCCTTAATATTCTTCTTGTTTTGCTCTGCTGTAGCACATGTCCCTATCCAAATGCTTTCACTTCCAAGAGCTTTTTTTCATTCCCAGCAGGACACTTATTTAGATATTTACACTATAGAACTGTGGGACAGGTTCACACAGCAAATAGGTCATCTTATGTGTGGACATATGAGTTGTAGCCATGGGAGATTGAATCAAATTGTTGCTGAAGTAGGGTTTCAAATTCAAGTGATAGCCATATCATTAATCTGGTATATCAGCCAGTTTCAATGCCAAAATTTGTTCAAATTCATGAAGGTCACTTATGTGCAATTGCTGTTTTAAGCAGCAGCTGTATCCGGCATTAGCTATTTTGGGTGTTCTATTCTTGGGTGGTGGATAAGAGCCTATTTTAGACCTTAAATATCTTATTAATTGTTTTAACTTTTAGGATTAGTTTGCCTTAAAGTAGGTTTCTTTCCACTTTTTTGCAGTTGAGTGTAGGTTTGCTTTAAAGCAGGTTTCTTTCTGCTTTTTTTTCAACTGAGAATAGGTTTTCTTTAGAGCAGTACTTGTTGGGACATTTTATTATTTTTTCCAAATCTCTAAAAGCTCTTTATTGTAATTTATAAATAAGTGCTTTGAGCACGTAAACTCTAAATGATAGTTGAAGCTAGGCTTGTGTTGTAGAGATTGTTGTTCTATTGAAGTGATTGCATGTTTGTAATTTCATCAAATAAATCAAAAGAAGATTGCATTTAGTCAAGCTTTGTATTGGCAAGATCTATCGTTCTAAAGGTAGCTTTGTATGTAATTTAGTTGGTTTACTTCCTAAAATTGTGTGTTGTTCAATCTGTTTTCCCTTCAAATCCTTGTTTACAACCGAATACCTTTTTTTGCTTTAGCTAGTAAGAAGTTGTGTTTGTGTGTGCTTGGATTATTTGCTCTTATTAACATCTGAAAATATTGTTGTAGGGCTTGATTGTTGATTATTTAGTAATTTCCATTTTATGCAAAACCCCATTAAATCTTGTACAATGTGCATATTCATAAATTTTGTTTATAGTATTAGTCTAAGTTACCAGCCCTGGTACTGGTTTGGGTTTGGGTTCAAGGTTTCGGTTTGTGAGTTCAATCAAATGTTCTTTGGGGTTGGGTTTGCTTTGGCTTCGTCCATACAAAAACATATAAAAATCAGGAGTATATACCTATTTGCAGCAGTGATTAAGTTCAAAATACACCACACATAGCATCTTATATTATATAATAAACAAAACACCATAATAATAGTCAAATATTAGCCAAACTTGAATCCCATGATATATATTAAAGCTAAAAAATAATAATGTCAAGTGTCAACAATCAGCCATCATTGATAAAAAATCATATAGGTCTTCAAAAATATCATCATCAACATCCATATTAGATGATGTAGGTGGTGGTAAATTAGAAGAACCACAAAAAGTGGCACCGACACCGACACTGGCACTTGCACTAGCACTAGCATTGGCATTGGCACTCTCATGCTCACTAGTTGGCTCATAGTCATCGTCAACATCAAGTGCAGCAAAGTGGGAAGTGGAAGCATCTTAGTCAATATTATTTGGCTCGATATGTCACTTTCTTGTGTCCCCTTCCTTGTAGCCACTTTGTTTGTGTGTAAGGACTGAAAAGTTTGAATGCACATATACAAAGTCCTTTTCCTTTTTTGAGTGTAGTCAATCGTGCTTTATTGAGTTGATGGAGTTTGTGCTCCAATTCCTCTCAAATGTAGATGAACTAGCAACCTATTAAGACAAAATTAGACAGGTACGAGTTACAAAAGTTAAAACTTTAAATTATAAAATCAAGATATAAATAAAAATTAAAAGATAAAAGAATTTTCTTATAAAACTTGCGATAAAATTTTGATCACTAGAGGTTGTAGGTGTGTGAATGGTTGGCCATGGAAGTATCGCCAACTATGAGCATCGACCTTATACTTGTCTGGAAGAACATCAAGACTAAAGTTGCTTGAGCATGCAAACTCCATTAACTCAACCCTCATTACATCCCACATGTCACAATCAATGAAGAGTTTGCAAAATGCTGCCTTGTAACCTTGACTGACTTCAAAACTTCTATATGGGGCAACTCTTGTTGTCATAGAGAGGAGCTTGGCACTATAATATCTAGGATTTAATGCAAAGGCAAGAAGATGTATCAGATTGGTCTTTTTGTTCCATCTCTCTTCAATGACTTTGTGTAGTTGTTTGAAGGAATTTTCTTTAGGACCTTGCTCTTTTGCATTTATGATGACTCTCATCTTCTAAATCATTGAGTTGATGCTATTATATACCTCATCAAAACAAGACCTATCCATGTTAGTATAATAGATCATGCTTAGTATGGTCTTAGTGAAATTGAGGAGATACTCAACACGATCCCACCAAATGTCATCTAGGATCATTTGCCTAACCTTTGCTGCCCTTGTAGTGCTAGATGCCTCCATATGGACCAATTTGGGTGGATGACCATGTTAGAAAGTGCCTCATGAACCTTCACAAGTTGTCTCAACACAATTGCGTTGGAGAAAAATGGGTCTTAGTAACCTGTTTGAAAATCAAAATTAAAAAAAAAATTACAAAGACTAAAATTAAAATTAAATTACAAAGTTTACTAAAGAAACATATTTATTATTTAACTTACTTTCAACAACTCCAATTTCGAGAATGTTCTAAATATGCCTTATGACATATGGTGGTTGGTGACAAACATTTGGATCTCTTCGGCCTCAACATACACTTGTTTGATCCAATCAATTTTTGTGCTAATTTTTTGTAGCATAAAGTTGGAGTGGACAACACAAGGTGTCCAAAAAATGTGTGAATAATGCTTCTCAACCAATAAGTTAATAACCCATTTGCTCTGCAATTTTTGGCATTGTTTGTTATAACTTACACAAGATTTCAAGGACCCACTTCCTCAATGGCTTGACAAAGAATAAATGCACCATCCTTCACCTCCCTGTCACAATCCACAACTCTTGAAAACATTGTCCCTTTAGGGGACATCGTAATAACATTGATCAATGGCTGATTTTTTGCATCTTTCCATCCATTAGAAACAATGGACACCCCTGTTTAGACCCACAAATCCTTTATGGGCTTCAAGGAATCCTCTACAAATTTTACCTCTTTTTCCAATAAGGTGCTTTGAACCTTTTCAAAACTTGGGCCCTTGTACCCTTTTGGCGTTTCATTAATTGCTTTCACCATTTACTGCCAATATGGTGAGTGAACAACATTGAATGACAATCCATTCCCATAGACACATCTTGCTACGTGTTGATCTGCAATTTCTCGAGACTCGTTATGAAATGCCATTTCCAATGGTCCCTTTGATCTCTTATGTCTAGAGGCCACAAGTTGTTCTTCAGGTGTGGGAAAAATTAGTGGCTTTTTGTAGGTTGAAAATGAGAAAGTGGAGGTGGCTTCATTCCTCAAGATCCTTTCTTTAATAGAGGATGATGTGATTTACAACTTGCTGCTTGATTTGCTTTTTCTTTCTCTTCAATAAATGTCAAGACTTGTGCTTCTAGAATGCCATTACCATCTCTGCCTAGACAAAATTTGATGTCTTGTGTAGGGATCTTGCATAAATGGCCTTTCACTCGACTATATGAGCTCTAATATCTAACTTTACATTCATTACAAATCCAAACATAACCCCCACCACTTGGAAGCTATTGTACCATTTCAACATATTCCAAAGGGGAGAGTTTAGGTCTGTTTTGAAGCGAGGTTCATGAAGCTAAAACTGATTGCCATTGTAATACCTAAGACAACAAGTTCAATAAACAACACACTCAAAGAATTGAAACAAATGAAAACAAAAATATATAAGTTCAACTTAATAGTTAAATCATTTAAAAAAATTAAGCGTGTGTTATACATGCCTAGAAGAATGAAAACATACCACAATCTTCAAAACAAAACAAGAGAAATCATTTGTATAAAAGAATGTAGAAAAAAAACGAAAAACCTGCCTCTTTTGAAGAAATCTTCCTCTATGATCTCCTTGACAACAAAGGAACTCTTGGAATGTTCAATGATCAATCTTCAACTCTATTTGTGCAATGGCAAGGGAAAAAATAAGTTCCTCAGTGGTGGATAATATTTTTGTTTTTCATTCACAATATGAAAAATGAGTTTGCTTTTGCCTTTTGGATGTTTTTCTATACCACGTTTTAAAGTTTGGGGGGTGAATTGCACATTTGAGGGAGAAAAAAAGAAAAAAAGAAAGAAAAAAAAAGGGAAAAAGTGTGAATTGGCACAGGTATCTGCCAAATTCGCCTTGGATTCGCTCGGGACGGATCCGCAAGGAAAGAATAGGACTCTGCCCAAATCCATAGGGAACCAAATCTAGACCTCGAACTTGGGTTGGACTGGACCGGGACCCGGGCTCTGGGCTCTACAGGGACTGGACTGGTAACTTAGGTTTTAGTCTATGGTTAGTTTTGGGTTTAGTTAGGTTTTAGGGAGCTTCCCCTTACAAATTCAAGAATGGTTCTATTGAATGTGCTCATCCATTTTGTGTTGTTTCACAAGAGACAAATTAACACTAACATAAAGATACTCTAGCATAGATACCATCTTTACCCTCCATAACATTATCAATTTATCATCCATCTTAATGAAAGATCCTAGAGAGTTATGAAGTTTTCCAATCATGGGTAGGATTGAGGAATCCCAATATTCGATAGAAAGATTGAACAGGTGTAACCACATGGGGGTTTTCAAAATTATGTGCTTTTTTAAATCAGTTTGCTTCCCATTCTTGTAGGTAAAAGCAAATTTTGTGCCTCATCCATGGACCTCCTGTGAGTATTGCTTTTTTCTTTTCATCACTCCGGCATTTGATCACGAAGGATCCTTTAGTGAGTGGCCTTAAACAAACATTGTTTCCCCAATTACATTAGATCCAATTTCAAATGCGTTCTTTAAGGGCCAATGATTCACTACTTAGCAAAGAATGCTCTTTCTTTCAATCATAGGGTGGAAAGACCTAGAACTGCTTAATTGAATTCAATGGTAGGGCGTAGAGATTGAATCTCTGCTTTAGCAGCTTTAGTATTGCCCAATAGGATTGCATTTGTGTTAGAAGCCTTCATTGAGGGAATTGATCTGGAGTCCATGTCATTTTCTGCAGATTTTT
The DNA here is from genome assembly GCA_007258455.2 of Sequoia sempervirens. Taxonomy (NCBI): domain Eukaryota; kingdom Viridiplantae; phylum Streptophyta; class Pinopsida; order Cupressales; family Cupressaceae; genus Sequoia; species Sequoia sempervirens. Next base: position 254,704,886 of record VDFB02047230.1, on the reverse strand, counting down.
TAACCCATTGCCTGTTCGGCATGAAATTTTTGAAGGGTTTTGATTTAAAACCCTCCTTCCGAAAACTGTTTCCCAATGTGTTTCTTAAAGAAGGGTTTTGGTATGATGGAAGTCCTCCTTTGGATCTTTAGTAGAGTCTTATCATCTTACCCCCATGCTTATGCTCCCAAAAATCTTTTTCCGTCCATCCTGTTTTGCGAGAGTCTCTTTGCTGACCTTTGTGCACTTCTTCCACAATGAATAGCTTCACCTCTCAACCTATTTCTGCTTTACGCTCACAGGTTTTCCTCCCGCCTGTTATTTTTTTTGCCCCATTTTTGCAGGAAAATTGCTCCTCTGTGCATAACTATCTTGTTGATCCATAAAATATCTGTCACTTCAATTACTATTAAAGTGGTTTTAGAGTAATTATTAGGTTAACTCCAAAAATCTTGGACCCAAAAATTATATAAGGAGAGAGGGGTGGTCAACCACGTGTTACCCATTTGTACAAACTTCTACCACAATTTGGAAAGGTTGGGCATGCACCTACATTTGGTTTTGACAGGGCGATAATCATCTCATGGCTATGTCCAGGTCATTTTTCTTGCACTTGCTTGCAACTGTCATTTCTGCAGAAAATAGTAATAATAAAATTGTGTCTTCCATTTCCAGCAAAATTCTTCCATCCTTTTTTTCTTTGCACCATTTAGCTAGGAACTGTATGAGGTAGTCCATGTAGAATCTCTCTTTAACATCCTTGGCCAAGGAGAAGAAACTGGTAATTTTCACCTGTCCCTGTTACCCTGTTACCCTTATTGCAGTCCATTGGGGTTAGAAGGTCCTGGGCACCAACAGAATGTAGATCCATGGTGCTTAGAATGAGCGTAAGAAGGTTGAAGTGACCTAATGGTGGTATGCAAGGATGCAACACACCTTGAGGAAAGCATTGCACCTTGACGGAACAAATGATTTGGGTAATTGCAATCTCCCTAAGAAATTCCAGATTTGCTGTGTTGAGTGTACAACTTGTAACTCAGGATTCTACTAGAAAGAGCAGTTGTGAACCTTATGATGATTTTTACTCTTCATTTTTGTTTTATAGAGGAGAATAACTATGAAAGGAAATTTTTTATTTTGGAGATGGTTTCCAACATGAGAGTTTGTGTCCTTTTACAATATGCGTTGCTAAAGTCATGCATTGCCATATTTGAAAGTTCCTTATTTTCTACATTTACTTGATTCATCATCATAGATCATTTGTTCTACTTCTATTGACTGATGGTATCGTTTATATACTTTGGTAGTTATGTGTTTGACAAAATACTATGCCTTGGTGCCTGTACAGGTGACATGTGGAAACAGGACTGTGAAGATAAGGACAAAGGGAGCTGGTAGAGCACGAGATTGGGTTGTAGCAATTAATGATGCAGGGTTACGGCCTCCTGAAGGGTGGTGTCACCCTCATCGCTTTGGATCTTTTGCTCCTCCAAGAGGTCTGACTCCTGATGGCAGTGAAGTTCAGTGGTTTATTGATGGAAAAGTTGCCTTTGAAGCTATTGCTTCAGCTATTGAAGAAGCAAAATCAGAGGTCAGCTTTTATTTTTTCCTTTTAAGTCTTTGCAAAAATAGTTATGCATGTGCTGAATGCATATAATTTGTGTGGCACCGATTCTTCTTGCTTTTAGTGACATGGAAATGTGTTAGTGAATTATTTTGTCTTTTACTGCAGATATTCATATCAGGTTGGTGGATATGTCCAGAGCTATATTTGCGCCGCCCATATGAAGCTCATGCAGCTTCTCGTCTGGATGCTTTGCTGGAAGCTAAAGCAAAGGAAGGAGTACAGGTATTGTCTATTTCATTACATCTTTGTATTGCTTTCTTTTCTGTATAACATGTGTAGGCTGTTTCTGCATTGAAATTGGCAAGGGGAAGTACAAGGGTTTCAAAATGGTGGATTGAAACAGGAAGCAGACAAACAAAACTACAGGATGCTTTGAAGAACACAATGCATAAGTAATTGCATTAAGATGAATGTTAAGTACAGAATTACATAATCATGAAGCATTTGGGGGGAAAAAGTGTGTAATATGGAGGGAAATGAAGTTAAGGGAAAATCAGCTTTAACTGTTATTTTGGGGGTGATTCTGGTCCTTATGCTGTTGAACTCTGAAAGAGCTGGGGCTTGATTGTAGATTGTTTCATACAAATTCATCCAACATGTTTAAATATCACAATGACAATTATCCGTAAGTGAATAAATAAACCATGCTCAATCTTTAGTCACGGTAATGGAACATGTATAAATTTTTCAAATGATTATACCTTCTGTAGCCACCATACAGTGTCTACATTCACATGAAAAACCTCTATTGTATCACATTGTAGTGGTATGGCTGTGTATTAAGATTATTCTTCATTTTTGCAAATAGCAACTGTGTCTCTTAGTTTCTGTCACATCTTCTTACTTCACCTGCATCTGCTGTTCATCTTGTACACCTTTTTTGCAATTTTTATTGTTGTTGAAATCCATATCATTTCATTCCATTGTTCTCTTTTCTATCTTTCAACTATAACAGTTTTTTCTTATCATTACAGTTTCTTTTCCTTTTTACCCTGTTGCCTATCCATTGTTATCTTTTCATCTGCCATTATCCTATTTCATATACTTCTATCTTGTTTAGCATTTATAGATCCATGTCCTCTCTGTTAATTATTCTTACTATCTTACATTCTATACCATCTCATTGTGGATCAGCTTTTTTTGCCCCTTTGTTTAGCCAAACTTCATTCTTTATATCCTATAAAGATTTGGTAGCAATTAACAGTTTGAGTAGTTTTTGCCTAAATCAGAGTATTCGTCAGGCTTCTTGAACAAAAGTCAATTTATGGCAATGTTATGATCTCCTTTGAGAGATTTGCCAGATCTTGCAACCTATTATAATTATTGGCCTCTTATTTAAATGAATTTGTGGCTACAATAAAAGTCAATATTATTGTGTTTAGTGGTTGAATTGAAAAGGGTCTTACGCTGTCTGAACTGATGGTCAATGCTGAGTGTATCTTTTTACCTATCCTACAAAGTGTCAGTGCTGCATCCTATTACACCACCTGTTTTTGTCAACTTTTCGTTGAATCATTGAGGTTTTTAATTGTCTCCAATTCTTTTGCATTGAACCATGCCTCCTTGTCAACGGAAACAATACTCTGAAATTTGAGCTAATACCTATTACCTGTGTCACAAGGTTCGCCGAATTTCATGCTTGAAGTTCGGAATTCGGCGAACACTTAAAAAATGTATGAAATTCGTTAAAATTCGCGGCTAAATTCGTACGGAAAAAGCGACCGTATTTTTATTAACATATATTTTTGTAAAGCATTTTTTATTAGGGTTTTTAATAGGTATCAGTCATGATGAGATCGCTATTGAAGTATGGAATTTCTCCCATGGCTAGGGCACATAGAACATATCTTTTGCATACGTTTTTTTTCAGCCGCAATAGGTCTCAAGGCGCGATAGCAAAGGAACAGCGAGTGAGAGGAAGTGCTTTGAATGACGGGCATAGAGTTTGGTGTCGGACCTGCAGGCTGTTTGAAGTTGCAACGGCCCGCGCCATCGCGTTTTAAGCATTCGCCGAACTTAAGAATATATTTAACTTTTTAACATTTAATTTATGTAACTTCCTCGAGATGTTTCATTCTAAGTTCTGGGAATATATAAATTAAATAATATTTAACTTCCTCGGAGATGTTTCATTCTTAAGTTGTGGGAATATATAAATAAAATAATATTTAACTTTTTAACTTTTAATATATTTTACTTTACTTATTTATTTTTATTTATTTGTTAATATTAACATTTAATAATTCAAATTTAATATTTTAATATTAAAATTATTAAATATAAAAATGAACAAATTTAAATATTTAAATTAAATTTGAAACCTATCAACTAATATAGTATTATTTTAATATATAATATTATTTTAATATTTATAAATTATTTTTACTTATATATATTATTTATTATATATAAGAAAATATATTACATCATATAATATTTTTAGTATATATAATATTTACTAGTTTTTATATACTATTAATATTATTTAATTTCATAAGGCGAATTTAATCCGAATTTTTTACTTTTCGAATTTTTTCCTTGCCGAACTTCATCCGAATTTCAATGTTGCCGAACTCGAATTCGAATTCGAACCTTGTGACTTAGCCTATTACAAACAAAAATGCCAAAGCTGAATAAGCACTGTTTTTAGAAGGCCTTAACTCTCAATAAGGGCAAATTAGTCCAAGATAAAGGCACTGTAGTGCATCTGTGGGTTCCTCAATGCCTGCCAAGTTGATATGTCAATTTTAATAGGTATCATTTTAATGCACGTTTATGCTTGAAGTTGGCAACTTGAGAGGATATTGTTAAACTATAATGTTATAGCTTATGAACATTCCTGATTCGTCCAATAATATATAAGTTGGTCTTCTTATTAAGTATGTCAGTCAACTGTTTACAGGCCACCTTTTAATGTGGTATGGGGTATGTTTGGACTGCTTTCTGTAGATCTCTTAGTATCAGCCAGGCTCAAATGTACCTCCACAACCTTGGCAATGCCTGCTGGAGATATAGATGGCCTTACTGTGATAGGTGGGTGGATTTCGACCTAGGTCACGCTCTTATGAGTGTCTCCATTACTATTACACCATAACCCCCTGGATTATAGTCCAATACAATAATATAGTTTAATTTAGTGGAAATATATCATAATATTAATATTTTTAAATACTTTTTCAAATATATTCTAATTAATCCACATACATTATAATAATTATGCTTTAGCATACACTTATTTTCAAATGCTTTTAAGTTTTACTTTTATAATATGGTCATTTTAAAATATGCATATATTTATTTAGAAATTTGAAATAAGAAAGAATGCATGTTTTTCCTTTTCAGGCTCAATCAATGATTTTTTAGCCTATTTTTGTAATAGTAATTTGTTTTGAAAATTTATCTTTGCCTAATTCAAATTCATATTCATATGATATAACTTGTGTTTTTACATGGTTCAAGTCAAAATTCATTATAATATATTTGCAGCCACAATATGTCAACAACATCAAACTATAGGAGAAACTTAAATAAATGTTATCAGGAGCATTCTTTTTTTCCTTTGGTTTTAAAACACTATTTATGAAAAGTACTTAGGAATCAAATTCTGTAGGTCACCATTAAAAGATACATGCGCTGAATTGTTCTGAACACAATGTGAACTGTTCACAGAATTTGGAAAATTAAATGGCACACTTTTACAAATAAACATTTTTACTATGGAATTACAAACATCCTCTTTGATTAAATTGACATAAACAGCCAAGATAAGAAGCTGAGGAATAGAGATGTAAAAATGTCTTATAGTATGGACTGTAGTTCATAAACTGGGACTTAACAGACCAAAAAATTTCTGACATGGCAAAACTTGGCAATTTGATTTTTTTTTTAAATTTTAAAAAGAAACTAGAAATTTTATGTAAAATACAATTACAAAATGTATCAAATGAATCTAAAACATTGGGGAAGTGTTTTCTATTAGAATTAAATACAAGTGGAGTACAAAATCACTCATAATGTGAGTACAACAGCTAGCTGATAACTGCTATGAATTTATGACGATTGTCTTTGAAAATCATCATAAATTACATAACTGGGCAATTTACAAATTGCAAGATTTAACAATTTCCTCTTCACTATTCTAGTGAAAATTTGGGGAGAGGGTTTAGTCCTTGCACTCGGCTGCAATTCCTTGCTCAGCCTAGAAGGCTGCACCTGTGACTCCACCCTGGTACTAGATGGCAATAACTCCTCCTTTGCCTCATGTTGGGCATCATGTACAATCATGTCCTTTGATTCAAATTTTATTGCTTTTGCTGCATCTACATCATCCATAGCTTGCCTCTTGAAATTAAAAATATTGTTCTTTGAGAACATGGGGGTCTCCTTATCCTATGTAATCTAGTCGTTGTAAGAATCACCATCATCCAATTTTACAAGCGCTCTTATGCAGATGTGTCCACATTTCTTGTGCAAAATTGAAGACTGTATTGCACAAAAACTAGGTCATTGAGGCATTGTTGAGTCAAATTTTTGCATTTTTTCATGTGAGTGGACTGAAACAAACTCCAATTATGCTCACATCTAGAAGCACTACAAGATTAAAACAAATCTAGAGGGCTAGATTTTTGAAGATTTGGGGTATTTCCAGCTCAATCTTCCCACTATGAATTTGCAAATAAGATATTCAAAAGTTTGTAAAAAGCTATATTAATAATTATAATTTGTAACTTGTAAGATATAAGTAAAGACTCCAACTTTTGTTGCTTGGTGTTTTGGTGATTCTTTGTTAGACAACTAGAGCCAAAGAAAAAGTGCAGTGTGTAGTGTCTTATTCTTGTAATACCATTGCTTGTACTTTGTATTAGCGTGCTACAAAATAGTTTGCACTTGTTATTGAACATGCTGAATGTGCTCAATGAATTGAACAACTTAATCTACTTCCTTTCGAGCTGCAGAAGTAGCTACTATTGATGGGATAGTAGGATAAGCTACATCAATGGGTGCCAAAGTTTGAAAATTCAATCAAACCTAAAAAGGGCTGTGTGACATAGAGCCGTGCAAAGATTTGTTGCAGTTGTGCTAAATGAAAGGCTGCTTTCATCCTAAATGCGACGTTTCTTCAAAATGTATACTTTGAGAAGATGCACTATCATCCCATTGATCACTTTCATTTGCCCATCAATCTAAGAATGGAACATGGTGGATTTTCCCAACTTTGTGTCTAGCATAGACCAAAGCACTTTCAAGAAATTGCTCAAGAACTTGGTATCTCTATCTAAAATGATAGTTTTTTGGGATTCCAAAGTGGATCTAGACATTCTAAAAAGAGGCGAGTTGTTTCTAGAGCTATGATGGTTTTCTTGTAAGGAATCAAAATTTCTGTTTTTGAAAATCTGTCAAGCACTACGATCATTAGCATAATTGGTTGTAGAGTAGTTTGAGAAGAAATGCATAGAAACAAATTCCCAGTCTCTTTGGAACCAACAAAGGTATGTACAAACCTTGCATCTTTTTGATTGGCTTGTCAATTGCACATGTGGTACAAGACTTGATGTATTTGTTGACATCTGATTTGAGGTGTGGCCAAAAGAAGTATTTATTGAACACCGAAGGGTCTTTTTGAAATATTCCGAGCCAAATTTTTTACTTTTTCAATAACAGATTACAACATTCAAACAAGTGCACCCGTTAAGGTTAGATGGATAAACCGAAACGTGCAAGAAAGTAAACTCAAGATACAGAAGGGAACTCAACGTCAAGTATGTGCTACCCAATCCAAGGCGGAGTGAGGGGCGACCATATGACGGAGTGATTACAGAAGCAAAGCTTGAAAGGAAATACTGAATAATGAAACTACTCAACACCCAGAATGTGCTTGCTCACCCAGAATGGGAAGTAGCTACCATAGGGCGGAGTTATACTATTTCAACAATACTGAAAGCAACTTTGAAGCAAATGCTGAATACGGAAAACTCTCGACACCCAAAATGTGCTTTCTAACCCAGAATGGGATAGTGGCGACCATAGGGCGGAGCTATCACTATTACAATGTCTATGAATGGAAATGAAATCAAAACCAGATTTGATGCAGTAATAAAGAACTGTCAGTACTACTGACAAATTACAAGAGTGAGAAGTTTATGTCTGCCAACATCAATGTGACATCAAGGGATCATTATTACATCATAGAGAAACCACCTTCACTGTGCATAGTAATACCAATCAATAGCCTTCAAATGTTACAAACCAGAAATACTGATTTCTGTCACAAATCTGCTTGTTAATTACATGAATCAGCAACCATAAGAAGAACTAAAATGCTCATATCTTCCCAAAATGACCTTCTATTGCCTTGAGACCAAATGCAATCACTTTCAATGACCTAGGCGACCAGCTTAAGACTTAATAACTGTTCTAAATGCTTCTCTTTAATTTATTACAAATTCCAATGCAACATAAGAGGTACGGCTCAGCTGAAATGGTACGGCCTCCTCTTAAAAATTCAATTCTCAATAATAAAATCTGGAAATTTAGGAACTTAGACGCCTACCCTAAACAATGAGATTTATGAAATACCCAGAACCCCTTTTTTTGTATTTTTCAAGATATGAATTAAACTTGCAATCTGCTGTATCAAAATGCAACTTAGAAGAAACTTCTAACATGCAGAAAATCAGAAACTAAGGATTACAATGATGCCTATAAAGCATGAACTCAAATGCAACTCACAGTACAATAAATCACCGCTAGATGTTGTCTTGCAAACATGAAACGATGCCCAAACTAGGAGGTGTTCATCCCTCGAAGCAATCCAGAATCAATCCGGCAGCATAACGGTGTAATTTTCCAGGATCCCCCAAATGATCCACCAAAACTCCTCTTTATAACTTTCAATTGACTTAGCACAACCCTAAAATCAGCTTTTAGGTCAAACTCATCCTCTTCAAGTTTTGGCGTACTTTCTCCTTCAATACTTTAATAAATGATATTTTAATTAAAACACCATTCTTTGATAAATGCGCCCATCATACCCTGCTTTGGCTTTGCAATAATTATAATATTCTTTTTAATGAGGGCGCCACCCTTAATAACCACTTTTTAAACACAACGTTAAGTCATTAATTCTAGTGCCAAGGTCAACGTTGAAATATAATAATTAAAACGTGACTTTAATTGGAAAGACTTAACTTATTTCTCCGAGAATGCCCTGAAGCCAAAACTGATGAAGTCAACTGATCACATCTGAAACCGGAAGTCAACCAACCTGAGCTCATCTGGAAGCTGCCAAAAATAGAATTTACTAAAAATAGTAAATTCCAAAAAGTGTTCTGAAAGCTGAGATGAACATACCACTGCGAAGCCCTCTGAAAACCCAGAAGGAATCCGCCATTGAATCCACCATCTCTGAGCAATGACCTCCTCAAAAATAGGAAACCCTAATTTATCTTCCGACTAGCCTTCGGGTTTCCAGAAAAAAGGCCAACGGTCACAAGAACAATCAGGTTTGAGAAGGGGACATTACACTTTTACTCTCCAAAATGCCTTGCAATCTTGCTAAAATGAACCTCCCAAATCAATTTACATCTTTCTTTCTTATGTAGAGTACATAAGTTCGCTTGGTGGTTGAGGAGTCCATCTTGCAAGTATAAATCTTGTGCTGGTTTACTGCAAAGCAAATTTTGATAGAATTTTGTAAAATCCTTTTCAAAAAGATACAAGTTTGACCATGTGCTAACTTCATGTCCACAAGCATCAAGAATAGAGAAAGGAGCTTGAATTGAGATACGACTTAGACAATTTGCTATTGGATTTGCTGCACCCTTCTTATAATTGATATTTAAGTGGAACTACAAAAACTATGAAGACTATTTCTATTGCCATTCTTGTGGTAAATTTGTGCTATGTCTACAAGACTTGGAGTGGCTTGTGATTTGTGTGAATCATAGTCTCTTTGCCCAAAATATAATGCATCCAATGCTTACACGCTTGAACAATGGTGTAAATCTCATGATCATAAATTGGGTAGTTTTCGATTGGTGTAATAGATGTCTCATTGTGTTATGCAATTGAATGACCATGTTGAGTGGGAACTACTTTGAGTGCATATTTTGATGCATAAATCTTGATTTCAAATGTTTGCTGAAAATCTAGCAGTGCAAGGACAACAAAATTTGCATTTTGATTCCTTAAATTCTTTCTCTTGTGCTATTGTCTAGATGTATCTTGCTTTGGTGCCACCTCTAGTAATTTGGTGCAATGATCAAGTCACTTGTGATAAATTGAGTACAAACCTCTTGTAGAAGTTTGCCAATCCCAAGAATTTGTGGAGCTCTACAAGATTCCCTGGTGTAGCCAATCTTGGATGACTTGAATCTTGGCTGAATTCACATGCATTCCTGTTGCATCTGCAATTTATTCTAGATATTGATTTTCTTCCTTGCAATTGAACATTTGTCAATGCTTGCATACAACTTGCATTTTCGCAAAGTGTCAAGTACTTGCTCAATATGGTGTAGGAGTTCATCCCAAGTCTTGTTGATGATAGGATGTCATCAAGTTAGACAACAACAAAGAAAGTGTTGGATGGCCTAAGGATGTGTTTCATCATCTACATGAATGTGGCTAGAACAATGGTTAGGCCAAAGAGCATGATTAACCACTTGAACAAATGTTCTCTAGTGTCTCTTCTAGATGTTTGTGGGTTCAACAAGAATTTGATGATATCTAGACTTAAGATCAATCTTAGTGAAGAACTTTGCATTACAGAGTTGGTATAGCAAGTCCTCAATCCTTGGAAGAGAGTAGTGGTTCTTCACAGTGATCTTGTTGAGAGCCCTGTAGTTTGTAGTCAATGCACAACCTGCAAGTGCCATCTTTCTTCTATGCTAGCACAATTAGGCTGCAGCAAGGTCATGAGCTTGGTATGATATGTTCCTTTCCCCACAAGTTCATGGATTGTCACTTGATCTCCCCATTCTCTAGGGATTTGCAGTCCAAAGAAGCATTAGGCAAAGGTAGTCCAAGAATCAAATCAATAGTATATGCCTTACCACACAGTGTGTATGCACTCCTTCCAATGGTTGAAAGATAAACTTAAACTTTGCTAATGTTTGGTTCAATTCTATGTTTTTTGCCGGTGCTGCTGCAGGAGTTGCAATATGTTTAGTTATTGCAAGAACGTTCTTGTGTTCAAATCTCACCATCAAAAACACAAATTTCTTGCTAGAACTGTTGAGTTTTTAAATTAGTTCTACACAGGTTCAGTGTGAACTTGCAAGTAGTTCAAGTTATTTCTCTTTTGTAATTCACTTAAGTGATAAAGTGGAAATCTCTTAATTTAGTTAATTAAGTCTAATAAAGTGCGGATAAGCACTAATGATTTAGATGTATCTTCCAAGTCATCTCCTGTGTGAGATAAGGTTGCTTGCTTTTTGTGAAATAAAAATGCTATTTTTGGAGGATTAGATTGTTACTTGAATAGTATAAAGATAGATGCAAGATGGAAGTTTAATAGCTCAGTATAGTGTAATAATTCTATGCAGTTGTTAGTTTGACAGTTTTGGAGATTGCCTTGTAAGCTTTCAAAGGAATGCAAAGCTGATTTGAAGGTGTAAATTATCTGTCTATTGTTCTTTGTTTCTTGTAATGTCCCCAATTTTTATATGTCAGTATAAAATTAAATAATTAATTTAAGTTGTCGAAAAGGGTAAATTGAAAAAGACAACTTAAATTAATGGTGCGAAAAGTAACTTAAATTATAAAAGAATTAAAGTGAATTAACTAAGTTACTTTTTAAGTGGATTCTCAAAAGAATTAAACTAAAAGTGAAAAGGAAAAAAGGAGAATTCAAGAAGTCTAAGAAGTTACAGAGTTGAGAAGAATAAAAAATTGGAGAGAGCCTTTTGTAGGGGGGTTGGTTTTGTTTTGGAGCACGGGTTCTTTGTTGGTTGATCAACGTTCACCATATCCTTTTGGAGGATGGAAACCCTCTAAGAGAAGATCAACTCCGGTGGTGAGATTATCCACCCTAGTTGGTTATTGGCGAAATCACTTAGATTTCGTATTTGGAGTTCATGTTTGGAGTTTTTTGAAATTTGGGAAATCTTGTCGCAAGCCGAATTTCCGATTTGTGTTAGAGAGTGCATCTTTCCGGGTTTACAAATTGGGGGTAAGGAAAGATTATCATACAGATTTTAGTTTCTAGGTTATGCAACAGTTCCATGTATTGCCGTGCATAGGGGTTATTTAGAAGTGTCTTCAAGCAACGGTTTGGGTTGAACCATCGACAGTTTTGGATAATATTCTTATTACAATATTTCTTGTGAATTGCAATTGTATCTCGCTACTGTGGAGTTTGAGTATTATCTCAAGGGAATTTGATATCGAAGAAGCTGGGAAATTATCCTAACAGTAAGCGCCAACTCTAAATAATTCAATGCAGAGGTATGAAGGTTCTATTATTTTATATTGGCAATTGTTATTATAATGCGAAAAATGCTCTTAAGAATCGAATTCCCAAAAGTTATATTGCTTGTCGCAGGTCTGGTAAAGAGAATAAATGGAAGACAAATATAATAAAGAATTGTAACGGCTACCAAAAAGAAGAACTCCTACAGGATTTCATAAAGTTTATGGGAATAAAGATTGAGAAAATGCATTAATATTATAGAGCTATTGGGGCTATTGTTAATCACAATTGTTTTGGGTAATTCAAAGCCTTTTAAAGTTGTCTGAAAATTCTTTATTGCTGTTACTTTAGCAAACACTTTCTTTAAGAGTAATTTTGGACTTTGTGGCTATCGTATGATTGAAGAGGTGCTGTCGCATAAGATATAAGGCATTCTTTCATATCCATTAGAAACTTTAGCTAAAGAAGAGCTATTGAACACCTTTGGTAGAGTCACAACTTGGTGACATTTGTGATTTTGGGAGAATTTGTATATATAATCTGGGTAGTCAAAGCAAGCGATACATTGGTAAGACATTTGTACACTAAATGAAATCAAGCCATCATATTCAAGGAAGTCGGGTATATTTGATACTCATGGAGTTATCGGGCTTCCTCATATATTTCAGGATTTCTTTCATCCACAAAGGAATCGACCTATAAGGGAGTCACAGTTATATAAATGGCAGAGTATGAGTATCGGGATTGTTAAGGATGAGTTGTGAGTTTTTTAGACTCTCCAAATAACCGTCATTGAAGGAGAAAATAACGCCTGACCAAGTTTCTAATAACCTTCGAAAATATGTGGAAACCTGGGATCACTCTCTATTAAGGGTGCCAATATTATTGAAGGGCAAACAAGTAATATGGTAGCTGCTTGCCACCGATGCTCAAACATATTGCTAGAAAGAGGAGTCAACTGAGTTTTGGAAGCTTGCCGGTGCCATACTTTTGGAGGAGTCGGGAACTAAAAATATATCTCTTGGTAAATCGCAGTTTGATAAGGCAAAGATATTTCCATCACAATTTCCAGGAGTTGACAAAGGGGAAGGTCTACAAAGCGTGGGAATTAGTTTGGAGTCTGCCAAATATATTTGTTCTACATTATCCAACAAGCAGCAAATTGGAAATATTACATAGGTTTGGGGCACAATGTTATTGCATTTTTAATAAGGTTAGAATATTGAATTATTTCTAAATGTCATGAAGGATTTATGGGATAGCATTTTGCGACACATTTGTAGTATTAATTCTGCAATCTAAATTTGAGAATTTCATCTATGAGGTATTCTATTCTAGAAAGCTCACTACATGAATGTATGAAACAAATTAAACCTGCTACTGGAAAGTACTCTGGAAACAAGTTTAATATAGCAAAACATCAAACTATTTGATGAAATGTCTGAGCAAGTGGATATGTAAAATCGAAAAATAATTTGTATGCAAAATAGGGTAGGCCATTGTAGTGGTATCAGAGCACAAAGTATTTTGCCAACCTGTTGGGTAATTCAGAATTGAGTTTCAATTTGAAGCATGGCAATCAGAGATAGAAAATGGTTAGCAAGAATACTTTATGAATCAGGTAGTAAACTTAGTAGCCTGTCTCAACCAAGGAATGATGCTTTGGTCACATTGAAAAGGGTAGAAGAATGTTTGAGCTTGTTGAGCAGTCACTTTCAGATTTGTTACAGATAGCTCTTGTTCCTACAGTGACTTCTTTGGGTCAGCACAAGTGGTTGAAACATTCAGATGATGAGATAAGACTGCTGGTAACTTATTGTTTTGAGTGAGGTCTTAAGAATATTGGCACCTAAAGCTCCTTATGATGATGACACAATGAAAGAGGTAATACAATTGATGGTGGATAGTTTTCAGGATTTGGATGATATTAAATGTTTTCATTTTTCTAGAAAGATTGTCATACTTGAAACATTTGCAAAACTCAGATTGGGAAACATCATGTTAGATTTGGGATTAGATGATTTGATTCACCAAATGTTTCATCATCTCCTTACCACAATAAAAAAATATCATACTGATAAGTTATTGCAGCCATGCAAACAATTACGATTTTGGTTATTAATGAAAGTGATGCTATCTTCCAGCCCATCTTATCTATGTTATTGGCTGTTTTGAGGCAAGGACAAGATGTCTCTCCAATTGCTTATGAGTTGGTCAACAAAGTGTTCAAACAATGTGAGGAGAAGTTGAAACCTTTTTGGATTAATGAGGAACAAGTGGACAAATTAAGGAAATTACAACAGTGGATGAAATAGCTTCTGAACATAGTCCAAAATATGAATTATGCAATGAGCATGTGATTAAAGTAGCTGATATTGAGAGCCATGACATTGAAGACAAATCATAAATATTATTACATGAAGTTGAGATTGATCATTTGCCCAATGAGTCATCCAAGTTGAAGAAACATATGAAAGTTACCGAGGAGATGATTGTTGCAGCCCTATCACGTTTTGACCATACACACAAACTTATGAAGATCTCTTTTGGAAAGCCCAAATTGAGAGAAGAAAAAAGTGTATTGAAGGAGGAACCTCTCTTGTAGATTTACAAGTAGTCAAAGAAAACTTAAGAACTTTGAAATCTAGTTTCTTAAGTTTACTTTCAGATAGAGATTGTTCCATCAAACTTTGCAGAAAATAGTTTGGCTGCATTGAAAGGAAAGGAGCAAGAAGTAGATAAGCTCATCTTTTAGCTTACATCTACTAAAGAGTGTTTGGAGAGTACTAAAATAGCTCTTCAAGAAGCAAATTTTCAGTTAGCTGCTGCAAATTAGATTAAGAAGCAAGAAAATGAGGTAAGTGTTAGGGAAATCAAGCAAGTAATTGTTGAGTTTTGTTGGTGTTTAAATTAGCACCTCTGGAGTGCTGATTGTAAATGATCAGCTATTACAAATGTTTTACAACACTTCGTTAGTTAAAGAGAAGTCCCTCTTTGCTGATGCAATGCGTAAGAAAAGGTAGAGTAGACTAAGGTTCCTATCTTTTTGTACTCAACAGTAGGACACAAGGGTGCACAAACACAATGCGCCGTAGCTAAGCTTTTCTCACGGACCTCTGGATCTTAGCTTCATTATTCTGAGAAGCTTTTTTAATCATCTATCTCCTCAAGGGTAAAGCGGAGCAGCATGAGGGCATAGGAGGCGGGGAATGGGTGGTTGGATCGCTTGAATCCCACTATCTCCCGCTTAGAATATGGCGGGGAGGCTTGGAACTCACGGGTTTTGCTGGGAAAAGCAGGCATACTTTGCGGGTAAAGTTGGATCTTGTTTGACTTGCCAAGGAGGAGGAACCCCTGTCTGAGGTATAGGCTAGGAAACAACTTACTAGAAACAACAAATTACGATGTTTTGTCCAACAAACTTGCTAAGGAGGAGGAACCCCTTTCCGAAGTATAGGTTGAAATTCAATCCATTAAACTGACATCCTGCGATAGCGCCGTAACAAATATCAGAGGAGGAACCCTATCCAGGAAATGAAACAACAAAGCTATTGGGTACAAAATGTAGGAAATAAGCTCAAATATGTAGTCAAAATGCAAGCCTTGGAGTTTTCTTCTTCAGCTTTATCAACGAGTTACACCCGAATTAGGGGCGAAAGTGCAATCATGCACAATTCACGTCGGCTTCAATCAACTCTCATCCAGGGGCAGGCGGGAATAATCACTTTTTCAAACTTATTTGTAGCAATGAAGATTACAACAATACGATGAAAGTAAGGTTAAATAATGAAAGGCTAATGTTAATGGGAGTCAAGCTTGGGAGATTGGGTCCTTCTAGCCTCGAATCAAGACATAATTTAATTCGGCTACTTATCTTATATATGAGATATTTAATGGCATCAATGTAATTTCTAAAAGGGCCGACCTTCCTTGTAATTTGCATCTTTTATTTGTAATTATATTTTTGTAAAGTGGCCGACCTTGTACATGAAGAGGTGCGACCTCTCTCACATTTGGTATTTATACAAGGTCATTTCCATCCATTCGATCATCAAGCAAGTTCGAATTATTCCTTCATTTTCAAGTGCGAATTCCTTCAAGAGCAGATTGCGAATTTCTCTAAGTGCAGATTCAGTTTACAAGGAAGAGCAGAATATATTCTGTTATTGCATCTAGAGTTGATGCTGGTTATTGGCCTTGTATTGGCCTCATTGTAAAGAGAATTACTGCCATTACTTTATATATAAAAGAGAGATCTTTGTTGCTGGGTTTTTCTCCCTCAAGAGGAGGGTTTTCCCAGGGTATATGCTGTGTTTCTGTGTCTGATTTTTGATTTAATTTTCTGTGCACTTATCTGATCATAAAAACAACATGGTATCAGAGCGGGTTTGAGTAGATCGTGATCAGATTTGTCTGTACAGCGGTACTCTCTTCTCTTCATCCTAATTCTTGGTCTATCTCTACTTCATTCAAGATGGTGAACGGATTGAAGATCGAAGATAGACTTGAGGGAGCGTCAAACTATACTTCATGGAGGTTCAGAATTATGCTCTCTTTGGAAGAAAGTGAACTGGCTGAGTTCGTGGAGAGCAAAGTTTCGGAGCCTGCAGATGAGGAAGTGAAAGTTCAATGGAAAAAGAAAGATATCAAGGCAAAGAAGATGTTGGTTGATTCCGTAAAGGATCACATTGTCCCTATCACCTCTAAGATGAAGACTGCAAGGGAGATGTTCAAGTCTTTGGAAGAAATGTATGAAATCAACAACACCAGCCGGGCTCTTGCGCTGAAGCAACAACTTCATCATGTGAAGATGGCAGAAGGAGAATCTATCATCGTTTACTTCATGAAGATTTCCGAATTGAGAGATCAACTCTCTACCATTGGTCATTTTGTTGATGACAAAGATTTGACCATGCTTGCCCTCAATGGTCTTCCCTCATCTTGGGAGTCTTTCATTCAAGGAATTAGCGCGAGATCAAAAATTCCCAAGTTTGATTGTTTGAGGGCGGACTGCATTCAAGAGGAGTCTAGGTTGGCTGCGAGAGGTATTGGTCGAAGCTCTACAAATGAAGACATTCATGTTCTTTCTGCTCAATCCTCGAAGAAGGAAGGAAAGGGAGGAAAGAAAAGATATTTTAAGAGGAATAGAGATAAGGGGTCAGATGGTGCTCTTGCATTCAAGAAGAAGTGGGACCTCTCCAAAGTCCAATGCTTTCGCTGTGACGAGTTTGGTCACTATGCAAAGGATTGCCCAACCAGGCCTAATCAGCATGCTTCATTTGCGGATATGAATAAGTTTTCTCCTCAGAAGGATTCTAGGGAATTTCTATTCTAAGTCATGGGCCTGTGTTCAAGCCGTAAAGGTTGTGTGTTGATCTGTGCTCAAGAGCAGCGTATCTTGCATCTTTTAGAATATTTAAAGAGATAAGTATTCTTTGTTTGTTAAGTTAAATCTTTTAGTTGGATCTTATAATTAAAGAGAGATTTGGATCTTGTAATTAAAAGAGAGATAGTGGTTTCTCTTGAATTGTATTCTCTAGCATAAAGATCCTTTGAAAATATTGTTTCATGCTAATTATGTAGATCTCTGAGTATGACATTGAGATGGAAAAGAGAATTGCATTTTCGTTGTGATAGGTTGATCACGTCGATATCATTCTCTAATGCATGAACTGTGATTAGAGCCTTGACTCTTGGAGAGAGTTGGTTCTACTTGCTAATTGCATAACGCATTCAAGGAATTTGCAGTTGTTCAAATTGTCTTTTGTTGAGAGGAGTAAAAGTTGGAAGGAAGAGTTATATCAAAATCATATAAAGATAAGTTCTTTATTCCTTCATCTCTTTGATATATTTATTTGATTCACTTATTCATGTTGTATAACTTGAGATAGTAAACTTTGTATGATTCTACCCTTGATATTTCTTTGGATAGTTACAAACTGTAAGTAATCTTTCTCTAAATGCTTGCAGTTCACTGTTCTAGGAGCAAGAA
The DNA here is from genome assembly GCA_007258455.2 of Sequoia sempervirens. Classification (NCBI taxonomy): domain Eukaryota; kingdom Viridiplantae; phylum Streptophyta; class Pinopsida; order Cupressales; family Cupressaceae; genus Sequoia; species Sequoia sempervirens. The sequence goes on along the minus strand of VDFB02047230.1, from coordinate 254,686,880 downwards.
GGTGATGAGAGACTGCTTAGTAATGAAAAGCTTGAGGCATCTTGTGAGGAAGTCATGTCGACCAAAGAAATGATCAAGCAACCATGGGACTGAGCTGGTGGCAGAGGGAGTTCACTTCTAGAAGTCTTCTTTGCAAACTCTGAAGCAAGGATCAAGAGGGAGTTTTGTAACTCACTGAGAAGAAGTGAAGATTGTTGTATTGAAAGGCTAGGTGCTAAAACCCTTAGAGGATCCCTTCAGTTGCTAAGATCAGAATTGCTCAAGATTGTCTTCTGGATTTTGTCATTGGTGGCTCCGCAAACCTATTCAGAATAGAGTAATCTGGGAAGAGGTCGAGGAGGACTATCCTGAACTCTCTACAGTACCAGAAGTGTGCGTTGGAAAACTTTTATCTAAGTCAAAGTGTTGCAAGCAATCTTGGATGAAGAGGTCGGAAGATTGATGCATGTGCTTGAAGATTCAGAGGGAGTCTGCTGAACTTGAAGAAGATGGTAATCTTGTTGCAACAAAGCATATCATGAGATACTTGAGTGGCACAGTTGGATATGGATTGAGATATTCTTCAGTTTGGGTTCTGCTATGATTTCCTGGTGTAGCAGGAAGCAGTCATCTGTAGCGTTGAGTACAGCCAGAAGTGCACATTCGGCTTGGCAGCAGCTTCCGAGGCGGTGTGGCCGCCAAAGCTCCTTTTAGGGATTGTTTGGACAATCAATGGAGCCTACCATGCTCCATTGTGATATCCCGAGTTCGTGAAGCTTTCTGTCAATCCTGTGTTTCATGACAGAACGAAGCATGTTGAGATCAAGTACCACTATATCAGAGATATGGTACTACGAAAGGCTGTACAGTTGAAGTACATCAGCATTGATGAGCAGACGGCAGATATTCTCACCAAGCCTCTCTCCAGGATAAAGTTTGCATACTTTCGAGATAAGCTTGGTATGGTGGAGAATCCAGCCTTGACTGAGAAAGAGTCTCAGTATCAATGAGCCTTGCTATCTTTTACCATAGTATGGTTGTAGCCATTATGGTAGATATCGTGTTGAGGCGATATCCAATATCACGTTGAGGTGATATATATCTTTTACCATAGTATGGTTGTAGTTGAGGCGATATCCAATATCACGTTGAGGTGATATATATCTTTTACCATAGTATGGTTGTAGCCATTATGGTAGATATCGTGTTGAGGCGATATCCAATATCACGTTGAGGTGATATATATCTTTTACCATAGTATGGTTGTAGCCATTATGGTAGATATCGTGTTGAGGCGATATCCAATATCACGTTGAGGTGATATATATCTTTTACCATATTATGGTTGTAGCCATTATGGTAGATATCGTGTTGAGGCGATATCCAATATCACGTTGAGGTGATATATATCTTTTACCATAGTATGGTTGTAGCCATTATGGTAGATATCGTGTTGAGGCGATATCCAATATCACGTTGAGGTGATATTCCCTTGTTCACCATAGCATGGTTGTAGCCATTATGGTTGATATTGCATTGAGACAATATTTGTCATCACGATGAAGTGATATGTCTTGAGCAGCTGGAAGTTCTCTCCCTAGCTGAGAGGGAGTGTTAATGAGATGCAGCTTCAGGTTCGTCCTTCCAGCCTCGAATCAAGACATAATTTAATTCGGCTACTTATCTTATATATGAGATATTTAATGGCATCAATGTAATTTCTAAAAGGGCCGACCTTCCTTGTAATTTGCATCTTTTATTTGTAATTATATTTTTGTAAAGTGGCCGACCTTGTACATGAAGAGGTGCGACCTCTCTCACATTTGGTATTTATACAAGGTCATTTCCATCCATTCAATCATCAAGCAAGTTCGAATTATTCCTTC
>VDFB02047230.1:253957320-253996805 GCA_007258455.2 Sequoia sempervirens | reverse complement strand
GAGAGAGAGAATATGGAGAGAGGGAGAGGGGGTGGAAGTGAGAGTTTAACAGAGAGGGAGTGGAAGAGAAGGGGTTGGAATGGGGACTGGAGAGAGGGAGGAGAGGGAGAGAAAGAGGGGTGGAGGGACCCCATTTAGGTGGGAGGGATAGATAGAGGGGGAGAGAGCAATGGGATGGACATGGAGAGATGGAGGGGTGGAAGAGAGGATAGAGAATAATGATGGAGGACCACTAGGCAGGGTGATGGACAGATCCAAGAGGGAGGAGGGGGGTGGAGAGGAACTGAGAGTGTGGAGGGTGGAATGGAGGGAGAGGGAAGAGGGGAACATGAGAGAGTGGAGGGTGGAGGGTGGTGAGAGGAATGGAGGAATGGAAGAGGAAGAGGGTGGAGAATGGAGGAAGGAGGGTGGTGGGTGGTGGAGGGTTGACATGATGTGATGTATGAGACTATGATATTATTCATATGAAGTGATGAGATGTGATGAACATAGATATGATGGATGATAAAGATGGAGATGGGAGAGGGTCAGAGAGTGGAGATTTGGTGTGGAGAACAAGAGGGTGGCAGAGAGTGGAGGAATGGGAGAGGAGTGGAGGGAGGAGGAAGAGTGGAGGAGAGTGGAGGAGAGTGGAGAGTGGAGGAGAGTGGAGAGGGTGGAAGAGAGGGTGGGAGAGAGTGGGAGAGGGTGGGAGAGAATGGGAGAGGGTGGAGAGAGAGTCTCTAAGAAATTGGAATATACCAAATTTTCCATACATGTCTCTAAAAAATTGGAATATACTCCTAATGCAATAGGGGAGGCCTGCAACACACAAACACACAACTCCAATCTGCAAACACAATTTTCAATTTACATTTTCATCAGGACCTCTTCATTCAACATATTCACACTGTTTCTTGTAGCATATCAAAGTCACTCAATTGGGTATAATTCCACTCACACAATATTTCAACTCACAACACAACACACATCAGAGATCCATTACAAAGCCTTTCAACATATCCAACAACCACCAATGCTTGTTTTGTACCAAACTACACAAATAAGGTTTTCTATGCTTTTAAGGGCCCAAATTAGGCCACTTTTACAAAGGGACCACCTTCAAAACGTGTCCAAATCTTCTGAAACCTTGGTGCAACACTTTATATCTATCAAAACTTCAAATTATAGTGTTAGATTGCAGACATTCAGTCATTTACCACCCAAACCATAAAAACCCTCTCCCTAGGCTTAAAAACCCTAGGTTTTATTGAAAGTAGCACTTGCCAAACACTCCAAAACTTGACAATTGTTCAAAAAAGTCTAAAATACCCTGGTCATGCTCAATCTAACATAAAATAACGCTGCCCAACTCAGAAACTCAATTTCACTCACCAAAACGTCATTTTTCTTAAGGAAATCTCAACATTTCCTCATTTGGTTTGATGCCCAATCCAAGGATCATCCTCCATTTAACTTTCTCATGGCCTTTGATAATTTTTCCCTCTTAAAACAAACCACTTCAACTTTGAAAACTAACATTTGAAAGAGGTGACCATTGGTCTCCCTCTTTAATACACTTTTACAACCCTGGTGCAGGAGCACCTACACCTCATCCTCCTTATTTGATCATTTGATGGTAATTAGGAGGTTAATAGGTAGTTGGATGAGTCTTTGAGCATGTTTTTTTTTTAATAAGGTCAATCAAGACCACTAAGCATGTCTTATGCTGAGTTTTTGAGTTTAGGTGTTAAAATGTGAAAAATGGTGATCTTGCACTAAAGTATCTTTGTAGCTTTTGAAGGAAAGTTTTTGAATTTACATGTAAAGTATGGAAGATTAGTGTTTTGTGGATGTAATAAGGCTCATTTCAAGCCATTGGTGTGGTTTTAGTGAGTTATATGTGTTAGGGGTGCAAACTTACAATATGAGTAATATTGTTGTTATATCATGTGTAAATGATGTAAACTTGGCCTTCAATAGTCATTAAGGGTTTGAAATTTAGTTTCAAGGTAGTTGGTCGGTGGGATGTGAAGAAGAAGCCTTTAAATGACATGTAGACACATAATGTAAGTTTGATTTGGAGTTTTTGAGAAGAAAATACACTGAAATCTCAAGTTTAGCAGCAATTTTTTGTGTTTTCATGTTTTTTCCTGACCTGTAACTCTTGTAAGGGACCCTATGATGTCTGATTTAAGTGTAGGGTGCATGATTTGAGTGCTAGGAAAGAAATAGGAGTAATAAACTTGCTACTACAGTGAGTTTTGTGAACAAAAATGCATGTGAATGAGGGCTTAGGCCTAGGGTTTGGAAGAATCTCTATGGGAGGTCATGATGTTTTGAACTTTTAGGCATGTGTAGGGTTAATGTCCTTTGTTCAAGTTGGTTTTAAAGTTCGGGAGGTTGTGGAAGTAGCATATTCAATAAACCCTCTTGAATAGTGCATAAAATAAGGTTTTTCAAGTTTGGCATGAATTTTCCTGTACCAGAGGAATCTAGTTGTGGTTTTGGAGGTTTGGGAACCTAAGAAATGCTGCCCCAAAGTTTCAAGGTCCTGTGATAAGTTTGAGGGCATGTTGTTTTGCAAATTAGGCCTAATTAGCCTAATTAGGTCAGCCTAGAAGGGGTGCTTTTGGGGATTTGGTCCAAAGGAATTGTACCTAACATTAAGATATGTGTAATAAATATGAAATGGGTGTCTAAAACCATCAAGATTTTGTTTGGTTTTTTGGAGAACATTTGAGTTATTGGGAAAAAACTGAGTTTCCACTACTACTAAGGTTCAAGGGGTGAAAGTGTGAAATCTAACTTCTGATGATTGTCAAGCTTTGAGGGCTGTTTGGTTTGCTCAAATAGGTCATCTTAATATTGTTAGATGCCTCTTAAAGGCATGTTGTCAAATTGGTTGTGATTGAGCCTCCCAGGTCTACATCAAACCCTTCATTATTTGTTAACTTCACAACTTAGCACTTTTTGTACATTTTGAAAATTCTACTACCTATTTAAACTATTTTGGTTTTCATCTCTATCTCTAAATTACCTCATCAGTAAAGCTACCTCATCACCTATGTTGTCTATTTATGAAGCCTTGAATGACATATATATTTCATTTATTTTAATAGATACATTTTTGAGGAACTAATATTCATCTCATTACCATGCTACAGGTAAAATTATCTGCCATGCCAAAGGAACAAAAAGGAAGAAACTAATAGAGGAAGAGTATGAAACCTTCAAATAAAAAGAGAGAGAATGGGTGGCAACATATCATGAAAAGAAGAAATTGGAAACAATTGACGAAAACAAGCCAATTGAAGAGGAACCTCAACCGTCAAAAAGAGAAAAGAAATTCGCAGCACAAATAGAACGAATGTGAAAGAGTCGTGCTAGGACAGATGCAGATACCATAGTTGGAGACACACCCTCTACCGCAAGTGAATACGAAGGGACACCATTAAGCACATGTGAATATGGAGGGACACCATCTACCGCAAGTGAATATGATTGCACACCATCCATCACATCTCAAGTTGAGAGTACATCATCACTCGGATTTGACGAAGAAGGTATGCCATCATCCCCACATGAAGATCAAGGTCTTCGATCGAAGGTACACAATCTATCCCACCTTAATTAAATATTGATGAAATTTCTAATGTTGAGATGTATGTACCTAGGACAACACCACTTAGAATTTTGCGTAGAAAGCCAAAGTTTTTGATTAATATTGATGAGGATATTTTGCAGCACATGGAAGGTAAGATTCTAGAACGCACTTGTAGAAGATATGCTGATAAGATTTGGAAAATATTATTTGAAAGGCTAAATGAGACCGCAAGATGTCAACTATTTGTTCAAATGATGCGGGGTTTAAAGTACAAAAACATCATGAAGACTCTTGGGTTGAGAACATCGAATGCATCAAGTGAAAACACTATTGTGAAGAATCTAATGGATGCTTTAGAGTGTGGGTAAGACCTCATGCTCAAAGGATAGTAATGTCACCACGTGTCATTACATCAACTTTTGGTAAGCTATCAAACAAAGAGATCTCGTCTCATTAAAAAGACAAGTGAACAAATGGGAATTAGTAGAAAAACTTTATCAAAAGCCGTTCAAAGGAGGCAAAGAATTGAGGGCACCGATTCAAATGAATTATGGGAATTCTCGGGAAGACTGCCACATAAAGATAAAAAAGTTGTTGAAGCATTGAGAACACTAATTGAAGAGTACTGGAAGAATAATACAAAGCCATCTTCGAATCAAAGAGATGTCGTAAGAAGGAGAATTGGTAGTCGGAACCATGAGCCACATCCAAAGCATTTTTTGGATACAACTCAAACCCAATTTTTTCATAAATTTCAAAATGATTATCCTCAAATTAGTATTTCTCAAAGATTTTTTGAAATGCTTAAACCTTTTTATGTCAAGATAAATCACACACGCACTACTTTTTGTTGTAGACTACATATTGAATTCTCTAACCATTATGATGTTTATCGTTCTATATGTTTAGATTTGCATATTAACAATGTTTTGCAAGATTGTGGCATAGAAGCTCCACCAAAATCTTTAAGAGAGTTCTTATCAAAAATTTTATGTCAAATAGAGGATGGCCAAATATTCTATAGGACAACATGCTTGGATGGTTCATGTGAGCATTGCGGTGGCTTGCAATGAATGCCAGTATGTCAACATATGGAAAGCACAGATGAGGTGGGAGATAAACTAGTAAATTTTGTGAAGTATAAAACAGTGGCATACACTACAAAAGATGGGTCTCAAGGAAAAAGGTGTGATTTGGTTATTGAGAAGATTCTAGTGTATCAGTTTATGTCCATGTTTCATGAGAATGTAGTGTATGAGTATGCAAGGCATACCCATAGAGCCCAATGGCTGGACACACAATTCAAGCTATGCAAGGACACATTTCCAGTTGGTAGCATAGTATCAGTGGTTGACTTTGTAGAGAACTACACTCTACAACCACAGTGTGAGGTGCAGTCATAGTATTACAACTCCACACAGGTTTCAATATTTGTGCACATAACATTCATTCATGCAGCTGATAGTACAGAGGACCGAAGGAAGGTATTGAGGGAGTATCAATTTTATATTAGTGATGATCGCACACATTCTCTAGAGTTCGTGCAAGGTTTCTTCCAGATGTTCTACAGTGATTTGGCTCAAAGGGGTATAGCATACGGTCGGCATATAATATGGTCGGATAACTGTGCAACACAGTTCAAGAATACACACATGTTCTACTGGTTGTGCAGGATGCATCTCACTATAGGTGTTCAACATATGTGGAAGTTTTGTGAGGCCGGACATGGAAAGGGGGAGCATGATGGTGCATGAGCATGTGTGAAAAGAGCATTAGCATGAGAAGAGTTAAAGGATAAAGACAGTGCAAAGTTGACAGATGCAAGATCAATCGTCGAGTGGTGTAATGCTTTGATGGGTCAGGTAATGAAGGTATGTCTTCAGTTCATAGATTTTTTTGGTTGATGGATGATACTAACATTGCATCATATGAGGATTGTTGCACACTAACAGGATTGAGTGAGCTACACTCTTTCCTTAGCTCAAATGGAGGTTGATGGAGTATCTATACATGTAAGATGGCATGTTTTTGTTCTTCATGTACAATGCAAGCCTGGAATGATTGTGAGTCAGGGGAGTGGGTTGACAAATGGTTGACTAGTTATCTTAGCCCACTTCACACGCATCACCCTCCAACGGCATTGGAACTAACACAGATGGAATCATCGGTCGACTTTGACCACGTATCCGATTTAGTTCAACTAGGTAATATATCTACTTGCTTAGTTTTTGAAATTCCATATTGTTATCTTACTTTGTACTGTATTTGTAATGTTGACTAATTTCAAGAGATATGCTGCCCATATCAATGCAGGGCATGTTTATGCAGTTATTGCAGATGAAGACAATGAAGAGGGAACAAACTATTACTTGTGTCATTGTGTTGAGGCCAAAAAGAAATTGGAAGGCCCAGTTATAGATGGATAAAACATCGAATACCCTACAGGCTTAGTTGTTGTTACTGGAACGTGGCTTAGAAGGTACCCACATAAAAGTGTTAAACATTGGTTGTTTTAGGACTTTGACATGCATCGTAAGATTCTTCATTACTCAAACCTTGTCGTGGCATCCAATGTTCGTTTGACCAAATATGGGGGTAGACCTTTGAACAAGACCTTGTGGAAGGTCCATGAGTCTGACCATGAGGCAATACTTGACACAATAAAGAGTAGAGCAGACCTGGATGGTTCATTGGATTAATTTGTAAGTATATGCACAAAGATTCTTATTAATTTATATTTGTATCCACGTTAATTTGTTTGATGCTAATGCTATCATCTTATTTTACTTTGTGTATCTGTAAGTAACCCAGTAAACATTGATTGGTGTCCACTTGTAGAAAATGCAGATTTATGAGCCATCCAAGAGAATCTTAGGCAGAAAAACAATGCAACATCCCTATTTTGATGATCTTGACAAATCTCAATTATGATTAAATACGCCATTACAAAAGTGTGTGCAAAGCTTTGTGAGGGAATTTCAAGTTATTCATTTGAAGTTAACCTTATCATGAGCACCTATGATGTAGACATTATAAGAGCATCTCAAATTTCAAGATATTCTATTCATGAGAGGTGTTGTGTGCAATAGGTATCTTGGAACTCCCAGTGAAGATGTATGGCCAGGAGTGACTAAGTTGAGAGACTTCCATGCCTATCTATAAGTTCCTTCCATCTATTTTCATTTCATTTCCATTTTGGATGAGTTATTTCTTTTTATTCTTTTACTTTGCGTATCTGTAACTAAACTAGTTAAAATCGATTGGTCTCTCCTTGCAGAAAATGCTGATTTTCTAGCCATCAAAAAGAATCTCAGCCAAAAAAGAAATGCAACATCCTTATTTTGATGATCTTGAAAAATCTCAATTCTGATTTGAAGCCATTGTAAAAGAGCATGTGAAGCTTTGTGAGGGAATCTCAAGTTACTCATTTGAAGTTAACCTCTAAATGAGAACCTATGATGTAGACATTATAAGAGAATCTCAAATGTATGAGTGACATTGTAAAATATATGTGAGAACAGAGTACCTAAGGCATTGTAATGAGATTTACTTGTAATTAAATTTACTGAAATATTGAAATTTGGTGCAGGGGCACCAAGGTTATTGAGCAAATTTGGTTCACGAAATTCTTTTAAGTTAGTTTTGTGTTTTGAGTTTTGTCAATTGAATAAGGTCATAACACATCCACAATTGATTTATAATGTAATAAGTCATGTTAGTTACAAAAAGAATAGTTAGGCATGATTGGAAAGGTGTAGAATCATTTGTAAAGGCTATTTAAAGCCTCTTGAAGGCTATTTAAGTCAATATTTGAATTTGTAGCCTCTTGAAGGAAAATCTTTGAATATGGTTGTAATTGTGTAAGAATGAGGTCTAAGAGTTTGATATACCATTTAGAGAGCTTGGTTTTCATGGGGTTCCTTTCAAAGCCTCTACTTTTATTGTTCCTATGGTAAATTGTTTGATAGAGTTGGTGGAATTACCTTTCTTAGTAATCACTATTAGTGAGATTGAGATTGTTAACCTTCAAAGAGTAGAACTTGGGCAAAAGGAATTTGATATGGCTATTGTTTTCAAAGGCTTCAAGTAGGATGTACTCCGCATTGACGCCATTCCTCAATCTTCACTTGATGGCATCAATGAATGGATGAACTCCATGGTTATAAAGTATTATGAAAGCAAAATGAAATTGTACTAGCGGCCAATTTTGAAGACTATTACTGATGATCCAAATAAATTTATTGAAGATGTTGGTTGGGAATTTTTGAATATGGAAGCTAGTGATTTTGATTCTAATAATTTAGAAGAGTTAGATCAAGGATATGAACCCTCTGATGTAGAAGAGGAATTAGAATCAGATTTCATGTAGCCACCATCAAGAGTGTTACAAGCCAACAAGATGGAGGGAATTCTTATATAAGGATAATTTTCAATGTTGTAGGTACCGACTTTAATACCAACTACAATGGAAACATTGAAATTCCCTAGCAGTATTTATGTTGATGAAATTTCCTTTAGATGAAAGGATTCAAAGCACATCAACCATGTGGTACAAATGATTAAATCCCAGAGATGATATGTAGCAATGAAAGAGTCTGAAAAGGCAGAGAGACCTACACTGGTGACTTAGGAGAAACTTCAACTTTCAAAAACAAAGTCAATTAGGCGGGCAGACGTATGGATCAGGCCAACATTTGGTGGAAGAGGAAGAAAGATGACTAAAAATCTGGAGAACCACATACTAGATTTCAGTATTCAACCATGAGAGTAGAAGAGAGAGCTGATATCATGTATCAAAATATTAAGCATGCATTCTTCCAACCAACGGAGAAGGAGATGATTACTTTTCTTCATTTTCATTTGCATAACCATATCAAGGAATGGGAACTAAGAAGACCAAGTATGTCCAATTTTATGTGGAGGTAATAGATGTGGTCCAAACTTTAGGAGGGGAAAGAAGGTCAATGTATGATCTTGATGAAATTGAGGAAGAACAACAAGAGAGGGATAGGAAAAATAAAATCAATACAGAGTTTCAAGGATTTGTCAAGCGAGTAAGAGAGCTATGGGAGCAGCCTCATCTAAAATATTTTGAACTAGAGTTTGATATACCATTTAGAGATCTTGGTTTTCATGGAGGTCCTTTCAAAGCTTCTGCTTTTATTGTTCCTATGATAAACTGTTTGGTAGAGTTGGTGGAATTACCTTTCTTAGTAATCGCTATTAGTGAGATTGAGATTGTTAACCTTGAGAGAGTAGGACTTGGGAAAAAGGAATTTGATATGGCTATTGCTTTCAAAGACTTCAAGCAGGATGTACTCCACATTAACGCCATTCCTCAATCTTCACTTGATGGCATCAAGGAATGGTTGAACTCCATGGTTATAAAGTATTATAAAAGAAAAATGAACTTGTACTAGTGGTCAATTTTGAAGACTATTACTGATGATCCAAATAAATTCATTGAAGATGTTGGTTGAGAATTTTTGAATATGGAAGCTAGTGATTCTAATTCTAATAATTTAGAAGAGTCAGATCAAGGATATGAACCCTCTAATGTAGAAGAGGAATCAGAATCACTCTTCATGTTGCAGGTATTGGCTTTAATACCAACTACAATGGCAACATTGAAATTCCCTAGTAGCATTTATGTAAATGAAATTTCCTTTAGATGCAAGGATTCAAAGCACATCAACCATGTGGTATAGATGATTAAATCCCAAAGATGATCTGTAGCAATGAAAGAGTTTGAAAAGGCAGAGAGAGCTACACTAGTGACTCAGGAGAAACTTTAGCTTTCAAAAACAAAGCTAATTAGGATGGCAGACGTGTGGATCAAGCCAACATTTGGTGGAAGAGGAAGAAAGATGACTGGAACTCTGGGGGCCCACCATACTGGATTTCGATATTCAACCATGAGAGTAGAAGATAGAGCTGATATCATGTATCAAAACATTAAGCATGCATTCTTCCGGCCAGTAGAGAAGGAGATGATTACTTTGCTTCATTTTCATTTGCATAACCATATCAAGGTGTGGGAACCAAGAAGACCGAGGATGTCAAGTTTTATGTGGAGGTAATGGATGTGGTCCAAACATTAGGAGGGGAAAGAAGTTCAATGTATGATCCTGATGAAATTGAGGAAGAACAACAAGAGAGGGATAGGAAAAATAAAATCAATACAAAGTTTCAAGGATTTGTCAAGCGACTAAGAGAGCTATGGGAGCAACCTCATCTAAAAGATTTTGAACTAGAGTTTGATATACCATTTAGAGAGCTTGGTTTTCATGGAGTTCCTTTCAAAGCCTTTGATTTTATTGTTCCTATAGTAAACATGTATAATAACCCTCAATTCCTCGAAGGAGAGGTTGTTGGTTGATTTGTAACCCATTTTTTTATCAAGAAGAATGTTATTTTCCAGAAATTTATTGGTTTTTCTCACTTTTCTTGTTGTTGTACGACCTGTACGAACACTAAGATGATCTAAAAACTATTGGATGTTGTATATTGATGAATTATCTTTCATTTTCACCTATTTATAGGTTCTAATTCTTTGTATAGTGAAATTTATCTTGTTTTTACTACTGCTACCTACTTTCACAGTGTTCTTGGATTGAAGGGTTTCATGATGTAATTCGACCCATTACACTTTTTGTTCCTACTATAACTTGTGGAATGGGTCCTCTAACTTGTAAAATACATGCCTAACCTATTTAGAATGTTGTGGAGTCAAGGTTGGGTGTTTGGGATGATGTTCTAGGGCTGTAGCAGGGTATTTTCATGATGAAAATGAGGGTTTCAAGTGGTGTTTTGACAAAATGTGGGAAGGACTGTCCATGTAATGTATTATTCACCATGTGCACGGTCTGGTAGGTGTGTTTGGTGATTTTTTTGGGTATGGAAGGTACGAGAGATAGGAGTTTCATTAAAACCCCAAGTATTTTGGTTGAAATAGAGGGTTTGGTGTATTAGTGGTCTAGAGGTCTTGGACCTAGAAAAAAATCATGGAATTGGAGGTTTTGACACATAAAATACTTTTTTTTGAGGAGTTTGAGTGAAGCTCTAGTGTTTAAAAGGCCGTCTCTTTGTAAATAGGGCTAATTTAGTAGCCTTTATGCAAGGTGGTCTATTGGATCTTAATGATGGTACAAAGAAACATGGTATGATCTCTTGAGAATTTGTCTTAGGGTTTGTGTTAAAGCTTGATTGATGTTTTGTTGGCCATTGGATGACCTTCTCTAAAAGATAAGTCCATTTGATGAGATTTGGAGATTATAAGTTAGGCAAGGGTTTATTGAAAACCCATACTCGAAACCTTCCCACAACCAACCAAAGCCTAAAACACCTTCAAAAAGGTCTGCACAAGCTTAAAATTTCAAGAGATATCACTTCCCCCAAAGATTTCTTCAAACCCTAGCAGTAAACCACCATTTTCCACTCAAAAATGCACTATTTGACATCTAGGGCATCACCTAAAAACCCTCTATTTTCCTCCCTTACGCACAAAAATTTGCACACATGTTTTATAACCATAACTAAGCCTTTCCATCGAGTTCTAGAAGCATACAGTGGGTGAAAGGTTTAATATGACATTTTAATGCACTCAAAACCCTTAAAACATGGTATACAAACTGACCCTTAGTAATTAGCTTCTAAAATGCACAAAATCACTTGAAATCCAACCAAACCAAAACTAAAATGGATTTAAGTCTGCTGCCCACCAAATTCTATCGAAAATAGAGCACAATTACCCTATACAGAACCATATAGTTCAATGAAACATCAAATCCCAAAGTGCAAAAGGGTAGCAATCTTTGACGTGGTATTACTCGGATACCATGGCGCTTACAAAATCTCTGTCTAAATCTATAGGATTGCATTCGGGCCATCTACAATAACCTCTCTCAATTTTTGTTATCTCAGAGTGGTTTTCCTGTGGTTTCTAGTTTTCAGTTGATGGAAAAAGTGTCAAATGCAAGCAGTGAAAAGTTGCAAAGTGGTGTAACTTTCGTTCTGCAACTCGTGTGACCAAACAGATTGTTCCAACGCATCCAAATAGGTATGTTTACACTAGGTATGTTCCTCTTTCACACCCAAACATGTTGAATTGCTTTGAGCTACGTTCAACTGGATCGATCCCTTAAGGGTCCAAAGTGCAAAATGGCTGCAAACTTCAGCATGCTACTACTCGGATACCGTGATGCTTAGAAAATTCTCGTATGATCATATGGGATCATGTTGGGCCCCTCTACAATAAACTCTCTCGGTTTTTGTTATCTCAGAGTGGTTTTCCTGTGGTGTCCAGTTTTCAATTGATGGAAAAAGTGTCAAATGGAAGTAGTGGAAAGTTGCAAAGTGGTGTAACTTTCATTCTGCAACTTGTGTGACCAAACAAACTGTTCCAACGCGTCCGAAGAGGTATTTTTATGCTAGGAATGGTCCTCTTTCGCACCCAAACACGCATAATCCTTTGAGCTACATTCAACCAGATCAATCCCTTAAGGGTCCAAACTGCAAAATGGCTGCAAACTTCAGCATGATGTTACTTAGTTATCGTGATGCTTAGAAACTTCTCATCTAATCCTATGGGATCGTGTTGGGCCCCTCTACAATAACCTTTCTCGGTTTTTGTTATTTCAAAGTGATTTTCCTGTGGTGTCCAGTTTTTAGTTGATGGAAAAAGTGTCAAATGCAAGTAGTGGAAAGTTGCAAAGTGGTGCAACTTTCGTTCTGCAACTTGTGTGACCAAACAAACTATTCCAACGTGTTTGAATAGGTATGTTTACGCTAGGCATGGTCCTCTTTCGCACCCAAACATGCGGAATCGCTTCGAGAAATGTTTAACCAGATCGATTCCTTAAGGGTCTAAAGTACAAAATGACTACAAAATTCAGCATGTTGTTACTCCGATACCGTGACACTTAGAAAATTTTCATTTGATCCTATGGGATCATGTTGGGCCCCTGTGCAATAACCTCTCTCAGTTTTTGTTATCTTAGAGTGGTTTTCCTGTGGTGTCCAATTTTTCAGTTGATGGAAAAAGTGTCAAATGCAAGTAGTGGAAAGTTGCAGAGTGGTGCAACTTTCGTTCTGCAACTCATGTGACCAAAAGAATTGTTCCAACGCGTTCGAATAGGTATTTTTACGCTAGGAATGGTCCTCTTTCATACCCAAATACACAGAATCATGTTTCATCTGATCCTATGGGATCATGTTGGGCCCCTGTGCAATAACCTCTCTCAATTTTTGTTATCTTAGAGTGGTTTTCCCGTGGTGTCCAATTTTCAGTTGATGGAAAAAGTGTCAAATGCAAGTAGTGGAAAGTTGCAGAGTGGTGCAAATTTCGTTCTGCAACTCATGTGACCAAAAGAATTGTTCCAACGCGTTCAAATAGGTATTTTTACACTAGGAATGGTCCTCTTTCATACCCAAATACACAGAATCGCTCCAAGCTATGTTCAACCAGATTGATTCCTTAAGGGTCCAAAGTGCAAAATAGCTGCAAAATTTAGCATGTTGTTATTTAGATACCGTGACACTTATAAACTTCTTGTCTAATCCTATGAGATCATGTTGGGCCCCTCTGCAATAACCTCTCTCGGTTTTTGTTATCTTAGAGTGGTTTTCCCGTGGTGTCTAGTTTTCAGTTGATGGAAAAAGTGTCAAATGCAAGTAGTGGAAAGTTACAAAGTGGTGCAAGTTTCGTTCTGCAACTCGTGTAACCAAATGAACTGTTCCAACGTGTCCAAATAGGTATGTTTACATTATACATGGTCCTCTTTCACACCCAAACACACGAAATCGCTTTGAGCTATGTTCAACCGAATCGATTCCTTAAGGGTCCAAAGTGCAAAATGGTTGCAAACTTCAACATGTTGTTACTCGGATACCGTGACACTTAGAAACTTCTCGTCTGATCCTATGGGATCATGTTGGGCCCCTCTATAATAACCTCTCTCAGTTTTTGTTATCACAGATTGGTTTTCCCGTGGTTTCCAATTTTCAGTTGATGGAAAAAGTGTCAAATGCAAGTAGTGGAAAGTTACAAAGTGGTGCAACTTTTGTTCTGCAACTTGTGTGACCAAACGAATTGTTCCAATGCATCTAAATAGGTATTTTTACGCTAGGCATGGTCCTCTTTCACACCCAAACACTCTGAATCGCTCTGAGCTACATTCAACCGAATCGATCCCTTAAGGGTCCAAAGTGCAAAATAGCTACAAACTTCAGCATGTTGTTATTTGGATACCGTGATGCTTAGAAAATTCTCATCTAATCCTATGAAATCCTATTGGGCCCCTCTACAATAACCTCTCTCAGTTTTTGTTATCTTGGATTGGTTTTCTTGTGGTGTCCAATTTTCAGTTGATGGAAAAAGTGTCAAATGGAAGCAGTGGAAAGTTGCAAAGTGGTGCAACTTTTGTTTTACAACTCATGTGACCAAACGAACTATTTAAACATGTCTAAATAGGTATTTTTACACTAGGAATGGTCCTCTTTCACACCCAAACATGTGGAATCGCTCCGAGATACGTTTAACCAGATCGATCCCTTAAGGGTCCAAAGTGCAAAATGGCTGCAAACTTTAGCATGTTGTTACTTGGATACCGTGATGCTTAGAAACTTCTTGTCTAATCCTATGGGATTTTGTTGGACCCCTCTATAATAACCTCTCTCGGTTTTTGTTCTCTCATAATGGTTTTCCCGTGGTGTCCAGTTTGTATTTGATAGAAAAAGTGTCAAATGCAAGTAGTGGAAAGTTGCAAACTGGTGCAACTTTTGTTCTGCAACTCGTGTGACCAAACAGACTGTTCTAACACGTTTGAATAGGTATTTTTATGATAGGCATGGTCCTCTTTCGCACCCAAACACACGGAATCGCTCTAAGCTACACTCAACCGGATCGATCCTTTAGAGGTTTGACTGTAATATGTTGAAATAGGCCATTGCACCTATTGTTCATGCTGTTTCTCGGTGATATGGGCCTGGTGTAAGTAGGATATGGAGTAGGAATAAGAAAATAGCATTGGTAAAGGCATTGGAAGAGATTACTAACGCTGCCCTTATTCAAAATTCAAAATTGAGGCCCCTTAAAAGCAAGGCTAGAAGAGGTGAAAAGAAGAAATTGCTTGAAAATAAGTTAGAATAGGTTGGAAATAGGGTGAGGTTGTGGAGTTTGATGTGTTCAAAAGGTCTACAAGGATAGGGGAGGTCAAAATTATGTTATGGCATGATGCCTTAGTTGGGAAAACAGGGGTTTTGAATGAAAAAGAGATGTTTGAGGGAGTAAAAGTGGGTAAAGTCAAGAGGCAACATAATTTGGTGGTCAATTAAGTTTGTGCAGGTAGAATGAAGAGTGTTTGAATAGGTTTTGAGGTTCAAGTTCGGGTTCAGGGGTTCGGTTTGCCGGTTAGGCCAAATTTTTTTGGAGGGGGGTTTGGTTCGTTTTGGGTTCGTTGGTACAAAAATCATGTAAAAACAAAATATAAATATATATGCAGCCTAGAAGCATGCATTAGGATTAGAATATCACATAACATCATATAAACAACAAAACCACCATAAACTTGAATGCCATTTAAAACATGCATGATAAATATTCATCGTTGAAACTTGAATTGTGGTAGCTTGATATACAAAGTCTATTGATGCTAGGGTTCAATTTGTATGATTTTGGAAAAGAAGCCAACTGAGTAGAGTTATCAGTGTTCTTCATAAATCATAAGAATTTTTTTAGTACACTACCCATTTTGATGTCTTCTTGCGGTCTCAAACATTATTTTGTATCATTGTTACATTGGTCTTGAGAGTGGTAGCTTAGTAAGCTCCACAATACAAAATTTGGTTTACCTGTGTAGTGTAACAATGGCATAGGAAGATTTTTCTTTCAAAGAACCAAAGGGTGAGTGCACAATTGAGTGTATAAACACATATCTTTTTGTAATATCAATGATACTTTTTGAAACTTCCATGCATTGCTAATCTAAAAGGACAAGTCTTATGTATCCTTTGCTTAATTGAGTTGTTCCAATCAAAGGATTAAATATATTGGAATATTTTTATCAATCATTTCATAGAATACCAATTGAAAATGTGTTTTTTGCTTTTAGATAAAGTTGTTTACCATCAATCAATTAATTTATTCAAGACAAACCATGAAGGACAACAATGATCAATGTTATGGCTAACCAATTAATAAGTATACACGTGAATAATTCAAGAATGTACATGTGAATAAGGGAAGCACAAGTAGTCACAAATTCGTATGCCTTGAAGTATACACATGAATACATAGTATACACAACTTAATACAAAGTATATGCACGAATACAAGGTATATGCATGAAAACAAGTAAGTCACAAAGTATACATTAGAACACACATAAGTCACAAAGTATACACGTACATTGTAAAGTATACACTTGAATACATGTAACTCATATCTATTGAACCATGAATTTATAACATGTAAATATGGACACCATTGATAAAAAATATTTGTATTAACCAAATAGCCATGTATGCATACATCAATATATGTCGATATAAGTATAAAATATAGGTACAAAATAGCCATATAGGCTTATGAGAATGCTATATAGGCATATAATATCAAATATATCCAATACAAAATATGTACAAAACTGCCATGTAGGCATACAACAAAGGGCTCTGGAATCAAAAGTCATTGCTCTCCAGGCTCTCGAAATAAACTCTTTCTCTTTTCTGTTCGATCAAATGGCGATAGGTTTGTCACTCGTTTCTACTACACTCGAGGAGTGCTCCTGCTGGTCCTCCTACTACTGTTAAGTTCTTGGTGAAGTTTTAACTATTACAATAAGAAGTAAAGACATTAATATATATAAATTACATTATAAAAAATGATATATTTTTAAAAATAATCACTTACGACCATCTCACGATCACTCTCCATGAGGGAAATATTCACACGCCGATGTTGAGGCATGCTCAAGCCCTATATAAACCATCCAAATAGAAATTAGACTATGAATCAATAATTTGGTTTGATTTTTCACTTGAACTAACATCTATAACAACAAATGTAAATTGAAATTTAGTAATTTTCCTCATACCTCCCTTGTTAGATCCATCGAGGATTGTATAGCGGATGAAACACCGATATCCATTGCCCTCATAACATTTGGAGGTGTTTCCACAACCAACATCTAAAAATAAAACAACAAATTATTTAATCACAAAAAAGTTACAATAGCGATCCACGTCATGACTTATAGTGTACATGAGATCTAATGAATTTTTTTTTGAGCACTTATTAAACTATATATTTATGATTATCATGCTTACTATTTTCCCTACCCATATCTTGTTCGAAAGGATGTGTTTTTAGGCTTTTAACCATAACAACAAGCCACTGAATCGTTTGATTAAATGCTTCTGTAGACATGTACGATAACTATGGTGGCATAGAGAAGGCAGTTAAATATTTGAAAAAATGCCTCAAAAGAAATGGGGTCTCATGGTGATGGAATGCCATTACAAACAAATGCATGTCATGGCATTCCATCACCATAAGAACACATTTCTTTCAGGCATTTTTTCAAAAAGTTCATTGCCTTCTCTATGGTATTATTGCTTACTATTATGCTTTGATAGAAATTTTTCCAAGCATCCATAGTTTGTTGGAAAGCACCTATTTTAGGCTTTTAGCCATAGCAGGAAGGAAGCACGAGAAGTTTGATAAAATGCTTTGGTGCACATGTATGAAAAATGTTAGCCATAGTAGCAAGGAAGCATGGGAAGTTTGATAAAATGCTTTGGTGCACATGTATGAAAAATGTGGTATCATAGAAAAGGTGGTGAGCATTTTGAAGAAATTCCTCGAAGAAATGTGGTCTCATGGTGATGGAATTCCATTCCATCACCATGAGATCCGCATTTCTTTGGTGGCATTTTTGAAACCAATTAACCCGCCTTTGTCTATGCTATTGCTTACTATTATGGTTTCATATATTTTTTTCCAAGCATCCATAGTTTGTCATGAAGAAATTGCATCAACGCTTATGTTGACTTTCTAAACAACTATATTGTAGTTGAAATTTTGTCATCTATCAACATCTAGTTATTAGTTATGGAATGTAAGTAATGCTTTGAGTTTGAATGATGTAATGCAACGTAACCAATGATATGAATATAAACTACACAAATCTATTAAGTACAATTCATTAGTTAAACTTTATTCCTATTACTCCATGAAGGTTTGAGTAAATCATCGCATTGGGAGGTGTTCCCAAACCTCCAATACCACCCTGCTCAACATCCAAAATCACATATTAAAATACCATTTGTAAAATAATGTTATTAACATGTAATAAATTTATAATTGTTTACTAGTTACATACCCCACCGATAGGTGTACTGCAGAAATAAGTAGGTGGAGGTCCAATGTATCCAGTCTCAACACTATGACCCTGCAATTTTATTAAAATCATAAAACTAAATTAGTTAATATTACATGTCAAAATAAAAATTAAATAAATTAAATTCAATGAACATGCTAACTTTTACCTGAGTATCAATGCCATACATATCATGCAAAATGTCAGTTGCCCTCTCCATCTCCGTAGCTGCATATGGATCCTCTGCAATAGCCTCCTGAGTGCCAGTGGGGTCATATTAACAAGTCACCCCACAAGATTGGTACACATGGGAACTTCGAAGGCCCCCACTCGAAGACTCCCCCGGATGGTGTTGTAGAATAGGGCTAGTATGATGGATGACACTCTAGGTCAAAGTGTTGATAGCCTGCAATGTCCCTATGTCGACACTCTCCTTCGTGACAGTAGGCATAACAACGTGCTCATGAGGCAACCTAGCGAGAGCTCGTCTCCCTTGTCGCGTAGGATCCGGCTATATACTGGGCCTATCCTGAGCTGACCCCCCACCTCTCCCCTGGAAGTCCCTCATATCAAAATAATTTGGGATTTTGTTCAATATGAACTCACTGTATAACTTCCTAAGAAAATACTTGGGGACTTCACAATTTTTGCATGGTCGGTCATCAAAGACCGTGTACCACCTATCATAAAAATGGTTCCTAATCTCTTGGTGGTGGCACCAATGAATAGGAAACTTCTTCACATTGAGGCTAAGATTTTGATTTGTGCGTGGGTCAGTAATAATGAGCACAAATCACCTTTTTTAATTTTTAAATCCTTTACTTGTTTATATGATAGTTTGTTTGCATAATATGCCTTAGCTGCCTGCCTCCTATCTTGTCATCTAGTTATTTGTTTGCTAATTGAATCTACATTTTTTAACATATCTTTCAATGAATTTGCGAGGGTCATCCTTTCTGTGGTTGAACCATTTGGATCACTCAACCTACTAATAAAATCCTCAATTTGTGTTTTGTTGTTCTCAATCTCACTCATTAAATTTTGTTGAGTGCCAGGAGGGTGTTGAGGGATTGGTGGAGGAGGTTGTTGTTGAGGTTGATTTTTTTGTTGAGGATTTTTTTTCTTCTGGATTTCGTTGCTCTTCTTGTTGAGGATTTTGTGGGTTTGTGGGTTCATTTCCATCTCCTACAAATTCAAAAATTAATATATCAAATATAACCTAGAAAACTAACAAAATCAACCTAAAACTAAGAAATTCAAAACAAACAACAAACAATACTTACCTCTCCCACCTCTCCGTCATCATGGCACCATACTTGCAAAGAAATAGCAACTCTTTTTGAATATTTGTGCCCAATACCTCCTCCTAGAACACGAGCGTGAAAGTTGGGGGTTTTGGCCGAAGGCAGAAGAAGAAAACAGTCAAAGTGAAAATGAAGACTTTCACTTTTTTTTTGCTTTTAATGTGCTTAACGTGAGCGCGTTATAATGTGCTTGCGTTATATCATTTTCAAAAAAAAATTAGAAAGTGGCCACGAAATTGCTACCCAACTTCATGCACCCGCCTAGAAGGGGAAGGTGATGTTGATAAGGAGGATCTTGAAGTTGAACAAGAATATATTATTGTTGATGAAAGAAATGAAGTGGAAGATGGTGATTATCAAGAGGAGGAAGAAGAGTCTTCTATTGATCCTCATGAAAAGGACAAAAAGGAGGTTGACAAGGAAGATATAGTTTCTAAAATGGGAATCCTTCTCATTTTAAATCTCAACTGGCGAACTTACAATATGTGGAAAATTAGATGAAAGCCAAGATTGAAATAAATAATGAAAATTCAAAAGAATGGAAATTGTTATATGCAATATCACCTCGACCACCCACGAAATTATGATAAAAATAGTCATGGGGGCTATGTTGGGTAAATCTAAAATCAATAAACAAAAAAAGAAACTTCACATAGTTAATGACCCTTACATGGCCAAAGATAACAATAAAAAAGGAAATAAGGTCCAAAATAAAGATGACTGGGAGGCATTATTAGATACTTTGCAAAAAAAATTGGAACCTGATTAATTAAGTCCTTTTCATGGCCTTGGTGTTGTTTCTTTGTTTGCAAGTGGGTAAACCCACAAAAGTGGTTTACAATTTTAGTGAGGAAGGAAAAGTTGCATAAAACGACCCCATGCAAAAAAAAAAATGGTTTTTGGGGGTTTGAACGAACTTCTAGTTTGAGAAAACCTAAAGGGGGTTCGCTAGAACCCCCCCTTTGAGCAAACCTATTAATTTTTGGGTCCCACATTTCCCAGCAAAATAAGCAAAGAAAATGGTTGTGGAAAGGGGGTTTGCTCGAACCCTAGTTCGAGTGAACCCTAGTTCAAGTGAACCCTGGTTTGACTGAACCCTAGTTCAAGTGAACCCTGGTTCGAGCGAACTCTTGGGGGTTTGCTCGAACCCCCCTTTTCCCCCTTCTCCCCCGCTGGCACCAAAAAACTCTAGATTTTTTCCCTTTGAAGCTCGAGTTGAGGATGAAAATGGAGGAGACTTCATAGACCCAACTAGATGATGGTAGTCCTGAGAACGAGTTATCCAACAAATATAATTTTAATATGTTTTGGTTTTATTATGTTTTTTTTTAAAGTTTGATTAAACATAGGTTTTTCACTGAAAATTAAGCTCTTTGTTCTGCACATGTGGAAAAATAATAGATTATCAAAAAAATATTGAAAAACATGAGTGCACTAGATATTGAAGTCCTTGATCCAACAAAAAAAATTTGAATTTCGATACATACAAAAAATGTTATGTTGTATACGGTCCACTTATGTCTAAATTGTAATTGGTTTGACTTCAAAACTTGATTAAGGAAAAAACATTTAATAAAACACTATGAAACTAATTGGAAGCACTAGATATCATAGTTAAAAATATAAATTAAAAAAAAAATAGAATTTTATCCTTCATGGAAAAAAAGTTACGTTGTATACGGTGAGTGTCACTCATTAAAAATAGTGTTTACTGAAAAAAACTAGTTTTCGAAGGAGATGGAAAAAGAAGTATAATCTGATTCCAAATTTTTTGAAAAGATATATTTAGAATCTATAGACAAAATGTCACAAATCACTAGTTTGCATCATCTTCAAACTCCTCACGGTTTAGCCGCTATAGGTGCCCGGAAGTGAAGATTTAGTTAGAAAAAATCAGTTCAGTGTCTAGTTTGGCCAAAAATTGTAAACCAGTATTGTGGGATCACCCAAGTGTTGCTATTTTTTGGCTGACGTTTGGTATTTTTTTATGTTCTTTCTTTGGCCCAGTCCTACAAGCCTTGCACTTTCATCTTTTGGTTTGCATGCCTTTGATCTAATTTTTGTTTGATGTTGTCTTAATTTCTTGGGTCAAGACCCTTTCCATACTTACTTTATAAAGAATGATTTAATAAAATTCATTTGTTAATATTTTTCACATAAATCCAATATCTCATTTGATAATCCATCCATGTTTTTAATCATTAGGTTTGTAAGATAATCTATCCATTTCAAAGGTTTTTCTCCATATGATATTTTTTGGTGTCTTGTATATTGATTTTACATGCAAGACAAAGATTTTGTGCATATTATACAACATTCTAAGTGCTCATATTTGAGGCAAAAGGTAGTTCTATTTTTTGATACACCTCACTTTGTTTAGGAAAATATTAAAAAAATACTACTCTATTTATAGAGTTGTATTTTGACTTTATTGTATATGACATATCCAATATAATTCTATGTTGTAGCAATTCTATTCTAGGCAATGAATTATTGGTAAATAAAAACTGGTTTGTCTTTATCTTTCATATGCCCTTCTCTATCATATGCAAACATATTTTGTTTTGTTTTCTCTTACATATTTCTCAAAATTTGTATGCATACAAGAAGTTGATAATATCAATTATCCCTTAGGAATTTAGTTATTAGAAAAAAATTAAAACCTTACACTACCTAATAATTAGTAGAGCTCTCTCGTCATAGCTCACATGTTGTATTGGCATTCATTGAACTAGAGTAAAAAATATAGAACACCACTAAAACTACATGCTAGAAAGTTCTAAAAATTACCATGGGAAGTTAGGAATTGGATTATCTGAATTGCTATTCACATATAGATAAAAATTCTTGTTGAACTCATTGTAAATCATTTTATTATGATAATTTAAAATTCTAAAAATTAAAAAAATTACCTCATTTTGTGCATAGGATATTTTTTGTATTTCTAATATTTCTTTTGTCATAGGTAATAACTAGTTCAAGTCAAAAATCAAAAAACCATTTTTTTTATCTTTAACACTCTTTACATGTAGGAAATTTGTCAAGGAACACTTTGCAAACTACTAAATCATATATTTGCAGCCCTACTTGCTAAAAATTCAATTTGAAACTATCACATATTTGGTTTTGGGTTGCTAAAATTGTTTTTTTCGCTTTGTTTGTTTAGACTAGTCACGTATTTCAATGGTTGGATTTATGTATGATATCTTCTCATTCCTTTTAGGTGATATTGAGGATAAGAATTGATCCAACTCACTTTTCTTCCTTTCTCTTAGTGGGCTTGTACTAGACTTGATTATCTGCCAAGATGAATTTATCCCATATGTTTCTCATGGGGTATACAAATGGGTGCTTGAGAATTAAAAAAATCACCTTGAAGGTAAAGTTATTATTTTGGTGTATATTTATTCTAGAGGATATAGTGAAATGATGTGGTATTTTACCTTGATCACATGCTTTATAAAATGCTTCCATTCATAAATTTGGGCCTCACATAGCTTTGAGTATATAGAGGACACCCCTAGTAGGCCTTGTGAATACTATTTAAAAATCCACTCCATTATCTTTTTTTATAGTGAATTGGTAAGCAGTGAGCCTTGGAAAGTTACATTGTACCCATGGGAAGTAATGATAGTAGGCCATGAGCTCATGCATTTGTACTCCTCTCACATACTAGGTTGAAATTAAGGCCTTGGTACCCACAACCCAAGGTCTTAAAATAAGGCGTTGAGGCTACCCATTCCCTTAAACATGGTCTATTTATGAGACTACAAGGAAGGATACACCTATTTGATTAGACATGATTTTTTGTGTGTATTTTTTCTTCATTTGTAAGGAAAGTAGATCATACTCCCCACTTTAAACTAGCCCAAAGGGGAAATATATAAATGTTTTAAAACATAGTCCTCTAACAAGTCCTTGGTGGGTGGCTCATAATCATTTTTAATGATGTCCACAATCATAACATTATCTTTTTTAAACCATGTCAAGGATCCAGGTTATTCTATGTCTCTTTTCATCACTAGAAGCTGAGAATCTAATAAAATAAACACTAAAGATCACTTTTTATTCTACCTTGAGATCATGAGAGTGATGAGGATAGTCTCCACAATTATAGTGATTATGGTGATGAACTAACTAGAGTATTACAATAAACTCTAGTCCAAAACTATATCCTATCAAATTGAGATCTAATGGTTAGAAAACTTTTAGAAATAAGAGTTAGGTTACCAAATAATTTTGATCTTAAAAAATACAGTGCAAGAGCTAATGGTATTTATAATTGGCTAGTTTCCCATTGTTGTTTCATACTTGTTAATATCATTTCTTTCTACTAAGCTTCAAGATATTATCAAGACCTTTTATGCCTTTCATATACTTTTAAGTAGTTTTAAGCATTTGGAATGAAACATGTTATGTTGATATGTGTAGGTATGAATTCATGAATTTCTATGAAGTTAGTAGGATCTTATGCTTAATTTATGATTGTTGACAAATGAGAATGTGTAATAACCCAAACCCCCTTGGAGTAAGAATTATTATCGATTACCCGAGTTTGGTAATGTTTTTTGTCAAACCAAATGAGAAATCTTCGAAGATACAGTTCTCAAAAAATTCCATAGCCAGCAACATACTAAATATTATTACTCAGAAATTGCATTCCCAAAGCTATTCAACTTCCATACCAGAACAGATATCAACTCTCTAGCTACACAGAGAATTATTCTCCCAGATACAAGTTAATATGAAGGTTTCCAGAAGACGCACATGTGCACAATAAGCCTCAGAAGGCACCATTAATACTATCATTGCAAATTCAGATAATAGCTTTCGGGTTTACACAGTCAATTTGTTCCTTCAAGGTACAACGGTCTCCACAAAAATGTCATTTAATACAACACAAATATACTGGTTGGAAACAGAGCATTTACTCATATGATGATTGAACACATAGCACATATGAAGAACTTCAGTCCAAACAAGAGTAGACTTATACAAAGACGTCTATCACATATTTACAAACATAATAATATAAGATTTAGTTTAATGCATAGAAACTTCTTGAACGACACAGAATAACTTTCAGACGTAGATAGCCATACCGTCATATTCTAGCATTCTGCATGAGAATGGTGTCAACTGATGTAGGCCACAACTTGATACACTTGCAATCCCATATTCATTAATGAGTCGGCCAAGAAATATAAAGTATACTATCAACACTGTGAATGATCCGGATCTTTCTTCGATTTATATCAGTATATGAAATCAGCAAACATAAATAGCAACAATCCTTCAGTGATTGTTCTTCAAGCATGAGTCACACTTCTCATATAATCGACTCCCCATAGTAGATCCTCCATAATGGTTCCCACACAACTATAAGCTCCAACGATGTATTCCCGTGAATATTCCACCCGAACGAACACACCCGCAACCCGCAATGGCAAGAGATGTAACGGAAATATGAAAATATTTGAATGATCTCAGCCCGATATCAGGTTTCTCTGAATAGCACCAATGATTTTTATTTGTTTCTCGACAACCAATGCTATGCTCTTTCACTGCGTTGGCAATGTTATTCAAAGACTGTGACTTGCACACGTATAATGTATTTTCCAAGCCATCAATTGATTACGTACTGCATACAATGAAATTCCCAGCCATAGAGAAAAACACGACTCCACCAAATGAATGTACATTAAGACGTGATGAAGAGGAGAGGATTCCTTCACAACGGTCGTGTCTATAAATCAATAAACCCTATTTCAAAGGAACAATTGACATTCAATACTCTTTTGTCTTTGGATATCCAACACAGAGTTCATCAATAAAATACTGGAAGACGCCTTGCAGAGAACTTTACAATCAGTTACCAGTTTGCATACACGTTCCATCAAACTAAGCAACCAAAGATACACTGACCAGTCACATTGGGTTTTCATCCAACATGACTCTCTGAACCTAAGAGTTTTCGTTCTCAGTTTCCAAACAAACAATCCCAATAATAATTCATTCCATGATACCCCTAAGTTTGCCTCCAGACCATTATTAAGTTCGCCAAATTCAGTTTTCGTAATTGATTCACTTCATGACTTTGGAAGGCTTTAGTCCGCTTAATAATATTTCATAAAGCCAGTTGAGTTATTTTTATAAAGACTTTATAGAATATAAAGTATTTATCATTGATATTTAATAAAGTCTCAATATAATTAATTAATTAAATAATCAATAAGAAAAATAAAGACTTATTAATGTTTAATCAATTATTTTCCAAAGTCATTCTGGTTTCAAGAATAGGGATATCACAGTCCTCCCTTCCTGGAGATTGCTTGTCCTCAAGCAATTGCAATAACCAATCCGCTGCTCCACTCTGATAAACATGCCATAAACCAGACAATATGAAGTGCACATCAAGATCCAAGTGCAACAATGAATTAGCCATGACAATCCCCAAATCCCAAACCAATCTCAGAAACCTTACTTTGCCAATCTGCCGCACCACTTTGATAATAACAACATTATGCCCAAAGTTGTGAAGCAACACATCAAGATCCAGAAGAAACAATGTACCAATCATGACAAGGCCAAGATTCCAAATTATCCTAGGTGCATCATCAATCATGCCGAACTGCCATGTGCTATTGCTATAAACCCAAACATCATATATCCAACTACGAACCTCACTCTAGAAAAAACCATAGATACCTCTAATGTCAGAAGATGATAGAAGCTCATCACTATATCTACCTTCATTATGGAAAGGATGATGCAAATCCCTTTGACTTCTCCAATCTACTACTGAAAGAAAATGCCATTCAACAGGAGGAACAATAATCATGCACGCCCCATACCTTGGAAATATAATAGCTCCATATGCATTATAAGGACGTAGTGAATCAATAACCTCTCCAAGAGTGTTAGCATGCTCAAACAGATCTAATCTAGCAATGCCACCATTCACGTATCCTCCTTCATAAGCTGGCCTAAAGGATGTAAGCTCTACCATGCGAGCCTCTAGAAAAGATGACTCCTCAAACTCACCATGAAAAATCAAAGGTTCAACTAAATCTACCTTATGGAGATCATTATGTGCATATGAAGACATGATATTAGTGGCTAGTCCACTAATTGTATGTTCAACTTTACAATCACATCCCACACCTGAAATCCACATATAACTTGTGTCATCAAAATCAAAAGTCTCCTCACCATCCAACTCAAAGAGTGTATTTTCTAAAGTCAAGTCAACACTCAACTCAAAAAGAGGGTTGTCCACAATGGTTGAATATATATTATTAAATTTTTCATGACCATAAACAACATACTCATGAGGATGGGAACATAAACTATTGTTGTCCCAAATCAACATTTGGGATTCCTCCATGCTTTCTTTGGAGTCACTAAACACCACCAAATTTTGATCTTCCTCCCGGTCTTTCAAGGTGAGAGGTGGTAGTGTCTCACCTAACTCATCACCAAATGATGTCACCAAGCTGCAAGATGTTTCCTCATGAAGCTCCTCAATTCTTCCAACAACTTGTTCACATTCTATGCAACTTGTATTGACATTTTGCACCATGGTAGAGGTTGCTATAGAAGATGCATTTTCTAATTTATGCAATGAATGATGAGACATATTCAACTGAAGATGAAGATCCATAGTTTCCCAATCTTGTATGCCCACTTTTGATTTTTCAACATGCGTAGGAGTGGTGCCACTTTGAGAGTCAATGATCACACTTGGCGATGCATCCATACAATTTCTTTTGGAGTCCAAGTCAACCTCATGCTCTTCATCAATTGCTGATACAAAATCAAACTCTGAACAATCTAAATACTCATCAAGCCTCTCATGAATGACCTCACTGCAAGGTTCATGTGATGACAAGGGACTGTTGGAAAAACTCAGGAAATCAGAATCATGATCTTCAATAATCTCTCCATGGGTTGTCATACCTTTTCTATTGCTTGAAGCTACAAACTCTTCCCTCACATCTTCCACCATGAATGATGGGACAACATTGTGGTCAACCAAAGGAACTCTAATAAAACCCATACCTTCATATGATTTATCAATCGAAATCTTTATGCCACCCACCATAAAACTTTTGCATTCTTTTGCAGATGCCACATGTGGTTCTTCTAGTAAGATTACACAAGATTATATCCTTTTTCCCTCATGACCCAAATATTCCTGTCTATCAAATTCTTCACAGGAATTTTTACAAACCTCACCTGTAGCCATCATATCTACTTTCTTTCTTTGTTCCAAACCATCTTCATCAAATTGTTCACTTTCCATGTCTCTGGCATTGACTTCTTACTCTTGCAAAGTGGCTGCAATACACCACTGATTTTCTTCTTTGCGCACTGAATTATGAGCCTTACTCAACTGAAGGTGAAGATCAACAATTTCCCTATCTTTGTCCTCCACCAATTTGACAACCATGTATCTATCTCTTAGTAATTGCAAGTAATCACCTTTTATGAATTCCAATGCTTCTTTGATGGACAAAAAATGTGTATGAGAAATACCAATTATCTTTCCTTTTCGCCTTTCCTCAATTTGGGCTGTCCTAATGAGGTCTTCAACATGCTTATGAGTATCATCCATCCTTGATAATAATTTCACAATATTTTCTTCCTTCACCATAAAATGATCTTCCAATACAGGAGGCTTTTGTCCAAAGCTGCCATGAACTATCTTTTCTTATTTGTCTTCATGCATTGAAGGTTTGTTAACATTGGAATTTTCCCTTTCACTTGAGGATGCATTACACTCTTCAACCACCTCACTTGTGGATGCATTATGATCTTCCCTCAAGAATGACTGGACAGAGTTGTGATCAAACAAGTGTTCGTCATTACAAGAATCTTTCCTTTTATCTTCATACACATCAACATGTTTCTCAAACTCTTCATAAATATTTCTACCAACTTCCCTTGTAATTTCACTATCCTCTTCCTGCACCAATAAATTATGCACTCTTGTACTTGTAGGTGTGGATGAGACATTAAATTCCCTTGATTTCCTTGAAAGTGAGTCTGCAAGATGCTGCAAATCACGATTTAACTTTTGATGAGTTTCAATCAAATCGTGATTTATCTTTTCTTGAGATTGAGCAAGGTCTTTTAAATTTTTCTCCATGCTAGAATTCTTTTCTTTTGCTGGCGAATCAGAAAGGAAGGTAGGAATCAATCTTTTGTTCTGTATTCTATCCATTAATGTAACTGTAGCTGAATACCCTCAGGCTAGCAAGATAGTGGCTCTGATACCACTGTAATAACTCCAACCCCCTTGGAGTAAGAATTATTATCGATTAACCGAGTTTGGTAATGTTTTTTGTCAAACCAAATGAGAAATCTTTGAAGAGATAGTTCTCAGAAAATTCCATAGCCAGCAATATACTAAATATTATGACTCAGAAATTGCATTCCCAAAGCTATTCAACTTCCATACCAGAACATATATCAACTCTCTAGCTACATAGAGAATTATCCTCCCAGATACAAGTTAATATGAAGGTTTCCAGAAGACACACATGTGCACAATAAGCCTCAGAAGGCACCATTAATACTATCATTGCAAATTCAGATAATAGCTTCCGGGTTTACATAGTCAATTTGTTCCTTCAAGGTACAACGGTCTCCACAAAAATGTCATTTAATACAACACAAATATACCGGTTGGAAACAGAGCATTTACTCATATGATGATTGAACATAGAGCACATATGAAAAACTTCAGTCCAAACAAGAGAAGACTTGTACAAAGACGTCTATCACAGATTTACATACATAATAATATAAGATTTAGTTTAATGCACAAAAACTTCTCAAATGACATAGAATAACTTTCAAACGTAGATAGCCATACTGTCATATTCCAGCATTCCGCATGAGAATGGTGTCAACTGATGTAGGCCACAACTTGATACACTTGCAATCCCGTATCCATTAATGAGTCGGCCAAGCAATAGAAAGTATATTATCAGCACTGTGAATGATCCAGATCTTTCTTTGATTTATATCAGTATATGAAATCGGCAAACATAAATAGCGACAATCCTTCAGTGATTGTTCTTCGAGCATGAGTCACGCTTCTCACATACTCGACTCCCCATAGTAGATCCTCCATAATGGTTCCCACACAACTATAAGCTCCAACGATATATTACCGTGAATATTCCACCTGAACGAACACACCCACAATTGCAAGAGATGAAACGGGATTATGAAAATATTTGAATGATCTCAACCCGATATCGGGTTTCTCTGAACAATGCCAATGTTTTTTATCTGTTTCCCGACAACCAGTCCTATGCTCTTTCACTGCACTGGAAATGTTATTCAAAGACTGTGACTTGTACACGTATAATGTATTTTCCAAGCCATCAATTGATTACGTACTGCATACAATGAAATTCCCAGCCACAGAGAATAACACAACTCCACCAAATGAATGTATATTAAGATGCAATGAAGAGAAGAGGCTTCCTTCACAACGATCATGTCTATAAATCAATAAACCTTATTTCAAAGGAACAATTGACATTCAATACTCTTTCGTCTCTGGATATCCAACATAGAGTTCATCAATAAAATACTGGAAGATGCCTTGTAGAGAACTTTACAATCAGTCACCAGTTTGCATACACGTTCCATCAAACTAAGCAACCAAAGATACACTAACCATTCACATTGGGTTTTCGTCCAACATGACTCTCTGAACCTGAGAGTTTTCGTTCTCAGTTTCCAAACGAACAATTCAAATAATAATTCAATTTTCTGTGATACCCCTGAGTTCACCTCCAAACCATTATTAAGTTTTCCAAATTTAGTTTTCGTAACTGATTCACTTCATGACTTTGGAAGGCTTTAGTCCGCTTAATAATATTTCATAAATCCATTTGAGTTATTTTTATAAAGATTTTATAGAATATAAAGTATTTATCATTGATATTTTATAAAGTATCAATATAATTAATTAATTAAATAATCAATAAGCAAAATGAAGACTTATTAATATTTAATCAATTATTTTCCAAAGTCATTCTAGTTTCAAAAATGAGGACATCACAAAATGACTTAGGAAATAAGACTAACATTTGCAGCGGAGACAACTGTCAACCCATACCAATGAGATTCTCAACTTGCCGCATAAAGACTGCAATTCGTTCCAAAGGAGGATTCAACCAACTGGGGCGTGACACTTTCAATTGAAGACATGAAGGTGATCATTTACTAATCAGTCAATGAGTTACCTAATATTACTCTTGCATGCCAATAAGACAACCAAGAGAAGAAGGAGTCTAATTGCCATAGGATTGAGTTATGGCATTTTTTTTGTTTAGCACATTTATGTTATAAATGGTTAAGTTTGTTGGAAATAAGAATTCATGTTTAATTTCTTTACTCCTATTTCAAATAGATATTATTTTCTATTTCAAAACTTAGTCCTCTTCCTATTCTTGCAAAAGAGTTGACATTTGTTTTATAGTTTGTCAGTTCATGAATAATGGGACTCCCTCACAAACCCTATATAGTAGGATCCTTTATCGAGGAGGAGATCTAGTAGCACTAGTAGTAGCATCAGTATTATGAGAATATAGAATGTATATTATTAAACAAAGATATTGAATAGATTTCTTGTTAGATTTTGTGTAATAGTTCTATGTTTAAAATGGTGATATTATGATTTGTTGAGTAAGTGAGTGTTTGAAAAAATCACGTGGAAGTAGCAACTCAAGCAAGGGCCACTTGAGGTACTTCAAAACCACTTTAACTTCAGTTGTTAGATTAGATGATGTATTGTGAATTCAATTGATAGTTTTTAGTTATTATGACTAAATGTGTTACTATTCATGAATTAGATTATGTAGCTTAATTTTTTTGTTTCATACTCTAAAGGTTTAGCTAAGTTAGGACACTATAGTTTAACAATTAATAGTTACAGTCTTAAGCATTAGGTACTCATAGCAGAAGGTAGTTATTTATATTTCTTTCCCCTATTTTGTGAATTATTAGTTTATTCTAATCTCAAGCTTTTACTGTATTTGCATATGTTTATTTTCCTATACTCAACCAATGTAGGATTTCTAGAATCTATGAATGCATATACTTTTCCAACACTATCTAAATTTTTGACTCCCTAGTTGATGATTTAATGCAACCCTCTTGTGAATAATGAACTACTTAGTTAGGGATCCTCAGGTCCTCTAAACAGTGTGTTTACCTAGTATCGCCAATTTAATTAGACATTAGAGTTGGCTCCACATTTTTGGCATCATTGTCTAGGATGGTGCTAAATTCATGATTCTTTTGTGTTTTTTCATCTCTTTTCAAGATTTCATAGTATAGCAACCTTTTTTTATAATTAGGGTAAATAAGTATTTAGGCATCAACAAGAACATGATTTACTAGGTTGAAGCAACTTACATCAACATCAAAGCAATGTTTGAAAGGGGTGTTAGAAAGGTGTGAATTGAGGGTGACTTACTCAATATAGTGAGGTATCTGCAAGGTACTTAGAGGCCAAGTTGAATGATTCAATCACTTATCAATGATTCCATAATAATGATAAGATCATTCGAAGAGGTACACCTATCACATACCTTTAAGGAAATTCCTTGGCAGATTTTTTTGCCAATGAAGTTGTTAACCTAATGAGCTTCAAGACATGGGAAGAGTACTCCTCTCTTCCTAAGAGGGCTAAGTTATTATTACAAAATGATATCTAGAAATGATTTTTTTTTTGGGTGATCAGATTATAATTATATCCCTCCTTGTTACATGTCTTATGGGTATTTTTCTTCCCATTACCGAGGCCTTTTGTATATCTAGAAAATTTTACAAATTCTGGCTTGTGGTGATTTTTCTTAGATACATAGTTATGGGTGGGGATAGGAGAAGGCTTGAGCCCATTTCCTGTGACAAATGGAAGAATAAGACAAAGGTTTGGTGGATTTTGGAGAGTGGGAATTTCACATCGTATATGGAAAGGCCTCATGGTTTTTACCATGAAGCCTTTGATTAGTTTGTTTGAAGTTGGCACAATAGATGTCTGAAGGTGAATGGGATTGAATTTCACATCAATGAAGACTTCATAGCTTTCATAACGGGTTTTTCGACTGAGGGGAACAAGTTTCATAAGGAAAGGAAAGGAAATGAGGATGCAGTGGACTAGTTTTTCAAGACAAATGACAAGGATGACCTAGTTAAACTTCCATCCTGGGGTTACAACATAATCTCCCTTAAGTGCATTTGGGAAGATGTGGCTAAAGTTTTGATGAGGTATGTCACCCTTGACAGTCATTTATTTACAATTTTAGGGTATCACTTTACCCTTCTAAATCATTTTAGGAATAACTTGCATGTTTCTGTAAATAAAGATTTTGACACCCAATATCTTTGTTGCCCTTCTAGGGTTTTTCACCTAAAAGGAGAAAGATGGGCCAAAATGCAATGTAAACACTCAAGATTAATGTAATGAGGGATGCAATATGCCTAAATATGATGTTTAAATGTAGCAAACTAAGAAGAAAATCTGATTATTAATGCAAGACCTAAGAAATGCAAGTTGTTTGAAAACACATTGTGGTATGCAAAAAGATAAAATGAATGCAATAAAGAACAAAATAAAGATGCTAAACAGAAACTGTGCACCTAGAAATTGATGAAGAGTAGAATGGAAATTGTAGAGACCTCTAAAATTCTGGAAAACTTGATTTTTGAGCCAACTAGGACAATTACGCCAAGCTGGGTGACTTAGTCCCAGATCAGGGAAACTACCTAGAAAGTTGTTTTTGCCAAATGGGTATCTGGAACTATAAAAATTTCTAAAAATCCAGTGCAGTGGGACTAAGTCGCCACTATGGGCAACTTAATCCACTTAGGATTTTCTGCAAATCTGAAAGTGGAAACGAAAGCCCATAATCTACACTCTATTTTCTAACGGAAACCCGAATCTGAATCTGCAAAATTACCTGCAAAACAAAGTATAAATTGGTTTCTAATGGGGGGTTTTCCTTGGTCAAACCCCTAGTTATTTAAACCTTGAAAGTGATAAAATCTGCATAAAACCCTAGTTGAGCCAACTAGGACAATTACGCCAAGCTGGGTGACTTAGTCCCAGATCAGGGAAACTACCTAGAAAGTTGTTTTTTCCAAATGGGTATCTGGAACTGTAAAAATTTCTAAAAATCCAGTGCAGTGGGACTAAGTCGCCACTATGGGCAACTTAATCCACTTAGGATTTTCTGCAAATCTGAAAGTGGAAACGAAAGCCCATAATCTGCACTCTATTTTCTAACGAAAACCCGAATCTGAATCTGCAAAATTACCTGCAAAACAAAGTATAAATTGGTTTCTAATGGGGGGTTTTCCTTGGTCAAACCCCTAGTTATTTAAACCTTGAAAGTGATAAAATCTACATAAAACCCTAGCCCTAAGTGTGTCTAAGACTAGGAAGTCTGAAAATAATATGCAACCCTATTCAAATGTGCAAGAATAAGATGAATAAATGGATTTAGAAAAATGAAAGAATTGCTCTAAAAGATAGTAAATCACATTAGAAATGAATCTAAAATGACATGCAAACATTCTTTAGGTTGAAGATAGAGATAAAATTGAAGATGGAATCACTTTGAAAACAAGTCTTTATTCTTGATTTGATGACTAGTTGCATCTCCTCAACCTAGATTTCTCCATGATTCACCATAGGCATCCATGATCAACCCTTTGCAATGTAAGATCTTGAAAAAAAAGTGAGCTTGAAGACCTATAAAAACCCTAGCTTGCTACCCTAAAGCTTCAACTTTGTTGTAGAAAGACTAATGAATCTTTTTGTGAAAGATATTTGGTTCTTGACTCTTGAATTTGCTTTGTAAAAATGACTTAATGTTGTGAAAAATGACCTTAAAACATGTATTTATAGGCATTAACACCGAATTATTCATTATTTTAACTTCATAGGCCGACATCCCTCAAGAATTTGAATTAGGTCGGTGATTTTCCCGTTCAAAAGTGAAAAACACCTCAAAAGGGACTAAGTCGCCACCCTGGGTGACTTAGTCCCACCAAGGATTTTGATTTGGGTTTCATGAAATTTGAGTGGTTTGAATGTTTCTTGTTGGGATTTGTATAATTTTTGAGTGGAATAGGCCTTAAAGTCCAAAATCATGAGCATTAGGGGCCTATAAATGCAATTTTTAAGGGGTGATTGATGTAAGGGTGTCTAAAATAGGACCTAATTAGGCCATAGATTGTACTTTCTGTAAAGGAGTGTAATTTTTGTGTCCAAATTTAGCCCCTACTTTAGCGCCCATATGAATCTATGTGTATATATAAGCTAAAGGACTCTAAACTGTGCACTTTACTTCAAAAAAGGATACTCATTTGAAAGATGGGAGAATGGAGCCCCCAATGTAGTTATCTACAAAACCACAACATTAGGAACCACATCCTATAACAAAAATTTGCTATTTGTCCAGAAATCCTTTTATCTAACTTCTAAGATTCAAATTTGAGGGTAGATGTATGCCCCCCCTTGATTTTGCTTGCTTTACAGAGGTGGAATCAAGGTAGCAATCTAGCCTCATCAAATAAGGAACATCATACCGGACGAAATTTCCAATTACCATGTCACATGATGATAGATAATTGACGATGTCGGGTGTGGAATCATGATTCCAATGCATCAAACAATGTTTTAAATGGATTTCCCTAGCTCCCATTATGGTGTTTTGAAAAAGTACTTTATTAATTTTGAAAAGAGGAAAAAGCCTAATTTGATGCATAAGATTAAAAAGAATGAAAAGAGTTAAAAGAGGTGAAATTGAAGTATTTTGTCACTTACTATTTCATTTTACCTTCTTGTAGTGTGAGAGTGATGATTGAGACAAAAAATGTCGAGCAGACAAGATTATAGGCCTGCACGATTGGACATTCTCCGGGACTAGGTGGCACACGATGAGCGTCATCATGAGGTGAGTCAATTCTACTAGCTATGCTATGTGTTTATGCAATTATTTAATTATTTTTATGCATATCTAGGTTAATTTAGGATCTTGGAAAAAAATTTCACAAAGTGTCCCCTTTCTTCACAAAGTGTCCCATTTGTTCACAAAGTGTCCCATTTCTTTGCAAAGTGTCCCATTTCTTCACGAAGTGTCCCAAAAGGGTTCTAAAGTGTTTAGGGCCTTTAGGAAAGCACACTAGAAGAACTTTAGTACTCTTTCATGATGAATAAAAAAATTAGATGATTTTTAGAGCATATTTTGGTGATTTCGATAGGTACCCACCTGATCGCGGTAGTGACTAGGGGGCAGATAGGTGAGCTTCTTGAGAGATCTAGCCCCAGCACTGTCAATAGAGGAGATAGAACAACTTTAGGCCATAGGAATCTATTGGGAATACCTCATGCCTCCCATGAGGTACTATGATGCTATGCTGATGGCTCTCTGCGAGCGTTGGGATGCAGATACATGCACATTTCATCTGCCGACAGGAGAGATGATGATCACCTTGGAGGATGTACATTGTATTCTCCACATTCTGATTCAAGGAGAGTGAGTACATTTCTGGAGAGACCACACCTTCCATGAGAAGAAGGCTTATTTGTAGTACTGTCTGGACGGCCCCGTGCATGATGAGTGGGTGAGAGGGTGAATTGATATGCCGATGCTATTATATTCACGAGCACCAGTGGTTATGAAGATTATGATGCATATTGTAGCACTATTTCTCATCCTTGATGGGCAGGAAATACACCTCGAGGGAGGACTAGTCCATTTGATTCAAGGTATGGCACATCATCACACAATGTACGCTTGGGGTCGGTGTATCCTAGCACATTTGTATTATGATCTTGGGAGATTTGTATTCGGGGAGGTAGATAGTATGGTGCACTACATGCTTCTACAGGTGTGGTTCCTAGAGCATATTACATGTACCAGACTAGTTGGCTACTCATGTGCGATAGTAGTAGGGTATCCTCAGGCTTTCAGCTATCCTCTATAGCGACTATGGAAGTATGGTGATTTGCACTTTTGGAGAGTACGATTTGACCGACTGGAGGAGGATGAGATCCTTTGGAGACCTTATCAGCTGACACTACATTGACTAGATCATACTAGAAAGTTGAGGAGGATGCAGCTAGACAGATTTTTGGTTGGCCATCATGACCACACAGTACAACCTTTCTACTATGATCGAGTCATGTGGCAATTTTGACAGGTTCAGATACCACCCCAGGCACGATCCTCATTTAGGAGGTCAGTTTGGAGTGCCCAGAGACCGGGTGATATAGTGCGACTTACTCTAGACCATGTGGCCAAGAGTGACTCTGACTTCTTTGATCACGACCAGCTAACAGTCTTCGACATAGACAATGTTGGTGCCATAGGGGATTATGAGGAGTGGTGGACAGTGACACAACTAGCATCAGTATATCCAATGGATGTGCCAATGGGAGATGCGGGTCCACTACCAGATGAGGGAGATGACAAAGAGGATAGGACCGAGGAGACACACTACAGGGCTGTAAATATATTTTTAGATGTTATAGATGATGAGTATGATGAGGATGTAGATCCATATTATGATGGCTAAGAGGGAGATGAGGAGGATGAGGAGGAGGAGCCGCCCTTGAGTGAGAGTGATGAGGCAACAAGTACGGATCGACACGAGTGGGTAGATCCCTCTCCCATCTGTATGATGAGATCACAAGCAATAGCTACAGAAGGCACTAGTACTCACAGTCGTGGTGAGGCTAGCACATCCTCCATGCCCCTTGCATAGGATGATGTCAAGATTTCTTAGCCTACCGGAGATATAGGTGATCATATTTGATTTTATGCATGCACTTTAGTGCTTATGCTCTTTATATATGTTATGATGATGTTTATTGATTGTGTATTATTTCTACCTTGCAGGAGTGATGAGAGACTAGTGAGAGTTCTATCGTCAAGCAGTTGTAGAGATAGTGTCTGCATCCATCGACGAGGAGGAGATGGACTTATATTACGTGTCCCCACCCATCGTGGAGGAGGATCTAGAGTCACTTAGACTATTCATGAGGCTATGAGCAATGTGAGGAGGTGACTCCACCGAGCCGAGATTGTAGGAAATTCACCCCATACTCCAGTAGATGTTGAGAGATTATAGGCAGAGGTATCACGACTACAGGCAGAGAAGGATCAGATATCAAGGGAGCGTCAGGTGGCACTTGGATGGATATAGGGCCTAGAGTTTGCACTTAGAGTCAATGGATTGCGGTCACGATCACACATGACTGTCTCCCGACGTCCCGCTACCGGATTACGAGCACCAGAGCTTGAGGGGTCTAGTTCTCACAGACCTCAGTGATATTGTATGATGATATGTACATAAGACTTTGGCTATATATATATGAGCATTTGATGTTTTATGATTTGTATTAATGTGTTTGGATGGTAATGTGATTAATTAAATAACCTTTGCAAGATTACTTAATTAATGTTTGCATGATTTAACAAAGTTTATGTGATCTAAGTAAAATTTATTTCAGTTTCTTTTAGATACAACATGATGATTAAGTATGTTATGCTAAATTAAATATATTTAATGATCTACTTAACATAACATAGAAGAGGAATTTTGAATAGTATGAAACCTAAAGTAATTATAAAAATGAATTAAATAATCACTTTAGTGCTCGAGACATGCATGGTTGATTTTTCAAGAATGAAGCAATGTGAAAGCATATAGGATATGACCCAATGGCTCTAATCAACATTGCTTTATCATTCATGCTATTCAAAGGGATTAGACATAATACCGATGCAAATGCATGACATTGAAAGGTTCTTTAAGGGTGTTCCATCTAGTTCAGTTAACATGTATGCACCAGACCCAAAAGTTTTGTCAACGATGTAAGGTCCTAACCAATTAGAATTGAATTTGTCATGTTCACTTGGGTCAGCAGCGATGTGTTGATTAGTATATATAACTAAGTCGCCCTTGTGGAATGAGCGAGGGATAACAATAAGGTTGTAATGATTATGTTTCCTTTTATAAAAAGCTTGAAGATGTTCAAGAGCATTAATACGTTGTTCATTGAGAATCTCAAGCTGATGTAATTGTTGTTTTCAGTAATGCATATCATCAACAAGTCCTTGAAGAGTAACTCTTAGTGGGGGGATTTCTAATTCTAAGGGAATTATGGCTTCACTACCATAGACAAAATTATAAGGTGTGGTCCCTGCAGAAGATTGAACACTTGTACGATAAGCCCAAAGTGCATAATGCAATTGTGTTTGCCAATCCCTATGATTTTTATTAACTTCAAAAAAAATTCAAGGACTTTATTAGTTGATTCAACTTGACCATTAGATTGTGGATAATAAGGTGTCAAAAAATGATGTTGGATAT
The DNA here is from genome assembly GCA_007258455.2 of Sequoia sempervirens. NCBI lineage: Eukaryota > Viridiplantae > Streptophyta > Pinopsida > Cupressales > Cupressaceae > Sequoia > Sequoia sempervirens. Next base: position 253,958,124 of record VDFB02047230.1, on the reverse strand, counting down.
TAAAGGTCTCCAAAAATTTCTTCACTTCATTATTCTTAAATGGTGTACCATTATCAAAGACTAATGCGGAAGGGAGTCCAAAGTGAGCAATAATGTGTTCTAGGATGAAACAACATATTACCTCAGTTGTTGTAGATCGAAGAGGAATGGCCTCTACCCATTTTGTAAAATAATCATTTGTAGTGATGATAAACGTATGTCCAACAGAAGAAGGGGGTGGAATTTTTCCTATAATGTCCAATCCCCAAACCGCAAAAGGCCATATTGGAAGTTGAGTTTTAATTTCACTAGCAAGAGTGTGATGCAAATTGTAACACCCGCCCCAAAACCCTAGAGAATTTAATACATTTAAATGAAAGAGAACATTTTTTTTTTCTTAAAGTTATATTAAACATATGAGTTACTCTACACTAGCACCCACACTCTCTAAGGATCGTGGCACCGCTTAAACAAAGTACAAGAATAACTAATACAATTAAACATCACATGCATTTAATGCTCATAAATAAAGTACATATATCCATCATCATTAAATTACAACACATAAGATACCAAAGATGTGATATTGATTCATACATCTTACATTCATTTCATTTTACAATACAATTCTCATTCACAAATGAGATAGTTTAAACACAAGATTTACAATTACAAATTACAAAGGCGCTCATCGATTACACTTTGAGGATTGATACAATACAAGGTTACAACTATTACAAAAGAGTACATGAAAGAATAAAAAATTCCACTGGTGCACACGAGCTCTCCATCAAGAAATACTCACCAACATGAATGAGAGAAATA
>VDFB02047230.1:253857644-253957220 GCA_007258455.2 Sequoia sempervirens | reverse complement strand
CTAAAGATTGTATCCAATAACAAGCACACTATGTAGCTTAGTGACATTTGTAAATGCAATCTATGGTAAGAAGAATGACAGTCACTTGAGATGTGGCAGTCAAGAAAATAGGCTAAAGCGATGACAAGATAATAAAGCTCAAACCTTGCATAGTAAAGTGGATATTTTAACAGTGAGTTTCCTTACCCCCTTGCTGACCTTAAGGGTTTTCAAATGCTTTTGGTAGTGTTAGACAAGGCAAATGCAATCAGGGAATGACTGTCCAAATGAAGTAGCAGTGGTAATCATAGGTTCAATGTTTCTTCTTAGCCATTAATATTGTATAATGGAGGTAGTGGATTGCATGTTTGAGCAGTGTTTTGAGACTCACCAAAGATGGGAAAATAGTGAATAATACCTTGTGGACTGTGAAGTAGTGTCAATAAGGTTGAAGAATCTTAAGAACTACAATACCATGAAACAATGAGTCCCCTGTAGTAAGTAGGCAGTCTATAGGGCATAGTTTGATTTTATAGAAGGATGCTCATGAAAGGAATCTTCAAGTGATAGTGAGTGAGTTGTTTGAGATTGCAGCTGAGGGTGCAATACCCAGTCTTAAAGGAAGTTAGCAAAGTAATAAATGTGCAAGAAAATTGAATCGTACACAACAAACAATTCACAATGTTATCTTCCATAATGCCTTGAGTTTGAAGACAAAAATCTCATTGTATCTTCATGATGAAAGTGGTGAGCTTAATGGTCAATCACTGGCAACCATGATTTTAAAACATGCTATTGTGCTTATGGAGGCAACATTTTAAGCAAGGCAGTGAGTGGTGGTTTGGAACAATGGCAGGTATGAAGGACTTGCTTTATATGCATACTATGCAGTCTAGCTTAAGATAGTGTTCTTAGAAGAGATTGAAGGTGGATTATAGAACTCAAGGGTTACCATGAAAAGGATTAAAGCAAAGACTGAGATCTATTTAAAAGCCACGGTCATGAAGATATTAAAGATGTCACATGCAAAAACCTAGTAGCTGGAGTAATGAATCTGAGTACCAAAGAGGATAGTGTGCTGGGGTAGATTTAGGAGATCTCCACATTATCTAATTACAGGGAAATACATCATTTATTTATTTTTTTAATTAAAAGAAATCATTCTAAACCCTATAGGATACATTGATACTTCAAAAGCCTCTGAAGGAATTTCAGATTATGCAAATAAATGTCAAGTAACATTCATAAGGTTTAGAAAATCTTGATCACTCTCTAGAATAGCCCATTAAACATGGGTTGTGCTTGAATGCACTACATAATTGATATAACACAACCACTCTGCATATCAACCAGAGTTATAGGCTCTTTATTGCAGCAAGAGGTAATCACTCTTTGATCATGCTATAATTACATCCTATCCTGTTAAACTTGGGACAACCTGAATGCACCCAATGATGATTGACACCTACATTATACAACCTTAATTAACTACATTATATGAGTGCCTCCATTTCTATCACAACATAGCCACATTAAACTTGGGTCACACATGAATGCATCATGTATTTGTTATAGCACAACTGTGCCACATGACCAATAGAGTTATGGATCACATAATTATAGTCACAAGAATATGTTCCTTGGTTGTGATCTTATGGTGATTCCACACAACAAAATCTGGACATGAAATTCTCAAAACCCTTAACCTCTAAAAATGAAATATGATGAGATGTTGCTTTAAAATATGATTTTCAAACCTGGAACTACAAATCTGACTTCACAACTACATTCTGCAAAAAGACAATGACTACCCTCAAACTGGCGATATCTTCTTGAATTTTTTCTGATTTTTCCCAAGAAAATTGTCCTTAGTTCTCCACAAACTGTCTCAAGTAGAGCAAAACACTGTCGCAATAAATTAGGTGCGAACTCACTTTTCTTTATGTCGGCCACAATTTGATTTTTTTTAATTTTTCATGTTTGTTGAAAATTCGACGAAATAATAGCCGACATTTCGACGAACCCCAGGTTCATCGAAATTTCAAAAAACGTCGGGGATAAACTTTCAAAAAGTTGGAAATTACACATCAAATTTTACAAGCACTCGACGAACAACGAATTTTACATATTTCGTCGGACAATTTAGTCGTATTTTGCAGTCAAATGTATTAGTGTTTTGAATATGAAGGCAAAGTCATCCAAGGGAATTTGAGTCCTTGTATGCCTCTCTTGTTTTAATTTTTGCAGTCCTTTGATGTTAGGTCTAAGATCTCCATTTTTGCTTGCAGAGTTGTTGGATCACTGTCAAATAACTTTGTAGGTGATTTTTTGTGAGTTGACAAAGTGTAGGGTTTCAATTGCAAAAATGAATAGTTGATCTTAAAACTTCCTTCAATCCTCTCCAAACCTAAAACTTACACATTTAAAGAGAGAGGAAGGTTTGTGCCATTTAGGGTCTTTCCTTAGTCAAACCCCATGTTAGTGTTTCCACTTCTATAAAGGCAATGTCAATGATAAAATGGTAAATGATAGGAAGGAATGATTAATCCACAAAGTTCTACAACTCACCACCCTTCAATGACTTCCTTGAAGGATTGGAGTCATGCACATCACCTCAAGGTATTGGATATTTCTTGCTTAATTTCTTGAATTATTTTGGAGGCCTACAAAAGGGTTAGCCTTCACAAAAAAATGATAACATGATCACATATAAATGTAGAATTTGACATGATTCTTGGATCTTGAATTGTTGCAATAGGTCATTGAGATACCGCTCTCAACAATAATATTTTCTCTTAATGTTCACTTGTTGCTAGTGAGTGCTTGTTGTTAGATTTCAAATGATGCAATAACTAGGTATTTATATGCAGTTATGATAAGTTCCTGCAAATTAAATCTTGATAACCGACATTTACAATTTGAATTTTGAATGTTAAAATATTGACACCGATATTCAAATTTGGATCCCAAAGAAATAGGGGGACTTATATGCCCAAGGGCATCAGAGTCCTAGTCCTATTTTCTAGAAAAATAGGTGTCAGGGGAAAAACATTAAATGAATGAATTTGAATTTGTTCAAAGCTTGCAATTTATTGGAAAATGATAAAAATAAGCTATATGGTGCATAATGTAGGAAATTAGGGGTTCAATTAGTCTCACTAACTTAAAGGGTGATAAAAAATAGTGTGAAATTGTCAAGGGGACAATTTATGACGCTACATTTAGCCCCTACTTTATGAGAGTATGAACTTACTCTCAAAATCACACTAAAGTAGAAAATCCATGTCAAGAGGGGTCCAACTATCCAAATATTGAAGATATAAGATGAAAAAGGATCTATGGGGAGTAAACAAGCCCCCAAGATCTAAGATCCCATGGAGAATAAACATAAGCACAAAGGAACACAAACATGTATGAAATACAACAAGACAACACACACAAACATACATAATTCCAAAACAAAATACAAAAAGGAGGGTATGGATAATCATGGGATAATATGAAAATTACAAGATTTTGACAATTGATAAATTTTAATGGGGATTTTCAAGTAGATCTAGGAAGGGTAGAGTGATATGTACTTGTCCTAAAAAGTTGATGTCATTCTGAATATGAGGAAAAATTCATCCAAGGGCGTTTGAGTCCTTGTATGCATCTCTTGTTTTAATTTTTGTAGTCCTTTGATGTTAGGTCTAAGATCTCCATTTTCGCTTGTAGAGTTGTTGGATCACTATCAAATAACTCCGTAGGTGAGTTTTTGTGAGTTGACAAGGTGTAGGGTTTCAATTGCAAAAATGAATAGTTGATCTTAAAACTTCCTTCAATCCTCTCCAAACCTAAAAATTTCACATTTAAAGAGAGAGGAAGGGTTGTACCATTTAGGGTCTTGCCTTAGTCAAACCCCATGTTAGTGTTTCCACTTCCATAATGGCAATATCAATGATAAAATAGTAAATGATAGGAAGGAATGATGAATCCACAAAGTGCTACAACTCACCACCCTTCAATGACTTCCTTGAAGGATTGAATTCATGCACATCACCTCAAGGTATTGGATCTTTCTTGATTGATTTCTTGAATTACTTTGGAGGCCTACAAAAGGGTTAGCCTTCAGAAAACAATGATAATATAACCACATATAAACTAAGAATTTGACATGATTCTTGTATCTTGAATTGTTGCAATACGTCATTGAGATACCACTCTTAATAAAAATATTTTATCTTAATGTTCACTTGTTTCTAGAGAGTGCTTGTTGTTAGATTTCAAATAATACAATAACTAGGTATTTATATGCAGTTATGATAAATTCCTGCAAATTAGATCTCACTAACCGATATTTACAATTTGAATTTTGAATGTTAAAATACCGACATTGATATTCAAATTTGGATCCCAAATAAATAGGGGGACTTATATGCCCAAGGGAATCCTAGTCCTAGTCCTATTTTCTAGAAAAATAGGTGTCAGGGGAAAAACATTAAATGAATGACGTTGACTTTGTTCAAAGCTTGCAATTTATTGGAAAATGATAAAAATAAGCTATATGGTTCATAATTTAGGAAATTAGGGGTTCAATTAGGCTCACTAACTTAAAGGGGGATAAAACATAGTGTGAAATTATCAAGGAGACAATTTATGATGCTACATTTAGTCCCCACTTTAGTGAGAGTATGAACTTACTCTCAAAAATCACACTAAAGTAGAAAATCCATGTCAAGAGGGGTCCAGCTATCCAAATATTGAAGATATAGGATGACAAAGGATCTATGGGGAGTAAACAAGCCCCCAAGATCCAATATCCCATGGAAAACCAACATAAGCACAAAGGAACACACAAATGTATGAAATGAAACAAGACAAAACACACAAACATACATAATGCCAAAACAAAATGCAAAAGGGAGGGTATGGATAATCACGGGCTAACAACTTATGTTATGCTAGGATCCAAACCAAAGGAATTCATGACTTGCACCATAGAAAAGTTTGATATTTTCTATGTGAATCAAAAACTAAAGGAAAAATGAGCTATTGAAGTCCAATATTCACTAGGTGAGCCTCCAAGTCAAGGCAACAAAATGAAAAACACACTAGGTCTAGTGAAGTATGATATTCACTAAGTGTGTACCCATTGACAAGGTAACAAAATGAGAAACAAACTAGGTCTACTGAAGTTTGATATTCACTAGGTGTGCACCTATTAAAAACCATACCAAGAGTTATACTCCCTGATAACCTTGATAATGTGTCACAAAATGATCAAGATAATATATCAATGTTACACTAGGTTCAATGCATGTGAACAAAGTGAAGAAAAAATGCTAATGTCAACACACCACTAAGTTCAACACGTGTGAAAAAAGTGAAGTAAAATAATGCCAATGTATGCCCCCACATTAAATAAATTGCAAAACAACATGCTATGAGAAATTACTTTAAGGTAGAGAAATGCCAAGTGATAAGGACATGAGAGCTTACTTGAAAAGCCCTATGCCAATGATATGTTTCCAAATAAAGTTGCTTCATGATAAGGGGCTCTACCCAATGCAATGCCATAAACAAGATAAAATATACACAAAAAATGGATCCACAAATCTGAGGTCAGTATATTTTTTTTCTACAATGATATAATAGATCTCAAAACTGACGTCATTCCCTAAATACTCATGGAACAATGAACACAATGTGGTGCAGGCCACCATAGCTTTTAACATGAAAATGTTGTAAATGTTTGGTTTTTATTTATTTTTGTGTTTCTTTGGTGTAATAAGGTCTTTAAGACCACGATTAAGGTCATCGTATGTCAGTTGGGTCATAAAAATGGCAAAAACTTGCAAAAACTTGCTATGCAACTTTACATTTTTTGCATTTTAGAGGAATTTGAATATTTAGGGAGTTAAAAGATAGTTGTAATTGGTTGGTTTTGGATGTAAAATCATATATTAATCATTTAATAGTTGAGCCAAGGTTCTAGTGGTGATTTTTGGAAAGTTGATCATCAATAAAGCTTGTTTTATGCATTTTCTCATTGTAATTTGCTTCTACATGAGGTTGTACAGCCTTGTACAGCCTGCAAGTGATCTCAAATTGATTGGAGGTGATGTGAAATTGAATATAATTTACAAAAAAATTGGTCTCATCAAATTCCATTCAATTTTGAGAATTTTAGAAGTATTTTACTCCAAACCACTTTGAAAACCTAGGTTTTGGTGCTTTGAGAGCAAAAAATGGAAATCTCACCATTCTACCAATGAAAAAAATTTATAATCCATGGAATGGGGTTAGATAGGATGAATTTCAATTTTATGGTGTTTGAAAGAGCATGGGAGGAGGTTTGATGAAGATTAGATGATGCCCTAGGTGAAAATTCTCTTGTTTTTGGGTGAAAAAGTTGCATAGGTGATAGGGTTTGTGAAAAATATTTGTAGAAATTGTTTTGGGTAATGGAAAACATTTGTACAGATCATATTGGACATTTCTAGGCTGGTGGCATGAGATTTTTAGGTCTAGGTTGTGAAAATCACAAAGTGACCTTCCAAAACAAGCCTAAATTAGACCTTGGTGAAGCGTAGCAACAGCTTTTTGAGGGTTATGTTCCAAAGAAACCCCTATTTATTTTGAGATATGTTTTAAAATGGATTAATGGGTATCCAAAAAAAGTTTTATATTTTGGGTTGGAGGTCTTATCTGAAAGTTATGGCTAAAATACCCTGTTTGTTGTGCTACAAGGCATAGTGTCAATTTGTGAAGGAATTTTTTGTGTTTGAGATGTTATGACTTTGTTAAGGGTTTGATTGAGTTTATTTGTGTTCTTCCACCCTACTCTACATAAAATTGGTATTATAGAATATAATAAGGGAGAGAAAGTGTGAAACAAAAAGAAAAGTGTGAAGCAAAAAGTGAGCAAAATACCTCCAAAAGGGAAAACCATTGCTAGAGAAGGGAATGAGTTGAAGGACAAGCATGCTAGAGAGATGAGAGAGTTGAAGAAAAGGATTTTTTCTCTAGAAAAAATTCAAAAAAGAGGTATGGTCATGGGTGATGAGAGTGACTTCGAAGAAGAAGAATAGGAGAATGAAGAAGAAGAGGAAGAGGAATTGGACCCTGATGATCAGAGGATGGCTAAGTTACTGAGAGTAGTCAAGGAAGATAAACTCAAGGTGAAGATTGATGTACCAATTATGGAGTTAATTTGAATGATGAAGAAATTTTGGATTGTATTACAACACTTGACAATTACTTTGAGTGTGAATATGTACTTGAGGAGTGAAAGGTAAATATTGTAAAAACAAAGTTGAAGGGTCATGCACTATTGTGGTGGGACTATGAGCAATCTGAAAGGAGAAAGAGAGGTAAGTCAAATATTGTTTCTTGGGACAGAATGGTGACAAGGATTAAAGGTAAGTTCTTACCATCTTATTATGCAATTCAAATGTTTAAGAAACTTCAAAGTTTGAAACAAAAAGAAATGGATGTCAAAGCTTACACTGAAGAATTTTATAAGTTGAGTATAAGGGCAGGTCACATGGAGGATGAAGTGGAGAAGGTTGCTAGATATATGAGTGTATTAAGATTCAACATCCAAGATGAGTTAACTTTGGAAAATCCAAGAATGGTTGAAGAGGCTATCAAATGGCAATAAAGGCTGAAGAAAAGATAAAGAGAAGGCAAGACAAACAAACTAGAGGTAGAGGCAGAAATAATAAAGGAAGAGGTTCATTTTCTGCTCCAAGAAAATCATATGAAAGTCAAGAAGATACAAGCAAGGACAAAGAAAAAAATTTTGATGCAAGAGGTGGACTTAGAGGTGGTAGATCAGGCTTTAGAGGAAGATTTGGAGGTCAAGGAAGAGGTTCTCAAGGATTCACAGGAAGGTGCTATCAATGCAAAAAATTTGGACACCAAGCATGGCAGTGCAATGAAGTTCAAGCTTCTAATTCACATGGAGGTGAAAGAAGGAATCAATTGGTGCAAGAAGAGGATACTGAGAGTGTAAAATCTCCATCACAACATGTTGCTCCTGAAGTTGGAGAATCACTAATGGTAAGGAGGACACTCATCAAGGCATCAAAGGAAAAGGAGCCATCACAAAGAAGGAAACTCTTCAAAACTACTTGTAAGTTCATGGGTAAGGTATGTAAGGTTCTAATTGATTCAGGAAGCACATATAACATGGTTTCTAATGAGATGGTTGAGAAAATTAGATTTCCTAGAATACCAGATGATACTCCTTATAAAGTTTCTTGGTTGAATGAGGGTCGGTATGTTTTGGTTAATGAGTAAGCTTGGTAGGGAGGCCTTGGAAATTTGATAGGCATGCAATGTATGATGGTATCAAAATACTTATGAGATAGAGAAAGATGAAATCTCTTTTACTTTGACACCCTTGAAAGAAGATGATAAAGGGAAAATTAAGCAATCCATTGTGATGATGGTTGGTAGGAAAGAGTTTATAAAGGTAGAGGAAAAAGAGGATAGGAGCCTTGCAGCCACTCCTAGACTTGGAGATGTGAAGACATCATACTTGAAGAATGGTTCAATTTTGGAGGGAAATGATGTTGAGTTGGTGTCAAAATCTAATTTGTTGAAGGTCAAGGATGAATTGATTTTGTAGATTCAAGGTTGGTTTAAAAGGTATGTTGATAAGAGGCTAGAGGAGGTGATCCATTCAATGTTTTCAGGAGAGGATAATGGTCAATGTGTTTATGTCAAATTAGAGGTTGGTAAATATGAGAAAGCAACAATCATTGGGACAGAATATCAGATGGAAGAGATGAAAGGTACATGAGAAGAGATCAAAGACAAGTTGCAAGGGAAAAGGAGCAAGTTTAAGCAAACAATGGGAGTCAAGAAGAAGACAATTCACTACAAGGAAGCAAGAGATAAGGTTGCAAATGGTGATGCAGATTTAACATTAGTTTCAAATGAAGGAGTCAAAACACATCTATCAAGTGGGCCATTGAAGTTGGAGCAATTTCTAGGTGGCAAGGAGTTCAATAATGCAAAGAATAATGCTAATTTTCAGTACCTGATTCATTGGAAGGGATTTCCTAATGGAGTAAGTACTTGGAGGTCAAAGAATATCATGCAAAAACATGAATTTTCTACTGCTACATAGTCCTCAAGGGGACTTGAGTTCCTTTTGCCCGGGGAGTATGGTGCAAGGCACCATAGCTTTTAATATAAAAATGTTGCAAATGTTTTGTTTTTGTTTAGTTTTGTGTTTATTTGGTGTACTAAATTCTTTAATACCATGATTAAGGTCATTGTATGTTAGTTGGGTCATTGGGAGTCAATTTTGGTTATTATTATAAAAATGGCAAAAAGTTGCAAAAAGTTGTTATGCAACTTTTCATTTTTTGCATTTTGGAGGAAGTTGAATAGATAGGGAGTTGTAATTGGTTGGTTTTGGTTGTAAAATCATAAATAAATCATGTAATGGTCGAACCAAGGTTTTGGTGGTTATTTTTGGAAAGTTGATCATTAATAAAGCTTGTTTTTTGCATTTTCTCATTGTAATTTTCTGCTACATGAGGTTATACGGCCTTGTATGGCCTGCAAGTGGTCTCAAATTGATTGTAGGTGATGTGGAATTTAATCTACTTTCCAAAAAACTATCTCAATGAATTTCATTTAGTTTTGAGTATTTTAGAAGCAATTTACTCCAAACTGCTTTGAAAACCTAGGTTTTGGTGCTTTGAGAGCAAAAAAATGGAAATCTCATCATTCCACCAATGAAAACCTTTGATAATCAGTGGCATGTGGTTATATAGGATGTATTTTAAGTTTATGGTGTTTGCAGGAGCATGGGAGGAGGTTTGATGAAGATTAGATGATGCCCCAGGTGGAAATTCTCTTGTTTTTGGGTGAAAAAGTTGCATAGGTGATAGGGTTTGTGAAAAAGTTTTGTAGAAATTATTTTGGGTGATGGAAAAATTTTGTGAAAACCATATTGGAAATTTCTAGGCTGGTTGCATGAGATTTTGAGTTTTGGATTGTGAAAATCACAAAGTGACCTACCAAAACAAGCCTAAATTAGGCCTTGGTGAAGCATAGCAGCAGTTTTTTGAGGGTTATGTTCCAAAGAAACTCCTATTTCTTTTTATATATTTTTTAAAAGGGAGTAATGGGTATCCAAAAAAGGTTTTAGGTTGTGGGTTGGAGGTATTATCTAAAATTTATGGCTAAAATACCTTGTTTGTTGTGCTACAAGGCATAATGTCAAGTTGTGAAGGAAATCTTTGTGATTGAGATGTTATTACTTTTTAAGGGTTTGATTGATTTGATTTGTGTTCTTCCACCCTACTCTACATCACAATTGAAGAATGACACATAGAGAGAGCAATAACTTTTGGGTCAACATGGAAGACACCTAAATGTCTCAATGCATTGTGCATCATCCCAAAAAGGAAAATACAAGACAACAAAGTTCAAAAAATATAGATGAATGGAGATAAAAATAGAAGAATATCACAACAAATTCATTTTCTTTGTATCCTTACGCCAACAGAGCAACAAGGTTCATCCAAAGAAAACTCAAAAACATAAAGACATGCCAAGAAGCACAACACAAGAAATCACATCACATGCAAGCAAACACAAAGAAAGCAAACACAAAGAGCACAAAAATCAAACAAAACACAAGATTATTGCACTTGCAAGCCTATCTAGAGTAGGTCATTCGTATCCCAATATTTCTCATCATATATGGAAGGAAGAAAACTAGCCAAAGGGACTACAACAAGTGTCATACTAGGAGCATCACTAGGTTCAACATGTGGTGGGTCACTCTCATTAGGAGGATCATCATTGTTGCCCCCATTTAAATTATAAATTTTGAAAACTAATTTAGCTCGTTATGCACTTGTTCATCAATTTTAGCGATTTCATCTTCGTCATCCAAATTTATCACAATAGGAGGTTTTATGACAATGTCAGTTGTATGTTCATTGCTATGTTTTGGTGAAGGTGGTGGATCATCATGATTTGTTTAAATTGGTGTTTGTTCATGAGGTGTTTTTTTATTCTTTTCTTCCAGTTGACGAGCAATATAATGATGTCTATGCCTATTCTCTTTAGCATTTCTATTTCTTCTTGCATAGTTTTCAACTTGTGAAGGTGTACAAACAGGTTTTTTATCCATCGGTCTCTTTTATTCTGTTAGGGGAGGAATTGAAGGGACCACCAAGGGTTGGGAAACCATTATCTCTTTAGGTCTATATACTTGCTTTGTATTTGAAGGCACAAAGGGAATTATATGATTGTCTCTTGGTATTTTGTATAAAATAGGTGGAGGAACAATGATGTATTTACCTTGGTTACTTGGGTTGGGGCATAGGTTCATCCACAATTGGTGGGGTAGGAGGAACAACCATACTAGGAGCATCACCAAGTTCAACATGTGGTAGGTCACTCTCATCAGGAGGATCATCATGATTGCCTCCATCTAAATTCATAGATTTTGAAAACAACTAATTCATCTCATTTTGCACTTGTTCATCAATTTTAGCGATTTCATCTTTGTCATCCAAATTTATCATAACAAGAGGTTTTATGATAATTGAATTTTTATGTTCATTGCTATGTTTTGGTGAAGGTGGTAGATCATTATGATTTTTTTTAATTGGTGTTTGGTCATGAGGTGTTGTTTTATTATTTTCTTCTAGTTGATGAGCAATAGCTCACGACATCTACAACTGTGCTCTTTAGCATTTCTATTTCTTCTTGCATGGTTTTCAACTTGTGAAGGTGTACGAATGTGGTTTTTAATCATTTGTCTCATTTCTTCCCTTATGGGAGGAACTAAAGGGACCACTGGGGGTTGGGAAGCCATTGTCTTTTTAGGTCTATATACTTGATTTGTCTTCGAAGGAGCAAAGGGAATTATATGATTGTCTCTTGGTATTTTGTATAATATAGGTGGAGGAAGAATGACATATTTACCTTGGTTACTGGGAAGAGCTTCTACTTTGGGTATAGCTTCATCCACAACTGGTGGGATAGGAGGAACAACCATAGACCTATCATTTTTAGGTGAGATATTGGTAAGGGGTAGTTAAACTATGTGCTTTGCCTTAAACTTTTGATATGATTTAAAAAATAAATCCTCACGGAGCTTAATAGGTTCCATAGGTTAATTCCAAAAGAAATCCATGAAAAGTTTCCACAAGTAGACAAAGGATTGAATTCAGTATGATGCACTATAAATATTTGATTTCCAAAGGGGAACTTTAAACACTTGTGAGTGACCTATGGAATGAAATTCATGGAGCATAGCCATAGATAAACTAACTTCACACAAAATTGGTCCAATGTTGGGATGATGGAGAATGACACATCTAATTATTTTGTTCTAACTTTAAGTGGAAGAGCGATCAAACCTATCCTAGGGTGAGAAAAAACCATCATGAGTTTTTATCCATGCTTTTGATTGTTCACAAGAATCTTGATAAAGTTCATGCAAAAATAAGAATTCCCTATTGATTATATTCTCTACACAAATGGGATCAATGAGTATTCCTTGTGTAGGTTTGTCATTAATACATTCAACAATATAGAGAGGACCTTCTAGCACATGTATAGATGCATAAATATGTGTAAAAGCAATGCCAGGAAACAAAGTGGTTTTTCCTTAATGAGTTTGAACATCTATGAGAGTGGTCATATCTTCTATACCATCCTTATTATCACTCTTACCATCATCATCATCATTATCAAAATCCATGTCATTAATTTTATCAACATTCATCTCATCATTCTTAACATCACAAGCTTGCACAAATTTGGATGAATGATTTGGCATTGGATTAATAAAAATTGCAATTTTTGGTTAGGCAGGGAAAGAGACTTATTCCCTTGATTGTTAACACCGCCTGATTGAATGTGGTTAGAATCGACGAGGTCTTGCAATTGATATTTAAGACACATGCATCACTTTGTATCATGTCTACTTGTGTGATGATATTGACATAAGGAATTTATATTGTAACTTGGAGGTAGAGGTTTGATTGTGTCCACATGTCTAATTAGAGGCAATTAGATAATTCTTGTTCAAAAATCACAACATTATCGAATGGAGGGAATTAGGTAACTACGTAAATTACCTATCTCACAATCTAAATTGGTATGGGGTTGAATTTATGCCAGCCACTTGAGGTTCAATGTGGTTGGTTGTTTGAGGTGTATTTATCTTGATAAATTTCTTATTTTGCTTCTTGAATAGTTGATAGTTGTTTTGAGGTAGGCATTTGGATTTCTCAGTAGGAGTTGATGAAGATGTCTCTTCTTATTGACTAACAAAATTATGATAATCATGAATGGCCATACACAAGTGTATAAAGGATGGATATTTTATAAACAAAATTTTATCCCTTATTCCAAGATGTAGATTTTCAATGAACACTCTTTGAACATTCGCATCAAGAAGAGTAAGATTAGTTTGTGAGTAAAGCAACTAATAGTGCCCTATAAAGTCTATTAAATATTCATTTTTTCTTTGTTTGTATCACACTAAATCAGTTGATGTGATATTAGGACCAATGTTTACTTGGAAATTTTGGAGGAATGCTTCAACAAGTTCATTAAGTGAGTGGACTGAGTTATTGGGCAATGAAAAAGACCATTCAAAAGCCATGCCATTAAATGACCTAGGAAAGAGTTTAGCCAAGAGTTTATCTTCAAAAATGAAGTCACTACACAAGGAATTATATGATGATATATGATTGATAGGTTCTCCTTTACCATTTTACTTCTCAAATTAGGGTATCTCTATGTTTTGTGGCATTGGTTTTTTCAAGATTTCAAGTGACAATGGGCTTCATTTGATATTTTACAATGATTATGTTTTGGTTTTGGTTCAATGTTGAAATTTTTTGCTAAAGAGATGTCACATTTTTCAAGAGTTGGTTGATGGCATAATAATTGCTTCACATGTTTTGAGAATGTGGTGACTATGGTGGAAGAGTATATGTGCTTGGTGGAATACTATGTTAGTTAATGAGAGGTGATGAATATTGTGGTATGACATGTGAGGACACAAAAATATAAGGATTTCTAGTGGAAATACCAAAGGTTATAGTTATGCCAATGATTTTATGTATCATTGAAGCAACAGTTGGGTTTGTGTAAGTGGGAATATAGGCTATGGTTGTAGGGAGGGAGACTTGACTTCCTCCTTGAATTTGAGTGTATCCCAAAGCTTGAGTGCAACTAGCCATTTTAGGTAAATTAACATCATCTATATGGTATAGGCTACATGAAACCTCTAATCCTTGAGCATAATTAATAAATTTCTCATGTTATTATTATAGGAACCATTAGGCCAACTAGAGATTTAGTGTTCACATAGTCTTGTAATCCTTATAAATCTTTTTCCAATTGTTTTAATTTGTTTTTGGGAACCTGGGAAACAATAGTCTCAACATCTGTAAAAATGGTTGATTGTAAGGTTGTCATTAGTATTTTAGCATTAGGAATAGAGTCCAAAATGGGTTGAGTATTGTTGATACTTGACATGAAAGAGTTAGAAAGCCCAGGATCCACAGTGGATGTAACAACAACGTGAGATTCCATAAGTCTTGAATATACCTTACTAAATTATTGACAATAGGACACCAAGTTGTGAAGCTCGTGTGAGTTTAAAAACACTAAGTATACCCAGTATGAACATTAAAATATTAAATAAACACAACAAAATACTTAGAACAGAGCTCAAACAACAAAAGTAGACAAAAAATACAGGAAGAAATATCTATGCAAAAGTTGGTTGAGTCAATAGTAGGATAGAGGCATCCAAGGGCATCTGTGTCTTGGGTAGGTTTTCCAAAATTTTAAAGTATGAGTGTGTATTATACTACTGAAGGATTCTAGGTCTTCTTGCAAACAGGTCTAAAAGTGAATAATTTTTTAGAGTTTTCCAAATTTATTCCAATGTGATGCAAAATGAAAGTATGCAACAATGTGGAAGATGGTATGATAATTTTGAATGCAATTTCTAGATCTAAAATACAATAATTAACTGATTATAAGATGCCACAATCTGAAAATGATGATTTTGATGCAATTTTGAACTTAAACAATGCACTTTTTTCACTTTTTGAACTATATGAAAGATGCTTAAATACATGCAGTTAAGAATTCCAATTTAGAGATCTGTAAGCACAATTAGAATGAAGACACAAAGAAAAATATTTGTGAAAAAGTTTGTTGATCCAAGTGTAGGAGGAGAAAATCACCCAAGGGAATTTGTGTTCTTGATAGGGCTTCTAAAATATGAAAGTTTGAATGTATATTAACTTGTCTAAGGGTTCTATTTCTATGTGCAAATAGGTCTAGAAATGACTATGTTTCCAAAATTTTCTCAATTTAAGACAATGTGATTGAAATAAAAATGTGCAAAAATAAATGATAATTTTGAATGCAAATTTGAATGTATATCTATCCTAAATGAATGGAAATAACCCTAATGCAACCTATGATGCAATATGAGATACATTTTTTTGAATTTATATGTCTTTATGATGTAAAAATAAAACCCTAAATGAGAAATGCAAAATAATACAATGTAAAACCTAAATCTAGGGTTGAAATTTTAGAAGGTATATAATGTTAGTCAATCAGGTTCACCAAAATGAAATGAAGAAAAAGAGTGGCTTTTATGTCTAGTGTATAGAACTTAGAGTTAATTTCTCCTTTTTCTAGGGTTTCATTAAGATGGAGATCAACAAGGTGAGTAGAGTGACTTTCAACCATGAAGGTGAGTCAATCAAACTTCAATCTACATCTTATTGAGTCTTAGAATGGATTGGAATTTATTTTCCTTAAATAACTTATTCAAACTATGTGCCCTAATATGAAAATTGTAATATTCTGACAACTGATAAACTGTAATAGAGATTTATAGGAAGATTTGGGAAGGGGAGAGTGTTATGTACCTATCCTGAAGAGTTGATGCCAGCCTGAATATGAGGACAGAGTTTTCCAAGGGCATCTGAGTCCTTGTTTTCCTCTCCTGCTATGTTTTTGCAGTCTTATGATGTCAGGTCCAAGATCTCCATTTCCACATGCAAAGTTGTCAGATAATTTTGTAGGCAAGTTTTTGTGAGTTGAAAAGGTGTAGGGTTTCAATTGCAATAATGAATAGCTAATCTTCAAACTTCCTTCAATCCTACACATTCAAAGAGAGAGGAAGGGTTGTTCCATTTAGGGGCTTTCCTTACTCAAACCCTATGTTAGTGTTTCCACTTCCACAATGACAATGCCAATGATAAAATGGTAAATGATAAGAAGGAATTATGAATCCACAAAGTACTACAACTCGCCACCCTTAAATGGATTCCTTGAAGGACTAAATTCATACACATCACCTCAAGGTCTTGGATCTTGCTTTCTTGATTTCTTGAATTTCTTTGGAGACCTACAAAAGGGTTTTCCTTTACAAAATAATGATAACATGAACACATATAAACTCACATAAAATTTGACATGATGATTGGATCTTGAATTGTTGCAATAGGTCTTTGAGATGCTACTCTTGAAAATAATATTTTCTCTTAATGTTTACTTGTTGCTAGAGAGTGCTTGTTGTTAGATTTCAAATGATGTAATAACAAGGTATTCAGATGTAATTATTCTAGTTTATTGCAAAGTAAATTTTGATAGCTGACATTTATAATTTGAATTTTGAATGCTGAAATGTCAAAACCAACAAGATAGGGGGAATTATATGCCAAAGGGCATCCCAGTTCTGGCCCTATTTTCCAAAAAAATATGTTTTGGGGGCAAAACATGACAATGCTTGCAATTTATCAAAAAATGGTAAAAATAGGCTATAAGATGCATAATTTAGGAAATTATGGGTTCAATTAGGATCAATAACTTAAATGGGAACAAAAAATATTGTGAAATTGTCAAGGGTGACAATTTACGACACTACACAAACATTAATGACTATTGAACGTAGTCCTATGTTGGAAACCCAAGATGAAGATAAATTGCTTGCAAACATCATGCAAAACACTTATGGTGGGGACCCACATCAATATAACTATTTAACATGCTTACAAGACCCTTTGAAAAATATAATCCATGCTAATATATACAAGTCTATCTCTCAAATTTTTCATACATTATTTCCCCATAATTGTAATTCCAATATAGTGGACCTTGCTATTGCCTCTGTTAAAGAATTAGCCTTGACCATAGAGATAACATCGAGTAAGACATTAAATGTAAGTAGTCAATTGAATGTTACACAACAATCCTCATCATTGAATGTGTTGCAAGCATGCAAAACCACATTCAAATGGGATATCATGATATGAATAGAATAGACCCAAATCTATGCATGCACAAAATTTGCATTAATGATGGCTACAAATCGGTGAGGTAACCTCAAAGAAGAATGAACCCAGCTATACATGACACAGTTAAGGAAAATTACAAAAGTTACTAGATGCAGGGTTCATTTATCCAATATTTTATAGTCATTGGGTGTCTCCATTAGTAATTATACACAAGAAGGGAGGGAAATGGAGAGTGTGTGTTGATTATCAAGAGTTAAATGCAACAACTAGAAGAGACCACTTCCCCCTTCCATTCATTGATCGAGTGTTAGATTTATTAGCAGGAAAACAATATTTTTTAATATTCTTGGATGGTTTTATTGGATATAACCATATCAAGATAGCTCTAGAGGACCAATACAAGACAACCTTTACTTTCCCTTTGGGTAAATATGCTTATTTTTTCTTGCCATTTAGGCTACGCAATGTGTTTGCAACATTCCAAAGGCTACTATTAAGTATATTCTCAATTTTTTCTCATGATTCCATGGAAATTTACATAGATGACTTTAGAACCTATGGGAATAATTATGAGGAAGAACGTGCTAACTTAGGGAAAGTACCACAAAGATGTCAAGATCACCACCTATCTGTAAGTCATGAAAAATGTTTCATGATGATGATTGAAGTAGTAGTCTTGGGACACTTTGTGTCCAACAAGGGGATCCAAGTAGGTCCCCAAACAAGATTGAGGTAATATCCATGATGAATGTACCTCAAAAATAAAAGGATGTCAGAAGATTTCTTGGCCATGCTAGGTACTACAAGATATTTATACAAAACTTCAATAAAATTGCAACACCATTTTTATCCTATCTAAAGATGTGGAGTTTGACTAGACTTTTGTTTTCCAACATTCCTTTGAAGCCCTTACAACAATGATTAATAAAGCTACAAACTAGAAATTACCTTTTCATATTCACACTGATGCATCTAATTTTGTAATTGGATTTGTGTTAGGACAAAAAGAAGGAAAACTATAAAATTCCATCAATTATGTTGGAAAGAACCTTTAAGGAGTAGAGCTCAATTACATAGTCACTAAAAATGATGTTAGCAATGGTATATGCAATCAATGAATTCATACACTACATAATAGGGTACTTTGTATTCATTCACACAGATCATACAAAAATCAGGTACTTGATGAATAAACCAATGGTTGGAGGCAGAATTGTGAGATGATTATTGCTACTTCGGAAGTTTGATATTACCATTGTAGACAAATTGACAAAGGCTAATGTATTAGTAGAATTTCTCTCTAGACTACCAACAACATTATAATAGGATATTGTGGATGATTTATTTCTGGATGAGCACTTATTTTCCCTCTCTCTATATACACCTTGGCATGCAAACATAGCTAGGGAAAACACCACCACATCTCTCACCAAGGGAAAAGAGACATCTAGTTGAGAGAAGTTTTTCTTATTCATGGGTAGATAAATACCTATTTTACATAGGGATTGATAATATAATAAGGAGGTACATCAGAGAAAATGAAGTATATGACATTCTCAAGGCATGCCATAATGAACCTTGTGGAAAACATTTTTCAGCTAAGAGGACAACTCTTAAAATCTTGAACATTGGCTATTATTGGCCAAAACTTCATAAGGATGCAATCAAATATACAAGAAGCTACAATAGGTGTTAGAGGATGGGACGAACTACTAAAATATGTCGCTATAGCTACAACTGGTCATAGAACCATTTGACAAGTGGCGGCTAGATTTTATTGGTCCTATATCTCTGACATCCACCAATGAGAAATATATATTGGTTTGTATTGATTTTCTTACAAAATGGGTGGAGGTAAAAGCCTTGTAATTTTCAAGGGATGGACATGTTGCTAAGTATCTCTATGAAGATATCTTTACAAGATATGATGTTCCTAGGGAAATAGTGACAAAACAAGTGCCCCAATTTACTTTAGATTTGATCAACAAATTAGTGCAAGAATATGGGATCAGACATAGGAAAGCTACACCTTACCACCCTCAAGCTGATGGTCAAGTGGAGATCACTTAAAAATAAATAGAGAAAATCCTTACAAAAATAGTGCAACTCCATAGGAAGGATTAGACCACAAGGTTAGCTAAAGTAGTTAAGGCTTACAAGACAACCTAGAAAATAACAACAGGCTTCACACCATATGAGTTGGTGTATGGAAAAAAGGTATAATTCCTCCAATTGAATTTGGGTATAAAACTCTAAGAACAACAATACAATTGGGCATGGATATATCTGCAACATAGAAAGAAAGATTGCATAACCTCAATGCTTTAGATGAGATACACATGGAAGCCATTCACCATATAGAAATCATACAAAAATAGAGGATGTGTTGGCATGATCAATTCATCAAGAATAAATAGTTTAATTTAGATGATTGGGCCTTACTTTATGAATCCAAATACATATATTACAAGGGAAAATTGCAAACAAAATGGCTTGACCCATATGAAATTTAGAGTGTTTTCCTGAATGGAGCAGTTCAACTAATAACTATTGATGCTATAAGGTTTTCACTCTTAATAAATGACCATTGATTGAAGCTTTACAAGAGGTCACTAAAGAAGGATGATTTCCTATGAACATTACAACATCAATTAGAACCATAGTTACATACTTCATTAACAATTACCAACACTACATCAAAAGTATCAACAAATGAGCTATCCATCTCACCTACTACTATTTACCAAGTATAATTCTACAACACTTATCACATGTACACATGCACATGTGACACTCAAAATTATTCATTTTCTAGACCTACGATAGAGCTCACAAGACCTACAACATCACACATTGAGGCACATCATTCAAAAGGGACCTTTTTCTTCAATAGTCTGTAGCACTTGCACACAAACATCATTTCAGTCGTGCCTGTAGCAACCATCATTTATTTTCATTTCATGTAGCTTCTTCATACCATAACACGTAGCAATCAACATTCCCATGCTATGCAATTTAAATTACACATCTAGCATGTACTTTTTGTAGCCTTTTTCTCACACTTACCACTTCCTTGCCATGTGTTATGCTCATGCCAAGTTACTTTTCAAACCATGACCATCCATAGTAATTTTCCATCAAATCATATCATTTAAAATTTTTTCCCATGTTGTATGGAAGCATTTAGTAAAACTCACGCATTCCAACCTTCACTTTACATCATGAAATCAAGTACTTCTTGCATCAACTCTCATAATTGAAATTTAAGCTTGCTAATTTTGTATATATTTATAATTCATGAATGTATTTAAACTTCATGTTTAATACTTCAATGCTTAATATTTATTACCCATGCCCTTTTTGTACTTTTTATTTAAGAAAAATAGCATCCTTAGTTGGGAGGAGGGATAGCCAAAAGGTCTTTGTTGTTTCATTGTTTTCAATTTTCCATCTATTACCAAGTAAATGATAGTTCAAAGTAGAGCTGAAGTGTCCATAGTTGAATTGGTTGTGTATAGGAGTGAATTTGCACCCATTACATAAATTCCCCTTTTGTACATCCTCACCTTAGAAAACCAAATCCGAAGTCAAAATTCCACATTAGCTGTCTAAATTCCTTCCACTTGGCATATGTCCTTTGTGTTAGTAGAAGAATATTTGTTGGGGATGCCTGTACGGTGCACAAACATCCGCACGACGTGCTTACATCCTTGAGGGATTCTTGCATTTGAAGCTAGAAAAGGCATTACACTTCCTATTGGGAATGATTCTTAACGTCCCTCTTTGACCATCAGACCCCGAAAATGGTAGATTCCTCCCTCTTCTTCCTTCAAATTCATTCATTCTCATGCCATTCCATCTTCTTCACAAGCTCTAGCAATTTTCGTCTCATTCTCAAGCACTTTCCAACATTCTCTTCACTCTCAACAACACTTCAACACTCCATTACAACATCAACAACACTCCATCAACTCCATAAAGCAAGTGTGAAGCAAGCCATTGTAGTGTAGGCTCGAGGTTTTGCGAAACCTCCCTTCAGTGGGGTTGAGGTTGTGCTAATTGTTCAAGTCCTCTTTTCTCCTCCATTGGCTAGTGAGCTATTCATGGAGGTGGTAACGTTTCATTCCTCTCCTTTGTAATTTGGTAGAGTAGCTCCTTACTGTTTTGTAGTGTTATAAATGAATTCCTTCTTTCTTTACTTCGTTATCATACATTTCTCTATCATTGCTATTTAGATAGCCATGGAGTTGGAAACACCAAAACGGGGGTCTGACTAAGGCAGGCCCCTATACAGCCCCAACAAATTTCCCCTCTTCCTTGTGTGTAGGTGGTTGTGCTTTTGGAGCTAGCTGGCGAATTGGTGACTTGGTGAGGTTATCTCCATCACTTTAGCTCTTATCTATTTTTTTTATCACATCCATTTATATCTCTCATACTTCACAATTATGTTTTTCTCCTTTAGGAGTCACTAGCTAGGCCATCGGCTTATTTTTGATGGTTCATACGGTATTTTTAGTCCTCTAGTCGTACAGACGCCAGTGCACCTGAGAGACACCAGTGCACTACTTTGTCATCCCAAAATTGTGCTTTTGTCCTTAGTTAGAGAGCTACCTAAGATATAATACCGAATCCAAAAACTAACTTGCCTAGCCCCGATTCTAATTTTGGGTTTGCATAGTGGTCGAAGGACATTATAGTCCTCATCATTCTCGTCCCTAATTTCAAGCACTCCTTTAGAGTGAGGTAAGTTAGGGAAGCCTTCTGCTCTTGGATCTCTATGAATTGGGGCCTTGATGTGGTTGGTCCCCCTCTCTTACAGGTTGATAATTCAAGAACAAAGCATACACATAATTGGTTAAAGTATAATGGGAGGTGATATAGTGAGAAGAGAGCCTTCAACTCATAGTTTTCTGGTAGAAGATAGGAAATGTTTTCCCATCTTCTATTAGGTTGGTTGGCTATATTATTTTATTTGACTTACATTCAACACTACATTGACCCCCTGCCTACTCACCTACCCATCGAGGACCTGGGGAGGACCCTTCCCACGGGCGCCTACCCCTATGGACCCTATCCCTGACCCTAACCTCTATAACAGGGGTGGGGGAAACTTTATATAGTTGGGGATTGACTATCATTAACTATGTGTATCCCTCCCATCATTTCAAAATAGCTATCAACACCCCTGTGACCTATCGAATAAAGTATTAATTTCAACATGAGATGTGGAAAGCATGAAAGCATTGTAAAAATAGATGAGGGGAGATCCTATTGACCATTGACCGAGGGAACGAGTAGTGGGACCTCACGTGCTACCGATATGGGCCCACTCCACTCCATGCTACTGGCCAGACTTAAACAAACCTTTCTTTTTAATCATAAATAATTAAAAAACCCAATATTGCATTGCCATTTCATAACAAAAAAAATTTATACCCTTTTACATTGACACCATAGCCAATGAAGATGCATTTTATGGCTTTGTTCTCTAACTTAGATTGCTTCTTCTTAGGAACATGTGCATATGCCTTGCAATCAAAGATTCAAATATGTCCCAATGAAGACTTATTGCTTGACCATACCTCCATAGGTGTATTCTCAAGTTGAAATAAATAAAGCATAAAAATCATCATAATAGGAATTTTTTGTGGAGAAATCAACATTAATTTTCTTGTTCCTACACTCCTTCACATACCCTCTTTTGTCATAGTTCTAACACTTTACTTTTCCCGAGGTCTTGGAATGTCCTTTAGACTTATCCCTAGGTTTGTATCCCCTTTAGGCCCTTTCTCTTTGGACTTTCCTCACACATATAAGGCATCTTGGGAGCCAAAATTCATAGACTTATTTCTCATCTCCTCTAATAGAAGTATGAAAATCATGTTCTTCATGTTTGGCTCTACATTACCATTACTTATGGAAACAATTAGATTTTCCCAAGATTCAGGAAAAGAACAAAGAAACAAGACACATTTATCTTCATCTTCCAATTTAACATCTAGTAATATAAGATGACTTATAATCAGATTAAAATAATTTAAATGTTCTACAATAGTATCACCATCTTTCATTTTTAATGAATATAACCATCTTTTGAGATATAAATTGTTAAACAAACTTTTAGTTTGATAAATATCACCTATCCTCTTTCGCAACTTATATGTGGTGTCTTCTATGGAGAAATTCAAGAGGATAAAATCTGTGAGACACAACTCTTTGATCCAATCAATTTTATTCCCAATATTTTGTAGTATAAGATTGAGTGGACCACACAGTGTCCAAAAGATATGTGAATATTATTCTTCAACCAACAACCTAGTAGGTCTGCAATTCTTGGCATTGTCCATTATGACTTGAAAAATGTTGTGAGGTACCACTTCCTCGATGGCTACAATGAGAATATCAACAATAAACTGTCCATCTTTTATCTACCCCTCACAATCCATGATTCTCAAAAACATTTCCCTTTTAGGGGACACCGCTATGACATTGATCAAGGGCCAATATTTTGAATCTTTCTAACCATTTGAAATAATGGACACAATTTTCTAAATCCCTTATGAGCTTTAATGAATCTTCAACCATCTTGACCTCTTTTTGCAATAAGGTGCCACACACCTCATAACTTGGGCCCTTGTACCCTTTTGGAGCTTCATTGACTTTTTTCAACATCTCTTTCCAATATGGTGAGAAAACAACATTAAAATCCAACCCATTTGCATAAATAAATCTCTCGAATCTCATTTTGAAATTTAGTTAAGAAATGGAATGAATACTTCTTTCCATGCAAATTTTTATGACACATAATTCATTTCAATAACTAGTATCCACTAACCACAAGGGTATAGGGACTCTTCATTCAATATTTGACGTCATTGCTAGAGTGATGGGAACATTCTCTTCAGTATCAATTTGTATGAAATTAGCACAACTTGATGATCAAATTCTTAGTGGGAATCATCAACTCCATAATGTTTTAATAACATCACACTTTTCCCATGACCTCTTTTATGGTAATGTCATGTTGGGTGCACCTATTGGAATCATAATGAACCAATTCCCACAGAGTATAATGAGTTCATGACCCAAAGTTTTTCTAGAACTTTGGAAAATGATGAGGTAATTGTGAGGGGATTAAGGGTTGATGCATCAAAGATTTCCATAGAAAAGGTTTCAAATCATTCAAGAGTAGGAGAAGAATTCCTAGTCGGGGAAAATGCAATTACCACTAGAAATAAATTCTCATTAGTTGGAGATAATTTGGATTCTTCATCACAAGGTATGAAACATCTTTCTTTACCTTGGATTTGGGCCATGGTTGTTGCACATATTGTTAGATACCCAACTTGTGATGAAAGGAAAACATTGTTATATACAGTGTATTTTAAGCTCCTCAGTCATTTATGCCATCAGAGGTTAGTAAATGTACCATTTTTTTTGTATAATTTGCTAAAAAGGATGTCATTGAAGTATACAAGGAAAAGGAATCAACTGAATCTTTCTCATTTTTTTAGTCACTTTACTTGTTAAAAGAAGTCTCAGGATTCAGTTTCCCAATATACATTGGGAAGATTTTCTAAACAATAACAATATTAACAACATTATTCTAAGCAAGAATGTAAAAGAAATGGGTGAAGATGGAAGAACCTCCTATGACTATAATAGAGGGAGACATACCTTTTGGTTCCTTTGTTGTAACACCTACCCACAACATGGAGGAACTTGAAGAGTAGGAACTATAGGAAACTCAACCTACAACTTTTGATAAGCAACCCATAGCTAAAGAGGATTAAAAAACCCTAGCTTCTACTAAAATTCCTCCTAAGCTAAATAAAAAAAAAGTGTGGCCTCTACTTCTACACATGTGAAGAAGCAAAAAATTCCTACACAATCAAGAAGCCAACCACATCACTTCAGAAGGAAAGGGAATGTTAAAGGAAGGGCTAAAAAGCCACAAGATGTTATGATTAAAACTGATATGGATTTTGAGGAAAAAAAAATTTGATAGTGATATAAGAACACCAATTTTGTAGCCCCTGTACATGAGTAGCACTTTTGATCCAAACTCAAAAGATATTTTTATGGCTAAAAATAAAAATAGACCTCCAAAAAGCCACATTCTAAGAAGGGTTTGTGCATTCAAGAGAGGTGGAAGAGGATATTTCTTTTAGAAAAAGGAATAATTTCTATTAGAAGGAAGAAATTAAAGAAAGGAACTACAAGTGGCCTTGCAAAGGATAAAAAATTTAGAAGAGAAAATGAAATCATATCAACAAAGGGATAGTGAAAGGGTGTAAAGATAAAGGAATTTGAAGAAAAACTCTAAAAATTTGAGTAGGGATAGAGGTTAGAAGTGTTGGAACAACTTGTAGTTGAAATGAATGAAAAGGATCAAAACCCTAAGAGCTCAACTGGATATGTAAGAAAACCCATTGTTCCTGGGTTGTTGTGACACTTGGCATTGAGTTGTGGAATAAAAAATGGATTTTTCTCATAGAAAAGAGGATTGAGAAACAAAGAAAACATAATACTATCCACACATGTTAGAGCAATTGAGAAGAAATATACAAAGATAAAGAAATCAAAGGTAAAAATTGATGAATTGGTAGATAAGATAGTCTAGTTGACGAGGTGCAGACCTCCTACCAAGGTATACACTCTATTCTTGCAAAATAATTATATGTTTTCAATTTAATTAAATAATCAGTGATCTCCCCATAGCTATAAATTCAAGGTTATTGGGTCATCCCACAATAATGGGTCCCAAACTTGGAACATCCTTCTTTTTTCCTGAAATCACATATTTTTAGAAAAAACTAATGATTTAACCTTGAAAGATTACATCTAAAGAGTTTTAATTGAAGAGGGTTAGATAAGATCCCCTTAGATAAAACCACCTTGGATATAAATCTAGTCTTAAAACATACCCACAATGGAGTCTCCTTCACACCTATCAAAATACTGGAAAATAAATACTTTTTATTTACCTTTTGAGGGATTAAATAAAGTCATTTAGAAATTATGTTTTTGATATGGAAAAGTAGGTTTTGAAGGGGCTCCGAAACCCTTTACAAAGACGGAAAGTTCCAAGAGAAACTAAGCAACTAAAACCAGTAGCCCAAAAAACCAAAATGCTGAAAAAAAGATAAAAAATTAGAAATTCGTCAGCAAACCTACAACAAAAAACATCAGCAACCAGGCTGATCCAACAAAAAAGAAAGCGTCAACTACAAAAAAAAATCCAAGACATTCATCGAGGCCATATTCTCTTTAACGACCTCCTCATGCATATCCACAACATCTTTAAGCTCATCAAAAGAAACAACAACCTTATTTTTAGTTTACTCCTCGTCCTAAGACATGGTCCGGTTTGCACATCCTTTTCCAACACTGGAGCAGAATCCTCAGTTTTCTCCATCTGGTTCGAGCAATTAACCTCATCAATTACTTTCTCCATTTCACCCAAGTCAAGAGATCTTATTATAAGCTTTCCAAAAAGTATAATTTTAAATATTTTTAATTTTATTATTATATTTATATTTTTTATTGTGAATCTTATTGTTTCACTAAACATCAAGGTATTTGTTTCACAAATGTGAAAAAATAGAAAAATAGAGAAAAAAATTCTAAAAAATATGTGTGCACTAGGTATTGATGTTCTTGTTTCATCAAAAAAATAAAAATTAATTTCAATATATACAAAACAAGTTATATGTGACGACATACACCTATTTTCTTATTATAATTACTTTGAATTCAAAAATTAATTAAAAGAAACTATGCAATTAAAAATTATGAAAAAATATCCATGCACTAGATATTGATATTAAAAATCTATATTTTAAAAATTATAATGTTATCATTTCAATAAAAAAAATTATGCATGACGACATAAACATCACTTTTTAAAAATGTTGTTTACTATAAAAAAATAAGTTGTTAAAAGTTACGTAAAAAAAAAATCACAATTTATTTCTAATTTTTAAAAAATATATATATATATATATAGAATCTACACAGAAGTCCTCACAAGTCACTAGTTCACATCATCTCCAAATTATTAATGGTTTAGTTTCTATAGGTTTCATAAAGTGAAATTTTGTAAAAATGTTGATATTAATGTCCAACTTGGCCAAAAAGTGGAACACAGTATTGTGGGCTGACCCCATTGTTTTTAGAAGCTTTCCAATGATCTACACCTGAGATGCAAGATCAATTGTGTGAATTTTATTTGCACAACTTGATTCTTTCATATGATACTACATGGAACCCGCTCATATTTGTGGGAGATGTTTAGATTCAATCTTTAGCTTCCTACATTAGAAATGAACATTAGAGGGGTCAGCTAATGCAAGAGTATCAAGAGAAAGAAAAATCACTCCCTCAACATTTAAGAGAAGAAGCACCAAATACAAATGTAGTGGTAGACCAATGGATAGACCTCATAGAGAATAGGGGAGTTGCAAAAAAAATGATGGAATGTTGAACACCCAGAATATTGAGAGTGGGGTGAATCGGTAGTCTATTAAACCATTTAGCTATAAACCATTCAATATTAAAACATATCTAACTGCAATTGTGAATAAAGGCATGAAAGAGATCACAACACCACATGAAACATAAACACTAGGATTTTTACATGGAAATCCCAAAAAGGGAAAAACCATGGTGAGGATTAGCTCACAATATATTATAACCGGTTGTAAGATATTATAGGGGCACACTACAAGGACACATTGTCCTTGAAAGGCTTACAACTTGAGATGATTACAAAATAGAGTTTGGTTCACTGCCAAAAAATGAATTGATAGAATGCACCTTTCATTTGTTGAATTCAGTTCCAATGAAG
Organism: Sequoia sempervirens; assembly: GCA_007258455.2. Taxonomy (NCBI): domain Eukaryota; kingdom Viridiplantae; phylum Streptophyta; class Pinopsida; order Cupressales; family Cupressaceae; genus Sequoia; species Sequoia sempervirens. Next base: position 253,929,086 of record VDFB02047230.1, on the reverse strand, counting down.
TTCTGAATGAAAAATCCTGCACTGCCTTGATGTTGCTCAACATACATAGTAATTTTTCCTTGATATTGATCTTATATATCAAATTTACAATTTTGCACAATATCACTCTATCATACATATTCCTCACTATCTCATTCATTCTACAATACAAAAATGTTCCAAATATATACTATCGCATCCACATACATCAATCAGGTCGACCTAATTAGATGTACACATACTTAATTCAAAAATAACTTTTTGGCTCAAACCTTGAAACAAAGCTCCTTTCATGTTGAAAAAAAAAATGTGCAAGGGATAATTTAGGTTGGCACAGACCTAAAAAAAAGATCTCTTTGACATCTGCAAAACATATTAATCTTCATACCACACATTCAAGTATAAGGTCGGCTAGAAGACTTGATCACAAAAATAGGCCAAGTTGACTAACATCAATCAACCATACTATCATATGAACATGCACCATTTGGATTAAGTGTAGAGCTGACACTTGCAAACTATCTCCCAAAGTTGTAAAGACTGAATCAAAGTACCAAAGGAATGCAAACCAATTAACTCATACCATTTTGCACAGTTATAAGCAGAAAACTGTATGCCAAACTTCTATCATTTATATATTTTAGCCCATCCAACCAAAATCACTGAAAAAATTGTTCATAGATGTACTTAATAGTCCTGAGTAACATACTAAAACCGCATAGTCTAATCTTCCAACATGAGTAATTTGGAACCAAATTATTGGATCAACGTAACATAAGAACTATTTATCGGATTAGACAAAACTGTCGACAAATGGAATTGGCATCAATAACAACAATTCTAATGGTTTCTTCTTGATTCTTCCAACAACCTCCCCCTTTGTCATTGATGGAAACATGTGCCAAAAATGAATTTTCAAAATTGTGTGAAATCTCCCTTTCAAATATAAAACAAAAATTTCTCTTCTTTTTACATCTCCCAAAATAGCCTCCAAAACTCCCAAAACTCCAACACTACTCTAAAAATTAACTCCAAAAACTTCTCCCCCTTTGACATCAAGGAAAAAGGGTGTGTTGATGATAAATTTGTAGAAGAAAAATTGAAACAATATAAAACAAGAAAAAAAATGTAGAGAACTTTTAACTAGAACTGGGAGCACCTTCTAATTCCTTGAGAATGGCTTCCCAAGCAGGTTTTCCTACATCCCAGATCCCCTTCACTCTAACAAGCACTTTATACATTAATTCCAACTCTACTAGGCACTCTTCTCCTTCTTCTAGAGTAGACAGATTAAGATTTATATTTTCAAGTTTCTTTGCATCCACCAAGGCACTTGATAGCAGAATGTGTTTGGACTTCACCAGATCTCCAAGTTGTCCAAACCACCTTATAGCATCCTCTTTTTTCTTTTGTAAGGTGAATTTTTTTTTTTGCAGGTTTGAAATAGAATTCCAGGAGACATAGTCTTTGTCTTTTGCAATGTTGTAGGCTCTAGAGGCATTGGAAAGTTGTGACTCTATTGATTCTATTAATTCTTTAATACCTTGAGTGGCATCCAACCACCACATGCAATACACAAACAATACTTGAGATTCCTCTTAACATTCATTTACCTCTTTTAAACATTGCATCACCTTGTTGTGTGTGGTTGCACACTTATCCTGCAGTACAAGTAAAATTTTCTCTAAAAGTCTTGACTCAACCTCTTTTTATAGTCTGCTCCTTTAGGCCACAAGTGTACTCTTTGAGTGAATCAACCAAAAAAATTAAATTCTCAATAGGCGCTAAGGATTCATCGATTGTGGCACCTGGGGTTGTATCCTACAAAATCTTGATAGCATCATTTATTAGTTCAGTCCATTTATGACAGGTTTCAATAATTTCCTTTCTTCTAGAGGAAAGAAAGGTATCTCCAAGCTCCATCCTCTGAATAGGTGAGATCTTATTTAGGTCCACACAACCTTGATGTGACGGAAGCTGAATCAGCTAAGGTGGAATCACAATTTGAATCCTTATTTGTCTTTACAAAAGACCTTGAGTGTGTTATCGGATGATTCTCTAGATGGCTTTGATGGCTCAATGGTTTTGGAGATTCTTCTTCACTTCTTCCAACCTCTGTTTCTTCTTGAATTTCTTCTTTCTTTTCTTCTTCTTCCTTTTCGAAGGTACTTTTTGTTGGTTTTTCTTTATTTTCCTCCTCATTCTTGTCCTCATTATCTTTTCTATCATCACTCTTTTCATCTTTGCTTTCTTCTCCTTCATTTTTATCTTCACCATCATTTTCGATATACTCATGGTTTTCTACAAGGTTATCATTGGTATCATTTTCATATTGATTTTCAATATTTTATTTGGTTGTATCCTCTGTGTCTTCTAGAGTAGCAGATGTCTCTAGAGAATCATGTGTATCATCAACCTTATTCAAATGTGATATCTCTTTAGTAGAATGATAGTTTAATTTTTTGCAAACAGGTAAACTGGTTGTGGAAGGGATCATTTCTTCCATATCAATACATTTGTCTTTATTGAGCCCCTCTACTTGAGTTGTATGAGATGAATAAACATCACTCATCCCAATTTTCTCTTCCATATCTCTTACTGTAGAAAAAGCCTCCTACTTCAACATTTTTGTGCTGTCTTTTTCTTTTGTCATGAGAATAGTGACTCTTTGTTTAAACCTGAACCTCTTAGAGTATTCTTCTAACAGGATAGTTGCATCATCCTTAGATAAGGAGGATCCATACATGTTCAAGGAATCAATCTTGATCTTGTCTTCAACATTGATAGCTTCATGCTTTCTTTATACTAGGGCTTCCCATACATTTTCAGTCACCTTCTTCTTTATGTTATCCATACTCTCATAAAAAATAATCATCTGTTGAATAAAAGCATTTACAATTGTTTCCTTATCCTCTTCATCAACCTCATCATATAATTTGGAAGTAGCTAGAAAATCATCAGATTCTATCAAATTATTTACCAGAGGTTCCAACTTCAAAGGTGGGTGGTCTCTTATCGGAGGAGACTTGGGATTTTTCCTCCTCAAGCTTTGATGTGCTTTCATCGGTCTTTTTCTCATGCACATGTATTGTGAAGGCTTCCTTTTCCTTCTCCATCTCCTCTTCTTCAAATGTGTCCACAAAATTTTCTTTGGCCTTCTTGACTTTTGTACCAGCCTCTTGTGAGGTACCTTCGTTGCTGGTGGAAACACTGCTTCTTCTCTTTCTTTTCAATTGAACTTCTTCCAAGCCAAGTTCAATTTCCTCTTGCACAACATCACTTACGTTCTTTTCCCTATTTTCCTTTTGTTTATTTCTTTTTCTTGAGGTAGCAGAGGGTGCTACAGGGGGTACATTCTTCCTCTTAGAAGTCCAGGTGTTGGGTCCGGAGGAAGTAGATACATGAACTGCTGCTGGAGTATTGTGTTCCATCTTCTTTACTTTTATTGTTGCAACACCGAATGTGGTTGGAAATGCAGAGGAGGTGGTTGAATATGATCTTCCTGATCTTCTAGGTTTAGAGGGTTCTCCAATTGCTTTGGCCCTCTTCTCTATTGCAACTTCCCTTAACCTATCCACATCATATTTTGAAAGTCCATGCAATGCAAAGTATTTCTCAACATGTTTAGATACCCTTTTGGCTCTTTAAGTTCTGAGGTTTCCAAGAACACTTCATATGACTTCTCTTCCTATGTGCCATGCTTGGGCTAAGAGGGGTCCTTGGGATAGTTTAGCAATATTTCAATGAGACCCTTAGTCATTTTCTTATCAATCTCATATCCTAGAGGCTTTATCCATAGAGTTTTGGGTTCAACTACCTCTACAATGAACTCATCAGTGGATACCAAAAAAATTATATCATTTGCATATTTTTCTAACAAAATTTTTGGAATTCTTTCTCTTTCATGTATGTTTTTTTTCTGAAATACTATGAAAAATGCACTCATAGCATCACCTTGTGCTTTAAAATCCCCAATATTGTACAAATAGTCAAATATTTAATGTGCCACCAGTCTACTTGTGTCCCATACAATTTTTTTCCTTCCGAGTAGCTCTCTCTAAAAGTAAAGTAGCAAGAAAACTATCAATGTTCCTAACTTGAAGGGATATTTCTTTGACTTGGTCAGGCTCAAGTTCTCCATAAGTTGCTGCTAGAGCTACTCACATAAATCATAGTCCTTCCCATTCACCACCATGTCATGTGCAATATAGATTGGAGTTGCAGCGACTGAATTTTCTCTGTTGGTGAAGTAGATCTTGTGACCTATCATGATTGTTGCATACTTTAGAGTAGTGTTGGTAATAGGTTTGGTCGTCAATGCTCCCCTGTCACATGTGGCACTAGTTAATTTCATGACCACATCATTCTTCATAAATTTTAGCACTAGTACAGGTCTAGTGTCACAAAGTCAAGTCACAACTTTGATCACATCTTTAGAGATTAGTCCAGGAACCTTTGTCCATACAAATTTATCATGCACTCTGCTAAGTTCTATTCTCACATACTTCGCATTCATTTCACTGCTAAAGTTAGGAAACTAGTTCCACACATCTAGCTTCTTTCGTACTAGGATTTCATACTCTGGCTTCACTAAGAAATTATCTCCAATTAACTCCTTTAACCATTGATTCTTAAGTACTTGATTATCATAATCTTCCAATTTCCCATGTATATAGATTCTTGTTTCCTCGATGGGCAAGACCTTATTTGGAATTTTTGAAAATGCACCGACAAGGTCAATGTTGAAAACCTTCCATTAAAACCTTTTAAACTTCGGTCTAGGTCTCTCATAAATTTCAACCATGGCTGGTGTAGCCATTTCTCCCTCAATTATTTTATAGATGCTTATGGAAATTAATTCTAATGCAAACTCAAAAAGTATAGATAGCTATAAATACCTTTTTCATGCTTAGCGGAAACTAGGGTTTGATACTAGATGCTTTGAATCACCTTCAAATATCCTTAAACTCACTCTGCTTTCTTCCAAATGTGTAAAAATGATTTAAAACGACTTAGAATTTCACTTTATACTTTATCAATCTGACCTAATTTCACATTTATTGCATTCAATCTCTAAAAAGATGATAAACACCCCATGAATACACTGTTAAACCCTAAAGTGATTTGCAATTCTTCAAATTTGCACATGTTCTATAAAAATATTTTTCAAAGCCTTCAGAATGCAATTTTACATCATATATCTTTGTTTCACTGCTTGACACCTCACACATTAGGGGTTTGTTAGTTTTCTCTGTAATTGCTCCACCTAAGCCCATTATTGGATTTAGCTTTTAGAAGAATTATCTACACCAGATGGAGGTACATATGTATTTGGTTCATCCTTGTTCTTAGGTTCTTCCTTCTCCTTCCAGATCTTCTCCATTTCCTTCTTAACTTGAGTAGAATCAACTTTGTTAATAGGTTTATTCCTTTATTCCAGATTAGACTGCTTCCCATTTTTAATTCTGTGGAATCTTGAAATATGTCCAGGTTTGTTACAAGTGTAGCACACAATATTTTTCAGACCAAATTGATTTGAATTCATCCTTGATCTTCACTAGTTAGCCTTATGTCCAAATACATTGCATGTGTAGTAGTAACCATACAAGGATTGAACCATTCTACCAGAATTGAATCTATTCATCATCATTTGACTTCTGCACTTTGTAGCTTTATGTCTAGGTTTCTTGCATGCAAAGTATTGTCTAGAAAAGAATCCAACACACTGATTCATTCTACTTCTACATTTTATTTCCTTATGACCAATTTTATTACATGAGAAGCAAATTCCATTGAAAGATGGGTACCTTTGAGAATTAGGTTGTCTGATAGGAGTCCTTCTAGTATTGCTTCTTTGATTCTTGACCTATGTACCATTTCCTTGAGTCTTCCTTTGATTGTCAACCTTGTTAGGGTTCTGATTTGTCTTTGAAATTTTTCCTGCTTAAGTCCCAAACCACTTTTATCCTTAGAAGGTTTTTGTCCTACAGTTGGTTCATCTAGCCTTGTGGAATTTGTTTTGAATTTTTCCTCATGAACTCTTTCCTTCTCCAGATCTGATCTTAGGGTTACCGCTTGTTAAAGCTTGATGCATTCATTAGTCTTTCTTTGAATCTCAAATTTTTGGCAGTCCTCACTTCTCTTCTTTTCTTCCACTTGCACTTTTAGTCTAGTGATATCCTCATTTTCTTTCTTTATCTGATCACTAACTTCTCTATGCCTTTCTTTGAACTTCTTGATTTTCTCTCTTAATTTTTTGATGTATTCATTTTCTTCTTTTAGGTTCTCCTTCATAATTTATTTCTCACTTTCAACTTTGTCAAGATCTTCAAGAGTGGCATTGAGTTCTTCTTTGTCAATTGTGTAGTCATCTTCTACATATTCAATTGTAGAGATTTATTTCGAAGGAATAGGGCACCTTTTTCTAGTCATGTGTTCAAACTCCAAGATCTTCCTCAAGCTATTAGGATTTTCTAAAGGAACCAAGCTCTGATACCAATTGTTGAACACCTAGAATATTGAGAGGGGGGGTGAGTCAATATTCTATTAAACCATTTATCTATAAACCATTCACTAATTAAAACATATCTAACTGCAACTATGAATAAAGACATGAAATATATCACAACATCACATGAAAAATAAACACCATGATTTTTACATAGAAAACCCAAAAATGGAAAAACCACGGTGAGGATTAGCTCACAATATATTATAATTGGTTATAAGATATTACATGGGAACACTACCAGGATACACTATCCTTGAAAGTCTCACAACCTGAGATGATTACAAAATAGAGTGTGGATCACTACCAAAAGATGAACTGATAGAATGCACCTTTCATGTACTGAATTTAGTTCAAATGAAACTCTGAAAGCAAAATCCTACACTGCCTTGCTTTCGCTCAACATACACAGTATCTACCTTGATACTGATCTTATATAATCAAATTTACAAGTTTGCATAATATCACTCTATCATGCATATTATCTCATTATCTCATTCATTCTACAATACAAAAATGTTACAAATATATTATTACATTTGCATACATCAATTAGGTCAGCCTAATTAGATGTACACATACTTAATTCAAAAATAGCTTGTCAGCCCAAATCTAGGAACAAAGCTCCTTTTTCACTCAAACCAAAATGTGCAAGGCATAATTTAGGTCGACACAAAACTAAAAAAAGGATCTCTTTGACATCCATAGAACATTATTCTTCATACCACACATTCAAGTATAAGGTTGGCCAGAAGAAGACTTGATCACAAAAATGGGCCAAGCTAACTAACATCAATCAACCATATTATCATATGAGCATGCACCATTTGGATTAAGTGTAGATATGACACATGTAAACCATCTCCCAAAGTTGTAAAGACTAAATCAAAGTACCAGAGGAATGTAGACCAATTAACTCATACCATTTTGCACAGTTATAAGCATAAAACTATATGCCAAACTTCTATCATTTATATCTTTCAGCCCATCCAACCAAAATATCTAAAAAAAATTTCATAAATGTACTGAATTCCTAAGTAACATAATAAAACTGCATAGGCCAATCTTCCAAAATGAGTAATTCTGGACCAAATTACTAGATCAAGGTAACACAAGAACTATTTATCAGATTAGACAAAATTGTCAACAAACAGAGTTGACATCAATGACAACACCTCTAAGGGTTTCTTCTTCATTCTTCCAACATGGAATTCATAGAAAGGGACTACAAAAATACTCAAGGGACTAGTAACAAGCATGATTAGAGAGGCACTTGAATTTACCCAAAGAAGATGGAGAGAAATCATGCCAGAGCTTAAAAAGGAGCCTCATTCTATTTATAATTATGTGACAGTAATTTGCAAATCACACAAATACATTACAATTTCCCTAAGAAATAAAATTTCTTGAATCCCTCTCACCTTTCATCCTCCTCTCCTCTTGTTCCCAATACCACACTAGACAAGAAGGAATCTAGAGGAAGGTGCAAAAGTAGAGAACATAAGATTGACAAAGATCTCAGATCAATAGGGTTTCTATTTAAAGCAAGGCAAAGGAGTGACAAACGTTGCAGAGTACAAAGAGACTGCCTTTCAATATAACCTTCAACCCTAAAGATTTCTTGATGAAAGAAAGATATTTAATTGGGGTAATGATGGGCTTTATAATTGGCTACTTTCTCATTACTGTTTCATACTTTTTATCATTTCTTTTTGCTAAGCTTCAAGACATTATCAAGACCTTATGTGTCTTTCATATACTTTTAAGAATTTTTAAGCATTTGGAATGAAAACATGCTATATTGATATGTGTATGTATGAATTCATGAATGTCTCTAAATTTAGTAGGATTTTATGTTTAATTTTTTATTTTTGATTAATGAGAATTCCTTAGGAAATAAGACTAACATTTGTAGTAGAGTCAACTGTCAACCCCCATCAACGAGCTTCTTAGCCAACAATATAAAGACTATAGTTTGTTGCAAAGGAGAAGTCAATCAACTGGGGTGTGACACCTTCAAATGAAGATAGAGGTGGTAATTTACTGATCAGTCTATGAGTCACCTAATATTACTCTTTCTTGACAATAAGACAACCAAGAGTCTAATTGGAATAGGACTAGGTTATGACAAAATTGTTTTGCAAAGCACATTTCCATTGTAAACAAAAGTTTGTTGGACATAAGCATCCATTTTTTATTTCTCTACTCCTGTTTCAAGTAATTATTTTTTGTTTCAAAACTTAGTCCCTTCCTATTCTCAAGGTAGAATTGACATTTGTTTTATTGTTTTCTTCAATTCATGAATAATTGGACTCTCTCACAAACCCTATATAGTAGGATCCTCTATCCACAAGGAGTTCTAGTAGCACTAGTAGTAACAACAATATTATGAGAATATAGAATGTACGTTATTAAAAAAAATTCTTCAACAATTTTCCTATTAGATTTTGTGTAATAATTATATGTTTAGAATGCAATAAAAGAGAATTGATTTGATCTTATGATTTTCTAAGTGAGTGTTTAAAAAAATCTTGTGGAAGAAACAACTCAAGCAAGTGCCACTTGAGGCATTGTTGAATACCCAAGCAAGTGCCTCTTGTGAATGATGAACTTCTTAGTTAGGGGTTCTCAAGTCCTCTAAGTAATGTGTATACCCAATATCACCAGTTTAATTAGACATTAGAGTTGGTTCCATAAAAACCTCCTCTACTAAACTATGAACATGATGATAAAAATCATGGAGCCATATAGATCATAAAACTCATGAAAATAGTATAATCATAAGGAAAAGATAAGGGATAGACCTAGGGATGGACAATAGTAGTGGGAGTAGTAGTTATGATTGAGGGATATTTTTCTAGTTGGTATGAGTTTTCCACAGTACATGGCATTGTATGAAAGCTTTTGCATTTGGTTGTGTATGTTTTCATTCAAAAGCTTGCATACAATAGTTTTTTAGTTAAGAGTAATAATTAATTTTATTTGAGACACTCCTAGATATTACAATTCTATAGTTGGAGTTCAATGTGAGAGGATAAATTGTGCACTTATTTTTTCTATTCTAACTTAGGCGAGGCTAGAGATATCTTGGTTAAAAGAGTGAAGATCAAGGAACCTGGAGATGGATTTGAGTTCAAAATACTTAAAGGGAAATAATTTGAAAAGTATAACCTACTTGGTTTTTCAAATACATTATATACTTTATATTTTACTTTTTTATGTGAATGAATCTTGAGATATGAATATGTTAAAAAATATGCTTTTGTTTTTCTTTGTTATTCTTATGGGCCTTGAATTGTGTGTGAGCTATACATGGCATGGTCAGTGGTTGTAGGATTTTTCCCTAGATGTGGAAATAGATGTTTTAGTGGTTATCTTATAGTGTGTAGTGTACCAGTCACTTTGAATTTTTGTAATGGATATTGCATTGTTATAGTTGGGTTTAATTTGGAATGAGGTGATTGGTTGTGTACCTATTTTACTTGGGGTACTTTAAGGATGTGTACTATTTTTCCTTGACGAACTTTGGATCTTGAGTGGGAGTGTAGGAATACATGGTTATTTAATTTCTATTGTTTTAGATGGTCCTTGAATGGTTATTTGTGATGAATTTAATTTGTTATTCTTGGTTATTTCTAGTTTGATAAGTTTGAAGTGCGTTAGCTTGATATGGATATTTTTTCATGTGTTGGTTTTTGATATATGTATCATAGGTTTCTTGAATATGTGAAGGTTTTATGTCGATGTGTGGTTATATTTAAGAGATGTGACATGTTTTCAAGCATAAAAATATTGTATGTTGAGTTATAGGTTGAAGAATAGGTGTTATATATGGGTGTTCACCTCCATATAAAAATTTATGCACTCATTATAAATATGCATTATTTGAATAGTGCATGGGTTTCATGGTGCTTGGAGGGTGTAAATTTTTTATCCAATAGATTTTTTCCCAAATACATCTTGTGTGTCTTCTCTATGGTGGATAATGAATCTAATTTCTTCTAATATTTTATCTTTCTATTTTTTCTCTAGAAGTGTATTTTATAAATCATCGTGTTGTTAAAATTTTGTTAGGTTCAAATAATACACAACTCTTCTCTTAGGGTTAATTTATCATTTCTTGCAACCACATTCTAAGAGTGAGTACCAATTTCTAAATGATTACCATAACAAAATCATCATCACATCAAAATGCCTTAGTTAACTCCAAATAAATCTTGTCATTATACCACAATGGAGTTACCAAGAAGGGAAGGAAAGACACTCAACCATAAATAATAGTAACTCCACCAATAGTCACTAGTAGGCACTTTTATAATGAGGGTATATCAATCCATAATTACTAGTAGGATTATTATCCTTGAATTCAGCTGCACTCAATTCATGGGATAACCTCTACAAAACTTGTCAATTTTGTAGCTCACAAACTCTAAGAATGCAAAATGAGGTGAATTGCATCGGTCCTCGTGTGCGGTCCCCTAGCCTCAGAAAGTCATTTTGAGCATTTCCTCCTTTTCATTTCGTCGAAATTCACCTTTTGGTGCAAGTTGTGAAAATCTAGTTGTTAAGAGTTAGAAATTTTTTTACACTTGTAGGAGCACTAAATTTCAGTGCCCCTACAAATCAAGATGAAAAAAATAAAAAGGATTGCAAGGTTGTTGATTTTTAGTGACCTTTCAATTTTGGTCTTCCAATTTTTAAAAGCATCGATGTCAATTTTTCCCACCCCTGCAATCTCAGGCCTCACACGAGTATAATTAATGTATTTTTCATTTATGTTTTGGGGGCATTTAAAATCAGTTTTTGTTTTGTTTTAATTTTTTTTTCATTTGTGTTGACCTATATTTTCTCCTTGTGTGTTCGTTGTGAGTTCGGGCTTGTTCGTGCTTGGATTTCACATCGATTTCGAGCTAGGGTTTTTTCCATTTTCATTTATTTCCTAGTATGTTTTGTGTTTTAAATCTAGGGTTACTTTCCTGTTTCCACTTTCATTGTTATTGAAATCATTTTTATTTGAGTTAGATTTTAAAAGTTTCTATGCATTGTTGTGTTCTCATTTATCTTTGTCAAACCCAGACTTTAACCCATAGTTCCTTGCATTTAGGGTCTATGTATCATGGGATTTATGCCCTGTGATGCGTGGTGGTTCCCTTGTGAAGCTTCAATCAAACTCGCTAGGGTTTTCTAGTTAAAAGACTCTACTCCTTTATGGTGGGTTTTGGTATGTATGGTCGATAAGTCTTTCCTCATAGTTTTCTTGAGTCCAAGATGAGCAATTTAGACATTTTTTTCCAATTTCACATACAAAACAAGTTAATACATATTTGTAATGTTGGTGATTTTCACCAATTAAACACTATAAACAATCATTGTTTGATACAATGTGGTTGGGGATTTTCTCCGACCCTACTTAATCATTCAAAATATTTTCTTGCAGCGTTGACATTTTTCGCCACTTGTGCAAACAAGAAGCTCGACCTCGAGCCCTAACTTGTTCTCAATCTATTTTTCACCAATTGTGCATACAAAAGCCAATCTAGTTCTGCATTGTATGTGTGGGGTTTTTCCCTATGCATACAAACATGAAAATTATCATGTCTTACCCCAATGTCTAAGTGGTATAAAACCTTGCATGAACAAAATGTTAGGTCCAACCCCACAGTTATATGTATAAGCATTAAAATATAACACATGCATATAAGATAAATTTCCAAAGGATGCATGACTCGGGTTTTTCTCTACCTATGCATGAAACTCAAAAGCAAAGATGTAGGTTTGATGAAAAGCCCCAAAATGACATCAAAATTTAAGCAAAGTTCTACCTCATTTGAAAAGTCAGAATTTTTCTCTTATTTTGCAAAAAACAAAAAAAACTTACACTTGCATAGTTGTTAAAATTTGATGACTTTGTAATATTTTTGCAAACATCTTAATCTACCTACAATGACATCATTTTTTAGTGCCAAAACATGTGCATTCATTTTTCTCCACTTCCACTTGTAGAGGTGCTCATTTTCAACAACCTGAAACATTTTTGCTCAGATTTTCCTAACACTACAAATATGCTAAAAAATTGTCATGTAATTTCTTATGCATGCACTTCAAGAATTTCACGCTTTCCTTCTTTCAAGTACCTAATCAATTGCTTGTGTCTCGCAAATGAAAAATTTGTCTCCTAGCAAAAGAAAAGCCATGAAATACAAGTATCAGGGTGTGTTTCTGGCTATAGTGGTTTCATCAAATGTTGATGATATTAAGGAAACAAAAATTGGGCATGTAGACGTGTTTGAGTTTCTGGATAGAACAAGGAAGCAACCTTTGAGTGATGGCATGAGACAGATAATTAAGAGTAGTATTCATATGGTAGTTGCATTCCCTCTACCTGGTCAGAATCTAGAATTCATTCTTCAAGTGGCATCACATTATAACAAGAATGACATAAGTGTTAAAGATTCCAATGACAACATAGTCATGAGACTAGATGCAGAATTACTTGATAAGGATTTCTTATGTCTTGAAATTGATTCCTACACATATATCACCAGGGATTATGCACAATAGGAGTATGATAAAGACCCAAACACTATAAAGTGGTAAATTAACAATAATTGGTTGAAGACACCTCAGTTAGGAATTTCTAGGTGGCCCAAGAGTTTCCCTCATAGTGATTTCATTGAGGAGGTAAACGGTCTAATCACTCTTCTCAGTAGAGTGCAAGATCTGCCTACCTCATCTACGTTTGATGATTGGATGCATCTCTACATCAAGATAATAATGAGGGGGAAGTAGCAGATCTTCTAGGGCCAAAAAATTAGTAATGCCATTCATTCTTAGTTTACCAAGGTGCAAACTACATCAAAATTCTACATGAAATCCTACTTAGTATATGTCGCTACAACCATGTGGAAATTTTCTAGTTCGACAATAGAAGGGGATAAGAAAGTGATTCAGGTGCATAAATACTTTTCGTAGATTACTCTAAACGATAACATTCACCATTTTTGAAGGGTGAATGATGCATTATTTGCTTCGTTCATGTGTTCTTTTGATCCAAAATTGGAAAATGAGAGTTTCAAATGAAGCTTGGGAGGTTGTGAATAAGTATGGATGTCTGTATCATCAATTTCCTACCTTTACATATTTGAGGGCTGGTTGTTTTACTAGTTATCTCTGCATGATTCTTCACTATCCCGATGATAAGATTGTTTTGATGGAGTTATGTAGGAAAATAATTGATGTGCATAGCAAGTAGATAGAATCCCACAAGCCAAGATTTAAATTTCCCTTGGCAATTGGCAGGTACTCCATCCAGACTTATCCAAGGGCCAAGGTCGTTGATCCAGAAATGCAGTGTGTAACATTGAAAATGTTCAAGATAAGACTTAATTTTGATTACAGAGATATGAAGGATCGAATCAAGAAAGCTTATTCACATGTGCATCAGATTGAAGATGTATGGGTTGATATTAGAATAGAGGAGGAAATCATAAAAATGGATTATTATAGACTAACATTGCAATAGATTGAGGAGCTAGACTTGGTCAATATTCCTGAAGGCATGAAAGATGATGATGATATCTTAGAACCTTCCTATGTATAGAAAAACATTATGGGATCTCCTCTTCCTCCTATTTAGTGTTCCAAAAAGGAGTTAACTTCAATTGGGAAATATTTGAGCTTATTCTTTCTAATACCGATATCTAGTAAAGGGGAATTCAGTTGAAACAATTTCTCACTGGGTCAAAGGAAGAAAGAAAAGATCTTGGAGGGAAAAAGTTAAGAGTTAAGGACAAAGAACAAGAGTGATGCTCCTAGTTCTAGTACGCCTGCTAAGCCAAGATCACATTTGTGGTAAAAGGTAATAAGAAGAAAAGAGAAACAACCACACAAGTACCATCTACTAAAAGGAAATAAGAGTTTATCCAGGAGGAAAGGCAAGGAGAAGGTCAACATGAGGAAGAGTGAGTATCTCCCCATGAGAATATTCCTAAAAAACCACCTATTTCTTGTTTTCCCGTTGCCGATGTTGAGTCTACTCCTTCCACATATTCATCTATTTCTAATATTCCTACTATTACTGTCACCCCCATCGTTATAGTCAATGTGCATCCTAATATAACAATCCAATATGTACATTCATCCCCTTCCAGAATGTTTTCTTTTGAAAGTCCCAAACATGATTTTGAAAATATTCCTGGATTGCCAATGTCTTTTCATAGTCTATCCTCACCATCCTTTGACATTACATATCAATCTAACTTAGAGAAATACATGTCTAAGTTAGTATAAGTGACAAATGTGGAGATTCCTAATGCTGTTTTGACAAATACCTCTCCTATTGTAACAACTACTTTTGTTGATGCAAAAGTGTCAAATCCAATTATGGTCAAAAACATAGAAGATAATTCACCTCTTCCACCTTGGTTCTCTTCAAAAACATAAAAGAGAAAGAAATAATCCATCTCCCTAGATGACTTTGACTTCGTGCAGCTTACCTTTGTGAAAAAAAAATAAAGAAGAAGGCGAAGACTCTCTCAAGGTTGATGATTGATAAAGAAGGAAACATGTATGCAAAGGTAGCTCAACCTCCTCTTGACACAAGAGTTGATATGGGAAAGGTTACTCATGAGAGTGAAAAGGTAGATGTTCAATCCACCTTGAACTCTCTCATAGAGAGGTTTGGAAAAGAGAAGGATAAAAATCATTACAAGGCAAAGACAAAACAACTAACAGTTGTACTACAAAAGAATACTCAATATTCTAAGTCCGTTGAACCTATGGCAGTGGCAGTTGGCATTGAAGATCCTATAATTCAAAAGGTGGAGAAGGTGTAAAATAGAGGTAGATTGGTTGGTGATTTTCTTGACCGAATGGTGGCACAAGGTACTGCACTCTTGAGATCATCTATGGAAAAGATGGAGAAAATGGAAGAGATAAGGTCCAAATTAGATAAAATTGTAGAATCTTTTATTCAAGGGAAAGGAGAAATAAAGAATAGATTGCAAGATTGGCTAAAAATAAAAGAGCTCAAGATAGAGACATTGGTGGAAGTTGGGATTATTCCCAATAGGGAGAAGTTTGTAGAGGTAAAAGAAGCCATGATACATAAAGAAAATTTCATTAGGGATTTGATCAAAGACTTGAAAAGTGTTTGAGAGGTCAGTGAGGACCATGATTTGAACCTTTTTAATAGGGTTGATGAACTTCCTTGTAACGTGCTTGATGACAACTGAAGGTTTCTTTCCTCTGATGCAATTGTCCAAGAGTTCACCAACATGGTCCAAAGGGAATTTGAGGACCAAGCCTTTTCAATGGTTGCAATGGACAAGTTGTTGGATTCTCAATTGACTTTGGAGGACTTGAGAGTGTTTTTGGGAAGGAATGATGAAGCTCTCGATATGGTAAAGGATTCAATTCTAAGATTTCTTACCATTGCCAAATATACCTCAGGGACAAACAATGATGAAGTGAAAATTATCTTGAAAAGGCATGATGATTTCTTGACTAAAGATGTTGTAGAAGGTTGATTCTGCCTTAGTTTAGTTTTTAGTATCTTTCCCTACTTTTTGTAGTTAGTTCAAGACAATTTACATGTCTTTTTCAGAATTGTAAAGGCATGTAAAAATAGAGAAGTCCTCTAATAATTTTGGACTCTAATGTTGACTAAGTCAAAGCATTTATTGCTTTCCTAGATTAGCTCTTTTGCTCTCCTCTATAAATATGAGAGAGCTCATTTGTAACGAATACCTTTTAATCTTATGTAATGAAGTGTTGCCCAAATTGTGACTCAACTTTGAAACTTTGTGTTCAAATTGCAAAATAAAATTTATTTAACAAAAAAAAACAAATTTTGATTTCAACCTTTTTTTAATCAAGTTTGTATGAGCGATAATGTTCTTACATTGTTCTTGTTTTTTTCTCTTGTTGTTAATTGGATAAGTGGTGATTCATTCTTATGATTGGAAGGACGTTCAAGATAGTTTATATAAAATTTGAGTTATATTGATTACTTGAAATTGTGTGATGTAAATGTTTCTTGGTGAATATAATCAAGACTTTGAGGTTGGAGTTATTCACTTTGTGTGTAGATCTATTGGTGAAGTGGGTTGATAGACTTTATTCTACAACGTACAACATTTTGTGCTTTTGTGTGTCTTTTGGTTACTCGTAGTATAGTTATACTGACACTCTTTGATTGCTCTTATGTTTAATCAAGAATATTGGTGATTACTGCTTAGGTAGATATTTAGAAGTGTAGAGCATTGCAGAATATTACCGTGGAACATTGTAAATGCATTTTCTAAAAGAAGAGAAAATGATGAATGTAACACACCCCACATGGTTAAAGATAGTGTAAATACTTTTATTTTAGCATAGTTTACTTTTGTTCCAATAAGCAATAAGAAGGGAGCCTCCCCTTTTAGAGAGGAGAGAACATTCTCATCATAATAGTGGCTGAAACTCCTATTTTGTAATCTGTATAGGAATTAAAAAAATTCACCCAACAAGGATCACAAAAAATATGGGAGTAGATATTCATTGTCACTTAACAGTAGGATACACACCATACTAGGGT
Organism: Sequoia sempervirens; assembly: GCA_007258455.2. NCBI lineage: Eukaryota > Viridiplantae > Streptophyta > Pinopsida > Cupressales > Cupressaceae > Sequoia > Sequoia sempervirens. The sequence continues at coordinate 253,912,023 of VDFB02047230.1, read as the reverse complement.
GTAGAACAACTACCAATTTCTATCTATAATTGATTCTAATATGGGAGTGTCTTGCAAACAGTAACTCGATCTGAGGTGCTATCCATGTTGGATGGTTTTTTGGGATACAATTAGGTGGAGCTTTGCAAGGAAGATCAGCATAAGCCTACCTTCACCACATCATGGGGTACTTTTGCCTACTGTAGAATGTCATTTGGTCTCACTAATGTCGGTGCCACATTTCAATGAGCAATGGAATTAGCCTTTCGTGAAGTCATGAGTAAGTTTACTTTTTGTTTATCTTGATGATTTGACAATCTTCTCCAACAAACATCAAGAACTTTTTTTTCATTTACAACAAGTTTTGGAGGTGCTGACAACATGGAATATATCTTAATCCCAAAAAGTCAATTTTTAGGGTTACATAAGGAAAACTCCTTTGTCACATCCTGTCCAAGGAAGGTATAAAGATTGATCCTAAATAATTCAAAGAAATTCAAGCTCTTACTCTACCTATGAGTAAGAAAGTAGTTCATTCTTTCTTCAAAAAGGTGAATTTCCTACGAAGGTTTTTTCTTGACTTCACAGAAAAGACATGTCATATCATGGATATGATGAAGGGAAATTCCACTTTTCATTGGTCTAAAAAGGTAAAGTTGTGTTTATTGATATCAAAGAAGCTATTGCACATGCACTAGTGTTAATCTACCCAGATTACACTAAAGAGTTTATAATGTATATTTATGCTTCCGAGCATACACTTTCAACCATTTTGGTGTAGCAAAATAGTGACAGGTTTGAGTCCCCTATTGCATCCATGAGTTGTCCTTTGAAGGCTCATGAGTTTTCCTTTGAAGGCTCATGAGTTGAAGTACTCCTAAATGAAAAAATATGCATTTGCTATGGTTAAGGCAGTGAAGCATTTTTGGTTCTACATACTTAACTCCCATGTCATTGCACTAGTGTCAGATTCTATAGTCAAGTCAATCTTGACACAACAAGAGTTTTGTACAAAATGAGGCAACTAGATTTCCAAAATTCAAGATTATGATATGGAGATAAATCCCACCAAATTGGTGCATGGGAAAGGTTTGTTCCAGCTCATTGTTGACAACAAGCCTGATGGAGAATCCAATTATGAAGAGGTAAACATTGAAGATATTCCTACTATTCTATTTTTCAGTATAACTAATGAGTGATATTCCAATATTGCTTACTTTCTAACATATGGAGAATTTCTAAAGCATTTGACATATAAGGATAAGAGGATGGTAAAGCTAAAAGCTACAAATTTTGTCTTATGGTACAATGGTTTGTACAAGAGGCTCTTGATGGTACTTTTCTATGATGCATTGACAAGGTGCAACATAGAAATTTGTTGGAGTCTTTCCACAACTTGGAATGTGGTGGATATTTCTCTGCACCAGTGACAACTCATAAAATCTTACAAGCTAAGCACCATTGGCATACACTATTTCAAGACACATACAACTGGGTACATAAATGTGAACTTTTTCAACAATTTGTAGGGAAGCCTAAGTTGGTTGCTCTTCCTCTCAATTTGATCGTAATTGAGGATCCCTTCTAACAATGGGGCATTGACTTCATTAGTGATGTCAATCCACCTTCTAGTGCAGGACATGTTTATGTTCTCACAACCACTGATTACTTCACCAAGTGGATAGAAGCTATCCCAGTAAAGCATGCTACTTCAAAGGTAGCATACATATTCTTGAAAGAAAATATCATTTCTTGGTTTGGTGTTCCAAAAAAAATTGTAGCAAATAATGCTACTGCATTCTCATCAAGTGAAATTACAGAGTTCTATTTTGAGCATGGGATTATATTGTCACATTCTTCTAATTATTACCCTCAAGGTAATGGTCAGGAAGAATCTGACAATAAGAACTTCACCACTATCATTCGTAAGTTAGTTGATGAGAACCATAGATCATGGCACAAGGCATTGTACAATGCTTTGTGGGCTAATAGAATTACCCCCAAATGAGCAATAGGCATGTCTCCATTCCAACTCTTGTACGGGTTGAATGCAGAGATTCCAATCACCTTGGAATTTCCTACATTGAAATTAGCCAAGGCCATAGAATATGAGACATTTGATATTTATGTAGACAAGTGTATCATGTACCTCACTAAATTGGAGAAGTGTGTTCAAGTGGTGAACCGTATTGTAGAACACCAAGATCAAGTGAAGAAGATCATCGAAAAGAAAGAAAAGTCTCAATATTTCTAGGTTGGTGATCTAGTTCTCTTATGGTACAAGAGAAGAGAACCCAAAGGTATGGATGGGAAGTTTGACTCACGATGGAGAGGTCCATTTAAGATTCACCAGCTCTGTGGTGAAAACAATTTCTTGCTTGCATACCAAGATGGCACTCCATTTTCACTACCATATAGTGGAAAAAATCTAAAACACTTCACTTAGTGAGATGATATATGAGTTTTGTAAATAATTGTGCATTCTTTGCGTCACTTTCTATTGAATCTTTTTGTGTCTTTTGTTTTGTTGCTTGACTCTACGCCTAATGGATGGATGAAGGAACTTAGAGACTAGAATTCTAATACAGAGGGAAATATTTTTCAAACACTATGGGATCTCAAGAACAATGAAAATGTGTCTTTAACAACAGTAAGCACAATATTGTTTGATCCTTCAATGATGATAACAACAAATACCCTGCTGACATACTCTATAAGCCATTTCTCTAGGTTCAACTCTCAAAAGGAATCCAAATTCACCTTTATTTTGAAAACTTAGGATCTAAAGTTCTTAAGCACGCTCTAAAGGATTCATTCTAACCATTCTTAATGGTGATTAATCTTAAACAAAGCAAGTTTCACAAAACCCTAAAAAACAGAAGGGTTTTACACGACCAAATGATAGTAGAGACACACTGTCTATCATAACTCGCACAAAATAATGAATTAGTAATTTTACTTTTGAGAAAATATGATTGAGGGCCTATAAAAAATTCATACCAAATATCATAGTTTTTCAACAATTGGAAGAGAAGATATGAATTTTTTCTATTGCTGAAAAACCCTAGTTACAAGCACTATTTTGATCATAACTTGAGAAAAAATCAATAGAATAACCTCAAACAAATTTAATTTTAACCTTAAGACATGCCACTATCATCCCACACAAACACCAACCTACAACTTGACTGTACAAGTCTGTACCAAACTATTCTTTGCTATTTTTTTCAAAAAATTGTCATAAAAATTGATAAAAATAGGGTATATGATGAAAATCTTGCTCCTCCAATTCTTGGAGCATATATTATCATTCATTCAACATCCAAGAACTTACAAAAATTAGTTACACTCAAGAATATATCCATTTCCTTCAATAACCCTAATGTCTATGTCATTAAACTTAACATTTATGCTCTTTTTGTGCAACTTTTAACCCGATACCACACCTAGGCTAGAAAACGTTACAAAAGATTATATATATGGTTTTCTAAGACCATTTTTTAATCTTTTCTTGACATACAACTAGGAATTACATAACAAAATAGTCCTTAAAACATCAACTAGGTCTCTTGGACCTTCAAGAACAACATTCAGGTGATGCTCTTGCATCAAATTCTTCTCCCTTCAATCGTTTCAAAGAGTGATCAAAGGAAGCTCCCCAGCTAGAGATAGTTGTTATCCTCGAATTCAGTTGCACTCAATTCGTGGGATAACCTCTACGAAACTTGTATGTTTCGTAGCTCACAAACTCTAAGCATGTGAAATGAAGTGAATTGCATCGGTCCTTTTGCGTGGTCCCCTAGCCTCAGAAAGTCATTCTGAGCATTTTCTCCTTTCATTTCGTCAAAATTTTCCTCTTGGTGCAAGTTGTGAAAATCTAGTTGTTAAGAGTTAGAAATATTTTTACATCTGCAAGAGCGTTGAATTTCAATGCCCTTGCAAGTCAAGATGAAAAAATTAAAAAGGGTTGCAAGGTCACTAATTTTTAGCGACCTTGAAATTTTGATCTTCCAAGTTTTAAAAGAGTCAGTGTCAAATTTTCCCACCCTTGCAGTCTTGGGCCTCACACGAGTGTAATTAATGCATTTTTCATTTATGTTTTGGGGACATTTAAAATTGGTTTTTGTTTTGTTGTAATTTATTTTTCATTCGTTTCGACCTCACTTTTCTCCCTGCGTGTTCATTGTGAGTTTGGGCTTGTTTGTGTTCAGATTTAACATCAATTTCGAGCTAAGGTTTTAACCACTTTCATTTCTATTGCTGTAATTAATTGTTTAATTACACTTACATAAGTTTACTTAGGCATTTAATTTTATTCCTAGGTACAATTTACTAGGTGATATGTTCACATGTTTGTTAGGATATAAGATTCCTTCTAGAAGGATGAGTTGTCTTTTATAGAAGTCTTATCTTATCTATCATAATTTTCTAGGTAGTTAGTTAGTTGTCACATGTCATAAGATTATGACACATGTCAACATCATATTACATACTACATCTCAACCTTTCCTATATAAGCAAGGCTTCATATGTACTTTGCCATATTCAATTTGGCATTCTTGCATCTTAATGATAGCATAATATTTCTGCCATTTCTCTCTTATGGAAGCTATTTTGTATTGCAGGTGATCGTAGGGTGTTTGAGGAGTTCACCATAAATTCCTACATGGTATCAGAGCATCAGTGTTGTAGACTTCTTCCTAGATCTAGGGACCAATCTTGGCGTGAAATTTTTGTTGGGTTCAAGTTGGGGTCTTGAGAACCTTGCCATTGAAACCAAAGCGTCAAAGAAAGTCAAGTTCGAATTTTGTTTCATCAAAATCTAACATATTTTATCAAATCTACAAGGGTTTGATCCGACCATTTTTATTGGAGATGTTTTCATTTTTGCTTCAGAATTCTTGCTTCCACTCATTTGTAGGAAAAATGATTTATGGGTTTTGTAGCCAAGGTCGAAATCTCAACTGGGTATCTTTTAGATTTTGCATATCTTTCACAGATTTGAAGAAAACTATGTACAAAAAGTGTCACATGCCATTTTTCTACAGGTTGAAAGTTAAAAAAAAAAAAAATTCATCTTCTGCTTGCTGGATCAAAAAATGATTTCTAGGTTTTGTTTTTAGCATCAAAATATTTTTGGGTTTTTGTTATTGTCTACAAATAGTGAGTAGATTTTTTAGAAATCAAATCAGAAGTAAATTGTTTTTGCTAGAAAGCCTATTTCTTGTAGGCTAAATTCAACTTTTTTTGAAAAATTCATAACTTTTGGCCATGATGTCCACTTTTGGCAAACAAGATATTGACAGAAAGCTAGTTTCAAGAACTTCACAGTGGTGTAGGCCATTTTTTCAGATTTTGTCTACACAAATTTGAGGTTTTTTTTCATCATGGTGGCAAATGTGAACATTCATTAGTGCATGCACTATTTATTCTTTTGTGTGCATTAAGTTTGCATTTTCTCTGCACTTCATTTCAGTTCTAGATCATTTGTCAATTAACTATTGCTTCATAGGTTATAGAGTTGTGTCAGTTTGCTAGTTTTCCATTGTTCCTTGGCATTGGGTCTTTTGTTGCTTTTTTATTATTCTGAGACGAGTACTTGAGTGACTCTAATATGGTTTGTAGCAAACACAAGTATCTTTCCTTGCTTGTTGAATTGAGGATTCTAGTGTTACTACATAGTGTACTTCCAGTGCTTCTCTTGCAACATGTTATCTCATTATGGGGGGGGATGAATGGTATCTCTTTTCATCCTTTCTGTGGATGGAGATTGATTGGATTTGTGATGGATATCATTATTGCTTTGTATTTCATCTCTTTTTTGGAGAGGAGATTTCCCCATTGGGTTTTCTCCTTTTCTCCATTTGTAAGAGATTTCATTTGCATTTGTACATGGGTACCTAACATGGCCTCATATGCGAGACCCATCATTGTATCTTTGCATCATTTGCATAATAATATTCTCTCCTAAGTTGCACTTATGGGGGGTGTTGGTGTAATTAATTATTTAATTACACTTACACAATTTTACTTAGGCATTTAATTATATTCCTAGGTATCATTTACTAGGTGATAGGTTCACATGTTTTCTTAGGATATAAGATTCCCTCTAGAAGGATGAGTTCTCTTTTCTAGAAGTCTTATCTTGTCTATCATAATTTCCTAGGTAGTTAGTTAGTTGTCACATGTCATAATATTATGGCACATGTCAACATTATATTACATACTACATCTCAACCTTGCCTATATAAGCAAGGCTTCATATGTACTTTGCCATATTCAATTTGGCATTCTTGCATCTTAATGATAACATGATATTTCTGCCATTTCTCTCTTGTGGAAGTTATTTTGTCTTATAGGAGATCCTGAGGTGTTTGAGGAGTTCACCATAAACTCCTACAATTTATTTCCGAGTATGTTTCATGTTTATCTTTTTTTCTATGCATTTGTTTTGTGTTTTATATCTAGGGTTTCTTTCTTGTTTTTGCTTTCTTTGTTATTGAAATCATTTTTATTTGAGTTAGATTTTAAAAGCTTCTATGCATTGTTTTGTTCTCATTTATCTTTGTCAAACCTTAGAATTTAACCCATAATTCCTTGCATTTAGGGTATGTCGTATCGCGGGATTTATGTCTCGCAATGCATGGTGTTTCCCTTGTGAAGCTTCAATCAAACCTGCTAGGGTTTTTTGGTTGAAGACTACTCCTTTGCAGTGGGTTTTGGTATGTATGGTTGCTAAGTCTTTCCCTGTAGTTTCCTTGAGTCCAATACATTAGCAATACCGGTGTTTTTCATCAATTTCACATACAAAACAAGGTAATACATATTTGTAATGTTGGTGATTCTAGTTTTGAGTTGTATGAGTGAGGTTTCTCCACGCACATACAAACATGAAACTTATCATGTCTTACCCTGATGTCTGAGTGATATAAAACCTCATGTGAAAAAAATCTTAGGTCCGACCCCACGGTTATATGTATAAGTGTTAAAATATAATGCTTATGCATATAAGATGAACTTCCAAAGGATGCACAAGCGGGGTTTTTCTCCTCATGTGGACAAAACTCAAAAGAAAAGATGTAGGTTCAATGAAAAACCCTGACCTAACATCAAACTTTAAACAAATTTCTACCTCATTTGTAAAGTTAGACTTTTTCTTTGACTTTGTAACAAATAAAACAAACTTACACTTGCATAGTCATTAAAATTTCATGACTTTTCAATATTTTTGTAAACATCTTAATCTACCTATAATGGCATCATTTTTCAACACCCAAACACTTGCATTCATTTTTCTCCACTTCCACTTGCAGAGGCACTGATTTTTAGTGACTTGACACATTTTTGCTTAGATTTTCCTAACACTGCAAATATGCTAAAAATTTGTCATGTAATTTCTTGTGCACACACTTCAAGAATTTCACGCTTGCCTTCCTAAAAGTACCTAATTTGTTGCTTGTGTCTCGCCAATGACAGATCCATCACCTATCAAAGGAAAAGCCATAAAATACAAGTATCAGGGTGTGTTTTCAGCTACAGTGGTTTCATTAAATGTTGATGATATTAAGGACACAAGAATTGTGCATGTGGACATGTCTGAGTTTTTGGATAGAACAAGGAAGCAACCTTTGAGTGATGGCATGAGATAGATTGTTAAGAGTAATATTCATATGGTAGATGCATTCCCTATAGCTGCTCAGAATCTAGAATTCATTCTTCAGGTGGCATCACATTATAACAGGAATGATAGAAGTGTTAAGGATTCCAATGGCAACATAGACATGAGACTAAATGCAAAATTCCATGATAAGGCTTTCTTATGTCCTGAAATTGATTCCTACATAGATATCACCAAGGATTATGCACAACAAAAGTATGATAAGGACCCGAACAACAAAAAGTGTGAAATTAGCAATAAATGGTTGAAGACACCTTAGTCAGGAATTTCTAGGTGGCCCAAGAGTTTCCCTCATAGTGATCTCATTGAGGAGGTAAATAATCTAAACACTCTTCTCAGTAGAGTGCAAGGTGTGCCTACCTCATCTTCATTTCAAGATTGGATGTATCTCTACACCAAGATAATAATGAGGAGGAAGTAGTAGATCTTTTGGGGCCAAAAAAATAGTGATGTCATTCATGCTCAGTTGACCAAGGTGCATAATACATCAAAATTCTATATGACATCCTACTTAGTATATGTCATTTCATTCATGAGGAAATTTTCTAGTTTGACAATATAAGGGGATAGGAAAGTGATTCAGGTGCATAAATACTTTTTGTAGATTACTCTAAACGACAACATTCACCATTTTTGAAAGGTGAATGATGCATTATTTGCTCTGTTCCTATGTGATTTTGTTTGAGAATTGGAAAATAAGAGAGTTTCAGATGAAGCTTGCGAGGTTGTGAATAAGTATGGATGTTTGTATCTTCAATTTCCTACCTTTACATATTTTAGGGTTGGTTGTTTTACTAGTTATCCCTACATGCTTCCTCACTATCCCAATGATAAGATTGTTTTGATGAATTTTTGTAGGAAAATAATTGATGTGCATAGCAAGAAGATGGAATCCCACAAGTCAAGTTTCAAATTTCCCTTAGAAATTGGCAAGTACTCCATCTAGACTTCTCCTAAGGTCAAGGCACTTGAGCCAAAAATGCAATGTGTAACATTGAAAATGTTTAAGAGAACACTTTATTTCAATTACCGAGGTATGAAGGATCAAATCAAAAAATCTTATTTACATGTGCATTGGATTGAAGATGTATGGGTTGATATTAGAACAAAGAAAATTAAAAAAATGGATTACTGTAGACTAACATTGCAATAGATTGAGGAGCTAGACTTGGCTGATTTTCCTGAAGGAATGAAAGATGATGGTGATATCTTAGATCCTTCCTATGTACAAAAAAACATTGTAGGATCTCCTTTTCCTCCTATTTAGTGGTCCAGAAAGGAAGTAACTTCAATTAGAGAAAGATTTGAGTTTGTTCTTTCTAATACCAAAGTTTGGTTACTAGAAAGGGGAATTCAGTTGAAACAATTTCTCACTGGTTCAAAGGAAGAAACACAAGATCTTGGAGGGAAAAATTCAGAGTTAAGGACAAAGAACAAGAGTGATTCTCCTAGTTCTAGTAAGCTTGCTAATCCCAAGATCATGTTTGTGGTCAAATGTAATAAGAACAAAATCAAAACAACCACACAAGTACCATTTGCTGAAGGGAAAGAAGAGTCTATCTAGGAGGAAAGGCAAGGAGAAGGTCAACATGAGGAAGAGCAAGTATCTCCCCATGAGAAAATTCTTGAAGAACCACCTATTTCCTCTTTTCCCATTGCCAATGTTGATTCTACTCCTCCTTCCACATATTCACCTATTTCTGATATTCCTGCTACTATTGTTACCCCCATAGTTACAGTCGATGTGCATCCTAATGTAACAATCCAATTTGTACATTCATCCCCTTCTAGAAGGTTTTCTTTTGAAAGTACCAACCATGATTTGGACATTATTTTTGGATCACCAATGTCTTTTCCTAGTCTATCATCACCATCCTTTGACATTACATATCAATCTAACTTAGAGAAATACATGTCTGAGTTAGTACAAGTGACAAATGTGGAGATTCCTAATGCTATTTTGAAAAATACCTCTCCTATTGTAATAACTACTTTTGTTGATGCAATAGTGTCAAATCTAATTTTGGCCACAAATATAGAAGAGAATTCATCTCTTCCACCTTGGTTCTCTTCAGAAACACAAAAGAGAAAGAAACAATCCATCTCCCTAGATGACTTTGATTTTGTGTAGCTTACATTTGTGAAAAAAACAAAGAAGGGGAAAAATCTCTCAAGGTTGATGGTTTATAAAGAAGGAAATAGGTATGCAAAGTTAGATCAACCTCCTCTTGAAACAAGAGTTGATATGATAAAGGTTACTCATGAGAGTGCAAACGTAGATGTTCAATCCACCTTGAAATATCTCATAGAGAGGTTTGGAAAAGAGAAGAAGGAAAAAGATCATTACAAGGAAAAGACAAAACAGTTGACAGTTGTACTACAAAAGATTACTCAATCTTCTGAGTTTGTTGAACCTATGGCAATGGTAGTTGGCATTGAAGATCCTATAATTCAAAAGGTGGAGAAGGTGGAGAATAGAGGTAGAGTGGTTGGTGATTTTCTTGACTGAATGGTGGCACAAGTTACCATGCTCCTGAGATCATCTATGGAAAAGATAGAGAAAATGGAAGAGATAAGGTCCAAATTAGATAAAACTATAGAATCTTTTATTCAAGGGAAAGGAGAAATAAAGAATAGATTGCAAGACTGGCTAAAAATGAAAGAGCTCAAGATAGAGACATTGGTGGAAGTTGGGATTATTCCTAATAGGGAGAAGTTTGTAGAGGTAAAAGAAGCCATGATACATAAAGAAAATGTCATTAGGGATTTGATCGAAGACTTGCAAAGTGTTTGAGAGGTCAGTGAGGATCATGATTTGAACCTTGTTACTAGGGTCAAGGAACTTTCTTGTAAAGTGCTTGATGACAATTGAAGGTTTCTTTCCTCTGATGCAGTTGTCTAAGAGTTTGCCGACATGGTCCAAAGGGAATTTGAAGACCAAGCCTTTCAGTGGTTGCAATGGACAAGTTGTTGAATTTTTAGTTGACTTTGGAGAACCTAAGAGTTTTTTTGGGAAGGCATGATGAAGCTTGCGATATGGTAAAGGATTCAATCCTAAGAGTTATTACCATCGCCAAATATACCCCAAGGCCAGACAATGATGAAGTGCAAATGACCCTAAAAATGCATGATGATTTCCTAATGAAAGATGTTGCAAAACATTGATTCTGCCTTAGTTTAGTTTTTAGTATGTTTCCCTGCTTTCTATAGTTAGATCAAGAAGAATTACATGTCTATTTTAGAATTGTAAATGCATGTAAAAAGAGAGAAGTTCTCTAATAGTTTTGGATTCCAATGTTGAATAAGTCAAAGTAGTTATTTATTTCCTATATCAGCTCTTTTGCTCTCCTCTATAAATATGAGAGAGCTTATTTGTAATGAGTACCTTTTAATCTTATGCAACAACTTCCCAAATTGTGACTCAACTTTGAAACTTTGTGTTCAAATTGCAAGATCAAATTCAGTTAACAAAAGGAGGAAATTTTTGATTTCAACCTTTGTTTTGAATTAAGTTTGTATGAGTGAGAATGTTCTTATGTCGTTCTTGCTGATTTCTCTTTTTATTAATTGGATAAGTGGTGATTCATTCTTATGATTGGAAGGACGTTCAAGATAGTTTATATAAACTTTGAGTTATATTGATTACTGGAAATTGTGTGATGTAAATGTTTCTCAGTGAAGATTATCAAGAATTTTAGCTTGGAGTTATTCACTTTGTGTGTGGATCTATTGGTGAAGTGGTTTGATAGACTTTGTGCTACAAAGTGCATCATTGTTACTACAAAATTATCATAGAAGGCAACAAAAATACTTTGGGATTTTTTGTGTCTTCTGATTACTCATAATATAGTTATACTAGTACTATTTGATTACTCTTATGTTTAACCAAGAATATTGGTGATTACTGCTTAGGTAGATATTTAGAAGTGTAGAGCATTGCAGAATATTATCGTGGAACATTGTAAACACATTTTCTAAAATAAGAGAAAATGGAGAATGTAACACACCCCACATGGTTAGATCTAGTGTAAATAATTTTAGTTTAGCATAGTTTACTTTAGTTCCAATAAGTAGTAAGAAGGGAGCCTCCCCTTTCAAAGAGGAGAGAACATTCTCATCATAACTGTGGCTGAAACTCCTATTTTTCAATTTGTAAAGGAATTAAAAAATATTCACCCAACAAGGATCACAAAAAATATGAGAGTAGATATTCATTGTCACTTATAGGTAGGATACACACCATACTAGGGTGTACAAAAACTACTAGTTTCTAGCTATAATTGACTCTAATATGGGAGTGTTTTCCTATATGTAATTATGAACAAGAACACCACTATAATGGAGTATGAATTGCCTTGTACAAAAATTAACACTTACAACAATATTTGTGTAAGGCCCCTCCATTTATATTAGAGTCACAACCCATTTTATTCTAAACTTATGCTACTCTATTGTGTAGATTAAGAGTGCATCATTTAGATGATAGAGGATCCAACTATGATTGCGTGCAACTGTACTTTTAGTCATTTGACTCTAAGGGTAGATTAGTTAAATTGTTATGTGAATGCTTCTATTAAGATATATAACTAAATCTGCATTGTTTTATACCATAATTTATCATGCTTTATTGTGTTGCTAAGGTCCACTTGTAGTAACATTTCCTTCTTATCATTTGACTCATGTTGATTTAAAATGTCTCCCATAGTATTTACTTGAGGATCCTCATACCAAGTAAATAAGGAAAGATGAAGAATTTGAGAGTCCATACTACTATTAAGTTGTGACACATCATTGAATTATGAGCTACACTTAATTTAGAACATCTTACCCTTGCTTATAATTGAGGGGGGGTGTTAATGGAGAGTTAATCTAATGGGGATGATTCTACCTAGCTATAGTTAGATTAATATGTTGGCAATATGATTGTAATTGGTGTCAAAAGGGGCACCTATTTAAGGTTAGTAAGAGATCTGAGTGATATCAGATGAGGAGTTGTTGTTTAAGGTGAAAAGGGCTTCATAAGGATGTTAGGGAGAAGGATTCTTTGGCCTTAGGGTGTCTTTATAGCAAGCCTTAAAGAGTTTCAAAATTTCAGGCATTGAGCATCAGGCTTACCTTGTATCGCTTGCCAAAGAGAAAGAGTTAGTCATTTTCAACTAAGTCTGATTGGGTTTCAGACTTTAGGATTGAGGCTTACTCTCTACTACAAGAGATTGAACTTCAGGCTTTGATCATACCTTATACCAAATTCCTTAAAAAAATAAAGGATGACTAAGTTAAGTTTAAAAAGCTTTGGACTTTGGGCTTTAGGCTTTGGTCATACCTTATATCGAATACCTCAAAGAGATGAAGAGGGATTGAGTTAAGTATGAAATGGTGTTGGGCACCAGTGTTTGTGCTTAAGTCTTACCTATCAAACATTAGAGATCAGCCCTAAGGCTTCACCTTAACATAATGATAAGTATCAGGTAAGTTGGACTAAAATCCAAAGGCCATCAAACATCGAGCTTCAGTGTTAAGGCTTATGCCTTACCAAGAAGGTTAAGAAAGAGGTATGATGAAAGCCCGAACCCCGACACCCAAAATGGTCTTGGTGTTCATGGGTTGATGTTAAGGACTTTTCCTTAACATGAAATAAAGGAAGAGGAAAGGTGAACTTCGAGCCTCAACACCCGAAATACTTTCAGTTTTCTTGGGTCAGCTTTGAGGTTTATGCCTTAATAGTTTGGCAAGGAAAACATAGAGTAAGAAGAAATCCTGAAGGTTGTCACCTAAAAGGGTTAAAGTTTGTGAAGGAAATGTTCATGCATCATAGTTCAATAGGAAGGCTTATATCGTACCAAATGGATGGTAAATGGTAAGAGTTAAGGGTGAATCCTGACACCTGAAATAGTTTCGGTGTTCGTGGGCTAGTGTTAAGGCTTATTCCTTAACATGAAACAAAGGAAGGAGTAAGAAGTAACCCTAAACCCCGACACCTAAAATGGATTCAATGTTCGTGGATTCATACATAAGGCCTATGCCTTATCAATTTGTTGGTATTCGATAAGAAGGATGTCTGAAGGTTGATACTCAAAAGGGTTAATTTTGTCAATGCAAAGAATTGTTTCAGACATTGCGGGTTGATTGATTGGCTTACATCTTAACACAAAGGCATGAAAGTGATAAGATGGAAGAGAGAACCCCGACATCTAACAAAGTCATGCATGTTTCTGAGTTTGCGCTTCATTGTTTCAAAGGTTAGTGTGTTGGTTTATGATGGTGTAAAGGAAGGAAAATGGTAAAGGGTAAGGCCAATGGTTGAACCCTGATAGGCATAAAGAGGATTAGACATCGTGGTTCGGTATTGCTTCTTGAGCCCTCCAAAGTATGTCAATCATGAGGTAGAAGGTAAAGGGTAAGGGGTCAAACCTCGATAGTTGTAAAAGATCTTTGGACATATGTGTTCGAACTTGCTTGATAAGCTCTGCTAAGCACTTCAAGTATGAGGTGAGAGGGATTAGCAATCCTTGACCCCCCACAAACATGACAGATGGAATTTTTTTTCCATTTCATGAAATGCTTGTGTTGACTTGGGTTGACCAATGTGGGTATGTGATTTAGAACCACATGACATAAATTGATTGTTTCAATTGATTCACATCGTTGTTGTGAATCAATTAAAATATAAGGCCACATTTAAATCAAGTCAAATCAGATGGTTGTGTTTAAAGCAAGGAAGGTAAATGAGATAGGCTAGATCATGGTGCAAATTTCAAGATCGATGGTATATCAAATGTCTAGGAAAATGGAATTAAGGCCCACGGAAAATGATGTCAACTCTAGCTACATTCTTGCAAAGGGAGGAAATGTATGTCGCCATTAATGCAAAGGCCAACAATGAAAGTTGGGAGAGATTGAGAAAATAGAGAAATTGGATTAAATGCAATACAAGCCCTAGTTGGAAAAAACACCATAAAATAGCCAAGCAATAAATGAGGTCAGTGGTGTTTGGCTCGGGGGGAGATGGCTTGTTGGTGAAACTATGTGAGTGAGGTTGAATGACTAAGTGGTTGAGAGGTAAGGAGTATGGTAGTGAATTTTGAGTATGCATATGTAGTGAGAAGAAGACCTAGAAAAGTTACAGGAAATATCTTCTAAGATATCCATTGAAGTGCATAGGGGCAATGCAACAAGATAGAACAAAGAATGTTCCAAGTACAAAGCAGTTAGTCAAAAGCAATAAAAGAGGATGGGAAAGGAGAGAGAAGGAAGCAAAAGGAAATAAATAAAATAGTGGCTAGGCTTGGGACTTTTTTTCAAGTAGTGGAAGTGGGGAAGGCACATAATCATACTGTCATTTTAGATTTATTGTATGACTGAAGTCCTTTATGGGGTTTCATGGAGGAAAAAGGATTTTTGGAGTAGGATAAAAGGATCAAGACCCCATCTTAGGCCCTTGGAGAATATTTATGCAAGTATGGAGGTCTATCTTTAGCTGGTTTTAAGCATACCCACCTGGTATTTTTGTACGTGTAGATGCATTTGCGTGTTGGACCCTATCGTGTGTATTGGGGGTGTTGGTTGTGTTTTTTGTGTATTTCTTATAGTGGGGGTAATAGATGGAAGCTTCTATTTATACCTATATCATATCTATGATTTTTTTGGGATTGCCCTTAGAATTTTGGCTCCCATCAACCATTCTATTGGTCTCAAGCTAAACCCTTGTTCATAAGCCATTATATGGCAATTTTGACGTTATCCCTAGATGAACAAAGCTTGGGTTTCTATGTTCTTAATGATCATCAAATGCTAGCTAACAATAATTTATATATAAGTTTTGATACATGATAACTAGTAAGAATAATGGGTGTTGAAATGCTCTGTTCAGTGAAATTTGAGTATCGCACTCATGGTATTGTTTGATAGTTATTTAGAGAAATTTTTGTATTGAAATATCATCTTATATTATCTGAATAGAAGATAATAAAGGATATCATAATATTTCCATATAGCATTGTATATGATGTGCAAGTTATTTTTAATCCATAAGTTGGCATATTAAAATATTATAAACTAGTAGATTTGCTCTCTTTCATTATGAAATATTGAAATAAATTGTGTCCAATAGAATTGAAAATTATTACTTATCAACATAATAGTGTTCTTTTCTGAAGATGATTCTCTATCAAAATGACATTGTCTATCTTTATTTTCATATTAGTAAGGAAACCCAAATTGTTTTATGGGTATAAGTTATGTTTAGGTAGCATGTCACTATATGTTATGAGATCAAGGATCTCAATTTTTGTGATTATCTATCTTGGAAGAATTTAGAAGTAGAAAGTATATATATGAATATATATTTTATATTATATAAGTGAACTTGTGTAATGTTATACCTATTTAGAAATAGTGCATTATGAGAATACAAACTTGAAACCTATTCTCTTGTGGTTGAGTAACCTATGTGCAAAGTAACTTTACTGTACGATACTATCAAATGCACCAAAATAACTTATATGATACAATCCTCATTAAATGTGTTCATTTTTATTATGTTGATATAAGAGAGGGGGACCAACCACGTCAAGGCCCAGGTCATGAAGATCCAAGAGTGGAAGGCTTCCCTAACTTACCTCACTCTAAAGGGGTGTTTGAAATGAGGGACGAGAGTGATGAGGACTATAAAGTACTTCAATCACCCTTCAGACCTGAACTTTAGTTTAGGCTAGACTAGCTGGCTTTTTGGAGTCGGTACTATGCCTCAGATAGCTCTCTGTTCGAGGATGGAAGCACAGTTATGGGACGTCAACGTGTCGCGTTGGCATCCGTACGAATAAGACCAAAAAGACCTACTAACAACCTAGCTAGTTCAATCTAGATGGTAAAAATAGAATGAGAAAGTATGCAAAACAGCTACTGAAATGATAAAGTAAATAGACAAGAACTAGGGTGACGAAGATAATCTCACAAAAGTGCCTATTCACTAGCTAGCTCCAAATGCACATCCACCTACACACAAGAAAGAGGGGAAATTTTTTGGGGCTGTATAGGGGCCTGCCTCAGTCAGACCCCTGTTTTGGTGTTTCCACCTCCACAGAAAACCAAGTAGCAATGATAGAGAAATGTATGATAAAGAAGTAAAGAAAGGAAGTACACGAATAACACTACAAAATAGTATATAGCTACTCAACCAAATCGTAAAGGAGAGGAGCGAAACGTTACCACCTCCATCAAGAGCTCACTAGCCAATGATGGAGAAAGAAGGCTTGAACAATCACCACAACCTTGACTATGATGAAGGGAGGTGTTGCAAAACCTCAAGCCCCTGCTGCAATGACTTGCTTCACACTTGCTTTACAGAGTTGACAGAAAGTTCTTGTTGCAATGGAGTGTTGAGAATGCTGAAAGTGCTAAGAAATTGTGAAGAAGAATGAAGTGAATGCTTGAAGATTGCAAAAAAAGATGAGTTGAATGAAGAATGGAAGAATTTGAAGGAGAAGAGAGAGAATTTTCCATTTTTTGGGGTCGGTTGGTCAAAGAGGGACATTACAAACAGTTCCCAATAGGAAGTATAATGCCTCTACCAACTTCAGACACAAGAATCCATTAGGGACGTAAGCACACCGCGTGGATGTCTATGCACTGCGCAGGCATCCTCGACAAATATTCTTCTACCGAAACAACAGACAAACACCAAGTGGAAGGAAGGAAACTTTTTGATGTGGAATTTTTCCTTTGGATTTGGTTTTCTAAGGTGAGGATGTACAAAAGGGGAATTTGCATAACGGGTGCAAATTCACTCCTATACCTTTTGCCCCCAATTTAGCGAGCATGAATACTAATGAGTGCTTTGGTAAAGTAGATCGAAGAGTGAATAGGGTTAGAAATTTATACCTAAACCATTGAGGAAGCAAACAATAATATGGCGAGCTCGAAAGTGCAGGGTAGGTAAAGGACTCCATAGCCCCGCAGAACTATGAAGCTGTAGAATGAAAGTGTCTTACAGGCCTGCCGACTTGCAAGGAGGTGACCCCCAAGATCTCTCACATGAAGGAAGCCCCGAGAAGTAAGCGCCTTTTAGACCTGCAGACCTATAAGGAAGGTGTCCTCCAAGATCTCTCACATGAAGGAAACCCCAGAAAAGCACCCTACAGACCCGCAAACCTATAGGGAAGGTGTCCTCCGAGATCTCTCACATGAAGGAAACCCTAGAAAAGCGCCCTATGGACCCGTAGACCTATGGGGAAGGTGTCCTCCAAGATCTCTCACATGAAGGAAACCCCATAAAATTTCCCTACAGGGAAGGTGTCCTCCAAGATCTCTCACATGAAGGAAACCTCAGAAAAGCGCCCTACAGACCTGTAGACATGTAGGGAAGGTGTCCTCCAAGATCTCTCACATGAAGAAAACCCCAGAAAGAGCACCCTACAAACCTACAGGGGAGCGACCCCCAAGATCTCTCGCATGAAGGAAGCTTAGAAGAAGCGCCCTACAGGCCCATAGACCTACAGGAAGGTATCCCCCAAGATTTCTCATATGGAGGAAACCCAAGGAAGGGAGACTCTACAAAGTTGGAAAGCGGCTTTACAGGTGCACTTGCAATGCGACATGTTTACCCGCATATAAAACATGTCCAAAATCGGCCATGTAGGCAAGTAAGTGGACAGTCATATAGACCATCAATAGATTAGAAAAAATTCAAAGGGGTCCCTTGGGAACTCGACGTGAAGAAAGGGGTTCACTCAAAGGACGTGTTGTTTGAAAGTGTAGAAGAGATGTTTTTTCTCAAATTGATTCATCATCAAGGAATCCTTTCAAAAGATGTTCACTTCATCAAGGAATTCGAAAGGAAGAAAATGCCCCCTTGTGAGGGGAAGGTCAAAGTTTCTCCCTCTCGAAAGAAAGGTCTCAAGTTCTTTATTTGCAAACCCATGATGAAGGAAAAACATTCCATTAGGGTTTCAAGTCAAGAATGCGATTCTTTGAAAAAGTTTATGAAAATTCTCAAGAAAAGATTTGTTTGCAATGAATACATTTTCTAAAAATCAGAGTGTCATAGAAAAGGCATTTTCACACATGAAAGGGACAACTCAAGCAAAGAAGAGAGAAAGATAAGAAAAGAGTGAAAGAGAAAAACAAGATAACAAATATGAGACACAAGAGCGATCTAATATTTCGGGGTTAGAGCTGATCATAAATATATATAAGTATAATAATAGTATATAAAATGAACTTTCATCAACCCCCTACTATATCAAACCATGTGAAGAATGCACGAGAAGAAAAAGTAAAAGTAAAAAATTTGGTCAACATGGAAGGGAAGCCGAAATGCCCCCAACACTTTGCATCATCCCCAATTTTTACAAAAATCAATCATAAACGTGGAAGAAAGATGATACAAATAGAAGAAGGTTTACCAAACATAAACCACTCTTGTATCTAAGCACTAACAAGGGTGACAAGGGTCATCTAGGAACACAACACAATCATGGGGGAACAGATCACAACACACACACATTTAATCTAAAGATAAAGAAAAGGCCTCCTAAAATTGATTGACCAATAGGTCATCTGCTTCCAGCTCTAGATCATCATAGGGGGAAGGAGGACGAGCCTACAGTGGTGGGATGATAGGAGGAGCTTCTGATCCTCCTGTAACAAGAGCTGAGGAAGAAGGCACCACAAGGTCTCCTCTGCTCGGATCTTGTGGAGCTATAGTCAACGATTTCATGAAGATCGTTGACAAGGATGAAACTTCATCTAGAGAGTTAAACACGCACTTCACTGGAGTTCCATTTTGTACCTCAACGAACAGGGAAAGCTATGCCTGAGGTTCACCTCTAGGCTCATTGAGTGACTCGGGAGTGGTGATGAATTTAGGGGAAGCTAGGACTAGTTCTGTTACTAAAACAAAACAAGTCAACATAGGACCATCTTTCAAAGAAGGTGGGCTCCTCTTATGTCCTCCATTGCTGGAAGGACCACCCTCCACCTTTTGCTTCATTGGGGGATGTGAACTCCCCATAGATGAGGCAAGAGGTGTGAAGGAAAAGGAGGAGAAAATCATAGCAAATACCACCAAAGTGTTTGACATATCTATGGGTTTTGGGAAAGGTGGGACATCTGGAAGGGACATAAACAAGGGCGGCTCCACCAAAGGAGTGATGAACACCTGCACCTTTTTGGGGTCAGCGCATTCATACTCACAGTGGAACCCAAAAGTGAGACTAAACTAGATTGAACAAAAGTAGAGGGGAGGAGAGAGGAGGACAAGACATGAGGCCTTGAAGCAGGGGCAGTCGACTCCTCTTCCTTCTTTTGTAAAGCGACCTGCTCAGCTGCAAGAGCCTTTCGCTAGTGCTTGCGCTCACATGCAAGGCAGTTTCTATGACTCTTCGAGCTAGAGACGGGAGGTTGCAAAGGAACAAATGGCTCCTACTCAGCCATGGGAGTGTCCTCCGCAGCTGTTTCCAGCAAAGGGATAAGCTCTTGAATGGGAGTAGGAGGAGTAAAATGAGAAGCAACAGGGGGAGTCAACTTTAACACCTTGGTAGCGAGCCTCTTCCCATTTACTGCCTTGGGAGCAGAAGCGGTAGGAGGCTGTGAAGGTTGAGACATAGAAGATTCCCCATGGGCACCTTTCTTCCTGCTATACCGAGCGGGCCTAAGCTCCGTGGGCAGAATAGGAAGCTCAAATGCAGGATGCTTGGAATTTCGCCAAGTAGGCACCATAGGATGGGAGCAGAAGCGGTAGGAGGCTGTGAAGGTTGAGACATAGAAGATTCCCCATGGGCACCTTTCTTCCTGCTATACCGAGCGGGCCTAAGCTCCGTGGGCAGAATAGGAAGCTCAAATGCAGGATGCTTGGAATTTCGCCAAGTAGGCACCATAGGATTCTCTCATAGATGCAAAACATAATTTGATGGTGCCACAATAGGGAAAGAAGGAGTGTCAGACTGAACAACGAAAGAGGAAGAAGGAGAATATTGGGACTGCTTCTCTTCTTCCCTTCTACGTACCTTGGCAGAATCACTATCAACTCTTAAGCAAGCCCTATGTAAAATAGCATAAGGTGATGGAGGGTATCTCACTCTCGACATTAAGCACCCTCTCTTGTAATTTTGATACAAGAGGTCCTTCCTAGGAGGGAGAGGACCGACAAGCACAAGCCAAGAGTAATCCAAGGAGTAACTACCACAAGAAACTGACGGTTTGCAACCGGTGTCATGAATTATATACACAAAACCATCATGGATAAATTTTAAACATTTATGCACAACCGAGGGTACCACATTCATAGCTACTAACTAGGGGATACCCAGCTTCACTCTAAAGAGTTCAGATCCAAGGATTATGTCAAACTAAAAGCTTCATGAATTTAGGTCCAACCAAAAATGACAAGACAATACTACCCAAAGGAGTTACGGAAAGTCCGCCATGTGTGTGGATGGTGCTCACAAGTGCATCGTACCCATCTTTATGCAAAAAATTGATTAGCGTAATATCCTCAGTTATGATGTTTATTTGAGATGTTGGATCAACAAGAACACCTACTACGATGTTTTTGTTGATTCGTGCAAGGATGTAGAGAGGAGATGGTTCCCTATTAAAACTCATTGGCAGATCCTGTGAGGTGAAGGTTATGCCAATACCACTGCTCATAGGCTACACAAAGGGGAGAGGTTGATGCAGGAATGAGGCCATTGCATGCAATGAACGACACTCTCACATGGCCCTACAAAGGTTGCAAGATAGGACAATGACCCAATCAAGGTTTTGTTGCAAAACACTTTTAGAACCCTCCAACTATGCCTACTAGGGGTCGCAGGTTGGGTTGTAAGGTGAAGGCCTCACAACACTCACACCTACAACACTCCTAGAATATAAGGAAAGGAACTTTCAGTATCACCAAATGAAACAAAATGGTTCACGTCAGGTTCACCAAAAATGTAAGAGAGGGGGACCAACCATGTCAAGGCCCCAGGTCATGGAGAGCCAAGAGCGGAAGGCTGCCCTAACTTACCTCACTCTAACGGGGTGTTTGAAATGAGGGACAAGAGTGATGAGGACTATAAAGTACTTCAATCATCCTTCAGATCTGAACTTTAGTTTGGGCTAGGCGAGTTGGCTTTTTGGAGTCGGTATTGTGCCTCAGACAACTCTCTGTCTGAGGATGACAACACAGTTATGGGATGTCAACGCAATGCATTGGCATCTCTCGGGTGCACTGGCATTCATGGGTGCTACCACAATAGTGTGTCTCACTTTTAGGACATGTTGATTTTTACCCGAAATCACTTTTTTTAGAAAAACTAATAATTTTAGCCTTGAGAGGTTCCATCTAAAGGGATTTAATTAAAGAGGGATAGATAGGACCCCCTTAGATCAAACCCCCTTGAATAGAACCCCTCTAGTATTAAATCATAGCCACAATGGAGTCTCCTTCACACCTATCAAAATGTTGGCAAAAAAACACATTTTCTTTACCTTTTGATGGATTAAATAATATCATTTAGAAATGATCTTTTGCAAGAATGTATCCCTTGAAATGATCTTTCCAACAAGTATAATTTTGATATGTTTTAATTTTATCTTGTATTTAATTTTTAACTTTTACTGAACATAGGTTTTTTTTCGAGCATCAAGCTCTTTGTTCTACAGAGGTGGAAAAATAGTAAACCATTGTAAAATAAATTCAAAAAATACCCTTTCCCTAGGTATGAATGTCCTTGTTTCCATAAAAAAAAAAGGATTTTGATATATACACAACAAGTTAGGTTGTACGACACAAATGCATGTCTAAATTATAGTTACAATGACTTCAAAATTAATTAAAAAATATGTATGTAACAAAAAATTATGAAAAAATATCCTTTCCCTAGATATTGATGTTAAGAATCTGTATTTCAAAAATTATAATTTTATCCTTTATAGAAAAAATGTTATGTTGTACAACACAAACGTTACTTTATGAAAAAGTTGTTTTATGTTTAGAACTATTTATTGAAGGAGATGTTGAAAGATTCATTGTTTTTTTTATTTTTTTTAAATATATATATTTTAAATCTACACACAAATTGCTACAAATCACTAGTTTACATCTTCTTCAAATTCTTAATGGTTTAGTTACTATAGGTCTTAGAAGATGGAGATTCAGTTAAAAATATCGATGTAAATGTCCATCTTGGGAAAAAAGTGAGACACAGTATTGTGATTTCACCCTCGTACGACCATAAAACAATGAACACAGTAAAATTGCCAAAAAGACCTACTAACAGCCTAGCTAGCTCAATTTAGATAGTAAAAATAGAATCAAAAAGTATGCAAAATAGATACTGAAATGATAAAGTAAATAGACAAGAACTAGGGTGATGGAGATAATCTCACAAAAGTGCCTATTGGCCAGCTAGCTCCAAATGTACACCCACCTACACACAAGAAAGAGGGGAATTTTTTGGGGGTATGCCTCAATCAGACCCCCATTTCGGTGTTTCCACCTCCACGGACAACCAAGTAGCAATGATAGAGAAATGTATGATAAATAAGTAAATAAAGGAAGTACACGAATAACACTACAAAATAGTATATAGCTACTCAACCAAATCATAAAGGAGAGGAGCGAAATGTTACCACCTCCACTAAGAGCTCACTAGCCAATGATGGAGAAAGAAGGCTTGAACAATCACCACAGCCTTGACTGGATGAAGGGAGGTGTTGCAAAACCTCAGCCCCTACTACAATGGCTTGCTTCACACTTGCTTTATGGAGTTGACGGAGTGTTGTTGCTACAATGGAGTGTTGAGAATGCTAGAGGTGCTAAGAAACTATGAAGAAGGATGAAGTGAATGCTTGAAGATTGCAAAAAAAAATGAGTTGAATGCAAAGAATGGAAGAATTTGAAGGAGAAGAGAGAATATTCCATTTTCGGGGTCGGTTGGTTAAAGAGGGATGTTACAAACTATTCCCAATAGAAAGTGTAACACCTCTGCCAACTTTAGATGCAAGAATCCGTCAGGGACGTAAGTGCACTGCGCGGGTGTCCCCGACAAATATTCTTCTACCGACACAACAGAAGGATGCCAAGTGGAAGGAAGGCAACTTGTTGATGTGGAATTTCACCTTCAGATTTGGTTTTCTAAGGTGAGGATGTACAAAAGGGGAATTTGTGTAAGGGGTGCAAGTTCACTCCTATACAGTTGAGTATTAAGCTTTATTTATTCAAATTGTAATATGCATGGCCGAGTTTGTCAAATTATCAGGGATCGATTTTATACCCCTTATGTTGTTAAGATACCTGTTACCTATTTTTTCTACTAGCTCAAACAGGTAGAGCTAAAATGATATCAAATGAAAAGATAGGTACATTTTAATTTTCTGCTACCTTACATTCATGTTCATAAAAGAAAAAGAAGGCTATTCTATCATATTGCATTTATGCAAATGCAAATAACATAGAAGAAAGATTGTACAAATCTTTTCAAAAGGTAGTATTTATAGATAAATGTAAATGTATAAGGTCTCACACAAGTCGCGAGACTAACTGTTTTAGTGCAAAAGAAAGAAAAGATTATACATTTATAAACAAAAAGAAAAAAATAATGCATATATGGTGAAAGGTGACTCGCCACTGCCTAAATGACGAGTCCTGGTCTTGGTTGAGTTGCCTGGTGTCATCTTTAGTCCGCTTGTCCTGCATCCAACTTTTGCTTCCTTGCTGCTCCTAGTTGCCTACATCTGAGAGAGAGAATGTTGTTAGAGCAATGAAAAGTCATCATACAACATATGCATATATTCATCTATAAACATACAATTTGATCCTCATGTACACTAAAATAGCTAGCATCATTTAGATGTTCAAGAAAACAACAAGATTGTCAAACACCTTTGTCATATGCATATATTTCCCTAACTTGTTTGCTTCTTGTGCAAATATAGGGAAAGCACTGTTGTTGTTTCGTTTCATCAAATTACAACATGTGGGTTAAAATGTGGCTCTCGCAAGGGTTGAGCCCAACATGTTGATTTTATCAAATAATGAGCTCAATTGAGCTTATTTAAGAGGGAAATGCAATGTTAAAAGTCATCATATCAACATGGTCATGGAATGGTAGTGAACAAGCATACATATTAAGTTCACAAAGTATTTCTTCAAAGAGTAGCTACAAAAGCTAAATTGAATAGTGATATTCAATGACAGAATGCTTAAATGATAATAATGACAAAACAATGACAAACTACATGTATAAGGTGCAGATCCTTTTATAGTAACCACAGTGAGCATGAAGGCTTCATCAGAAGGTACAATGATTATTGTTTACAATAAAGAAAAGCAATGAAATAAACAAGAATTTATGTTTTTCAAATAAGATTCCATGCATATGGCTATCATATAATTCTTTCATTCTAGTTGTCCCTGATTGTTTAAAGTATGCAAAATATAAATAACAATAGTGTTGCATATTAAGTACGTTTTCAGAATGCATTGTTTGCAAATACAAAGGGATATTGTTATAAATCAAAGCCAAGTGCAAAGAGGTAAACCGTGTATTAGGGACAACATTTCAAAAGGGGGACTGCATTCTTCATAATCATTGTTTCCAAGAAAGGCATCCATGAAAGGGTTTCAGCAGAGATATTATTCATTCATGGAGGCAACGAAATGAAGGTTTTCTTTCTTTTATAAAATTGAGTATGGAAATAACTATATCCCACAAGATCTCTGTCGTTTCAATAATAAGGTTAAAGCATGGTGGCAATCATGTTTTCAAGCCAGCTATAAGTCAAAATGCAAAATAAGTATGAATTATGTAGCCACGACCTGGTTATTTTCTTTTGTTCTTGAACTAAATTGCAAAAAACATTGAAGAACCAGAAGGGGCAAAATAGAGATTTACAAACCCAAAAACCTTCTGCAATGACTGAGCATAATATTTAGTTTTGCATATAATACAGTGAGCAGAACCTTTGAGGTTATGGGTTTTGAACCCATACTTCCAAATGGAAAATGGAAAGGGTAGTATTCATTGAAGAATGAAAAGAATGTGTGGGGTTTTATACTCGTAATGTGTAATAGAAAACCCAGAAAAACAAATGAAAAAGATGCATGTAGCACCCATGGCCGCGACCTGTAGGTATCTTCTTCTCAAAATACAAACAAACCCATTTGAGGGTTTGTTTTCTATCAAATATAGAGGGAAGATTCGGTCATATTGGCCAATGAAAAGAAATCTACAGGACAAAAATAAATGCAAGTATTTGAGCTTTTCTTTTATTTCAAGAAATACAAATGGAAATGCTTACCCAGCTGGTCTTTTCATGTTCTTCAATTTCTCTGCCTGAAGATGCTTTCCTGAAGCTCGAAAAGAGGCATACATGGTGGCAAAACAAGGAGGGAGAAAGAAATAGAAAGTAAAGAAAATGAAAACACATTAGAACAACTACAGGAGTTGCGGCCTAAGAGGCCTGAAATCCTTTAAAAAATGAAACTTTTCATTCATTTTTGTTTCAAAAAATGGTTTACCAACATTAATGGAGGAGATATACAAGAAATTGCACCGAAAAAGGGTCTTTGTTGCTTGCAAAGTCCACCATGAAACCTGTAACAAAGCTACACAAACTCTGATGGTGGCGCATAGCTTCCTCCAGAAGCTTCGTGAAAATGAAATGAAAGTTTCATTTTTGCTTTTTTTTTTAGGGTTCTCATAACCCTAGGTCGACATGCCTTAGTGGCATTTTTATCTTATGATTTAAAAATACAAGGTGTTGACTAATGTGCAGTGAGGGCTAAGACTCATGTCTTATGCCTTAGATTTTAATAATCTTACATATGCCATGTATTAAGTCCTTGTGACTTTTTAAGTATTTGCTTTGACTCTTATTTGGACGAGTCATGCTTTTTGAATTTTGCATTTATTCTTTGAAAATGTAAAACATGAAATTTAAGTGATGACTTATAAATCACTTAAGTTTAATGTTACCTGTGATGCAAGATAAGGGACATGTGTTGATAAGATTTAGTCAAAGTTGGGATAAGTTAAGCTTTAAATACCTTTACATGAAAAAGGGAGATGGTTGAAGATATTTTCAAACTTGTGGAGGAAAAATAGGTAAAATGGATGGCTCCATCATCAATTCAACTTCAATTCAGGGGCCAAGTGGATGGAGTATGGGTTAAGGAGGATTTTAAGGCATTTGACTCCATGATTCTTGCAATTTCAACCCTATTTTTGAGGAATTTTCAGTTATGCACGACCCTTTGGGTTGTTTTCAGATTCAAAACTCCTTATGCATATTTTGAGGAGTTTCTTTCAGTCAGATGCCTAATTTGAGGGAGAGGTTGGAGTTTGACAACACATCAAGTTGTTGGAGCCAAAATTCAAATTTGGAATTCTTGGATCCTTTTGTATAAGTCTTCTTCTCCTCTCATTCATATTTTTTTTAGTTCTTTCTAGTTCATCTTATGCTACTTGTAATTTTGAGAGTTCTTGAGCAGAGGTGAAAAGTTTGTAACTCATTTTTAGTGATCAATACAACATTGTAACACCTTTTTTAGAGTAATATGAAGCAATTTTCCTTCTCATTTTTTTGAAATCATGTACTTAGTGATTGGTGCAATTTTATGTGATATCTTTTTCCTTATAATTGCATCTCATACTGGTACCTTTATGCAAAGTTAAACATACATTTGCAGGTTATAAGTTGTTTCAATAATATAATTAGTCTTAAGTTGTGAGAAAAACATCCTTTCTCCTACTAGGATAGTGAGTATTTAGCCTTCTTATAAATTGTTGATGCAAAATTTATGAGTTTTGAGTTGTGCAAGAATAAGCTTTTGTTACTATTTTTTTGTGTGTTGCCATTCGAGTAGAGTTCATAGAATTATTTGGTGCATCACCTTTAGGATTAGATTTCATTTACATGTTTTTTCCTCCTTACTCTTTTCTCTGCAAAGTCATTAGTAAGACTGATTTAGGTGAGGTATCAAGGGGAGCCAACCCTTTCTCTGGAGGTCCATTCTCACTACAGGTTACCCACAACCTGGGAATGTTCCCATGTGTCACAAGCTTGTTGAGTTGATAGCTTAGCAAGGGGTGCAAGTTTTAGTGATAACAATACCCTTAATGAGTTTTCCAATTCCCGGCTTCACCTAAGTGGGTGGCAATTGACTATGAAACTATCCGGGGAAAAAGGACCGTAGAAAGGGTTGCATACCCACTGATATAGTTTATAAATAAAAGAATAGAGGCATAGGATGAATTGGAGTAGAGAAATGAATTTAACGTGTTTCAGTGTTATTGGGTTATGAGTGTGACTAAGGTACAATCATCTTTGAACCTAAGGGTTATACCCCTTTTGTTAGTTAACCAAGTGTATGATGGTTGAATTGTTTAGAAAGATTCAATACATGAATTGTCTTATTAACCTATCACCTCGTAATCTTATTAAGGTTATATTGTGACCCTTGTATTGTTTGGAGAAAGACCACAACTATAATTATAATCATCTATTTAAGATATGATATGGTCACCTTCATCCTAGATCATATTTGGTTATCTATTTTTCAAGTGACCCTTGAGTAGCGTTACAATTGGGATTGTTAACCATTATTATTTGTAGTCAAAAGAGAAGCCCTTGTAAATTAACCATTGTTGATCATTCTATGTATTTACTATACCGTTGTGAGTTGTGATTTAAACATTGGTGAAATGTGTGATTTCTGGTTAATTAAATATGAGTTGGAGTGAACTTGATTTGACAAACTACGAAGCCTCTACATAATACGTAGGTAAGGCCGTTAGAGACGAGCCCCTGAGGAATTAGGTTTGGCCCCTAGGTTTTGCTCTCTTGTTATTACTTGAGCTTACTATTGATATATTTATTGTTTAACATGTGACTTGAATTATGTTTCAGATTATTAATGGGTTAGTAGAACTAATTAAGTCTATTTCGGTGATGTGGATTCCATGTCACCATTTGAACTCGACCATGATTGTCACAACAATATTTTACCTAAGTTATTATAATTTTATTGATCAAATGTTGTTACATTTTCATGAAGAACGGGTTTAGGAAACAACCTTTTGTGAATTATGCAAGTGTTTGTGGTTGAAATTTGAAATTTTTGTTTTGTCCTTAATTGTAATTTGGTAGAAAAATTTAGGGTATTACAATTTTCACTTAGAAGAAACACACAATATTACCACCATTCATTCATTTCACTAAGATTGATGTTTATATAATAATAGTGAAAACTTTACCTACAATTACTCACAATTTTATTTAAGGTTTTATGGAATGATATAAACAAATAGATTTCCATTTCCACATTCAACATATTGCTTGGATTACTTTATAAATTGTAGAATCATAAATAATGCAAAAAAAAAAGACCATTTATATCAATTATTTCCTTGACATGAAAGTAAGCTTAAAAATTAAATAACTAACAACAAATATCTATGTCGAAGTCTACATTCACAATAATTTAATCAATTTTAACTATATTTATAATGTTTATCGATTATAGGAACTATTATCACTTCAATATTGTAGCCACCTAATATATTTATCAAGTGTACCCTATACAAGTATCACACATATAATGAAACAATGTGAAGCCTATGAATGTGGGACTTGATCCACAACACAACCTATGGGACTTCAAAGGATAGATCCTTTAATATTTATCAATGAAGTTCTATCTTATTACTCATAGGAAGGAAAAGGAAAGGGATAAAAAATATATGAAAAATAAATCCTAACCTAGAAGGGCATGTTTCAATACTAGGATATTTCTACATATCATTGGAATAAGATAGACACATTAGATGATGTTCCAAAGAGAACCAAAATAAGAACATTACTAGTGATCTAAAATAAACATTCATTCATACTATATAGAAGCATGGCATGGATTAAATAGATATCTTATATTAATATTTTTGATATGATATAAACCTACTTACAAGAAAAGGTTCAAATCTCTAAACACATGAAAAAGGTTAGGATTCTAGACTTGAAAAATAGAAAGATAATTATTATAAAACTTTATAAATAAGGCTTTATGGTAATCATGAATAGGAAAATTTTATTTTTGAGTCATGAGGAAAAAAATCCCTATATTTATCGAAAAGAGAGAGAAGAAAGCAAGAAGTAGTGGAATTAAATTGTCTTTAAGCTATGTCAAAATTTCCCTTTAACAAACCTTGGATAATTAAATATTTATCCATATAATATCTAAATTATATGCATGCCACCTCTTGAAACTATCAAAATTCACCAAAGGAATGGCTAGATATCTAGAATTATAGAGGGATGTTCAAAAACCTTGAATCCATAGAGAGTGGGAGAGCTTTGCATGCATTGACATAGATTGATCACCAAAAACTAATAAGGCCCTAATCTCTACATTCAATTCTATCTTTGATGTGCACCCTTATAGGAATGTAAGCTACTAATCCAAATAATTATCTTCAAAAAACTTCATTTTATACTAACCCAAAAGGGAAATGTTCCAAGAATAAGATATTTCTACATACCCTTGAAGTAATATTAGACACATTAGTCCATGATCCAAAGCGAACTAAAATAAGAACACTATTAGTGATATAAAATAAACACTCATTTGTACTATATAGAAGCATGATATGGATGAAATAAACATAAACTATATTAATATTCTTGAAATGATACAAACCTACTTGCAAGAAAAGGTTCAAATCCCTAGACACATGAATAAGGTTAGGATTCTAGACTTAAATAAAAAACTAATTATTATAAGAATTTATAAACAAGGATTTATGATAACCATAAGTAGGAAAAAATTGTATTGATCCATGAGAAAAAAACCCTTATTTATAGAAAAGAGAGAGAAGCGAGAGAAGCACGAGAGAAGTGGTGGAATTAAATTATCTTTAAGTTGTCAAATTTCCCCCTTAAAATCTTAGGGGACTTGAGTATTTATCCATATAATACCTAAATTTTATGCATATCACCTCTTGAAACTATCAAAAATCAATAGAGGAATGGCTAGATGTCTAGAATTATAAAGGAATGGTTAAAAATATTAAATCCATAGAAACCTAGAGAGCATGCATGCATTATCATAGATTGATCATCAAAACTAATAGGGCCTCAATCTCTACATTCACTTCTACCTTTGGTGTGCACCCTTGGAGGATTGCACGCTACCAAGCTAAATAATTATCTTCACAATGCTTCATTTTCTACTTGGTAACCACTTTCTTTTCTTTTCATAATCTTGGGCCATCAATTATGGTTGATCAAATGAGCAATGGACACAACATATTTCATCTTTTCTTCACTCTAGTTCCCACTAGCTAATCAAAATTCCATGTTGTCAATAAAAGCCTTTTTATTATACAATATGGACCAATTTTTTTTAAGGAGGTCCCCACCAAATCAAATTGACCAATGTTGGGTTCTAGTGCCAAAGAATCTAAATTTCTATATCAATTACTATGGACCATTATATTAAGAAATTTGATGGTTGGAAAAGGCTCTTGCTCAAAAGCATATCAACTTCTTGTGGTATATTCAATTAAGAGATTTTATGGTTAGCGAATGAGTATACTAAAACAAATAACTCCTCCCAACAACACAAGCTTGGATAATAGAATAAGGAGAATGGTCTATTAAGACTTGGAAAACTTTGTAGAAATCAACTTGTAGTGATAAATCCCTATAGTTCTTGGCAACTTGAAAGGGAATTTTTGGTAGGAAAAGAATAAACCTAGCTATCCATTGGGCATAGAATCCATTTGTATCTAAAATTCCTTGATGCAAAAAGATCCCAAAATGAGGGGATCGCCTATAACTATCTAGGGGAGCCTTGATCTACTCTTGGTCATCCCTTGAAGGGATCTATAACTTCTTAAACAAAGAGAATTGGCATTCTAGTTGTAATGCTCACCTATGTGAACTCTTACCTTGCTATGATGTTTCTTATTATTGGATTAAAGGTTATATCAAGTTGATTATTAGATAATGTAATTACGGGATGGAATGTGCCTTACTAGATTACATGTCTTAATTTTTCATCATATTTTGCTTTTTTTATGACTTTCATTGTTGGATTTGATGATTCACTTTGAGTGTATAAGAAATATATATGTTTTTGATCAATGGAGGAATGTAGAGAAGAATGATATGTATTCACTTACCTTCTCATTTTACCTTCTCCTTGTGGTCAAGATAGTCACCTTGTGATCCTTGTTGTATGTTAGGTTTTTTAACATATCCTATTTAATTGTGAATAAAAGGATGTTCCTCATGTTTATCATTTAATTTCTCTAATTTAAATTAATTGTGATTCTAGATCCTTTTGTTGTAGATAAGCTCATAAGGTCTATGTTTCTTTTGTGTGTGTTTATTTAATTTGAGTTCATTTACATTTTATTGTGTTTTCAAAATGCTTATTTTGGAGTGTTTTTGGAATAATCCTATATGCCTAAGTCAAAGAATTAGTCATTTAATTTCCTTCCAAAAATAGTCCTATGAATTCTAATAATGTAAAAATATTTAGAAAATGCATTGTTAAAATTAAATGTGTTAATTAAAATTGATAAAATTACTATGTTAGTAATTTAAAGAATTCCCAATACTCATTTAAATTAGAATGTAGTAAAATATCTAAAGGTGAATATCTTTTTGAATTGCCTTTTTTTAATTACCTTAATAGTGTGAAAGGGTGAAAAAGGTAATTTTAGATTTTTGGCAATTTTTGAATTAGAAGGAAAAAAGAAGGGTTTAAGCCTTGAGTTATTCTTTCACTTTGTTTTATCCACTCTCCTTCTTGTGGTGTGAGTGCATACTTATTTTCAAGGATTGGATTATGGTTCTTTGAGAATTGGTAACATATTAGGAGATAGGAAAAGAGAAGGGTTTAACCCTTCAATTATTCTTTCACTTTGTTTTCGCCACTCTTCTTGTGGTGTGAGTGCATACTTATTTTTAAGGATTGGATTATGGTTCTTTGAGAATTAGTAATGTATTGGAAAATAGGATCTTGGAAGATATTTATTTTGTATGTGTGCAAGGATGATCTCTAATTTGTTGAGAAATTACATTAGATTTAGATAAGGTATTCCACTATTTGATTTATGCATTTTCATATTGGTTCTTCTTTTTGAATGTGCCCATATCAGGTGGTTGCATATGTTATCTAATTTCTTAGGTTGAAATCGAAGTAAGGTCTTAAATTATGTATTTTGCATTTACTTTAATTTGATGTTATTTATTTTTGAAAAAATCAAATTTTGTGTGATTAATTTGGTGAAATTTCTCCAAAACTTATGTTATGAGAAAAAATTGTTGTTGTGATTGTATACTCATAAGAGTGTTCTTAGATTTTGAAAAAATGATTTTTCAAATTTAGAATTAAAAAAAAAAATTAATAATGGTGAATGTAAACTTTGCTTGATTTATGAAATTGTAAGATGTGAATTTTAGATTTAGGACATGAATTTTTTTCATCTTGTGGGACCAATATGTCATTATGGAAATTGTATTTCCTATCTTTTGGAGGCAGGTGCCATACTTTTGGCCCCATTTTCTATGCCATGACCTTTTTGTGTAAAATTATGCTTTTAGCATGTGCTAACAAATGAATTAAACTACGGTTTTCAAGTAGCCTTCCTTCTTCATCAACCACATTGAAGTTAAATGAGAAGTGTTGATGAATAGATAAAAACAATCTTAAAGTGTTGATACTCCTTATATTTAGCATATATCTTTATCCTTATTTGATTGGGTCATGGGTACCCTAATTATAATTTATGCCTTGAATCCTTGATGTGTTATGTGTTCAATTGTGGTTGTCTATTGAATTACTTTAAATTTTGTATCCCCATTATCTAAGCATTGATTGGTGCATTAGGGCCATGTTCCACCCTTGTGTTGGTTATCTTAGTGTCTTGTTTAAGGCTCTAGTTTGTGTGTGAGATTAGTAATGCTTGAAATGTATCAGTTATCTTCTCCCTTTGTAGCTTAAGGGTTTCCTAGAGTGGCATAGATATATCTATGGTTCTTGATGATAGTAATATGGTTGGAAGGTGGGTAATATCCTCCATTAGTCCCCTCCTTGAAGATCTCTTGGGAGCTTGAAGAGTTCTCAATTTGAATTTAAGCCTTAAGTTATGCAAATGTTGTAATCATGTTTATCATTATATTTAATCTTGTAATTTGATATTAGTTTGTGCCATCCTTTTATTATTAAGATGTGGGGTTGTAGTTGTAATTCTTATGGTGTGTTATATTTTGATCAAATGCATGTGAAAGTGAGGGCTTACAATCCTAGATTAGAGTGACTAATTGTATATTAAAGGAGTCTACTCTTGGACTTCAAGTCATCTATGCTTGGGAATGAGATTCATTGCATTGTAATTTATGTATGCCATTATTTGAAGTGCTTTTGCTTATCATCTTTTAAGGGGGCTTGCATATTTGGAGAAATCTTGATAATATGATGTATAGGCATACTATTCTTGAGAAAGATTTATGATATAGGTAGATGAAATCAATGTTATGGGGTATTGTAATTGACATTTGGTTTAGGAGTTGCATTGCTCTCATATGCTTGCTATGTACTTGACGTTAATGCTTATGTATATTAGATTTTTTGGTTAAAATTGATTTTGTGGAAATCATGAATGTTTAAGTGGCTAAATGAACCTTAGGTGTCATAGAAACATTTTTCATAATATTTTTAATCAACCCTTAAAATGGGTGAATTATGTATTATTCCATATCTAGTTTTCTATAGGCTTCTTTTGACCTAACCCCACACTTGCCTCCATTTATGTGCACTCAATTTTGTCCTTGTGAGGTTAAAAATTATTTCTTAGGGTTTCACAAGTTTGTAGGTGTGTAAAGGAGCCTTTGGTCAAGTTAGAAGACTAATTCAAATCATTCAGAACCCTTAAGACCCCGTCCACTTCTTTAGGTTACCCAATTTACCAAGGTTGACCCCACCAGTTGACCTAACTTATTTTGGGAACCCTAAAGTAGTAAAATGGATGACATAATTTGCATACTAGGTGAATGTTCAACAATATGTACTTGTACTTTTAAAAAAATCTTACAGATGAATTGTTCTTTGAGGTCTACCTTACTTGTCTAGCACTCCAGTTTGTATGGTACCTTGACTACTTTGGGTGTTATTGCACTTTTTGACTTCAAATGTGTGCCTTGTGTGGAAGTGTATTTTTAGTTGTTTGGATGGTTAAGATCTAGGATTTCCTAATTCACCCACCCTTTAAGGAGGCAATCCTAGTGTGTGGATTTCATTCACATGTCCTTAAATTGGATGTTGGTGGTGTTTTCTTAGGTTGTGTAATGAAGCAGTGTGTTTCTCTCCTTCCAATCCACATGTTCGTGAGAGAATAGGATCATGAAATAGTGCTTAATTTGTCACTAGAGGTAACTCAACTCTCTTATATGATTTATGTGGTAACATAGTCACGTACCAAGGTTCAATCTTCCACTTATGTTACCATGCTTGGTGTATTGGAATTATTATTTTTGAGCGTCCTTGTTTTCTCACATCTCAATACATAGGTGTACAATGTGGCATGATGGTCACATTTACATCACAAAAAAATATTTATTTATTTTTTGTCCATTAATGTCTTAGATGAAAGCTTGGGTAGTTACACTAGCTCAAAGAGTTCCTAATAAGAGAAACCTTATATATTTGTTGAATCATCTCAAACTTGAACCTTCAACATCACAAGTGGCTTAATCACTATGTATGTTACCTCAATGATTAAGGCTATAGGACAATTCTAGAATGTGTTTGATCCATATTCTTTGCTTCAATTAATCACATAAAGTCATTCACAAGTAACTTATAATCTCATGGAAAGGGAATGGTAGTCCTTACTATATTAATTAGCAATGTGACCCCACATTTGTAACCATCACTTGTAATGGTGTTAACTAGGCTTTGTCTTATTGTTTGGATATCTCCTTGGATTGGGTGTTAAAGACCCTCGTAGTTTCCTTCCTCTTGTCAGTGATTACATTGGTGAGTGCATCAATTATTAAGGTGGAGAGATTACACCTAATGCCTCCCAAGTCTACAATCACTAGGGATATTGTGGATGTAATGCCATCAACTTTGGCTTGGATCTTTTAGGCTTGGACATGAACAACATCCAAAAACTTCAATACATGTCTAAATCCATTTGTATATTGAGCCATGTTATCCCAATAAAATTTACATAGCTCCTTAACCAAATTGAGAGATAATATCTATATGCTTGTTCTAGCTTCTACATTGGCATCTTTTTCCTCCTACAATTCTATAATTTGTTGATTGATTTGTGTGGACACATTAATTTGAGCTATCAATTTTTATTTTACTATTGCTAAGTCATTTTCCATGTTGTCTTCATTGACCTTAATGCCTTCCACTTGAGCTTGCAATTCCCATGTTTTCTTCTTGTATTCTTCTTTCTTTTGTATCTCAATCAATTGATCACTAAGATCATCAATCTTTAACATTAGGATAACAACCTCTTGTTCATAATCCTCTTTTCTTTTCTTTAATACAAGGACCTTTAATTGGCTCTCTCCTACTATATCTTGTATTTCAACTAGCTTATCCTATAGCTTGCTAATTTGATGTTTGAGTTGTTTTGTCTTGAATTTCCAATTAGTGACTTCCTTCTCCATTTTCTTCTTTTTTGTATATAAGGTCATCGACATTTTAAGATAATCTTTCTCGTCTTAAGGAAATAGTTGTGAGATCAAGGATTGAACCCTTTGTTTTTGACATTAAGCTAGGCCTGTAGAGTTACTTTGTCTATCTTTAGAACTTCAATTTTGGATTCAACCTTGGTGGCCCTAAACACCATTTCCCTCACCCTTTCCTCCTTGTTTATCATCTACTTAGGGAATTCATCAACTATGCCCTTTTGCATACTACTTATCTATTTTTGTAAGGCATTGGCCTTGGTGTTAGCATTATGAAAGATTTAAGTCACTTGCTTCAATTCAACCTATGCTTTCTCCAACTTCCTCTCCATCTCCAAATAATTTGTGACCACCATATTAGAGTTTTCTTGCATTATATTAACAAATTGGATGGTCTTGCATGTTCCATATTATCCTCATGCCTTAGGTTTAGTAGTTAGATAAATGCAAGAGCATTATGGGCTAAATATCCCTAAGTGGCAATGAAAATGTTAAAAATAGACTTAAATAACGTAACATAAAAAAATGAATGAGTTATCTACATAATTTGTAAATGAAGTAGCAATGAAAGTCATAAGAAATTTAATGTAGTGTATGGGATACTATATTTTTAAAAAAATAAAATTAATTTGGTGCTATTTTTCTTCAAAAGTGCCATTTTATATATATACCTTTTTTGAATTATTTTGATAGATAAATATTTTTTTTTTACAATTTTCTTTTTAAATTATTAAAAAATAAACTGATTTATTCAAAAAAATACGTAAATAAATGTGAAATTCATTATTATTTTTAAAAAGAATTTATCTAATACCTTGACCATTTTATACCATTGTTACCTAAGGAGCTAAACTCTAGTATATTAAGTCAAAAGTTTACCTGCTAATGCTTATATAATATTTTGTAGATAGTTTGTACTTTCTGCCAGGACGGAGAAAGAAGTGATGAAATTAAAAGGAAGACTACTATGAACAAAGGTATGTATAAATGCATTAGTGTAGGATGGTGCTTTGCGAGAGACGAACCTTAAACTGAAAATGGTATATTGGTTCACAAACTCCTTTACAAAAATCTACCTCACCATATGTATCTTGTCATTTTTCACAAAATGATATAAAATGAGTTCCTTCTGCTTGGGGAAACTGTCCTCTACTTGTCCAGCCTTTTGTCTGCATTGCATATTTTGAAATCATCACGTTTACCTCGCTTGCTTGCATAGTTGGCGAAAGATGGTATTAGAAGAAGCTCTTTTCTTGCTGCTGCATTTTGGATTGAACAGGAAGGATCATTTTCTGGACATGTTCTCTTCTGACCAATAAACTCTTGTTTGTCACTCGCTTGCTTCAGCTCATCCTTTTTCTCCATATTGCATGTCTCGAGCTGAATTGAACAACAATCTGTTTGCTTTAAAGAATCACTTTCATTCAAAGGTAAAGACGATCTGGATTTATTATCATTTACAGCATCAGGTTCTATTCGATTCTGAATGTCCTCCATGCTTGAGGTTGTGAGCCACCGAACCGTGCTTGCTACTTGAGAGTTGTAAAACGACCTTCCCAATTTTCCATACTTACTGTAGCATTGATCCTCCAATATCATGCTGACATTTTGGTAATCAAGACTGGCTCAAAAGTAAAATCAAAGAATACATATGATCAGCATCAAGAAGCTACTGGTTTGGGCCCCAACTGCGACTCAAAAAACTTTCTTTCGAAATCTAATAAAGAACAAAATAATAGTTCAACAAAGAAAACTAATTACAAGGACGAGATGGTTTCTTTTATAAACAAAGTCAATATATATGCTATCTATGATTTATTGCACAACTCACCTTTCATTTCCTAGCCGTTTGAGAGCTTGCTGTACTGCTACTCCCAGCCTTTGTCTCCCAGCATCCCTTAGATTTTCTGGAACTATCTTCTTGTTATTGAGCTCTCTCTTCTGTTTTCCATTCATAGAATTAAAAAAATTAAGATCAACAACAACAGTGCTGTTAAAATAAATATTTAAGCATGCACGTGCCAGTTTTAAGACTAGGAATAGAAAACTGACCTTCAGCACATACATCAACAACAACAGTGCTGTTAAAATAAATATTTAAGCATGCACGTGTCAGTTTTAAGACTAGGAATAGAAAACTGACCTTCAGCACATACACTAATGGTTAAAAATGATTTGATCTTATTTATGTTATAATCTTATTCAAATTACAATCAATATTTATTAGTCTTCATCAAAAGCATCAACAATTGGTTCAATTTCATTTGAACTACAATCAATTGGATTTGTCACCCCCACTAAAGTGAGTCAAGTGCAGCCGTTGCCTCATCTATAGAGACTTTTGCAAGCTGTGCAACAGTTACATCTAAATCAGCACACTCAGGGGTTAGATCCCAATTCTTTGTCACACCCTCATTGTATTAAGGTTTCTTATGTGACAAGAGATGAAGGTTGGAGTGTATATAGATCAAATCCTTTGCTTTTTTTGCACCCAAACAGTTGCGCTTGACCAAGTGGATGGAGTATGTACTCCAATTCTGCTCAGCTGAAGAACTTGCAGTTTGTTGAGTTTGCATGCAACATTTAATATTTAATTTTATAAATTCAAAAATTTAAATATAAATTATAAATTATAAAATTATATTATTATAAAATAAAAATATAATATACAGCATAATAGCATTGAATGAAAAATGAAAACAATAAATAAATAAAAAGATAAATACTTGGGAGAAAATTTTAATTACAAGAGTGTAATGTCCTCTTCTCAGTCCTAAGCTTATCAGTGATTGTTAGCCTATTTTCAGAGTTAAACGAAGGAGTTTAAGGGATTCCAAGATTCGTGGAGGATTCTTGTCAACACTTTTAGGAGTATATGTAGATATTGCCAAAGTTTTCTGGGTTTTTTTTGGGCCTTGGTGGATAGTATTGCTATTTTTAGCACTTACTATTTTTAGTACATTTTAGTGTGATCCAATTTGGACCAGTTCAGAATTTGGACACACTAATTTTAGCAGTTTTCTATTTTTAGTAAGTTCTATTTTAGGCACTTGGTCTTGACAGTAGTGTAGTGTACGGTTTCCAGTTTTGGCAGTTTCAATTTTGGCGAGTTATGATATTTTTGGCATAATATTCATTCACCATTACTTAAATCTTCTAAAAGGTAATTTCATGACTTAAGTTCAATTTTGACCCCCATGTGCTCGATGCCTAGGGAAGAGCGTCACTTAAGTTGTTTTAAAAAGGCAAAATAATATTTCCTAAGTTGGACACCTAGATGGAGGAATAAAGTGAAAATGAAATAAACTAAACATTTCTTGGAGAGGGGTATCCCATTTTGGAGGGAAAAGGTATTTGAAAATTGGTGCCATAATTTTTATATAAACCCACCTTGTGCTCTCATTTGGGTTATGCTATTTGATGATAACAAAGTGCTATCAGAATGAGGATTGAATCCTTCAAGGACTTTGGAGACGTCAACCTTCAAAATTGCTCTAGTTTCGGAGTTGAGAGATACTCCCTAGTTGGACATTGGAGTGGCTTCATTGCAGGAGTTGCCATTGGAGTTATTGGTGAATGAATTTTAGTTTACTTTCAGTTATGGATACTTTTGATGTTTTCTAGCTATGTATTTTGGTGTGATATCTGATTTTGTAGAGTTTTGGAGTGTTTGGAGTGGTTTTTATGAGTTTCGTACTCGTTGGTTGTACCAGTACCACAGTTTGACTTGTGCTCATTGGATGAGTGCATAACTTTTTGTGGATGTTGGTTTTTACAATTCCTCTTCCTTGGGTGACTTGATTCACCAATTTGCAGAATTTTTGGAGAATGGGATTTTTGAGGGCTGGTCACCCCTCTCATCTAGTCGTACCATTTGGGGAGCTATGTGTTTGGGTGTTGTGAAGTTTTTTCCCTTCTCTCCTTGCTGTTTAAACTGAGTTAGAGGCGCCTAGATCATTTCAAGACCTTGCAAGCAGCTTGGGGGTGTGATGGATTTTTGATGACTTTCTAGGGATGCTTGCCATGTTGTGAGCTTGCTGTTGATGTGTTTTCAGACCTGCTGCAGCAACATTCCAGACCTGATACAGTCCTTTGGGGGTCATTTCATGAGGTATAACTAGTGATTCATTGTTGGGGATATCTTGTTTCATGTTGGGAATTCATGTGGGGGTTGTTTGTCTCAAACTTATCATATTTGGTAGCCTTTTAGCAGCTGGTTCAGCCTGGTTGTACTTGTTAGTATCATTATATTGAGCTCACTTTGTAACGCTGATTTGGTAGTACCATTTAGTGATTTTCTCATGTTTGGTTTTGATGCTAACCCCACTGAATAAGTGGCACCTCTATTTCTCGCTGAATAAGCAGATGATCTCTTTCTAATTTCATGTAATTTTTGTTGAACAAGCGGGTGAACTCTTTCTTATTTTTCCGTTGAATAAGCGAAGGTTTCCTTTCATGTTTTGGAGGTTTCATATCCATTGAACAAGTGGTTTACTTTAGTAGCATTGCATTGTAAGCCTTACCACTGTCTGCTCCCACCTTGCCCACATCGGGATTTGGGTGATCAGAAAGTGGAAAGTAATTGATTTCAGTTGATTATTGCTTATCACTCACCCCACTGAACAAGTGGTTGCTTTTCAAGTATTGCAATGTATTATCACTCACCCCACTTAACAAGTGGTTGCTTTTCAATTATTGCAATGTACATCTTGCCATCGTATTCCCTCACCTTGCCCACATCGGGATTTGGGTGATCAAAAAGTGGAAGGTGGCTTATTTCAATTACTTATCATTGTTATTTTGGCTAATGTAACAACTGCAAAATCGGAAAATTTGGGGTGGTTTATTACAAAGAGGTTGCAAGTAAATGGAGCCTTGACCATGTAGTTACCACCACTCATCAACACTTTTCTTATATTTTTCTAGAAGAGCAGAAACATCATGATGTTTTGAAGATATGAACTGGCCAAACTCGCTCAAGGCAATACTTTGGATATCTTCATTTGAAAATATCTTTCTAAATGCAGCCTAATAGCTAGCAACAACCTTCTCA
The DNA here is from genome assembly GCA_007258455.2 of Sequoia sempervirens. Classification (NCBI taxonomy): domain Eukaryota; kingdom Viridiplantae; phylum Streptophyta; class Pinopsida; order Cupressales; family Cupressaceae; genus Sequoia; species Sequoia sempervirens. The sequence goes on along the minus strand of VDFB02047230.1, from coordinate 253,870,612 downwards.
TCCCTATATGGTGGCACCCTCCTCGGCAATTAAAGTGTCTCTTTGCTATAATACTTTGGCAACAAAGCAAATGCTAAGAGATATAAAGGGGTGGTCATCTTGTTCCAAGGGTCAACAATAATCTTTCGCAGAGTTTTGAAAAATGTTTTTGTTCGGTCATGTTCCTTGGCTTCTATTATTGATCTTACTTTTTCCACCTTGGAATCCATGCCATCATAAGTTTCACCCAAACATTGTTGATCAGTATCAGCATACCTAATCATGCTCATGATGGGCTTGGTGAAATTCAAAACTTAACATTAACCGGTAAAGTAGAAACGAAAAATCTTAATCACTAAATCAATGGGTTTCGGTTTCATGAAAAAGAGGCCCATTGAAGAATGCCTTAAAAAATGAAGCGAGGGAGATTACAAATTGGAGCATTGCTCGTTGCATTTATGGCAATGGGCTTCCTTTCAACCTTGTTAGATCACCTTATTGGTAGGAAATGGTGATGGCCATTTCCAATACAGATTCTGATTATGTTAGTCCTGGGTATGAAAAGGTACAAACCACCTTATTGGTGAAGGAGAAAGCTTCAGTAGAGGCATCATTGAGAGTAATCAAGGATACAATGACTCAAAACAGATGTGTCCATCGTTTTGATGGATGCAAAGATTGCAAAAATAGACCATTGATCAATGTTATAGTAGTGTCCCCTAAAGGGGTGATGCTTTTGAAGGCAGTGGATTGTGAGGGGCAAATAAAAGATGCAAGTTTTATTGCCAATGTCCTCATAGAATCCATTGAAATGGTGGGGTCTAAAAATGTTGTCCAATTCATAATGGAAAATACTAAAAAATTGTAGGGCAGTTGGGTCTATAGTGGAGGGTACATATAGTCACATTTTTTGGACACCATGTGCGGTCCACTCACTCAATCTGATATTGCAAAAGATTGGCACACAAATTGAGTGGGTCAAACAAATCTACACAAAGGGCAAGGAGATCCAAATGTTTGACTAATCATCATGTCACAAGGCATCTTTAGGACCTTCTCCAAGTTGGAGTTGTTGAAGGTAATTCAAATTTGATTTTTTAATATATTTTTCAATTTTAATTTTTTATTGTTGACTTGTGACATGTATTTTTTTATACCATGTTAGGTTACCAAAACTCAATTTACATCTCACACAATCGTCTTAAGACGACTTGTGAAGGTACAAGAGGCCTTGAGTTCTATGGTCATTATAGACACCTAAAATTCTGCCTTACCTAACCACATCTCATTTTAGCCTATCTTAAGCCATTAATTAAATAAATAATCTTTATTTATTTAATTGATTTATCCCATCACCTTTATCCCATCTTCTCCTAACCAATTAATTAAATAAATATCCATTATTTGTTTAATTAATTTATCCATTACCTTTATCCCCAAATCCTCTAATAATTAATTAATTTAAGCTAATTAATCCCCATTACCTTTTCCTCTAATATTTAATTTCACTTTATCCCTCAATCCTTGTCCATTTAATCCTATCCATTGATTCTATCCACATGGATCACAATCTAAACTTGACATCATATGACAAGTGTCCCTCTCACATGTATAACTAAGACCACTGAATCTAGACACTTCCCAAAAGTCAAACTAACTTTCCATCTCAGCTATTCATTTCATATCACACCTCTTAATCCTAGCCATTCACATAAACATGTTTCCCTAATCCTAATCCTAAACCTAGCCATTATTCCTCATGTGACACTTACCACATGACTATAACTTTGATCCTAATCCTAACCCTCATTCAATCCTAGCCATCCATTAACCAATCCATCTTGGCCCTTGATTTCTCTCATGGTAATTCAATAAATGAGAGGCTTTCCATCCCATTTGTATCAATCTTCCTATTCATAGCCTTATGTTGCTGTGTTTTCTATCTACTTCTCCCATCGCCTATCATATCTTCATCATATCCTCATCCTATTCTTTTGATCTATCATCATATAAATCTTATCATCATGTTGTTGGTTCTATAAGCAAACACATTCCTCTATCAATACATCAAAAGAGAAAATCAATTGGAGGGGTGCACTCTACTTTAGCTCTATTTGAGGAGAAAGAAGGGTTGTAGGTGAAGGTATCGTGTGTGTATTGCATTATCTTCTATTTCATTTACCTTTAACCATTTTTTTGTCTTTAGCCATCACCAGCCTGTGGAGTGTATGGAGGCAGTCAAGCACAAAAAGAGCCCAAAAAGTAAAAGCATTGATCCTAAATGATGAGTGGTGGGCTTGTTTGGATTACATTTTGAATTTCACCAAGCCCATCACAAGCATGATTAGGTATGTTGATACTGATCGCCCATGTTTGGATGAAATTTATGATCGCATGGATTCCATGGTGGAGAAAATAAGATCAATAATAGAAGCTAAGGAACATGACCGAACGGAAACATTTTTCAAAATTGTGCAAAAGATTATTGTTGACCATTGAAACAAGATGACCACCCCTTTACATCTCTTAGCATTTACTTTGTCGACAAAGTATTATAGCAAAGAGACTTTCAATGCCGAGGAGGGTGCCACTATATAGGGATGGGGAGGTTGCTATTGGCTATAAGGTTGCATTTAGAAAGATATTTTCAGATGAAGATATCCAAAATATTGTTTTGAGTGAGTTTCGCCACTTCATATCTTCAAAATATCATGATGCTTCTGCTCTTCTAGACAAATATAGAAAAAGTTGATGAGTGGTGGTATCTACATGGTCAAGGCTCCATTTATTTGCAACCTCTTGCAATTAAAATACTCTCCCAAGTATGTATCTTTTTATTTTTATTTTTTTTCGTTTTTCATTCGATGCTATTATGCTATATATTATATTTTTATTTTATAATTTATATTTAAAATTTTGAATTTATTAAATTAAATATTCAACAGGTTTCAAGTTTTTCTTCAACTGAGCAAGATTGGAGTACATACTCCATCCACTCGATCAAGCGCAATCATTTGGGTGCAAAAAAAGCAGAGGATTTGGTTTATATATACTCCAACCTTCGTCTCTTGTCACATAAGAAACTTGAATACAATGAGGGTGTGACAAAGAATTGGGATCTAACCCCTGAGTGTGTTGATTTAGATGCTACAATTGCACAACTTTCCAAAGTCTCTATAGATGAGGCAACTGCTACACTTGACACACCTAGTGGGGGTGATAATCCAATTGATTGTGGTTCAAATGAAACTGAATCACGTGTTGGCGTCAAAAATACTCCATTAGAGGTAAGTTCTTCATTTTACATTTGTTTTCTCAATTTGTTTTGCATTTTTTCAAGTTTTTTTAAAAAAATTTACCGCATACGAAGGGCATATTGAGTTTATTTTTCCTCTAATTTGAACTTGTAGCTCTTTTTTCAATTCTTAACCAAAAAAATCATGAGCAGCAATGAGAGTACTAGTAATGATAGTGACTAGGTTGAGGTTCAAATCCATGAAAGTCAAAGAAGTAGACCTAGAAGTAGAACTCATAGAAGTATGGCAATCATTGTGTCTTCTTCAGGGAGTGGGAGTGTTGTAGGGCCAGCAACTTCAAACCCATTTGAATGTCCTTCCGAAGTCCTCAAAACCTATGCAAAAGGCCCATTTAACCCCAAGAAACCTCGATTACAATTTGCAACACCAACTAATAAGGATAAGAAAAAAATTTAGGGGGGAGTAGAGAATGGCTTTGCCATTTGTGCAAAAAACAATATAGAGGCAGTTATACAAGAGTCTATTGTCAGCTTGTGGATAGATGGTAAAGGGGTGAAAGGTTATGAAAAAATAAGTCCAATTGAGAAGATTGCAGCAATTGGATTGCATATGGAGGGGGAGGCAAGAAAGCAAGGAACTCCATTGGAGAGTTTGTAGCCGAGTGTGTCATTGCCTACAAGGTCTGTGGATGCCTAATTTCATGGGGCAGAGGGTTCTACTTCTATTAGAGAAAAGAAGAAATCTAATTTTGCTGATATGTTTAACACACAATTATGAGATGTGGCTAATTCCTCTATTGCTAAGTTTTTTTATGCTCATGCCATATCATTTCATGTGGCACATTCACCATATTTTAAACAAATGTTCAAAGCTGTGATAGCTACCGGTCCTTCATTTGATCCACTTGCAAAACACAAGCTACGCACCACCCTCCTTGATACAGAATATTCCAAGGTGAGTGTGTTGATGGAGGATATGAGACAAACTTGGATAAGGGATGGATGCTCCATCATCATGGATGGGTGGACCGCTATCAAACATTGGCCACTCATCAATATGAAATATCCCACCCTGATCTGAGATATTTGCTAACTAATTTCTGTTGTTTCTGATTGTTTTGGGTTTTGTAATTTTTGAAAGTATTTTCCAAAAAATGCATAAAATTGTAGAGCAAATGCAAATAGAGAAATGCTGAAAGCATTATCAAATTATCAACTCTGATTAATTATTGCTTTGAATTTACAATAAGATTGATCATACCCGGATAACAACTTCTGATCTTGAAACTCTGTAAACCCTTACTTTGAATCTCTCCTGTAAATCGATGAAGCACAAATGTGACTCCTGAATGCAGCCACCTGAATAGCAAATCTTGGGTGGTATTTCACAAATGTAGAATGCTTAATCTGAGAGAGCTACGTTCTCCAAGATTGATTTGCAGCAGCAAGAAACCCTTGTTTTTCCTCCACACAAAACTTGTGAGTTTTCACAATTATCAATCCATGAATCATCAATTTTTTTTTTCAATGCTTTTTATACTTCCTCAAAAAGGCATGATTTCCAAGGCACTTTAATCCATTTAATATATTAAATGACATTTTCTTTTGTTGCCATGATTTAATTCACTAAGTGGGCGCCCATCTCAAAGACATTAATAACTTGACTTAATGTTATTAAATAACTTTATATTATAAAGTTAATAAGTCATTAATGATAATCACCTTTTTATAATTTAATTATTATTAAAGTAAGCACTTTAATAATAATTAATATGCCATAACTCCATAAATATTCATCGCCAATTAATTTTTCCAACATGATAGGCTAACCCACTGCTCATACTGCTCATCTGGATGCCTTACTATAACTAGTAAGGTTAGCCTCCAATGTCCCACTGACTTACTAAAAACAGTAAGTGTATATAAACGGAGCTAGAAACCCAAGAAGATCCCCTTTGAATATGCCAACGAACTGGAGAAGAAACATTGTCAACTGCCATTTAAGAAGCAATTAACTCCCCCACAAGGCCCTCTAATCACCAAAATTAGCCTATGAGGACCTGATGATAGGCTAATACTCAAAACTTCGACGCTAGCTAAAAATGGAACATTACAGTCCGCCCTCCCCGAAATTGCTTGACCTCAAGCAATCTCAACTGAATGCCCTGGCTTGTTGTTTAAATGTCGGGATCCCAAATCAATTTGTAGTATGCCCAACCATGCCCAAGACCACTGTAAACAACTAACCAGGTATAGAGCAATGTACCAAACATAGATAACCTTGGATCCCACAACCAGAATGAAAGTCTTCCATACACATTACCTGCTGACTTCCACTGCGTTACTCTGATATAAACTTCACTATGCTGAAAGTGGTGAAGCAACACATCGAGATCCAATTGAACTAACGTGTCAAACCTATCACTGCCTGGATCCCAACACATCAGAATGTCACATCCATCAAACATGAGGATCCTCTTTGCTTCCGCTAAGAGGATCCCACATCCTTCGCTAAAGCGTAAGTTGGAGTCTAACCTCGTTTCAAACAGAGGTCACAAAAAGACTTAGCTTCCTCTTGTTCCGCTTTGGCATGCACCATCCTTGTGAAGGAGAAGGCACCTCCTTCACCTAAGTTTGTCACTACCCCTTTTCTAGAGGTTGGCACTGACTCTTCGGTTTCCTTTCCTCCTCTTGCTTAGTCAATGCACTTCACTCTGGAGAAGTGTATGTTCAACTCATTGGACGATATCCTAACTCTGTCCTCAACTTTTGCTAGATCGATGACGTTGGTCATGCATAAGCACCACTCTTGCTATTCCCCCTACAGGCTCATCTTCCCTCACCCTACGATGATCTAGACTAGAAGCAAGACGACTTGTTGGAGGTGTTGGACTAGAGCGATACCTCTTCTACATCTTTAGATTAGACTTGTTTGTTTGTTTGTGTTCCCTTGTGCTTGTTTGTTAATGTTTGTGCTTTCGCCTAGAGGACCCTTGCTACCTTTGTAGGTACTTGGATACATGAGAGAAATTTTTTCATACATTTGTTCCATTTGTCTTATCATTCTTTTATTGCCATAATCTTTTCTTTTTACGTTGGGAATGATGCAACGCATTGGGACATTTAGGCCTCTTCCATGTTGACCCGACTTTTTATTGTCTTCATGTGCTCTTCTTCTCATTCCAATCTATTTGGGGGGTGATGACAGTTCATATACATTATACTATTATATATATATATATATATATTTATGATCAATTTTGACCCTGAATAATTGGATCCCCTTGTGATCTTGATTCTTTGTTTCTACTCTTTTCATGATGTTGTGGATTCTATGTGTTGTTCGTTGTGTGACAAAATCCCATGAATACATCCCTCTGTGTTTCGTGTCACATCTCTTGTCTTTCTCGTCTCATTAGAATGACATGTGCTCGTTCCTATAGCACACATCATTCTAAGGGGGGGCTATCATATTAGCTTATTTTTTGTAATGTCCCCTTCTAATTAATCTTCTGAGAATCAAAGGATTAGCCTATCACGTCGACCCTCGTAGGCTAATGGTTCTGAATAGAGGATCACCTGAATGGGCACTTGGTCGTTAAATTGCAGTGTTGATATTCGGAGTATGGTGACGGGGTGAATTTGTGCGTTTGGCGTGATATTTGTGCTTAAAATTATGATCCTCACCATTTATTTCACCTTCTTTGGCCTAGGGACCATGTGTCTTTTAATTAAAGGGGTCACTTTATATTTTTCCGTTACTATTCATTCATAAAGTGAAAAAAGATCATAACTTAAGTGAATAGTGCTCACTTTATGAATAGTGTTTTTCAATGAAAATTTATAAAAGGCAAAAAGAGAAGTTCGACCCCCTCAGGTTATGAGTTATATTTTGCTTGCTTGAGCTTGTGAGTTGGAGTTTGAGGAAGAGGGAGACTAGGGTTTCCTGATTTCTGTAGTGGGTGAGCCTGGAGGGGGCTTGTTGTTCATTTGTGAGCTGCTTGAGGGTGTGAAACACCACCTTAAGGTTGTTGATCTAAGTTTGGTTGCTTCATTTGGAGCCATATATTGCTGTTTGCAAGTGATTAGAGCTATCTTCTAGAAGGGATTTTGCTGCCATTGACTCCATTTGCATCTACGAAGGAGCTGTTCGCATTTTAGTGGGGTTTTGGGGCTGTTTTGTGCATCTACAGCCAGCCGCCCTTTCATGAGGGTTTGTAGGAGCCTAAAAAAAAGAAATGCCTCCTTATAGAGGCTGCAATCACTTCTAAAAGGGGCGCCTCAGCCCTAGGGAGCTCTCCAATTCGGTTTTTGGTGGGAGAATTGCGTCTAACCAAAGTTGTAAGCATTCCATTGGGGTTTGTTACTGTAGCAAAACACTATTCACAGTGCTATATGGCTATAAGTTGAATTATTGCATATGATGTATCTAATTTTTGAATCCTATGTAAGTCATCTATTTTATGCAATCTATAATGTAATGAAGAACTCATATTTGGCTTCGAATATTGAGTATTTTATCTGATGTATCTTAGTAGATTAGTTTATTCAAAGTTTTTACTTCATGTACATGTACTTTAGCTCTTATTTAGCATTATTATCAAGTAAACTCAAAACACCAAAGACAAAATACAAAAACAAACAAAAAAATCAGACCTACAAACACCGTGAGACAACGCAGCAGAGTGGTGGCACACTACATTTTTCAAAAAAAATGTCTCAGAAATATGTCTTGATGTCTTATGTCTCGTCGTCTAGCTTGGGGGTAGCCTGACTTGTACCCAAACCAAATTTTTTGCTTTATTAAGGCATTTTGCTTAAAATGGTTTAAACCTTGTAAAAATGATGTCAAAATGTAGTTTTTGGGAAAATCAAGTATGGGCTTTTAGTCAGTTTGATGTCAGGAGGATATCGGCAAAATTTGAAAAAAGTGAAAATTAGGGTTTTTGGACACCTGTTTTTAGGTCAAAAACCCTAAAAATTGAAACTTGTTAGAATTGACTAAAAATTGTTTTGATTGGCTTATTTCACTTCACGATCACAATGGTGAAGTCAGATTTAGTTAAAAGTCAATTTAAGTCTGGTGGGTAGATTTTGCTTTTTCAGGTGAAAAGTTAGGACCTCTGAGGTTGTCAATGGCAGATGGCCAGAGACCAGGCGTTGAAATCTAAGCCTAAAATGCTCAAATGAAGAATCTATGGCGAGATTTGTTCAAAATGATGCTTCGTCTCGGAGGGGATTTCTCACCGAGGTGAAAATCATCGAAATTTTTCTAACTCTAGAGCAAAAGAGCCCCTGCTAGTCAGGAGCGCCCTAGATTTTAGAGGCCTAGATTTCAGTTTCGAGATTTTTCACTTCCAAGAAGACTTCTCCGGAATACTATCAGCTTCGCGATGAGCCTATAAGCCAGTCTGAAGGATCTGTCTAGCACCTGATACTGGAGATTGAACGGGAAATGAGGGTGATGTAAAAATGACGACACTGGAGTGAAAAGCGCGCCTCTTAGCTAGGGGCGCCCATCTTTTTGAGGGACCAAATGAAGGTTTTTGATCAAATGATACCTAGGATGTTTGTCTCAGACTTGATCAGGCTTCGCAACAAATCCATCAGCGGGTTAATCTGAGTTGCCGAACTACCAGAATTAGGAGTCAAACATAAGGTCTAATCATGGTCAAAATCTCAAGGAAACAACAAAAGCACCCCTAGAGGCCAAGGGCACCCAAGGTTTTGAAGCCTCAAATGTAGTCTTTCTGGTGATCTCAAGTATTCATCCTGTCCGTGATGCTTCTAGCTTTCCGTTGCATACCTCAGTCGGGTTAGAGGATAAGTCAGCAACCTACAGTCGAGGATTAAGTGTGATTTTAGCTAGTTTGGAAAATGGCTATCTCTGGGAACAAAAGGACCCTGGAGGCTAGGGGCGCCCATGATTTTAACCTAGCAGATGATGATATTTGGAAAAGTGTTCTCCAAGAGCTCTTGTGCAAAACGGAGCCAGCTCTGCAGTGAGCCTGCTTATCAGTTCTGAAGTTTTGTTGAATGTCGAAGAACACGAGATGAATGGAGGTCAAAATCACCTTCAAAATGATGAAAATTTGACTAAGTTTGAAGCCAAAAGCACCCTTGGAGGCCAGGGGCGCCCTGAATTTTGAAGCCTCAGATCTCATAATCAGGCTCTGCAACTTCAAGGAGTTTCTTGTTAGTTTTGATCCTGCTCTTCAATGAAACTATCAGCCAGTCTTTTGGACACATCAATCAATCAAAATCAGTGGTCGAACATGGTCTCTGATGAGGTTTGTAAAATGAAATTTTCAAGAAAATTTCTTACTCTGGAAAAGTGACGCTTAGAGTCAAAGTTTGACTTTTTGACTCAAGTGCATGAAGCACCCTATAATAGTGGAGATTGTGAACTAAACTTAAATATTATTTAATTCTCAGTTGGTCGACTTCAATTGAACTTAATCTTTTCTTGCAAAAGGGGCGATTTATTTTTGCATGTATTGTTAACTGAATTTGGTCCAATCAGAAGCTAGCGCTCTATTTAGGGCGAATTTATCAATCAGTTAACTGAGTTTTGTGGGTCCAATCAGAGGATGCCGTACATTTTTGAAGTCCAATCAGGGTGGCGCCTAAGTTTAATGCATATTGTGACGCCTTCAGAGTAAAATTTATTTATTTAAGTCATATTGGTGTCCAATATTCTCATAATAGGTGCAAGCAAACACGATTTTCTTGAGCAAACAAAGATTTGAAGGTGCTTCGAGTAATATTTTTCAATGTTCTTCGCAGTGCCAGGTCCAGATTGTTCAAGAGATACATTTTCCAGACTTCATTTTTCGAGAGCATGTAGACTCCATCGAATCCAGTTCAAGCATAGGCGACTTTTTGAGGCAAAATAATAACTTCTATTTTCTATCTCAAATTCTTCTATTCTTGTCTTAGTTTTCTCTTGTATGTCAAAGTAAACAGCGAAATTTTCAAAATCTGATCATCTGGGTTCACATATTTCAGCGTCAACAACAAAACCCATGTCTTAGATTTTTTCGAGAAAATTGCCCCGCTGCTTCCATTCTAGAAGCACTACGTTTTTTTTCCAAGGATTCCTTTGCATGTGGGTCAAAAACACAAATTTTTCAAAATTGAATCATTTCTGTTTGCTTAGAATCCCATTGCCTACAAAACCCATATGCCAGTTTTTCTCGAGAAAAATTTCCCTGGAAACCCTAAAACCCCTAGTGTTCTTGACTGAAAAACCTTTGCATGCCTCGCTAAAACTCATTTTTTCGAATTTCTAATGATTTGGGTTTTCTTAGAATTCAATTCTCTACAAAACCCACGTTTCAGAAAAATTCCAAAAAAATTTCCCGCAACTGGCTATTTTAGCCTCATCCAAAGCCTTTTTCAGCTTTTTCTGAAAATTGTCCGAACATACTTGACTTTATAGTCAAAAATCCATATTTTCAAAATGCAATTCAACCCTATAGATTACAAGGCCAAATCGGTCTTGGTGCATGACTTTCTGAAAACCTCGGACTCAGACTTGGGTCATGTCTATCCAGTAGTCAAACTGAGCACGTTGGAAGGTACCAGCAGCCCTACAGTCAAGAATCTTGAGCGTTCCAGGTTGCTGGCAGCAGTGTCTATTCCTATCATGGTTTTCGATCTCAAGTTCGTTCTTGCTTGCATTAAGCATTACGACTCTTCTACAAGACAAATCAGATCAGCCGATGGGAGAGTCATTTCCAGCCTCAAGCTGAGGGACGTTGAGAAATGCTTTGCTATTCCTCCTCGCTCAGACAATTTTACTGTAGTCATTGAGGCTTGTGATAAGATATGGTATGAAGAAAAAGAAAGATCTCAAAGAAAAGTTGCTTAGAGATGGTTGAAAGTGCAGAAGACCAACATGCCAAAGAAGGTTGGTCGTGGGGAGTTCAAGGATGAAATTGCTATTTTGATAACTTTGCTCAACCAGGTTACAGGTCCGGAGGAAGCTAATATTTTCCATCTGTGGATGTTCTATGTCATTTCTTAGATCATTGATGGTAAAGAACATTTTGACTGGGCCATGTTAATCAGTGAGTGCCTTCACCAACAAATCACAAGATTCCTCAAAATCCACGAGTTTCATATGGTGTCTTATCTGGTCTACTTAATTGTGTTCCAAGGCAATTTTAAGCATTTGAAGACCAATGGAACACTTGGTGTTCAGCATGTTATTGAATATTACTCATTGAAGTTGCCACACGGCCACAAGGCAAGAGCCTGGATAAAGTTGAAGTTGGTGATTTCACCTTTGTCAAGGCAAATCTTGGCAAGAGCACTCAGCAAATGGACATGAGCCTCTTCAAGGTTGTCACAAGTAATCTTGAAGCGTGTGTCATGAAGAACGAAGAAGATAAAGCGTTTCTTAAGGCTGAAATAAAGCAACTCTGACAGTATATTTCTCATCTCGTTCATGGAAACTCGAGCAGAGCACCTGGTCTTCCACACCTTCAAGGGACACCTACAAAACAACAAAAGTTGGATCAATTAGTCAATCATGGAAAGCTCTTGGACGGCTAGATTGAAGATTCCATTGTTGCAGGCCAATACCTTCTCACAGAGCTATATCAATTAAGGAACGATGCACATAATCTTCATCAAGGCATTCATCGGCTTGAGTTGACTGTAGCACAGGGCAAGCCGAAGGACTTGATTCTCATATCTCAGTTAGCGGTTACATATGATGCCATTGTAGAAGATGAGGATAAAAGGAAGGTTTTCGCTTGGAGAGAACATCTCTTCAAGGTGGAATGAAATAATCTCTACAAGGATGGTTGCGCTTAGAGAGAATGTGGACAGAGCTCTCGAACTCATCAATGGGTTTATTACTCAAATTCCGTGCCACTATCTTCTTGAGGATGGTACATACGCTGAGCTTGATGCAGTCCAATCGAGTTTGAGAACCTTGTTCGTGATAGTCTTGATGGAGATCCTTTGGCATCCAAGTTGGATCACTTCTTATTGATGACAACTAGTTTCAACAAGGCAACTGAAGAGGTCAAAGAATGCATGAGGATGATCAAAGATGGTGAGGAGTTGAATAGGCAGTCTGTCATCGTGGATAGCGTCAAGGTGCCAGAAGATGAGACGGTCGACCAGTTCCTAGACGAGGTGATAGCCTGTGATGGCTTCGAGTAGTTAGTTAGTTAGATCCTGCAGTTATTCTCGAGGATAGAGTTAGAAGCAGTCGTTAACTCAACATCAGTCTTGAGTTCTAATTGCTGATTTTATGCATGTTTATCTCATCCTCGGAGATATCTTTCGAGGAGTTTTGACTTACTTAGGATAGGTTAACTGATGTTAGTTATCAGTTAACTTTCCTTTCAATAAGGGCGTGCATGTTGCACATGTCTAGTTTAGTTTAGTCTTGCTTCAATTAACTGATGGTAGTTTTCCAGTTAATTGTATAGTTTCATTTATTTAGGTTTAGCAATAAACTCTTGCATGCTTGCAAGACTCATGTTAACTCAAGGTGATTTTAGGGTTCCCTACACCTTGGAGTTCTATAAATAAAAGCACCCTTGCTCATTTGTAATTAACTTTTGCGCATGATAGCATACATGCTAAGCCAACTTGCCTGTAATATTGCTATTCAGTATTTGTTCATGAACTTTTATGGTGATAATAAATAGCTGAGCCGCCTTGCCTGAATGTTATTATTATTGTACTGGTTCACTTAGATTAAATATAATTG
>VDFB02047230.1:253835090-253857544 GCA_007258455.2 Sequoia sempervirens | reverse complement strand
TAGGGAGATGTATATGGGAAGATATATACATAGAGATATGGGAAGAGAAAGAGAGATCTATTTATATCTCTATCCCCTTCTCTATATTCATATTTTTTTATATATCTGTCAATCTCTCTCTTCCTCTCTCCTATTTCCACATATGTGTCTTCCCTTCTCTCTTCCTATGTCTATCTTTCTCTCATTTCTTCTCTCTATCTATTTCCCTCTCCCTTTCTTTCTCCCCTTACTATTTTTTTCTATCTCTATTTTTCTCCCCCTCTCTTCTCCCTTTCCCTCTTTATCTCTTGATCTCTCAACTTTTATATATATCTTTGTCTCCTATTTCTCTTTATCTCTCTATCTCTCTCTTTATGTGACTATAGATCTATCTATGTCTCTCCTCTTCTCTCTTTTTCTCTCTTTCTTTATCTCTCTGTGTATCTCTATATCTTTGTCTCTTCATATTTATTCCTTTATATCTATATCTCCATTTTTGTATCTTTATCTCTCTGTATCTCTTTGTCTCCATATTTATTTCTCTATTTCTCTCTCTTTATTTTCTCTCTTTCTCTACCCATTTTCCTTCTAAGTGTGCAATGGGTACATTAAAGAAGTTTTAAAGGTGAATTATCATATCCTTAATCAAATTACATGCTACCTTGAGCATAACTCCCTAGGGGCATTGTTGCATAAAATGACTAATAAAAAGTTATCGTCTCTCTCTCACTCTATAAATTTTAATTTTAATTTTAAATTTGAAATTAATTTTATTATATAAATATAACAAAAATTCAAAAAATGAAATTATTATACAATAATTAAAGTTTTAATAACATAAATAATTATAAATTAAATTAGAAAATAATTCAATTAGGGGACGGGAGGATGTGTTTGAAGAGAAGCATGTGGGTGTTGTTGTAGGTCCACGACCATGTGCAGGTTGTAACCTGCATGTAAGAATCTTTCTTTGCATGCTACATTTTCTAGCTAGATCAGCTAGTGTGTGGGGTTACATGTTAGGGTGGATCTTTTTTATGCTCAGGGAATTTTTTGTTTTCTATTTCTAATCTTTCATTGTTTTGTGGTGTGTGCTTGGTGTTTGGTCTCGTGGTTTCATGTTTGGAGCTAGATATGGAATTGAAGGTTGCTCCTTTAGGTTCAGGTTTATTATCCTTTTCAAATTTTGTTATGGGGCATATTTTTCCCCTTCTAAGCATGTTATGACTGTTGATTTTTTTACTAATGTTTCAAATGGAGTGGGATCTTCATGGGGTGGTTTTTCTTGGATTCCAAAAGTGAATGGGTGTTTGGAAAAAATTGAGACTCGTTTGGTTCTAGTTATCCAACCAGATTCTATTACTAAAGATGTTGAGTATTGGAGAAATCATACATTAATTTGCAAGTTTATGGGTATTAGGTCTCTCGCCCTTTTTTGGTTTCTTGGGCTCAATGGACTTGGAACCCAGAGGGAGACATGGATGTTTTGCAGGTTGCAAATGGTTATTTTATGGTGGTCTTTTCATGTATCATAGATCACAATAAGTCATTTGAGGGGGTCCCTACTTCTACAATCACGTGGGGTTGTTCTTGAAACCCTGACACGTGGGTTTCAATCCAATAGAAGAGCTTCCTTCAAGGGTTTCGGTCTGGGTGAGACTTCCATGGCTTCCAATTGAGTGTTAAAGGTGTAGACACTTAAAAATGTCCTAAATGGTATTACGCACTTAAATTCGATATATTAACATCATTTCGTCCTAAAATCCATCTTCTTTTCACCTATTTGATTAAATTAGGCTAGCTATTTAATTAAATGCCTCATTTTTCACCTATTAATCTAATTGGGTTAATTCACCCCTTCTCACACTAAAATTTCATCTTGTTTAGTTAAATAATACAAATTATTTAATTTAAACCTTAGGTCCTCTTATTTAATTAAATAACCCTAAACTATTTAATTAAATATCATTTTGTATTTTCCCTTTTCATTAAATAAATTAGTAATTTAATGAATATCCTATTATTCTCCATCTTGCACATTTAAATTTAGTTTTAGTTAACTAAATTGCTAATTATCCTAACCTTCCCACTTGCAAGGGAATATTCTTGGAATATTCCTACTTTGCACATTCTTCCAAAAGAGAATAGTCCTATGGAATATCCTCTTTTGTGCACTCATTCCTCCAAAATGTCTCTTAACCTCTTCCTAATTCTCAGGAAGTGTTTTTGTTGAAATATAATTTGGGCCATTGATTAAATTAATTGATCCTTGTCAACTTTCAACCTTGACCATGGATTGGAATCCTCAATCCATGTTTCATCCTCCTTTCATTGTTGACCATTCATTGATCTTTTCAATCTAAGCCCTTGATTTCTCATTTTCTCCCCTATAAATAGATCACTATTTGGAGACAAATGGATCCATCTTTTGATAGCAAAGTCATGCTATTGAAACTCACACTTAGCTTGCATCCATATTGAGCACTTTTATTTAGCATATTAGATTAATTTCATCCATTTAGCTTAAGCATCCATTAATGGCTTCCATTAGCTTGCATCCATTTTAGCATATTTTGGAATCTATGGCTTACATCTTTGAATTTTGTTTACATTTAGCATATATTGCATACTCTTTATCAATTATCTTAGAATTTAGCATTTTAAATCTAGTTTTGCATCATGCTTCACACACATCTCATTGGTTTCATCAATTTTCTTCAATAAAATTGATTGGAACAAAGATCATATCATCCAATCTTATTTCAAAAAAATTGGATTGGGAAAGGGCTGAATTCCACACTCGAAGCAGCACCAATCCCCCAATGGGATGAGGTTTGTTGAGTTTAATTAGGATTCTTTGTGCAATTTGAGCTTTTTTTCAAGTTTTAGTGGCTTCCTAGTTTAACTTTGCAAGAATTTCATTGGGAACGTAACTTGATTTAGCTAATTAAATTGTTTCAAATTGCTTATTACAATCATGTTTAGCTTAGTTAAGATTTACATCCACAAGAGGAATGATATATTACACATGATTGCACTTTTGTTGGGTAAGTCGATGGGGTCGTCACAATAAACATTAGAGAGGAGGGCCTTGTATTTGGCCCATATTTGTGTGGAGATCGATTTAAACAACTACTTCCTAATTTTTTAGAACTTCAAGTTAGGTCTTCATCATGGATTTAGCATCTAGATTATGAAACTTTTCCTTTTTAGTGCCGAATATGCCATGAATATGGGCACTTGTAATATAAGTGTCCTAAATTTAAAGCTTTTGGTTCTTCCTCTGGTGGGGTTTCTACTAAGATTCCCTCTCACTTAGAACCATCAAGAGATAAAGGGAAAGCCCCTATGTCTGAAGGGGAAACTAACAAAGAAGGTTTTACTATAGTAAAATCTCATTATAAGGGAAGAGGGAAAAAAGAACCCTTAAGGATAGACAAGATGATGCAAGTTTTGACTGTTTTGAGGCCCTCGAAGATTTGGACTAGCAAGAGGTTGTTTTGGATATGGGTATCTCTATTGATACTACCCTGGTGGGGGAGTAGTTGGTTTCTCAAAAAGTTAGCAGTGAGAATCAAGATGTTGGAACAAGTACCATGTTAATGTCTAGTCTCACCCCAGAAGCTTTTGCTTTATCTGTTATTTCAGTGGAGGTTGTGGTGGAGGCTGATTGATCCAAGGATCTTATGGGTTCACATTCTTTGGCTCCAGTTCAGGATTCTGGAAAGGGCTCCCTCATTTCCTCATCCTTGGGGTTGCATAAAAAAAAAAATTAAAAAGGGGGACTTAGAGAAGCCTTCCAAGGCTAGGAGGAAGAAGGATCAGGATAAAATCAAGGTAATGGGTGATAATTTGATGGAGTTAGGCTTAGTAAATCCTCTTGACTCCAATTTTTCTAAACCCCAAAAATGATTGTTCTCTCTTGGAATGTGAGGGGTTTGAACAACATCCCTCATCAAAAGGCTATTCGGGAATTGATAAAGGCTCATTCCCCTGATATTTTATTTATTCGGGAATATAAGTTGTCTTTGGAGCGTATGGCTAAGATATCTTCCAAGATTTGGTGGCATGGCCAATGCCAATGCATTGGTGCATAGAGTAGTGCTGGTGGTATTTCTTGCTTTTGGGACAAGTGGAAGATATCTCCTTTGTAGTGGATTGCAGGTTGGTTTTCCTTGTCCTTGGTTGCTTCAAGTTTTTAGTCTGGTGAGATCTTGTTGCCATCTAATTTCTACTCTCTAATTGACTTGTTTGACAAGGTTGGTCTATGGGACCATCTAAGGTATGTGAGATCTTTAGCTCCTTTGTTTCCTTGGGTTGTTGTTAGGGATTTTAATTCCATTCTCATCCTGGATGAAATGAGGGGTGGTTTAGATCATTTGGAGCCCTCTTCATCTTTGTTTAGTAATTATATATCCTAGTTGAATTTGATTGATATAAATCCTCTCAACTAGTTGTTCACTTAAAGTAATAGGAGATGCGGGGTGGACTCTATCTCTGAGAGGCTAGATAGGTTTTTGGTCTCTAGCTTTTGGTTAGGCAACCAGTGGATAGCCAGCTCTGAAATTCTTGATTGGAGAGGCTCATACCACTTGCCTATATTTTTTTTGCATTTGGTTAGGAAAGTTCCAAGAATCCTACCTTTAAATTTCAATTAATGTGGTTGCAGGAGCCCTCTTTGCAGAATCTTATTAAAGTTTGGTGGTACACGTTTGTGAAAAGGCTTCATTTTGTGAAATTTTAGTTAAAAAATTGGAATAGAGAATGCTTTGGAAATGTCTTTAAGGAAAAAGTTGCAGCTTAAAACCTTTTGGATATCATCTCTAGGAAAAATAGAGATCAAGGGATTACTCAAGAATCCCTTAAAGTTGAAGTAGATGCTTTGGAGAGGCTTTTTGAATGGGAGCTAAGGGAGGAGATGTTTTAGAAGCAAAAGTCTAGGATCGACTAGCTATAGGAGGGAGATAGGAATATTGATTTCTTATTTAATTCTATCAAAGCCAGAGGTCATGAGAATCTTATCTCCTCTATTGTGTCCTCTCAGGGTGCTCAATTATCTTCTTTATGTGACATCTCTCAAGAGGCAACTCAATATTTCTCTTATTTATTCTCAGAGGACTCTCCTGAGAATCCAGAAGAGGTGGATAAGGTCCTAGAGTGTATCCCCTCTATTATTTCCTATGAAGCTAATACTACTCTTAGTCGACCAATTTCCCTTGATGAGTTGGAGGAGGTGGTTTTTAGCATGAAAAAAGGTAAGGCCTTTGGTCTGGATGGATTCCCTATTGAGTTTTTTTAGGAATATTGGGAGATTATCAAATGGGATATTTTGGAGGTGGTGCAAGAATCATAGGTGAGAAAACAAATGTTGAAAGCTATGAACTCTATGTTTGTAGCTCTTATTCCCAAACATGAGGGTGCTAATTCTTTCGATCTATTTTGACCAATCACCCTTTGTAATGTTATCAATAAGATCATATCCAAGTTGATTGTTGAGAGACTTGTTGGCATTTCAATTCGCACCTCTGGATGTGGATTGGAAATAGACAGCTATGCACATTTAGACTTCTCTTCAAATTAGGAGGGAAAGCTCCCTCTTTGTTGATTATGCTTAAAAAGAAATACTATACTATTGTCGATCTTTTTATTCTCAGCTAAGAGCACAAGGTTATAGAACACTTTGAGTTGCAGCTAAGGTTTTCTCTGGTTTCATAACTTCAAACTACAACTAAGCCTATTATAATAATGCTTCTGATGACTCAAGTAAATTCAAAGCCTAAGAATTAGAAGTAAACAAGGAATGATTGATTTGACACAAAATCTTAAACAAACTTGCTTCCATAACACACCTGAAGACTCATTGTACTTATTAGATGTAAGCTGAAAAAAAGATTACGAAAGAAAAACATAAGAAAAAGTACTGAAATAGATTTGAGATAGTAGATCAGAGCAAGGTAGGCATGGGATTTCCTTCCTCAATTTTATAACAACAAAAACACTTATGGGACAACAAATTGTAGCAAAATAGGCATATGATATGCGATCAAACCAGATTACACTTGAAACAAAAGTGAACAAACATTAAATAGAAAAGTTGTAGGAAAAATAGAATCAACAAATTTGCTATCACAACAATAGTTAAAAATAAATGGGCAAGGTTTCCCTTATTTAAACACAAACAAGGAGTAGGGAACCCTAAAATATCCTTATTTTTAACAACTAGTCTTGTCAACATGCAAGCCTTATTTCAAAGACTAAACAAAAGATAACTAACAATTAACGGGACTACAAACATTAGTTAACTGATCTAACAACAAGAAAAGCTCCAACTATACATTTTATATTTCCAAAGAATAGATAAGAATGAATGAGAACAACCAATTAAACTTGGAAAAGGCATCAAGTTAATTGTTGCTTTTACTTGAGTTGTATTCTTGGAAATCCTTGCATGCTTCAACTGGTAGTTCACTCATTAGTAACTTGGGAAATCATATCCTCCAGAAAGCTATTAACTACCTCTTCATCAGGAACATTGATACTATCCATAATGATGTACTCTTTTTCCAACATCTCCTCATCATTTGCGATCAAACTTAGCAATTCTTTCCTTTTTTCAGCCACTTCATCAATTTTGCTGACACTGCGGCAACATGCTTCATCTTGCAAGCAACAAGATCACCATTAAAACTGCCATAGAC
Source organism: Sequoia sempervirens (assembly GCA_007258455.2). Taxonomy (NCBI): domain Eukaryota; kingdom Viridiplantae; phylum Streptophyta; class Pinopsida; order Cupressales; family Cupressaceae; genus Sequoia; species Sequoia sempervirens. The sequence goes on along the minus strand of VDFB02047230.1, from coordinate 253,850,867 downwards.
AAGGTTTTGAAACTTTTTTTATACTTCACCGAGATCAAAGTAAGTTCCATCTTCATGTCAATATTGACAAGGGATTTGTAACACAAACATACTTACGAACTTGAGAGTATTAGCAACCTTTTGTCTATATCCAACCAACTCTACAGATATTCCTTTGTAGTTTTTTACTTTGAAGAGGTGTTGTTCTCTCCAAGCAAAAATCTTCTTCTTGTGTTCTTCTGTAATGACTAAATCATAAGTTGTCCTCAAGTTGGAAATGATGATCTCATCTCTCGGTTTCCTTTCCACTATATTTTGGCCAAACTTCTGAATCCTTAAGTGAAGATCATGGGCATTATACCTCAATTGGTACATCTTTGCAAGTATAAATCTTCCCCTGGTGATGAATTATTCTATCCAATCTCTCATATGCTTTCCGTATATGACCAACTGACTCAACTGATGTTGATCTGTAGGTTACTCCAGAATTTGTGGAAGCAACAAGGTGGCCCGTAAAGTACCATGAAGGATATTGGAAACATATTGTCGTGGTTGTCAAATCTCAGCCTTGAGGGCTACCTTATCTTCTCCATCCTTGAGCACTCGTTCCTTCAGATTATCCGTTGTAACCTCAAAGAGATTCACATTAGTATGTTGGGTGCTTCTTCCAAGATTGGCCTTGACAACCTTGAATTCATCAATTTCAACCTCATCAACATTCTTGTCCTCAAGAGGTGTGGCAAACTCAAGAATGATCTCACCTTCAAAATTCTTCTCCATATGAACTTGCTTCTTAAGTTTATTCTCTGTTGTGTCTTGATAGACGCTATCAAGTTCTATAAAGTTCAACTAATAAGAAGGCTTCCTCCTCTTCCTACCCAATAGGTTCTCAAGCCAAGATGAGGAGTCTCTACTAACTTCTCTAAGAAAATCAGTTCCAGCTCTAGCAACTCCTGATGGATCAATAGGTGTTGAGACATTGTGAACTAGTGAATCAACTTCTGAATCTATATGAATATGAGAAGGCATCTGTGATGATGGAAGAATAGGAGATGGAGGCTCTGCTTCAACTTGTGGTGCTAACTCAATTGGAATTTTTGGTGCATCTACTGACTGTTCCTGCCAATTCTCCTTTTCCTTTAAGCTCTTTGTCATTCTACTAATCTTGGTATCTTCTAGAGGATTGCTCATAGATTTCGCTCTCAGTTTTGATCTAGAAGAAGAAGGTAGAGATGACTAAACTATTAGCAGCTCTACAACTGGAATAGCTACCTTTCATGTCTTCTCACTGTTCAGGAATATCTTGCTATTCTTGATAACTCGGCTTGTTCTTTCCTTGATTAAAGTGCCCTCTTTGGTGAACCAATCAACTTGTGGAAGTGGTCGTTGTTCAACCTGATATTTAACATACATGGGAAGTAGAACTTCTCCATCATCATTTGAAAGTCCTTCCACATCTTTTGATAAGAAATAAGCCATCTTCCGAAGAGTAAGTCTAGAGTAGTTGCACTTGCACACTTTAAACTCATCTTCACAATTAGTCCACTTCACAATTAGTCCACAAATATTCAATTGTGGGCACATGTGCATAATTCTAACCAAGACGAGTTGCGAAGAAACCATGAGGATCATATGAACGTCTCTCCTTGAGAAGCTTGAGACCAAAATTTGACATTTCATCAGTCATCAACTTAGCATCAGCATCAATCGACATCTGTATATACTCATCTCAAATGGGAAGCTGAATGTAAGCTTGCGTCTGTTACACAAAAGTGTGTGCACTTCGTGTACTTTCCTTAGAAACTCCATGAACATGACCTCATCTGTTGGATATCTAGGAAGCATGACTGGATCAACTAAGAAGCCATATACTCTTATGTAGAAGAATATGGAGAATTGGATAAACCAATCAGTCCACTTTGCCATTTCCAATCTAGCATCTACTGAAATTCATATATGCAACTCATTATCAAGATCTCGCACTGTATGCATCAGGAATAGATCATTCAACCACTTGTAGCGTCGTTTAGATTTTGAAAACTCTAGTTGTGGGTAATGATCATACACATGTTGAACACCTAAAGTTCCAACAATAGTCAAACCTCTAAACTTGCCTTGAAAGGCCATTAGATATACAAGGTAGGATATCATGTGGAATTCATGGGCCTTGAAGAATTTTGTCATTTGATGGTGGAGACTATCACTGATCAATATCGTCCAGTCATAGTGTTATGTTATGTCAACAATCTAGGAGATGATGTAAAAAATCCAAGGCTAAAATTTATTTGCTTTTGCTTGACCTGTGACTCGGTTAAGCAAAGTAATCATGACTACATATTCCTCCTTGAACTCACTATGCCCAACATTTCTTGGCAAAGTATTCTGCTTATCTTTTAGCCACTTATGAGCCATTCTTTTATGACACTTGTCCTTTTGCGCATATCACACTTTTTCACATTCTTTAATAAATATGATGAAGTTTTTTGTCCATGGTGGTATTGCAAAACACTTCTCAATATCTTCTAGCTTGAGGCTACAAATAATACGCCCATCTGCTGATATGATTTCTCATGAAGTTGAATTGTAATGCTTGACACAAGCAATTACAAATTCAAGGCTCTACACTGAGATGGGGATAGAAGCTGCTACAAGCAACCCAGAATGATCAAATGATCAAGATTCTTGACTACAATGTTTCCTACGCCTTCCAAAACATGCAAATCAACAATTGGAAACACATGATGCAAGTCAGTTTCGAATGTTCTTAGGAAATCATGGAGCAACACTGATTGGGTACTGATTTCTATTGGAGAGTACTGCATGTTGAAAAACTTGACTTTTGACTATGAGCATGCCTATGTTCAGAAAAGTTCTGCCCAAGAGCTAAAAATAGATCGCTGATTTTTCTTTAGAAAAAGGCAGATTTTTGGGAAAAAGCTAAGGTCTAGGTATTGTAGATAATCTTATTTTGAAGAGACCCAGATCGTTAGATTTTGAAAAAGTTGATTTTTTCAAGAACATGCAAGATTCCCTAAAAAGTAGGGCCGAAAAATTGAGGTCTAGGTTTTGTAGACAATCTCGTTGTGAAGAGACCCAGATTGTCAGATTTTGAAAAATCTAAGTTTTTCCCAAAAAAGAAAGATTTCCTAAAAAATAAGGGCCGACATGTAAATTTTTCAAAAAAAGCTAAGGTCAAAAATCTAAGGTCTAGGTTTTGTAGATAATCTTATTCTGAAGAGATCTAGATCATCAGATTTTGAAAAATATGAGGATTTCTTGAACATGTGCGAAAAAGTAGATTCTCATAAGTTTTTTTAAAATTTTCCAATCTTCAAGAGGAGTAGAAGGCAAGTAGACCGAGATCGATGAAAGTTGAAAATTTTGACCACATGTTTCTGAAAAGCGATGCCCTAGAAAATAGACCATGAAAAAGTGTGCTTCTGTACTTCCCAATCTCAAATCCACGAAGACCACTAAAAAACCACTTCTTTTGTGCCTCCAAATCTTGATGAGAAGAAAATTTTATGTTTCTTTCTATGAAAGACAACCTATAAATTATGAAAAATGAATGCTCAAAGCTTTCTTAAATAGGTTTTGGAGATAAAAAACACTTTTATGCAAAACCCTATTATTGTGGAGTTTGCATGCAAAACTATCTGATTTCGTTTGCGTCAACACAAAAAATTCCTAAAAAATAGGGCAGAAAAAGCATGCATTCATGAAGACATTTAAAAAAAAAATCTAAGTTAAGATGACTTGGGTGCCTTCCTTGAAATAAGGTGCCCAACTTCATCGGAGATAGTTTATTTTTTGAAAATTTCAACTTTTTTCATTCTGTGTTCACCATTGAAGCCTGCTTCTGACTTTGACAATCTGTCAAATAGGCACTGTTGACTGATAATCTTTGTTTGATCATGTCAATCTAATCTTTGACCATGGCTGAAGTGATCCCCAACTTCGTTTCAACATCCAACATCATTTGATCGTGTTTGCAAACCCTTGAAGTTGTTGATGGAGTCTGAATTGAAGAAAACATGGATGAAGTGAAAAATATTCTAAGTATAAAGAAAAAAGGTGCCCACCTTGAAATAAGGCACCTAAGTCTTCCAAACATAATTTTTTTTGAGATTTTCAATTTTTTTGGTTTACGCATCTTCAAAATCCAGTACCCCCTATTCAGGCATCACTTTTCACCAATCCAGAACAATTGAGACTAAAAGTTAGTCAATCTGACAAGCCTGATCAAATCTGAGAAGAATGATACCTCATACTAGCCTCTGTTACTCATCTGACTGATTCTATGAAAGTTAGAACTGGGCTCACAAAGAAGTTTTAACATTTTCCGAAAGAAAAAAAATTCTAAGTGTTGAAGCCTTGGGAACCCTCCTTGAAATGAGGTGCCCAAACCTTCCAGAGATAGAATATTTTTCACATTTTTTAACTTTTTGGTGACTTTCTTCATTTTCTATGTTTTCGCCTCTGTTCAATCATGATTCTCATTGTCTGATATGTCCTCTGAACTAGATGATGAATTCGTTGAAGAGCCTGAACATTTTTTATGATGACCTCCAACTTTCCAAACCCTAAAAACTATTTTTGACTGCATTTGATTGGATCTGAACTGGTTCGAGGATTCAAATTGCATGTTTTTCAAAAAATGCAAAAAATGCTAAGGCATGAAACCCTAGGCGCCCTCCTTGAAATAAGGCACATGGGTTTCCCAAAGATAGTTTAATTTTTGACTTTTGAACTTTTTTCATTCTTCATTCACCACCTTTACTGATCACATTGATCGTCATTGCTGACTACGTTGACCATGTTCACCATTGTGCGTGCATGATATGTGAAAACTTAAAAAATTGGCTAATACATTAACTGCCAGGCACCTCCCTTGAAATAAGGCACCTTTCTTTTCTAGACTTAGAATATTTTTTTATAGTTTTCACTATTTTTAGATTCCCCTCCTTCATTCACCATTTTTCGAGCATCTTTCACCGTTGATCGATTTGTGTAGTGTTTGAGAGTAAAAATCAGACACCTGGCAGCTAGCCATCCTCCATTGATGACCTCAAAGGTCCTGATTTATTTTTTGAAAAAATGAAATAGACCCACCAAAGCAAAACTGACTATTTGACGATTCTGATTGGACCAACGTGATCAGGACATATTTTTAACCAATCAAAATTAGTTTGAGCCCTCCATGCAAAGATTCTATTTTTAGAAACTTTTCTAAAAAGTAGGGCCAAAAAAATGAGATTTGGTTTGTAGACAATTTTGTTCTGAAGAGACGCAGATCGTTAGATTTTCAAAAATCTGAGGATTTCCTGAACATACGTGATTACCTAAAAAATAAGGGCCAACATGCAAATTTCTATTTTTAGAAAATTTTGCCAACATCCTTTTGACAACAAACCCAGAAATACCCTATGGTCCATTTACTTTTTAGAAATTTTGACCTTTTTTGACTTTTGATGATAATTTTTACAAGATTTTAACCACTTTTACAAAATGCCTTAATGAAGAAAAACAATTAAATTTTGGGTATTACAAGACTAAAGCCCTAGTTGGTTCATGTTATCTCGGAAGAGAATGGAGGTTTTGTGGCTAACAAACATATCTAGGATGGGATTGTGTTTGTAGCTGAGGCTAGATCCATTCCATGGAGGTTTCCAAAGAGAAGGTCATATTTATCAAATTGGACATGGCTAAGGCTTATGATCAGGTCAAATGGTCCTTTCTACACAAGATTATGTGTGCCTTTGGGTTTGGTGAGGACTGGATTAATTGGGTTATGAATTGTGTCATGTTGGTGTTGTACTCTGTGTTGATTAATGGTGTGCCTTCTTCTCTGTTTGGTGCTTCTACGGGCCTTCGGTAGGGTGACCCCTTGTCTCCATATCATTTCATTATTATGGCTGAAGGTTTGGGAAGATTTCTTAAAGCCCATCTAAGCTAGGGACTTATTCACGAATGGTCTTGGGGTGAAGACCTGTCTCCTCAAACCCATCTTCAATTTATGGATGATACTGCTCTCTTGGGCATTGCTAGAATTGTGGAAGCATGCAACTTCAGGCATGCTCTTGATATTTACCTTGTTGCTTTAGGTCAGAAGATTAATGAAGGGAAATCCTCTTTTTTTTTTTCTTCAACAGTCCTCAACTTATTCAATCAAGGATTGCTCGCATCCTCAAGTTTCAGATTGGTAATCTCCCTTTTGTGTACTTGGGTGTCCCCCTCTTTGTTTCCCCTCTGCTTAGAGGAACCTGTCAAAAGGTTCTAGATAAGTTTAGGGGTTATGTCAATCATTGGACTTGCAAGTGGTTGTCCTTTGCTGGGAGGATTATGCTCCTAAAGGTTGTGGTTCAAGTGCTTCCTCTCTATAGATGTATGGTCCAAGTTGCTCTTGTTGGCTTTATTAAGGAGCTTGATATGCTTTCTAGGCAATTTTATGGGCCGCTAGTCTAGATACCAAGAAATGGAGTTTGGTTAAGTTGGACACTATTTGTAGGCCTATTCATCAAGGTGGCTTGGGTCTTCGACAAGCAACTATGACCGGTCAGGCTTTGGATGCTAAGCTTTACTGGCATTGGTGTATTAGTTAGGATCAATGTTGGGCTAAAATCCTCAAGGCTAAATATTTGAGAGGTGTTACGAGTAAGGATATCCCTAGATACTCTTTGGATGGTAAGGGGTCTATGATTTGGGATACTCTAAATAAAGGTGCTAGCTTGATCAAGTAGGGTCTTTTCTAGATTTGTCACAAGGGCGATGGTGCTCTATTTTGGCTTGACTCCTGGGATGGTCATCCTCCCATCTTCACCACCCATCCTCATCTGTAGGAAATGGGATTGTGTTTTCAAGATGTTGGTTGGATGAAAGTCAACGATTTCAAAGGCATGAAGTGTTTGGGTCAGGTGAAGGTTCTTAGATGGAAAGGATGTCACTTGTTCCCCCCTGGTGGTTCTGATGAGGATCGTGCTGAGCTGGCTAAGATTTTAGCATAAAGAGTTTATAGCTCTATGCAACAAAGAGATGTCTTGGCTTGGGCCTTGGATCCCAAAGGGGTGTTTTTAGTAGTTGCTAGGTATCATGAGCTAGATTATAGGAAGTATCGGGAGGATGATGTCCCTTGGTGGAAATATGTGTGGAATAAGTTTGCGTGGCCTAAGTACAACTTTTTCCTGTGGTTAGTTACACGTAACAGTTGTCTTATTTGGGAAAATGTTCTAAAGAGAGGCTTTCAGGGGCCTTCCATTTATTTCCTCTATGGTGCAAGTGAGGAGTCTTCCTCACATATTTTCCTTCAATGCTCTTTTTCTAGACCTATCTGACACTTATGGTGGGTAGCGTGGAGACATTCTTGTGTGCATGCCCTTTCCCTAACTGGGTTTTGGAGGAATCTAGGGAGAGCCCCTTCTCTCTCTTTTCCTCTCTAGTTGGCATGAACTATTGGGCCTTCGTGCATTCTTTGGTAGATTTGGTTGGAGTGGAATTGCAAAATTTTCTAGGATAAAAAGTTGGTGGTTGCACAAGTCTGGCAACTGATTCTTGGTATGCTTCGGGAGATTATTTCAGCTAAATGTGAGGCTGGGGCTCCTCTTATGCCTAATGAGACCGGGGTTTTGATGCGCTTGGGTTTGAATGGTCTCAACTCCAGGAGGGCCTATTCCTTTTCAAGAAGACATCATAGCAAGAAAACTTTGAGAGATGGTCGTTGGGTCTCGCCTCCTTTTGGGATTTTGAAAATTAATATTAATGGATCTTCTAGGGGAAATCTGGGTTTTGTTGGTGTGGGTGGTGTAGGGAGAGATAGTTCTGGGGCTCCCATTTTCTTCTTTTCTAGGCATCACGACATCCAAACCGATAATCTCATGGAGGCTCTCACTATTCTTGTTGATGTGGAAAAGGCTTGCACGCTTGGTCAACACAATATTATCTATGAATCCAATTCACAAACTGTGATTAATTTACTAAATAAACAGAGTCACGATGGGGTGGATTGGAAAGTGTCTTTAATTGTGCAACAAATTCATTAGCTTTGCAAATCGCTTGAGATGGTGTCCTTTGTTCATATCCCTAGAGAGTGGAACAATGTGGTAGATTGTTTGTCTAAATGATCTTTTGAGTTTAGGGGTGATTGGAAGGTTGAGGACTAGGAGCAACTTCCCAATGATTGTGCTCATAAACTTAAAATGTTGATTCAGGAGGATTTGCAGGGTCCTTAAGTTGGTGTGGATGACCTGCATTTCTTTGGTTCTCAGTGGCTGGATTGCCTTTGTGGATCTAGCTTTATGTTTTCTTGTTGGTTGTATTCTTGATTATTTATGATTGAATAAGTTTTTACCCTTTTTATCAAAAATAATTCTAATAAATTTTTATTTTTATTTGTAATTTCATAAAAAAAACATAAATAACAAAAATAATTTCAAAGTTAAATCTAAATTAAAAACTAAAATAAAACAAATTAAATGAAAAATCAAAATAAATCAAAATCCAAATATTAATAAATATAATAATTTAAAAAAAATAATAACAAATAATAAACTTATTAAATTAATAAATGATTAAATAAAAAATGAAAACTATTTTTTAATTTATTAGAATTGAAATATTAATAAATAAACAAAGTCACGATTGTGATTAATTTACTAAATAAACAGAGTCACGATGGGGTGGATTGGAAAGTGTCTTTGATTGTGCAACAAATTCATTAGCTTTGCAACTTGCTTGAGATGGTGTCCTTTGTTCATATCCCTAGAGAGTGGAACAATGTGGCAGATTGTTTGTCTAAATAAGCTTTTGAGTTTAGGGGTGATTGGAAGGTTGAGGACTAGGAGCAACTTCCCAATGATTGTGCTCATAAACTTAAAATGTTGATTCAAGAGGATTTGCCTTTGTGGATCTAGCTTTATGTTTTCTTGTTGGTTGTATTCTTGATTATTTATGATTGAATAAGTTTTTACCCTTTTTATCAAAAATAATTCTAATAATTTTTAATTATTATTTGTAATTTCATAAAAAAAACATAAATAACAAAAATAATTTCAAAGTTAAATCTAAATTAAAAACTAAAATAAAACAAATTAAATGAAAAATCAAAATAAATCAAAATCCAAATATTAATAAATATAATAATTTTTAAAAAATAATAACAAATAATAAACTTATTAAATTAATAAATGATTAAATAAAAAATGAAAACTATTTTTTAATTTATTAGAATTGAAATATTAATAAAATATGTACCTAAAAAATATAATTAATATATTACAAACAATATTAACATAAACTTAATACTAACAAATAAAATAATTATTTGTTAAAACAATTCTTATCTTATCTTTTCTTAATGTATAACTAAGACTAAATAAGAATGCAGTTGTTTTTTTAATTATTTATTATATTTTTTAATATTTAAAAAAAAATGACGATTGAGATAATTTAATGGTCTTGCATCTCTTTCCTACAATTTTCATGATTTTCAAAAGCAAGTCATTCACTTCATATAAGAAAAACACTAACTATTAAGATAGATATTGGCCACAAATGACCCTTGTTATATTATCAATTTTTATGTAGATTAAATTGTTGAAGAACACACCACATTGTATAACATATATTTTTCTATATATATTGATTAATTTTTTTAATAAGTTAAAAAAAATTAATATATAAATGACTATCGGTCAAATTATCTATTCTCTAAATATGGGATGCTAAAAATAAAGCTATAGGTGCATGATCAATAATAATTACCAAGATTCTTTATCCATTCTTTTTTCTCCAAAAGAACAATTATTTTTAAAAAATCATTTAAATTTTTTTGATACACCTATAATTTATTTTTAAAAAGGATTTCCATTCGTAACTGGTACGTTGGCTGCACGGATCCATAGTAAAGTTCTTTCATACATTTTCGAGGTCTTTAGTAATTTGATTAAAACGAGACGAAAATCCGAAGTTAATAATTTATGTTAAATTTTCTGAGAAATTGAGAGGTTAAGGAGCAGAACATTCAGAAAACTAATTGAATACGCACGTATTAAATCTGCACCAGATTCCTTTCCCTTGAGAAGTAGACAACAAGTTACGATACCTTCGCCATGATAACAACAAGACCCAGCCTATGATGACAGTCCCCACCTTTGCCCACATTTCAAGTCCTTTCACATGCTTTCTAACACCCACTTTGACTCCTTGCTGTATAGATTCAGATAAAGTCCTTTGTCTTTAGAGATTCAATCATCAAAGCCACTCAATCAGCGGGGCATGATTTAAGTAAGGAGGGCTTGCACGAATGCCATGGTTAAACATGCCAGTGCAAATTGTTGTGAAAATCTTAATAGAGAGAAAAAGCAGGGGGTTAGGAGAATATGGTGGACAGGAGAGATCAATGGGTTGTGAGCATAGGTTGTTCAAGACTAGGGGCTGCCCTTTCTTCCCCTAAATCATTTTTTGGTGGAGTCAGGAAGTCATCCTCAAGGCCCATGTTACCAGCTACCACTTCTTCAGCTGGCGGTCACATACACCAGCTCCAGTGCACAGGCCCATTTTCAGGGCTCATTATCTGTGTCACAGGGCTATCTAAAGGTATGCGTGATTCGATGCTTTAATTTGTTTACCCAATATGTTCTTACCCGGATGATTCGATTGATAATTCAGATATTCGGTATAGGTATTCCTCAGACTTCAACATTTAAGCCCCAATAAGATGCATTGTAATACGTTCTTCCAGTATGATCTTAGATAGATCGATATGTCTGCTCAATTCATTATTTTCCTTTTGTATATAGAGGCAAGTTTCTGAAAGATGATAATACAAGGTCGGGAATTGGATCATCTCAAGATTTGTTTTTTTTTCTCTAAATTGACAAATCCCTTTCATGATTTACTTGGAGAAGCTACTGAATTCCCAATGGTCATCCAAGGTCTGAAATTGAGTCATCTGGATTTATTTTTTTGACTGAATTCTAGGCTGCATATTGCATTTAAATTGTCATAATGTCATGCAGCCAGGGTCTGAACCTGTGTCATTTTGGTGATAATTCTGTCAAGTTACTGCGAAACTACAGCAGAGCTTGCAGGATCATGTCAATAGACAAGGGAATTGTTTCAATTGCAGTTTGATGCCCACTATTAATTGGACAATACAATGCAATCGAGTAGCATGGATGCTGGTTATGTTTTTGTGTTTTGTAAATAAGAGGAAACGGTTTTTCTTTTTACCTAATAAGTCCTGGATGCTGTTTTCAAAGGTTTTTTTTTAAATTTCTTTTTGGGCTGGTAAGGTTCAGTTCTTAAATATCAACCTGCTCTCATTAGGATGTTTAAGTATGAAGGATTTTCAGATTCATGCCATCCAGATTATGGAATAGTTTCAATTGCAGCTATCTGCTCACTAGAAGACACTTTTTAAAGTGCAGTTATGTGTGCGGTGCAATTTGTTCTCCACTATGGTTTTAGATGGATTGTTATATCATCTCAATTCAATATTTGGGATACATATCTGAATATATCCCAAAGATCATCCAAGGACCCAAATCAAGTCATCCAAAGTTTTTCCCCTTTTGATTGATGAAACCCTCTGATTTATTACTCAGTGATGGCACTGAACTGCATATTGCATGTAAACTGTCAAATTGAGCATGAGGCGACTAGAGTTTGAATGAAAGCCACTGCTGCCACAAAACAATAGCCCATTGGATTTGTGTCATCCAAAGATCATGGAATTGTTTGAATTGCCGTTCTCTGCCCACCATTTGTTTTAATTGAATAATTGGTTATGTTTCTATCTTTGTTTCTTAATCCCAAAAGATTCGGTGGATGTATGCATATGTTTAAAGATCATGCAAAGAATTTTCCTCCAAAGATGATTAACTTGCTTGAAATTTAAGTACTGGGTACATGTATTAATGTATATCAAAGATATGGAAGGACTGGAATTGGTTCATTTGGAGATTTAGTTTGTTTTTCAAATGATGGATCCGTTTTATGAATTACTTGGAGATGCTACTGAACTTAAGACACCAGATAGCATTTAAAATTTTGCATAGTTGCTTGTTTCATGGATCATCATAGTCTGGTGGGCTTGTTTCACTAAAATGATGATGGGTTTATTTCAATTGTAGTTCGATGCTCACCGTTAGTTGGAAGATACATTTTAAAGGAGTGATCCTTTTGTTGAGTTTCAGAAATTAATGGAAACGATTTTTGCTATTATAGATTTTTAATTTTTGAACCATCATGGCTCAGGGTTCAAACACAAATTCCTGCAAGTCCTAAGGAGTTTTTTACTTGTTTCATGATTCTTTCAGTGGTCATGGAGTTGTTTCCTTTGCAGTTTTCTGCTCATAATTTGTTGGAAGACACATTTTAAAGGAGTGGTCTGGATTCGTGTTATGTGGGCCCAACCACAATTTCTGGTTGTAGACAATAGTGATGTTTGTCAACCCGGGTTTGCCAGAGCAGAAGAAGATTACTGATAGAAAAGGCAAGGTAGTCACATCTAAATCAACGGTCACTCCTGCAGATGACGAACTACTCAACCACAAGGAGGAAAATCAGAGTGATTCTGAGATAGCAGAGGAGGACTTTCTTGAGAACATGACAAAGATGAGGGGGATGATGATTTGAGTGATGGGGAGGAGGCACTTCAGATGGAGAGGCAGCTCACTCAGCCATCTCTGACTACTTCCAAATACCCCTTGGAGAATACACCTCATCAAGGTTCATTGTGTTTGATTATCTGTTCTTCTTTGATTCAGATTGCCAAATAATATATATTCTTCCTACCTGAGTTTTGTCTGGTATTCATCCTCCACTAGTTATTACCTCCGAGTCAATTCAAATTTCTATAGTTTGTCTGGGGGAAAAGCTTCATTGTTGAGCGTGACGAGGACTTAGCTTTTATGGCTTGTAGGGAATTACATTTGGGCGAGGATATCCTAGATGTTCCTACACCTGATGACTTAGACACCCTTGAACTTCTTTTGCATGATAATCTTTCCTGAATTTAAGTCTCTCAATCAGTTTTCTCAAGTTGAGTCACCTGAGCTCCATTCTCTGGAGAAGTTGTGGGGTAATCATGTTTCAAGTGATCCTTTAGATGCGGGAGAAATGGAGGAGCATATGAAGCAAACTCAGGATCAACCTGAGGAGGAGCTTTATGCAGAGCAGAGTTGTTCAGAGATATCTGGGAGTGAGGGGGATGAGGATGATGGGTCTGAGAAAGAGTATACTTAGCATTCAAACAGGGTGACCAAGATGGTCATTGATTTCAAAGACTTGTGTTTCCACCTGAGGATGATTATCACTCAAATACCAGTGGCAGTGAGCATATGTTTTTGTACTCAAATTTGCCAAACATGATTCTAATGGAGGTGACTAGAAATGGTGGAGTTCTATGAGAGGATGATGAATTATATGATATATCTGAATGTCACTGTGAACTCCAAAGAAGCTGACATATTTTCCTGGAAGACAAGAATATGAAAAACAATAGAGGCATTGGCAAGGGTTATATGTTTGCTTGAGAGGGACTTGAGCACCACTTTGAGAAGGTTTTTGGTGCTTGAGAGTGGAATGGTGAGGTTTTTCCCTAGATTCATACAGGGTGAGTTGCCACTGCATAGCTTTCTATGCTTTAGGAGCCCATTCTGACAGCCTTTGATCTGCTGAGCTACTGTAATACAGAGTGTCAGCACTATTTCATATTGGCTAGGAAGTGAGAGCAGAAGTTGAGGAAGATCTTATCAGAGAGAAGAGCTTGACGAGTAAATTTGGTCTTAAGAAAATTAATGAAGATTTACATAACAAGAATGAAGCATTGGAAGTTGATAATGCAACTCATAAAGTAGAGTTTGGATACTTGTGAGAGATAAGTATTAAACTTGAGGATTGGTGAACTACTTGAGACATTGCTGCTCGCAAAATGAAATAGCCAATGACCAGCATGTGACAGAGTTGAAGGGAAAATCCAAGACCCCAAAAAAGCTTCAGCAACAAAGGCAGTTGCAAGAATTATCTCAGGAGCAGACTCAGGTATCTCTTGTCACAGAAATATTGGCACATGAGACCACCAGAACAGCCTTGACTGAAGAGAAGCATGAGAGAATGCTACTCTGGAGTAGTTAAAAGGCTGAGGCAAGGTAGTGATAACTGAGACAGAGGTCCTAAAGCTCATTAAGGTGATTATTCAGACCATTCTTCATGGTTAGGTGCTTCAGCAATTGCACTACAACAAGTCTGGAGCAATAATTAGAACAGTTTCCAGAGTTAGTTACTACTTCAGGTGCCAACATAGCCTCTCAGCATGCCACAGACCCCCAACCAGATCATGATTGGTGGCAGTGATGCTGGCAAGTCTAGTGTAGAGGGTAGATTTAGGCACCAGATTCAGCTGGATCTGGTTTAAATCTGATCTGGTCCTGATTTTTGTAACCAGTCAGATTTGTCCAATTCAGTTTTGATATCTCAATTGCTATAGAAATTTTACCCATTTTTTTTTGAAAATTCTGGGTTTCCAATGTTTGACCTCCTTAATGTATAATTTTTCAAACCTGGTAACTTTGGATTTGTGCATTAGATTTAACATAGTGTGAATAATTTTTTTTTATGTACTTAGTAAGTCTGATGTTTTGTTGTACTCAAGTAGAATGATAAACTGTTAGCATGTTTAGTTGAATATCTATGTAGTTGAATATGTATATAAAGTTTTGGTTAGTTCAGTTGAACATAATATCTGTGTCCAATAAGAACAATGGTTGTTGGCAGTTATCTGACACCTTCTTGCATCTGATATTCAGGCATTTGTTCAAGGAGCTCTCTTGAATTTTCATTGGTTGCCATGGCTGATCTATCTGAATAATCTAGCTTTGATTCTTTCTACATGGTATACCATATGAATAAAGTGTCAAGTTATTTATCCAATTTTGTGTACTATCTTTCTTGTATATTCCTTATGGTTTATTTTTGAATAGCCATTTGCAGTACTACAGTATCAGATTCTAGTGAGCTCATTCATCTAAATCATTACAGGCCCTATAGCTGTCTCTTGTTCCATTTGTTTGGCAATGATAAATTCCCCTGTGGTGCCTTCAAATAGCAACTCATTTTGGCACTGATGCTTAATTGCCTTGACCAAATCATGGAAATACTGTATGGATCCATACTGAGTTGTGCCTACAATTTAATGTTTTTGAAATAAGCTTTGCCACTGTACACTGCTTCTTCTTGATCAATTCCTTGTAGACAAAGCAAAAGTTTCAGATACAATAGAATGCTAGAAGCCTAGAAGGCATTGTCATTATGACGTCCATATTGGCTATGAATGGTGATGAAGGGATATAATATTATTGCCAACTAGAGGTGCCCTTATTCTTTGCCATACCCATCCTAGAGAAGATGGAATCAACGGATGATTGTTCATAGGAGGGAATGATCCGAATGGAAAATAATATTGCTGATTCCTCTGATGAATTTTTGCCAAATTTTTGATCTGATTCTGTAAGTATATATCTTTGTATTAATAATTAATATAACAAAGCATACAAATGACGGTGCTAAACAACATATGTAGCTGTCAATATACAGGTGCTGGTGGGTTGTGTGTCAAGTTTCAGACACCAGTCTGGAATAATTAATTAATGTCATAAATAATTACGTAACGAGTCCTCTTTGCTTGAATTCTCGAAGTATGGAGAGAGATGGATGAAAAGTTGAAATATTGGTTTTCCCTTGATCGGTATTCAATGATCCATCCGTAACACAAATTCTTTGTACAAGTTTCAAGAACAACTT
>VDFB02047230.1:253731861-253834990 GCA_007258455.2 Sequoia sempervirens | reverse complement strand
ATTCAGTCAAATTAAGTCTCACATTAGGCCCATTCATCACTTTCATCCATTCATTAAATAATCTCATTTACTAAGGTCATTTATCAAATAAACATTATCATTCAACCTTCATCTTGCATCATCCATTTAATTAAATAAATCAGGACTTCATTTAAATCAAATCCTAAATCATATTCCATCATCTTCTAATTCAAATAAATCAAATATCAAAGTCCTAAAAGTCAAACTCACCTAATCAACATTAAATCAGCATAATCATCATCTATTTAATCTAACCCTGATTAAATGTTAATCCCATCCCACTTGTATCCCCTCTTCTAGCTATCTCCACTTGCACAATAATAAACTGCAATTTTATTGACTTTATTAAAAGCCCTATTTTCCTCGGGTCATGACAATAAACATTGCATTTATTGTTGTTTTTCTTGTCCCTCCTCTCAAAAATTGTATTTGCAAATTCAAATTCAAATTCTCCCTCTCATGGGCACTCTTCTGTACCTTGCAATGTGCTAATGGACCTTGGCTAATGTGGCTGGACAAGTAAGTGTCATCTTCTCACATGGAGTATCCTTGAACTCCAAGGGCTCACCATCTCTGGCTAATCTCTCAGCCCAACAAAATTCAAGTAAAAGAAGGCTTAACTCCTCACTTCCATAAGTAGAAATCCACAATTTTATGCAAGGTTGTTACTCTCTTCATTTGAGATTTTGATCTATCCATTTCACTCCATCATCTCCATTTGCATTTTATCATCTTGAGCTTTGATCAAGGATTGGGAAAGGGTCACTAGCACATGTGACACCAATCCACTATGGAATAGGTGACTTGTAATTGCTTTCTTAATGCTTTAGTTTTTCTTTTATCATGTATTGCATTTTAGAAGTCTTTACAAGGTATTTCATAGAGGTATTTTGTTAGATTTGTGAAATACTAACCCCTATATGAGTTTAGTTTTGCAGATTTTAATGGATGCCTACAGATTCAAAATCATAATTACATAACATAACTTACAAGAGCTTAATGGTACAAGAGTATAATGGTCAAGATGTCCACATCTGGAACTCACATCTTCATCTTCTTCTGTTTCACAAGCTTCAAATGCCAACTGCATTAGGGAGAGCATCATCTAAGAGCTTTTCCATCAACCACAAACTTAATGTGGTCTTGCATACATCTTCCTAACTAGTAAGATGGCCCTACCCTTCAACAAAGAGTCTGGTATGGAAACCCTGTAGTATAATTCCTACCCGAGCATGGTGTTGTGTCCTACTTAACTAGTGTTATCATACATTGGATACTCGCCTAACATGCATGACACTCCCTACTAGATATGCAATCTTGGCTCATAGTGAACCAAAAAAGTGTACGTAGTGGCATCTACACTTACTTTGGCCAAAGTTTTGATATACATATAATAAATCAAATCTAGTTTCTATGAAGCGGTGTTGTATGTTCACCCACCCCCCACTCGAATTGGAAACTCTATTGACCTCAAATAACTCTTGAATAGGTTTGACCTCAAGATAATAAAAACAAGATTCCATTTCATAAAGTGATGACATGCTTAAATTAATCTAACTGACCAAATAGGTTTAACCCAACCTCTGGTTTATCCTAATCTAAGGTATAAAATTCCCTCCTAATTTCAAGGGAATATAAGTGACCAAGAACATAGGTTATCCACTCATGGTTAAACTACCAACATAGGTATACATAACATCAATTCCTAGACAATGATGACATATTACTTCTAACATTATATCCATCCATTTACATTTCCATTCAACATAGCTTATACAAGTATTACACGTATCATACCATATCTTGGATATTATCATAATAACATCAAACATTAAAATCATGGTAGCAATATATTATGCTATTAAGATACCTTATCCAACATATATAAATTCAAGCTATATGTATAGCACTATTTAAAAGCTACAAAGACTAACAATGATTGAACAAACACTTGCAATCCATACCAAAACATAGTATCAAAATAAAAAAGAGTAAGAGTTAAGAATAACTAAGCATACTTGGAAAATATAGCTTCCAATGAAGAACTTGCAACTCTATGCTTGACACCTAAGACTCTGCTTGTTGCCTCCTCCAAACTCGACTTATCTCTAATCTAATAAAATAATCTATGCTCTCAAACTCACAACAATCTTCTCTCAACTCACAATGAAATTGCTATCAAACTCTCACAAATGCACTCAAGAAACACAAAAAAATGAACAAAGCAATCCATAACAATTAACCACAAAACATCAAACTACTGCCTCTTATTTATAAAAATTTGGAGAGTGGTTGTTGAATTATTCCATCACACATTTACTTAGCCTCATGCGTGTATTTTAATGCATAATTTTATAACATTCACTTGCTTACCAAATAAGATATCATTATCTCTTCTATCTCATTATACCATGTGTGTAACTTTTAGTTATACCATTGCTTATTCCATCGCATTATAATATCTGAGTGGTATTTCAATTTAACATTTTTTTATATTAAATATAGAGAGATCAAAAGATACAGAACAATGGAGCAGTAATTTCATCAGAAGATTAGAAATCCAGCCCCCAAACCAATACAAAAGTGGAGCCCCCAGGTCCAATGGACCATCCCACAAAATAGCAGCAAAAGCTCCCCCTCCTAATCTACCCCATACAAAAGATCATCAAGGATCATCTTCAAAAGAATAGTAGTCCAGAATAGGCTTGCAGCAAAAAATCAGATATACAATATAGAATAAAATCAGAGAATATCAGTCAAGATTGGACAACATAAATTAACATCATGTCAAAAAGGATATAAAGAAGTCTGCCGAATATGTCAATTGGATCCATGGAGCACCATTGCTGTCTTGTCTGAACACCTGAGAGGCCCTTAAACTTTAGCCATAATAACTCAACCATCAGTTTCATGGTTAAGAGATGATAACTTGAGAATGGTGGACTTGACAGTGCACGCAACACTATCTACACTTCTTCCTTGGAATCCAGTGGGCCCTGCAACCACCAAAGGCCATCGTATCCCTGTTGAACAGAGCAAACAACATCACTGGGAACCATCTGAGCCTGTGCTGCATTGATCTCTTCAACTGAAAAGTCAGGAACACTATTCTTCTGCTACTCCACTAGAACACTAACCAAATTTTTACCCTTATATAGACTATGATTAGCTATCTGATCATCTTTGATTTCATCTCTGAATGCCTGCAAGGCACTCAAAAAAACCTCAGGACCCAGGTAGCCATCCTGCCACACATGACCAGATCTGGCATCCATTATCTTAATAGAAGGATCCCTGCACACCAAGTATTTCTAGAACTTATCCTTTGACAACTCCATAGTAGTGAACACCTGCATAGCAATATTATAGAATATGAGTCCCTTGTAGGACTCAGAAAGCAACCTTCTTCTACCTTGAAATCAATCCTCATTTCGGGACTTCCAAATTGCCCATAAAATCTCAGTAGAAAGGATATGCCAGAATAAAGCACCAGTTTTACTTAACTTGCAATTTTGTAAATAGAGAAAATTCATAGAGCTTAGACCTTCATTACATCCCCAGATATTATGAGAAAAGAAAAACATATTCCAGATTTCTTTGGAAAAAATGCAGTCAAAGAAGATATGAGATAGGGTTTCAGGTTTCCTGCACAAAGAGCACATCTCAAGACCATCTGGGCTAGCTTTATAGGGGAGCTTTTGTAGAAAAAGAAGCCATCTGAAGCAGGCCTTTTTGGCCTCAAGTTCCTTCTGCCAATTTTGCAAAAATATTCTATGCCAATGATCCTTACTCAAGTCCATTTGCCAAACTTTATTCATATGTTCAATAATATCAACTTGCTCAGTAAGTATAGAATAAATATCCTTAGCTTTAACATTCATTATTTTATTACCATTATGCCACACAAAGTCTGTATAATGGAGAGGTTCATTTATAACTTTAACCGGGAACTTGAGATGTCCGCAGGCCTCTCTCAACACCGTGAAAGTTCTCCAGTTGCTTTGAGGAATGTTGAACTCATAGCTAAGGGTAGTCCAATCCTTCAAATTACCATTAATTAAGATATCCTTAAAGCAAATGATACCTTTAAGCACCCAGCCTTTAGCAGAGCACCCCTGTATAAGGGCCAAGGGCTTCCCTTTATGTTTGAGGTTCCACCAGATAGATCTGTTGGCAAAATTATCCTATTATCCCCCTTGGTGAATTGACAGTTGGAAAGGAGTTTCTTAACAATTTCCCAAGCCTTCCACAAAGTTTTAAAAACATTAGACCCTGTAGGTGACATAGGCATTTCACAACAAAGAATATCACTGAAGGGGAGAAATTTCCAGAATTTAGCATACTTAGGCACTGCATTAGCAATATTATGTCTCACTAGCACCTTCCATGGCTCCTCCCCATCCAAAGCCCCAACCACCCACTTAGAGGCCAAAGCAATACCTTGGATCCTCAGATCCTTAAGCCCCAACCCTCCTCTCATTCTAGAGATAGTACACCATTCCCATTTGACAGAATGCTTCTTCTTCCTCCCCTTACCATTAGACCATAAAAATCCTCTAATCCTCTTCTGAATAGCATTGATTTGATAAGAACAAAAATACCAAATAGAGGCAAAGTAAATGCTATAAGAAGACAAGAATTTCTGACAGATCTGAAACCTTCTAGCAAAGGAGAGGTAGTTCTTATTCCATTTGACTAATTTACTCTCAATCTTATCTCTAATCCAGCACCACATATCTTTCAAATTAGGCTCGATAGCAAATGGGATACCAAGGTATCTCACCAATCTATGAGGACCACCCCATTGGATACCATATTTTCACACCCAATCAGGAGGCCTGTCCTTCCACTCAAGAAGGTAAGATTTAGTAGGGGCAATTTTGGCTCCTGAAGCGGAGCAAAAAATCTCAAGCTTCTTCATAAGAGTTGCAAAGTTATCCTCATCAATCTGAACAAAAATAGCTGTGTCATTAGCAAATTATAGATTGAGAAGTTCATTAGAGTCTAGTAACCTGATACCTCTTACCCCAGGGGCCAAAGATCTATCCCTCAAAATATAATGAAGGGCATCAAAAGCAATGACAAACAGAGCTGGAGCAAGGGGGCATCCTTGCCTTATTGACCTCCCCAAAACAATTTCTTGAGAGAGAATTCCATTAACATCCACTTGAGCAGAAGCATCTTGGAATAGAGTCTTAACCATAGAACAAAACACACCTGGAAAACCAAATGCATCAAGGACCAAAAAGACAAAGTCCCATTCAATTCTGTCATAGGCTTTCTCAGAGTCAAGTAGGAACATAGCAGCATCCTGCCCAGAATTCCTAGCCCAATTCATGGCTTCCCAACTTGTCACCAGATTTTCTAAGATGTACCTCCCCTTAATGAAGCCATTTTGAGTTGAATTAATGATGGTAGGCAGAATACTTGCCACCCTATCAGCCAAAACTTTTGCCAAAATTTTATATGAGACATTCAAGAGAGAAATGGGTCTCCAATTCTTAACAAGGGTTATGTCTCCCTCTTTAGGAATCAACTTGATAATTCCTCTGTTAATGTTTTTACCGAGGGATCCTCTTTCAAAGGAATCCTTATAGACCATGTAAAGATCATCACAAGTCCAATCAATGAAAGATTTGTAAAATTCTGCAGATAAGCCATCAGGTCCTGGAGATTTATCATTTTTTAGGGAGAGAATAGATCTCCTTATCTCCTCCTTAGAAATTTCTTTGCTCAATTCAAGGGCTACCTCATTACCAATCCGACTAGGCAATATCCCTTTAATATAGTCCCTAGCATGAGAGCAAGATTCATTACCCCCTTCAGACTTGAAAAGATTCTGGTAGAAGAGGAAAAACTGCTCTCTTATTTCATCCTGGTTCACAAGGATGTTACCATCTGCATTAATTTGATCAATTGATTCTCTAGCCTACTTCTCCTTCAAGTATCTGAAGAAAAATTTTGAACCCTTATCACCATTCTCCAACCAATTCATCTTGGCTCTAACTTTCATACCCTTGACCTTGAAAGTTTGAAACCTCCTGAGATTATCTCGGGCCACAATGAGCTTATCCACCCGGGAACTATCATTAGGGAAATTTTGCACTTCCAATTTTGCCTCGTAAAGAGTGTCTTGTAGACATTTCTCCTACCTCCTATCCTTTGCCTTTTTCCTTCCAATGGTCTGGAAAAGAATCCTCCAGCCTTGCACATTCAACTCCCAGCTCTCTATGGGAGGAAGGGATCTATGTAGCCATTTGTTAATTGCTCTAAGAGAGGTTATGGCACATTTACAGTCATCATCCTTAAGAAGGCTGGAATTAAGAGAAAATACAACTCTGGGATCAACATTAGAGGCATCACCATTCTTAAACACAAATTTTTCTCTTATTGGGTGGTGATCAAAGAGTGAGAACAAAGTAACCTCCACTTTACAACCATCCTTAAGGAGGGCAGTAGAAAAGAAGGCTTTGTTTATATAAAATCTATCTAGTCTACAGAGCACCCTCCTCCCACTTTTTTGGAAATTGGACCAAGTAAACCATATGTCTTTGCAAGCCTTTTTTTGACCTTCAATGGGATCCTCAAAATTTAATTTACACTTAAGTCTAGACCAATGAAATTTCTCATATTCTTTCCACACATGACCAACACCTCCACATTTGTCCTCCTCCCTTTCCACAAAATTAAAATCACCCCCAAGAATCCAAGGGATATCCTGGAGATTAAACAACCACTTCCACAGCACAACCCTATCTCTATGGTCATTAGGAGCATAGATCGAGTAGATACCAAAACATTCTTACTTCTTTTTTACAATAGCCCAAACTGCCCTGTTGCAGGGAGAAACACCAGAGTGGATCACATACTAACTCCAATTGTTAGCCATCATAATGACAACCCCACCCTTTCCCTATTCATGGTTGGTCACAAACTGAGAAGCATCCTTCCAAATTACCTTCAGGCTGGTTTCTAGGGCAAAACCAACAGATTTGACTTCTTGGAGAAGTAAAAAATCTATTCTATTTTTTTGGGTAACCAACCTCCTGACAAGGTGTTTTCTATCAAGGGACTCAAGGCCCCTTACATTCCAAGATAGACAGTTAAGTTCCATCCTTATGCTCAGTGAAGGAAGTACCCTTATTAGTCCTAAAGTTATCGAAGCACTTAGGTAGTTTATTCTCTGCCTCAATTCTCTTAGCATTAGGTGGAAGGAACACTCCACTAAGCTTCTTTCTTTTGTCCTTCAAAAGGGGATTACCATCATTAACATTCTGTAGATTGGTGCCATCCAGACATTTCTTCTTCCTATACCTTCTGGTTTTTTTAACAAGCACCTCAATGGGCACCCCCTCCCCATCAATGGTTTCCCTAGTAGAGAGAATCCCTAGGTCATCTGCAAAGTCTATGCCAGATTGAGAAGCAAAACCATCCATACTGGCCAATCCATCAAGGAGGCTAGTAGAAACAAATGCCAAATTAGACCGAATCTCATTCTCCTTATCAAATTCAGAGTTCAAGTTTAGATTGCTGGAGTCAAGAGATGATTTTGAAACAATCCCATCTCCCTTAGGGTGGATATCCACCTCCAGGTTGATTTCCTTGTTAGGGCATAAAGATGCAACAATTCTAGCAGCTTGAGTGGAGCAGACCCCACCCAAATTAGGGCTCAAATCCCCATCATTTTTATGCTCCTTTATTAACTGCAAATCTTTTGTTAATTCAAAAAAATTTATATCTCTGAAAAATTTGTCTTTAGAAGAATAAATCTCATTTACTGTGATAGTATCATTAACCCCTGGTTTCCTTATTTGTCTTATTTTCTAAAGGGCCAGTTGTTGTGCATTGAGCTTACCATGGAGAACAACTTTATTCGACTCATTTGAACAAAGAGGTGGAAAACAATTCATGTCCAAAGACATATCCCCCACCTCATCTCCCTTATTATTCACAACATTTTCCAACCCCTGACATATAGGGTTCAAAGTATCCGCATTATTGCTTTCAACCTTATTGACAGAGGTGGCCAAATCCTTCTGAAATTCAGTTCCCAGGGGAGAACAACCTTCCTTTGCTTCCCCCGAAAGGTTACGATCACCACCACATTCTGGCGGAACTTGCATACTGTTCTTATTATCTCTTTACTGTTTCTTTTTATTAATCTTGCTTTTAATCATCGAACAATTCCTTCTAATATGTCCTTCTCTGTGGCAGAGATAACAAGCATGGAGGCCTCCTAGAGTTTCCACCATACAAATAATGGTGCCATATTTTAGTTTAATTTCCAGGATCTGCGGAATATCCAGACCCGGGTTTATGGAGACCAAAACCCTCGCATCCAAGTGAGGAAGAGGCGATTTGGTCTCGTCCGATCTTAACACCTTGCCATAGGGCTCAAGCAAGAGAGAAACAAATTTCCAGAGCCACGGGGGAACATTCTTGACAACTAACCACCGGGGAGAGGACAAGGCCAAAACCTCCTCATTCAGAGCCTCTGGACACCAGGCCAGGGCTCGAAAAGTAGTCTTCCCAACTGTCCAAAATTCCCTACTAACTATTTCTTGTTGGAATTTAGGGTTGTTAAAGAAAACTACGAATAATCCTTTTTGCACCATTCTACAATAATAAAAATGCAACCCTAATTTCTTTTCCCACACATTTTTGAACCACTCCATATATTTCCTAGCCGGGACCCTATCCGGGTCAACAGCTACAAAGAATATAGCAGTCTTAGAGAGCCTCACATCTTCCTCAATAATAGCTTTATCCAATTCTGTATTCAGAACCAAGACAAATTTCAAAGGAGGAGAAAACGGTTGCTTACCTTGTTTCTCCTCACCATCCTTTGCCAGCGGAGTAGACCAGTCAACAATGAATTTTGCACCCCGCGGCGAACACTCCCACTCATCGGCTACAATATCTCTAAAGGACTTAGAGGGACCGCCAGAAGCCGCACCGAAGAGGGAATCCACCGGGGGAACCATATTCCCATTCATTGTGGTCATAGAACTCGGACGCGATCACCCACATACCTCGGCACTACTGGAGAGAAAACTTGACGGGAGGAGCCCGTGGCCACCACCAAGCTGGAACTAAGGAAACAACCACTCGCCCACAACAAAGAGATGGATCAGAGACGTGGAGGAGGACCGAGCCTCCTCCACGGGTGCCCGAGAACACCCACAG
Source organism: Sequoia sempervirens (assembly GCA_007258455.2). Lineage (NCBI taxonomy): Eukaryota > Viridiplantae > Streptophyta > Pinopsida > Cupressales > Cupressaceae > Sequoia > Sequoia sempervirens. The sequence continues at coordinate 253,825,783 of VDFB02047230.1, read as the reverse complement.
AGCAGAATCCCATGCGCGCGGACAGGTTGCAGAAGAGGTTTTTCAAATTGATAGTTCTTTCCATCAATTCTCAATTTAACATTCGATATTAATATATATAAATATATATTATAATAACTCATTATTATAATATATATGTATTAATATATATGCATAATTATTTGCATACATATATTCACTAACCTATATATTAATATATACATATATATTTGTTATATAGGTAGATATACATATATCATTATTTAATATCTTACCATATATATCAATATGTATATATAAAGAGTATATATATGTATCCATACGAACATGCATATGTATGGCATATCTATGTATGGGTATACATAGGTATTTCTACCTACACATGCTCACATACACATACACTCATACATATGAGTTATCATATGTACACATATATACATTTAATATATATGTATCCATTTATATATTTCAATAAACAAAGTATATCTCATCCTCAATAAAATAATTTAACACTATGACTCAAATCAGTAAAACAATCAAAGAGAATCAAAGACAATCACCCAAATATTCCTACCAACCCGAAAAGCGATCACCAAGGTTTAACACTTACTGACACATAGCTCAAACTAACTTGACAAGGCTTGTTTATCCTAGGCAATGAGTGTGTGTGTTTTCTCAAGCAGGTTCACCAATGGTTTCCATACCAACTTCCTCTCCTAGGTGATACTCTCCCTCTCCTCATTGGAGGCTTCAAATATTTCCTACATCCAACTTAGTGCATCATGAATGAAGTTAGCCGATAACATGAAAATCATATTCATCATATATCATTTGCACCATTAAAGCATTTAAAAATAAATCACATCATAATGCATATTCATACATCTCCTTCATTCATTGAAATTCACTAAAACATAATCATATATTAAACATATTTACTCATAAAAGTAATAGTAATTGGTGAATACACAGTGGGTTGTAACATATCCCCCTTATGAATTATCATTCCCAATGATTTGAAGTATCAAAACATAAACATAAAACATAATAAAGATTATTTTCACGAACTTTCAAAAGCTTGCAAAACATGTGGAAGCTTCTACTTAATCTCTAAATAGTTTTTCCAAGTGGCAGAATCTTCTACATACTGGTTCCATTAGACCGTGTATTGTAGAGCCTCTCTATTATGTAGGTGAAGCCTACATGTTTTGAGTACTTTGAAAGGCTTGATCATTACCACTCCCGGGTCATGTACTTGTAAAGCATTCTAATCAATAACATGATTACCTCTTGGTATGTACTTTTAAGGTATGACACATGAAAGACATTATGCATCCTAGCAAGAGCTAGTGGTAAAGCAATTCAATAAGTGACAAGGTTAACTTCTTTGAAAACCTCAAAGGGACATACATAACATGGTTCTAATTTGGATGACTTTCCAAACTTAATAGAACTCTTACAAGGCTTAACTTTGAGCAAAACCTTCTCTCCCATTAAGAAACATTTGGGCACACGTTTATAATCTGCATAACCCTTTTTCCTATCATTTGCCTCCGCTTACCTTTTCTTTATCAAACTAACTTGCTCCTCCATTTCTAAAAACATTTATGACCCAAGGCGAATCCTATCTTCTAGCTTATCCCAACTTATAGGAGTTTGACACTTCCTTCCATATAATGCTTCAAATGGAGCCATTTTTATAGTAGAATGATAAGAATTATGGTATACAAATTCCACTAATGGTAAATAACCTTCTCATTTGTATTGTTGATCCATGCAATACATTCTTAGTAGATCTTATAACACTTGGTTTACCCTTTCAGTTCGACCATCTATCTTAGGGTGATATGTTGAACTTATGTTCAACTGTGTCCCAAGCGAAGAAAATAAGGTTTTCCAAAACCTTGACGTTACACAAGCATCCCTATTTGAGATAATCTTCTAAGGAACTCCATGTAACCTAAACACCTGTTGAACAAACTTACGAGCTATAACAAGAGCTCCATCTGTTAGGTTCCTTGGAATAAAATGAGCTACCTTGGTAAGCTTATCCACCACTACCAAAATAGCATTATGGAAGTATTCCTAGACATTGGAAGTCCTTGCACAAAATCCATGCTAATGACTTATCATTTCCTCTCCAGGATTTCATGAGGATACAATAGTCCTATTGGGTGATGATACTTTTCCTTCACTCTCTGGAATTCTAAACAACTTGCTACAATTCTTGTAGCATCCCTCTTCATTCCTTTCCAAAAATATAATGGCTTAACATCATTCAATAACTTAGTTACTTTAGGATGTATAGAATAGGGTGTGGTATGAACTTCTTTCCACACCATACTCCTTAGTTCCTCAAAGTTGGGTACATAGATCCTTCCTCTAAATCTTAGTAGAACATCCGATTCAAAGTAAATTCCATCATGCCTTGTGTCTTGGAGATCTTTTGGTATGTGGCAACTGATCATGCAAATATTGTACACTCTTTATGTATCCCTTTTTGTATGTCAAGGGGTCGATAGTTAATTTTTGTTAACCAACAAATGAAAATGACTTTGTAAAACCCTAATTCTAGAAGCTTCCAAAAAGCTTGTTATAGGCGGATGGGATGTAAGTTGTGGTATGGTATTCACAAGATTGTAATTTGTTTTGCATTGGATAATAAAATCATTGGATGGCTGATTTTTTGTGGATGTAGCCCATATTGGGTGAACCACATTAAAATTTTGTGTTGGTCTCTTTTGTGTTATTCTTCATTGTTATATTTGGGTTATTTAATCTGCATATAATTGTTAATGTTTATTGCTCTGATTTTCCTAAACCCTAACAGAGATCATCCAAGAGTTCTCGCTTAACTTGCTCATAGTACTCATCACCCTTGGAATTCTAAAACACTTGATGCTTGAAATCAATATGAATTGATATCATCAAGGATATATGTCTCCTTCGGTTTAGGGCATCAATGATTCAATTTTCTTTGCCCTTGATATAGTTGATCTCAAAATCATAGCCTGATATCAAATCAAGTAATCTCCTTTGTCGTGCATTTAGATTTAGCTGGGTAAACAAATACTTCAGACCATGGTTGTCGGTCTTTACTTCAAATGGTTTCCCAAGCAAATAGTGCCTCCACATTTGTAATACATGGACAACTGCCACCAACTCTAGATCATGTGAAGCATAATTCTGCTCATAAGGCTTTAATTTTCTAGATTTGTAGACAATGGCTCACCTATCTTGCATAAGTACTCCACTTATACCTTCTCCCAAAGCATTTGTGATGACAACAAAATCACCTTCTAGATCTGGTACTTTAAGTATCAGAGTCGTTGTTAACTTCTCCTTAAGTTTATTGAATGATGCTTGATATTTTTTTGACCACTCAAACTTTTTCCCCTTCCTTTGCAATGATGTGATGGGAAAAGCTATCTTGGAAAAAATAGCTACAAAATTCCTATAATATCCTACCAAACCCATAAAGCTTTGGACTTCAGGCACATTCTTTGGTACTGGCCATTCAAGTACTACTTTAATATTTGTTGGATCAACTACAATCCCATCTACTAAAATCACATGACCCAGATACTGCACCTCTTTTTGAAAGAAGGTACACTTTGAAAGTTTCCCATAAAGCTTATGCTCCCTTAGACATTGGAGAATAGTCCTCAAATGTTGGAGGTTTTCTTCCTCATTCTTGGAGTAGATAAGAATTTCTTCTAAGAAGACTAACACAAACTTGTCTAAACAATCCCTGAACACATTGTTCATTGGGTTCATGAATGGTGTAAGTGCATTTGTTAGTCCAAAAAGGTAGGACTATGAACTCATAATGACATACCTTTTCCTAAAGGCTATTTAATAAATGTCTTCATCCTTGATCCTTAGCTGATGATATCCTAATTGCAGATCAATCTTTGAAAACATCACTACTCCATACATTTGATAAAAGATCATCGATACACAGTAAAGGGTACTTATTTTTTATCGTTGCTTTATTTAGAAGATGATAATCTATACATAAGCGCAGTGTACCATCCTTCTTCTTGACAAAGATCTCTAGTGCTCCCCAAGGTGAAACACTGGGTCTGATCAATCCCTTTGACAACAACTCCTCAAGTTGAGATTTTAACTCCATTAGCTCAATTTGGGTCATTCTATATGGGGCCTTGGATATAGGTTATGACTCTGTAACTATATCAATGGAGAAGTCAAATACTCTTTTGGGAGGTAACCCAGGTAGTTCATCTTGGAATATATCCTCAAAGTCCCTTAAGATAGGATATTTCTCCATATCTAATTTCTCTGGTTCCATTACCTTTCCTTCTTTAGCTTCTTGAAGATCCTGGGGTTCATAGTACATTACATCATCTTGAAGGCGAACTCCTTAAACTTATCTAGTTTTTTCTATTTTCACCACAAAAAGTTGACATCTCTTTTTCTTGTCTCTATGCATCTGTATGGTGGAGATTTTCTACAACTTAATTTCCCTAGGAGTACCTTGCAAGAATACCCTAATCTCGAGGTCATCTAGACACTTTATTGTCTTGGCATGATAATCGGCCTTGGCTCTATACCTCCACAACCAATTCATCCCTAGTATGACATTGTATGATCCTAGGGGGATACATAAAGATTTACTTATGTCGAGAAACTCAGAAGATCAACCCTTGCCTCAAATAGACATTTATCTACCTTAGCTCTTGTCTAGTTTTCATACTCTATAGACCAAGAATTTTCCATAAAGCCAACTTTTATACATTAACTTACTAGCTACATTAGGAGAAACAAAACTTTTTGTAGCACCAGTATCTATTAGAATTGAAATTTGTATGCCAAGTAAAGTACCTAGAACCTCTAGTGGAGTAATTTGGTACTCTGCCTACTAGTTGTCCATCGCCACACAGATTCTTTGCTGGAACATTACTTATTGAGGAGATAAGTTATTTCCATAATGTTGCATCCCTTATGTCTTGTTGGGACACTGATTAGTAGATTGGTCTCCACCACATAAGAAACATCCCCTTATAGGTCCTTACCTTATTGTTGGCTTTCCAGAATTTCCTTCATTCCTATTGGGGTTGTTATTGTTCTTACCCCTATGGTCACCCCTACAATCATTCTAGTTGTTTCAGAATCCCCTATCTCCTTTCCTATTAAAATATTGTTGATCAACTTTCTTCTTAAAGGTCTGATTGGTTTGTGACCAGTTAAACCTTTTTTTACTCTTCTCATAGTACACAAAAATAGACTTAAACTTTTTCTCTTGCTTGATGGCTCTTTTGTACACTTGGTCCATGGTAGTAGGACCGTGTACGTCAACTTCACTTTTGTTTTGGGTGTTAAGACCCATTATGAATTTCTTGATCTAAAATTGCTCATCTTTCTAGTACTAAGGTACATACTTGACAAGGTAAGTGCATTTCTCCTAGTACTCATTCACCATGGATTCTCCCCGCCTTAGATTCTAAAATTCCATAAACTTCTGATCAAAGTATAATTGAGGAAGTCACCATTTATGAAAGAGTTCCACAAACTCATCCCACGTTAGCTTTAATGAAAGGATCCCCAAATGGCCTTGGTCACTTCAGAATAATTTCTTATTTCAAAGTATTTTCCATCTCAGTGAGCCATGCTTTAGTAACATCCCCACTAGTGGTTCCCTCAAACTTAGGAGGAATGACTTTCCTCATGTCTCATGACAATTCTTGAGCAAGTTGATTTCTTTTACTCCTATCAGATATCGATTGAGATTCATCACTACCATGATTGCTTAGAGTAGTGTGATCATTAGATTTTTCTCCCTCTTCTTCATTTAGAACCTCCTGCTCTGGTCTACCCACTCCCCTAACCTCTTGCTTGAGGTGACCAATCTTGTGCCTTGCTTCATTCAACATAGTTAGTATCTGGTCTAGTTTGACCTCAAAGTTTCTAGTTTGACCCATTTCATGGCTACCCCTGGGTTATTTCTTGTTTGAACCATTCTTACAAAAATTATCCCACCTAGAGGTTTCATTTCAATTAGTTCCTAAAAATGTTTATTTATCAACTTTAAACATTTCATCATTCAATGATTCATATTCAGTAAAGTAAATAAGAGAAATTTGCACAATTTTTTTTGCCAATTTCTTTTTCTTTTATTATAATCATAAGGATTTCAATCATCCTTTAGTACATAGGTTACATAAGAGAACTATTCATAGTAGTCGAGGGGAGTATATCCCTCAGATTTACTTTCAAATACATAGTTGCGAGGAACATATCCCTCTAACTCATTATCAGATACAACAACTATAAGTTTAGGAGACAAGGGTACATGAAGGTCCCTTTGAATCAAAGGTGAACTAACACTCCACTCTGTGGGCATATCCCTTGAGAGTGGTAAAGAATTAGACTTGGCTAGTGAGACAAGAGATATGAACTTGGTTGCTTCTCACAGTTTCTTTCTCTCTACTTGGATGTGTGTCAAAGCACCGTTGAGAGTCTCAATATCCCCAAGCCATATATCCCTAGTGTAATTGGTTCCTTCTATAGTTTTAACTATGGCTTCTCTTTTCTTCTTGAATTTCAAGTAGTGCTCATTTCTGACTACTCTCTTCCTGCTAGTCATCTTGAATCACACCATCCTAGCACAAGAAGTCGAAACATCAAATTCTCATAACGTTGGATGAAAGACTAGCATAGTGAGATCATATGTTCTAGTGTTGAATCTGGTAGATTGATACCACATGTAACATACCAAAATTTTACCCTATTGATTTCACCTAAGTTTTAACTCATAATGTGAAAAGTTCAAGTTCTTAAAACATGAAAATAAAAAGTTCCTTTTTGTAGTGTTACAAAATGTACTCCTTTACATTTTCACACTATGTTTGGGTCCCTTAATTTAATTGGAATTAATTAAGCCTCTAATTGGCCCAATTAGTCATCTACAAGCCTAATTAATTGCAATTTCTAAAAGAGGAATCATGATTTAATTAATGCAATTATCATTTTTAACACCCCAAAATGAATATGTCTTGGCAATTTAGGTTAGGAACCATTCACCGTTGGGAAAATGGGTCCCCTTTAGTTGCTAAATTTAAATTTTAATATGTTTTTGGCAACCTTTTTATGATCCAAATAACAATTTCAAATGTTGACTTCTAATGTTTAATTTTTTAAGAAATTAGAAAATTACCTATAAAAGCAAGGTCTTTTTATCAATTCAAATCCTAGAGCAAGAAAGAGATTGTTCCTAGAGCTAAGATTATTGTCAAAGGTGTTCAAGAGCAGATTTCTCAAGCATTTATTGCAACATTCAATATCTCAAGCATCATGTCAAAGTTATCATCATTCATGCATGTTTTTGGAGCTAACATTGTGATGTAGGTTTCAAGCATTCAAGTCAAATTTCAAGCATCAAGATCACATCACCAATCAAGCCATTTCATGCAAGATCAAGACCTTGGAGAGATGTACTAAGTTTTGGTTCTTCAAGGGTTTTATTCAAGGATTTGGTGAGTTGCAACATAGCAATTTTTCATTCATCATTCCTTTCATGTTTCATTATTTCAATTCAAGGTTTAATTAACAAAACGGGGTTTGACCAAGGAAAACCTTCATTCACCAAAAACAAACAATTTTTCCCTCTTGTGTGTTTTGTAGGCCTTAGGTTAAAGAAGGATTGAAGATATATCAAAGGAGCAATATTGTAAAAGTTGACAAAGTTTCAAAGTTGTCAATATTATCGTCAAGCCACATAAAGTCACTTTCAAAATTTAATTATGAATTTCTAACTGTGAAACCTGGAGGAATCAGAAGTGTAGACCAAGGACTAGAGGATTGTGAAAGAAGATTTTCAACTCTTGTAGCAAGACCCATTCACCATTGGGAAAATGAGTCCTAAGAGGACACTCAACACAACCTTTTTGTGACAGGTGCATAAAATCAAGCCCTTCTCAAATCTATTGTTACTTTCCAGATTTTGTCAAATTAAGGTTTAATTTAGAGGTTTCATGTTTTACATTGCATAATTTCATTCATTTAGTATTTTTTATTCATCTCCCAAAAGTGTATTTCAGACTGATTTACCTCGTCCTAGATCATAAGGAAAACACCAAGATCCCCATTAAGGTTGACTCACCTAAGGGTTGAAAGTCAATATTACCTTTGGGGATCTCTTTTTCCCAATGAAAGTAGAAAGATAGGTGCATCAAACCCTATTGTTCTTTATTCCATTTTGGTGATCCCATTTTCCTATGTTTCATTTTGGTGAACTTGATATTGTACATCTAAAATTCTGAAATTAGGAGTCCATTCAAACCCTAGATCTAGGATTTGCATTAGTTTGCATTGTGTTGCATTTGGTTGCATTTAATTTAGGGTTTTTAACATTGCATTAAGTTTTCATCTCATTTAGGGTTTTAGGTTTTCATTTTACATCCTTTAAAATCTAAAAAATCCAAAACTTGCATGCATATTATATTGATTTTGCATAGTACTTGCATATTAGTGTGTGTTAAATCTTTCAAATTCAAAAACTAAGTCAAAATTTCATTCCAAAAAGTGTCATATTATGCATCATTTTTCACTAAATTTACTTGCATTAGGTCATCAAAATTTGAAAAATTCTGCTACTGAAACCACATTTTGCCACCAAAAACAGGAAACCCTAGCATTGAACTTCAAACTCAGATTTAAATTTTTGAAACCCTTGTGCTAAGACCCATTTGCCCTAGGGTGAATATGTCCCTGGATAGGTGTTGTTTCAAAATTTTTGATAGTGATTTGTCCTGGTTTGCTTCATTCTGATCTATTCTTAAATCAAGGTTTCAGTTTTAGAAATCAAAAAAATCTGTCATTGTTTGCATTAGGTTCAATTGGTCAAATTGAGTGCATTGTTTGAAAATAAAAATTGGGATTAAAAGACACCATTTTCAGGTTTTTACATAGCATAATTAGTAGATTATCTTGTTTCAAATATGAAAATTTCTCTCTTTTTACATACTTGCATTACACTTCATTTTCTACGGTGTTTGGTTGCATTTATCTAGTGCCTATTCTCCATTTTGGGTGCCACTAGGTTTGGTGAAACTTGTATGAGCTTCACAACTTGATGTCTTATTACCAATACTATTGTGAGATGTAGTTCGAGACTCATGTCATCCCATGCTACCACACTCATTATGGATCTTGAGTTTTCCAACTCTTTCACTGATAGTGTTGATACTAGTCAACCCACTATGGACCATAACTTTGATACCTCATTTCCCATGACCAACCTACCCACAACTATTGTAATTGATGTTGACACAATGGTTGCTAATGCACCTCAAGAAGAACAAAGACAAATGGATGAAGATAGAGAAAAATTGCAAAAAATTGTGAGTTCTGAATACATTGCTGGTATTACAATTCCTGTCATAGATAACATGAAAAAAATTCTTGATAATGAACAAGAAATAGAGATTATGCATAACCTAGCTCACATTATTGATAAACATGTTCCTACAACAACTAGTTATGCTCAAAATTTGGGGTACACTCAAATTCAAGGTGGAAATTCAATTCCTCCTTCCACAGCTATGACCTCTATTCCTATATACACTAATCCAACTATTACAACAACTAAACAACCCACTAGAAATGTCAATACCACCTTAGGTATTTCCATTGGGAATCCCTTTAGCTTTGTGCATTCAAATCTCATATCTCCTAATCCATCTCCCCTCACAAACCTACAATTCACTTGTCCTCCCAATACATATATGCCTCCACCTTATTCACCTCCATCTCACAACACAAATAATGATCCCATCCTTAACCAACTCCTAAAAAATGTTTCATCCCTCCAACAACAAATTGCCACGTTAAACCAAAGTCAAAATTGCCAACCATCACAATATGTCAAAAGAAGCCCTTTGTCCTTGGAGATATTGAGAGTATAAATTCCACAAGGTGTAGAGATTCCTATATTTGAGAAATACGATGGAAAAGGAGACCCTAGTAACCATGTCTTGGCATACACAACCTTGAGTAGTGACTTCATTTTTTAGAAAAAGCTCTTTGCTAAACTTTTCCCTAGATCCTTGAAATACACTGCCTTGGAGTGGTTTTGTTCTTTATTGAACAACTCAATTAGTTCATTCAATGAACTTGTTGATGCATTTCTTGACCATTTCCAAGTGCACATGGGTCCCAAGATGACCTTAGCTAATTTAATGAAATGTAAACAAAACAAAGATGAAAAGGTCACTGATTTCATAGCACAATACCAATTGCTTTACTCACAAATCAACATTGAGATTCTTGATGTTTACCTTCAAAGAATGTTCATTATGAATTTGCATACCAATATTCAAGCTAAGCTTGATATGTTGAAGTTTCCCTCCTTTGCACACTTGTGCATGACCCTTCATGACTATTAGAATTCGATTAGTCATCATGAAGAAAAAACTCCTAACAATCCTGAGAAATTTGAAACCGTGCCCCATGACAATTTCCAACCTTTCAAGAAACAAAATAAGGGCTTTTTATAAATAAATACACCTCAAACAAGTCAACAGGTTAACTCTCAAGTGGATGCTATAAAAATGACAAATCCATATCCATTTAGGGAGAGGAGTAGACAATTTACCCCTTTACCTGATACCCTTCACTCCATCATGTTGCAAATTTTGAGTAAGAACTTAGTCACCTTACCTCTTGTTAGAGCCATTGATACAACTAAGCCCTTACCTCCAAACTTTAACTCAAATTCCTAAAGTTTTCCATTATCACTGACAAAATGGACATGATACTGAACAATGTAAGCATCTTAAACATATTGTGCAAGACCTCATTGATTCTAATCACATCCAGATTGGTGGTGTTAATGATCAAGGAAATAAATTTGTTGCCCCACCCAACAAAAAATTGCAAATATTTACCAACCCCATGCCAAATCATAAAGTCTCTTTTGTAAAAGCTAATAATGCCAAGAATGATGCGATGAATGTTGACAAACTTCAAGACAAGAATAATGACAATATGAATAAAAATGAAGAATACTTACAATGTATGGTCAGTTTCATTGATGTGCAACCTCGTAAGGGCCAAACCAAAATACCCCTTTTGACATTGCTTTCTCACAAAATTACATAATTAGACATGCACTTGATGGTCCACTTTACATCATCAGAAGAATCAATACAAGCCTACTAATGGGATATTAATTGATCCTGTGTGTGTAGAGAATGTGATCACCGAGGAATTTTTATTTGTGCATGAAATTTATCAAGATTCTTATGAACAACCAAAAGAATAGATCAAAATGCATAAAGGTTTTTCTTTCCCTACAATAGGTTTAATCACTCTCCCATTAAAAGTTGGACCAAAACAATTGAATATCTCATTCTCCATCATCTTGTTGTCAGACCAATTTCATGTGAATATTGGTTACCCATGGCTACCCTCCATGGATGTCGTCCCATCGGCAGTGCATAAATGCTTAAAATTTCCATTTGGAAATGATATATTTACTATGTATCATAGTGGCTTTAATTTTTTCGTGAGAATTTCTCATTGGATTTCTTTTGGCCCAAACCTTTGGAACCTATTAGACCTCATGAAGACTTATTTTTCAAATCCTATCAAAAGTTTAAGGAAAAGCACATAGCAGAATTATCCCTTAGTAACATGCCTCAACTCATGATTGAGCCTCCTATCATTGATGAAACCATGATTGAACCCAAAGCCCTTCCAAGTAACCAAAACAAACCAATGACAAATCCTTCACCTATATCCTACAAAAGACCAAGAGATAACCAAATGAGTCCTATTGTCCCTCCTAAGATCAAACAAGTTTACAAAGTTAAAGAGAAAGTGGTTGAGCAACCTTCCATGGTTTCTTTCGTTCCTCCCTTGCAGGAAGAAAAGAAACCAATGGTTGATAAACTTGCTCCTACACAATCATAGCTTGTAAATCATACAAAAAGAAACAGAAATGCTAAAGAACGTAGGCATAGACATCATGCTATTGTTCGTAGGATAAATGAAGAGAATAAAACAAAAAATCAAGATAAAAAACTAATTAAAACAAAGCATGATAATCCTCCACCTTCACCACAACAAAAACAACAAGAAAATTCTATGGACATTGTCATTAGGCCTCCTGTTGTCATTACCTTGGATGATGATGATGAGATTGTTAAGATTGATGATGAAGTGCATAATGAGTTGAATTTATTTTTTTCCTCTTCCATAAGCTTAAATGATAACAATCATGATGATACTCCTACAAAGAGTGACTCACCACATGTTGAGCCTAGTGATGCTCCTAGTACATCACTTGTCATTGTCCCTTTGGCTAGTTATCCATGTTTTGTATATGATGAACAATATTGGGATGTGGATGACTTGCTATAGGTTTACTCACATGTGCCATACTAGTCTTCTCCTTGTGTTCGTTGTGATTACATGTGTTTAATGTGATCCCCTGTACAATGTTGCTTGGTGTGTCTTTATATGTTTGTGAGCCTACTTTGGATGACCATTGTCACTCCGTTGGTGCAATGATACAAAGGAAGTGAATCTGTCATGACATTCTTCTACTTGTATCTTCATTCTTCTATCTATCATAACCATTTCTCTTGTCTTGTGTTTTCCTTTTGAGGATGACGCAAGGCGTCAAGACATTTGGGTCTCTTCCATGTTGACCCAAAAGTGTCTCTATGTTCTCTCTCTTATGTGTCATTCTTCCTCTATGCTCATTTTCCATGAGTTATTTGGGGAATGATGACAATTCTGAGCTCAATTGTATCACTGCAACAACAAAAAACGTTGAACCCAAATCCATGGATCCCTTATGTGTTATCTTAGGATTGCATATGGGGGCAACCCTCCTTTATATGACATAGATCTACTCAAAAACATATGTTTTACATAGGAATTTTTGAATAAATTTCTCATGTATTGGCATTTATTGTGTTCTACTTTAAAGTAATTGCTCACATGTTGTTTAGCAATTTCTTTAAAGTGAGGGCATACGCATCCCCACTCATTACTTGCTTCAAAGTGTGGTATTCTTAATTTATGTGATGTGTATTCTTGGTGGTTTCATTGGGTTTGATGTCCTTCAATATGGCGACATTTCTTGGCATATGACATTCCTCTTAGTGGTGATGCTATGGATTGCATTCCCTAAGCTGTGAATCTTTTATCCTTGACTAGTCCTCTCTTGGAGACATTAGGCATGATGTTCCCTAAGGTGAGACATTTCATGAACTAAGTGAAATCTCTTTAAGTATCCTATCCTATTGCATGTTTCAAGGCCACCAAGCATAACACAACTTGCTTTCTAGTGGATCCTTTATGATTTTCACGGCCACCAAGAATAATACAACTGGCTTGCCAGTGGAGCATTTTTCATGAGTGCCTAGCATAACACAACTTGCTAGCCTTGTGACCATTTATGTGGTGCCTTATCAAAGTTATCAGGAGGTATAACTTTGGTATATTTAGTACAATGGGAGCTTATACTTGGCACGACTTCCCATTAGCCACTTTTTGGGACTCACTTAGTGGACAACGAATTTCACTAGCCCACGTGAGTGAATTTGGTTTGCATAGTGGGTAGCAAGCTTCCACTTGTAAACGTTTCTGGATAAATAGTTAAGGATCAATTCATACCGATTGGAAAAACAGTTGAGGCTTGATCCATCCCCTCTCTCTCACCTCTAATTTTGGCATTGTATGCTTGTGTATCTTGTCTTGTTGTTGCATATTTAACATAGGCATGTGTCTCTTTGTGCCTTTGTTGATTTGTCATGAGATCTTAGATCTTGGGGGCTTGATCATCATCCTTGACCTTTTTTTTCTTATCTTTCCAAAATTTGTACAATTAGACCTCTCTTGACGCTTGTTTGACTACTTTAGTGTGAGTTTGAGTGTAGGACTCACCCTCTCAAAAAAGTGGGGGCTCAATGTAGTGTCAAAAAATGTACTCCTTTACATTTTCACACTATGTTTGGGTCCCCTAATTTAATTGGAATTAATTAAGCCTCTAATTGGACCAATTATGCATCTACAAGCCTAATTAATTGCAATTTCTGAAAGGGGAATCATGATTTAATTAATACAATTATCATTTTTAACACCCTGAAATGAATAGGTCATGGAAATTTAGGTTAGGACCCATTTTCCCTTTGGTGAATGGGTCCCCTTTAGTTGCTAAATTCAAAATTTTAATATGTTTTTGGTGACCTTTTTTTATGATCCAAATTCCAATTTCAAATGTCAGCTTGTAATGTTTAATTTTTGGGAAATTAGAAAATTACTTATTAAAGTAAGGTCTTTTTATCAATTCAAATCCTAGAGCAAGAAAGAGATTATTCCTAGAGCTAAGATTATTGTCAAAGGTGTTCAAGAGCATATTTATGAAGGATTTGTTGTAGCATTCAAGATCTCAAGCATCATGTCAAAGTTATCATCATTCATGCATGCTTTTGGAGCTAACATTGTGATGTAGGTTTCAAGCATTCAAGCCAAATTTCAAGCATCAAGATCACATCATCAATCAAGACATTTCATGTAGTATCAAGACCTTGGAGAGATGTACTAAGTTTTATTCCTTCAAGGGTTTCATTCAAGGGTTTGGTGAGTTGCAACATAGCAATTGTTTATTTATCATTCCTTTCATGTTTCATTATTTCAATTCAAGGTTTAATTACCAAAATGAGCTTTGACCAAGGAAAATCCCCATTCACCAAAAATAATTTTCTTCCCTCTTGTGTGTTTTGCAGGTCTTAGGTTGAAGAAGGATTGAAGATCTATCAAAAGAGAAAAAATACAAAAGTTTTCAAAGTTGTAAAGTTGTCAACATTGTTGTCAAGCCACAAAAAGTCACTTTCAGAATTTAATTTAGAATTTCCAACTGTGAAACCCAGAAGAACCAGAAGCGTAGACCAAGGACCAGAGGATAGTCAAAGGAGATTTTCAACCCCTGTAGCAAGACACATTTTCCCTTGGGCGAATTAGTCCTAGGAGGACACTCAACACAACCTTTTTCTGATAGGTGCATAAAATCAAGCCCTTCTCAGATCTGCTGTTACTTTCTAGATTTTGTTAGATTAAGTTTAATTTAGAGGTTTCATTTTTTACATTTCATAATAGCATTCATTTAGTATTTTTCATTCATCTCCCAAAAGTGCATTTTAGGTTGATTTACCCCTTCCTAGGTCATAAGGAAAACAACAAGATCTCTCACAAGATTGACTCACCTAAAGGTTGAAAGTCAATATTTCCCTAGGGGATCTCTTTTTCCTAATGAACTAAGGAAGAGAGGTGCATCATACCCCCTAGTTACCATTTCATATTGATGAATCCATTTTTCCTATGTTTCACTTTTTAATAACACATTTGCACATTTGAAATAAACCCATTTCATATTACATTTCATGAAGGAAATAACATTACATAATCCAAAATAATGAATTCGTCTTTTCATATACATTTACAAATAGATTCAAAATCATAATTATATAACATAACTTACAAAAGCTTAATGGTACAAGAGTATAATGGTCAAGATGTCCACATCTGGAACTCACATCTTCAACTTCTTCTATTTCATAAGCTTCAACTACCAACTACATGAGGAAGAGCATCACCCAAGTGTTTTTCCACCAACCACGAACTAAATTCAATCTCCCAAACATCTTCCTAACTGGTAAGATGGCCCTAACCTTCAACAAAGAGTTTGGTATGGAAAACCTCTAGTATAATGCCTACTTGAGCATGGTGTTGTGTCCTACATAACTAGTGATGTCATACATTGGATACTCGCTTAACATGCATGACTCTCCCTACTATCTATGTAATCCTGGTTCACAAGAACCAACAAAGTGTATGTAATGGCATCTACACTTACTTTGGCCAAAGTTTTGATATATATATATATATATAATAAATCAAATCCACTTTCTATGAAGTGGTGTCATATGTTCACCCACCCCTCACTCGACTTGGAAACTCTATTGACCTCAAATAACTTTTGAATAGGTTTGACCTCAAGAAAATAAAAATAAGATTCCATTCCATAAAGTGATGACACACTTAAATTGATCTAACCGACCAAATAGGTTTAGCCCAACCTCTAGTTTATCCTAATCCAAGGTATAAACTATCCGCCTACTTTGAAGGGAATATGAGCAACCTAGAACATAGGTTCTCCACTCATGGTTAAACTACCAACATAGGTATACATAACATCAATTCCTAGACAATGATGACATATTACTTCTAACATTATATCCATCCCTTTACATTTCCATTCAACATAACTTATACAAGTATTACATATATCATACCATATCTTGGATATTATCATAATACCTTCTAGATAGCTTCACTTAACTTACGTCAATCAAACATTAAAATCATGGTAGCAATATATTATGCTATTAAGATACCTTATCCCAACATATATAAATTCAAGCTATATGCATAACACTATTTAAAAGCTACAAAGAGAAACAATGATTGAACAAACACTTGCAATCCATAGGTATCAAAATAAAAAAGAGTCAGAGTTAAGAATAACTAAGCATGCTTGGAAAGTATAAATTTCAATGAAGAAATTGAAACTCTATGCTTGATGCTTAAGACTCTACTTGTTGCCTCCTCCAAACTCAGCTTATATCCAATTTAATAAAATAATCTATGCTCTCAAACTCACAACAATTTTCTCTCAAATCACAATGAAATTGTTCTTAAACTCTCACAAATGCACTCAAGAAACACAAAAAATGAACAAATCAATCAACAACAATGAACCACCAAATATCAAACTAATGCCTCCTATTTATACAGATTTGGAGAGTGGTTACAAGTTGAAATATAGCTAAGTTATGCGCCACCTTTCTTTCTTATGCTAGCCATGGGTTTTTGCTAGCTAGAAAGATTGCAGATTTATCTCATAAAAAATATCTCATGCCTCTCACAATTGCCACACCCCAGCTGACTTCTTCCTTCATGTGATATGTTGTATAAAAACTCAGTAAAACACTCCCATTTCATAGTGCACATGGATTCTAAAACTCATTCAATTTATTACTCTGTCATGTCATGATATTCACAACATCACACATGTTATTTTTACTCAATCAAAGCTCTCTATTTCTACTTGTGTGTGGAATTTCATAGTCCCGTTTATTTTTCAATTCCTATCATGGCTTTTACCTTCTTTGTTGCTTTCTTTTTAGCACCTACATTGGTGGAGCTACAAGTTCTAATATCATTTTCCTTTTAAATATTTATAAAATAGTGATGGATTTACATGCCACCTTTACCTTATTTATGGCTACTGACTTGTTCTATCGCACAATTATTTAGCCTCATGTGTGGCTGTTAATATATAATTTTATAACAATATTCACTTGATTGCCAAATGTGATATCATTATCTCTTCTATCACATTATATCATGTGTGTAATTTTTATTTAACATTGCTTATTCCATCACATTATAATATGCAAGTGTTATTTCAATTTAACATTTCATATTCTCATATATATATAGTATACACCTAAAATCGGTCCAGACATTTAATTAATTAAATACTAGTTATTTAATTAATATTTCATCTACTTATAAATAAATTCTTAATTTATTTATATAGTTCATGTCTTCTAAATTCTCCAAATCTAAAATCACAATTCTTCTAATTTAATTAAATAACAAATTTCTATAAGTTTGCTTTATTTAATTAATTTTCACTAAATCCCAAATTAGGAATTCAAGCACATGTCTACAACTTTTCATGCCACCTCACCAAGGTCACATGGAATTAAATAATTCTAATTTTTAATTAGAATTATCTTCAACAAACTTTCAAACACATGGTCTTTTTCTCCCACACTTGATTCCTCCATCCATTTGGCATGTTGCCTTTGGTTAAGAGATTCCTCCATCCATTTGGCATGTCATCTTTGGTCAAGGGAACACCTTCTTGATTCTCTCCATCTCCACCGTTCATCCCTCTTGTTTGAATCTGGACCGTCAATCTTTGCCACATCACAAGATGCTTGGAAAAACCTATAAATACAACCCTTTGACATAGTATTTTGCATCCACATTTTGAGTAGAGTTATCATGTAGGAATAGCTTGGAGCATTGGAGCACTTGGAGTCTTATAGTTAGAATCATGTTTGCTTTGTAGTTGCATATAAAATCATGTTTAGCTTCATATTTAGCATTGTAGAATCATATGTTGCTTTATAGTTGCATTTTATATCACACTTTGCTTTATAGTTGCATTTTAGATTAGTATATTCATAGTTAGCATTTGAGCATATGCAAAATCATCTTAGTTTCACATCATAACATTTACATTGTGAAATTTAACATCATTTATCCATTTGTCAAATATCTCCATCATCATATTATCATGGCATTCATCACCTAAACTTAGTTCTTGCATTTAGAACAACAATCTCGTTTTTCAAGTGTCATTCTAACAATTGTAGTGCTCTTATAAAAAATTGAGAGCCTAATGGTTTAACGAATCCTTGGAAATAGAGGACAATGGGACATTCTTAAAAGATTTGTCTAACTACAAAATAGAGTAGTTTATTTGATTCAAATATTTGATATAATTCATTTCATTAAGGTTTGTGTTGATTTATTTACTTTCCCACATTTCACACACACATAAAATGGCACCCACTATGGGGCATTAACCCCATGTTTAACAATTTTCTCAAAAAGTTTTTGTGAATAGGCTAGACGTGATATTTTAGGGCCTTGAGTTTTTCTTTTAGCACATCCATTAGTTTTTATAGCACATTGAGTTGTTCTTTTAGTGCATTGGATGACTGTTTGAGCGCATCGGTTGAAATTTGCCAAATTTTAAAAATCTGAGAACTAATTTGTGTTTTCTGCTTGCAGGTACTTTTATATGCTTGTCAAAGAAATTTTTATCAAACTACTAATGATTTATGCACGGGTTGGAGTCATTCAAATGCTTTATTTTGATTAAATTAGGAATCTAGTTTAATTAAAAGGATAAAGAACACCATGCATTTTGTGCTTGATGAATGGTAGGCATATTCTTTCCCCTTAACTGGGTGACCAAAAAGCTAGACCCATTCACGTTTCTTTGCAAGTGTGAGTTGAGTATACTGTGTGTGTTCTCTGTTTGTTTACATACAAACAAAGATTGATCGAACTACGAATACACTTGCTTGCTTTTGTTTATCCATAGAGTTTCCTGCCTTGTGGGAAAAAGTAATCACCCAAGGGAATGACCCAACCAGTAACACGCTAAAGCCAAGCGACTTCCAACTGAGATATAAATGTGGATACTTGGGGAAAGTTCAAGTATCACGAGGATTGTTCCGAAAAGAAGGGAAACAATGGTCTCTTGTCATATGGATGATCCCCCATGAATGAAATGCCTATATTAAAACCCTTTGTTGTAGCAAGGCCAAAATTCTTAATCTATTTGTTGGTGCAAGAACGGTCGCTCTCAAGCCGTCCCACATTCTTGCGACTTGTAGTAGAGATGCAAATTATGCCATGGGAGTTTCATGGGTATTGATGCTTGGCTGCCTCGAGAAATAAGCGCAGCTGGAGTAAAATCCAAGTGGGAATTCAACAAATATAGTCCTACACAGCCTAAGTTGTAGACATGTGCTTGATGTGTCTTTACCAATGTGTTTTTGAACCAATTTCAAACAAAGACATCACATGTTGAAAGTGAAAACCATGATTCAGAAAAAACATTCATTGAAACAACCAAATCTCTAACTGGAAAATCCAAAAAATCAAACAAATTTCCAACAAACTGCGTCATTTTCCAGTTTAGCGCATTTGTTGTATTTGATAGTGCATCCATGTAATATTTTAGTGCATCCAACTGCTGTTATAGTGCATTTGTGAAAATTTTTGGCACATCTGTCCTCTATTCCAGCGCATTCAACCAATCTTTTGGCCTATCTGAGCATTTTTCTAGTGCTTTGACCCTCCGTTATAGTGCATACACTACATATTTTAGCATATAGACCCCTTGTTTTAGCATATTCAGGCAATATTATAGCGCATCTGTGCAATTTTCTGGTGCATCCGTACTTTGTTTTAGCACATCTGTCAAGTCTTCTAGTACATCTGGGCTCTATTTTAGCGCATCCATTAAATACAAAACCCGAGAGCTAAACTTGTCCCCTGTTTCATAGTTTGAACTAGAATTCAGAATCTTTTTCAATCCAGAATCACCCCTCAGGTACAAAAGAGTCTAAACATGTGCTTTATCAAATGATTTCATGAAAGATTAAAATCCAGAAACCAAACTCCAAGGTTCTTAGTCCAAAAGCTCATAAAAATGTCTCTCAACACTCTACAAATTTAGAGAGAGATTGGTCTTCAATTTCTACAAAAGAGCTTCAAAGAACAATCCCAACTTGTATTCATTTTACTATTGTCAAAATCCAAGACTTTTCTAAAGATTTGAGTTTCTCGTATAGGAAGAAAATTTGTCCCCTATTTCTTAGTTTGAACCAAAATTCAGAATCTTCTTCAAGTCCATAATCATTCCTTAGGTACCATAGAGTCTGAACTTGTTAAAATTGACCTCTACAAGTGGAATTATCCAACCTAAACCAAGATCTAACATCTCAAAGTGGATAAATCATCAAAATTATCAAACCTTTGATTATTAAGCCTAGTTTAATCATTAGGATTTATCATCCTTTCATCACGAAACAAAGCTATATAGTCAAATCAAACTTAGTCTCATTAGAATTTTTCATTCTATTTGACTTAGTTGTAATCCTTGGTACTCTTCCAAACTTAGATCGAAGTTTAGTCAAAACTATAACACTTGTATGCCCGCTCAAACAAGGTTACAAAAAAAAAAACTCAAGGAAAGGGGACTTGGAAATCAAAACATTGAGAATCCAACCATTGAAACTCCAATCATTGAGACTCGAAACATAGAAACTCAAAATAGTGAGACACAAAACACCATGGAAAAAGCTGAAGAGAATCCTTTCCATGGAATCCACAACAATGAGGGTGACGAAATAATTGAGGAGGATATCCAAAATGCTGAACAAGATCCCAACTTCCACAAATGCTTAGAAAATATTTTTGAATGAAATGGGGAAAAGTACCTCCTTATGCTAACCAAACAAGGTGTCAAATTACCTGAGGATTTTGACATGAATCAATTGAAAGCACCTCCAAAACAACTTGAAAAAGAAACCGAACAAGTGGTTTCCCTAACTCACCAAATGAAGAACCTTCAACAAAAAAATCTTGATATGCAAAGGGTACCCTCAAAACGATACTTGATCCAAGACATTTGTCCATATCTGTTTGATCAAAGTATCCACATGATTCCCTTTCCCAAACATTGTGAATTCCCAAAGTACAAAAAATACAATGGAAAAACCTATCCAATAGACCATGTGAGGGAATTTAGAACCATGAGCCTTGAATTTGTATATGAAGAAAAATACTTGATGAGATTATTTCCACGAAGCCTAGGTGGACAATGTCTTGAATGGTTCTCCAAACTCACTCCACCAATTAACACCTTTGTAGAATTGGTCAACAAGTTCATCACCCAATATTCTTACAACATCCAACATGACATCACCATGAAAGACCTTTGTAACTTGAAAGAAAAGAAGGGTGAATCGTTCCTCGTATTCTTGCAAAAATGGAGAAGGTTATTTGCACGATATTCTCATCCCGTACCTGAAAAATAAAAGATCAAAATCTTCATTGATAACCTAAATGACGAGAGTTATAGATTGGAATTGCAATGTCCACCAACCTTCGAAAAATTGATTGAAAATGGAATAAAAATTGAAGAATCTCTAGTCAAGAGAGGAGTCGTCAAAATTTACAATGAAAACAACTCATCAAACTCCTCCAAAAATTACCATATTAGTGACAAACCTAAGTTTTTGCAATGAAACAAGAATGTTGGAAATAACGATGGTGCAGTTGAAACTCAAAATGCGAAACCTGTCTTCAACTTAACCACAACTGCAACCAAAACGAATTAGAATAACCATCCACCCAACAACCAAACCAATAGCCAAAACAACAACCAAAATGTCAACCAAAGCAACAATCAAGGTAATGCTAGATCAAGAATGCCATCATATCGCACATCCTCCAATTAGAGAAGGTTCACACCTTTAGGACAATCATCGAAATCAACATTGAAGGAACTTCTCAAAGATAAAGTCATAACATTACCGGAGCCAAGAAATTGGGAGCCACAAGTTAAGCCTCCATGGTGGAATGATGCCCATTACTGTGAGTTTCATCAAAATAAGAGACATAAAACCAATGACTGCATGCAATTGAAACACTTGATACAAGACTTGATTGAAAACAATACCATATTTATAGGACTCCAAACAAAAAATGATCATGGAGTGTTCACAAAACCTCTACCAAACTATGAAAAGGGAGAGTCCTCATCATCAAACACCCAAGGCAAAAATGTGAACTATGTTTATGACACCACCATTCTGCATATTGAGGTGGGTGATGATCAAACCCATAACAAACCAGATCTTGTTGCAACGGATAACCCAGTAAACGACAACATCATTGAACATGAACAAAACATCATTGCAACTGAGGATCATCACCATGAAATCGACACCACATCACATCAAATCAATGACCTTGTACCCATAAATTTGATCACTAACATCACTACAAATGACAATCAAATCAATGTTATCAAAATCACATAAAAAACAAAACAATTCACCAATCAATGCAATCACAAGAGGACAAGCCAAGGTAACATTGAAAGGAGCTACCCCTTCCATGTCCAAATCAACTGCTATTCCTACAACTTAATATAACATAGTTGATTAGTTGTAGAAAATACCAGCACAAATATCCATCTTAGAATTGCTCAAAATCTCACCAGCACATAAAGAAATCTTGGAACAAGCTCTAGTTGCCACCATGGTACCAAACAACTTGGAAGTTTTCCAATTCCAAGCTATGGTGGGACACTTGAAGACACGTGTTAAACACGTTCTAATAGATGGAGGAGTTGGCCTAAATATCTGTACTCTAAAACTTGTCCGTGCACTCGGATATTCTGAAAATGCTATTGATCCTAGAAGGAAATCACAATAAAAGCATATGATGACTAGGAGAGATCTTCAAAAGGGTTGATAGTGCTACCTATTCAAGTGGGACTAGTTGTCAGAGATATAGTATGCCAAGTATTAGACAAGGAGTTAACATATAACATACTCTTGGGACATCCTTGGATACATGAGATGCAAGCAATGCCATCCACATATCACCAGTGTTTGAAGTTCCCTTTCAATGGGCAGGAAATCACTATTGCAGCTGACTCAAACAACCCCCAATATTGTAACACCCTCAAGACAACCAAAGACACTTTTGTGCCACACAACAGGGAAGCTACAACTTCTAGTTCATCCAACAGTGAAAGACAACTGAATTCCTTGTCAAAGTGGGTTGAGAAGAACGACCAGTCAAAAGACAAGAGTATCAGTGAGTCTCCTTCATCAAATCATGACATTCAACTCGGTTCCTTATCAAAATAGGTTGAAAAGATCCAATTAAAAGACACAGGCATGGGGGAATACTCATTTGAGCAATCCTTATGTTTATCACAACTTTCCTCTTCTCCTAAATCACATGGTTAGCCATCAACATCAAGACAATAATCATCACAACCCACCACACTATTTGATGGCACCTTTGTAAGAGCAGACACATTAGTGGATGAGTCAGATGATAAAGAGATTTTAAACTGGTTATACAAAGATGAAGAATCATCACAAGCATCCACCTCAAGTGTGCAAACAAAGCAATACGACAAAGGAAAGACAATCCTGGAAAAGATGGAATGCGAGGGAAAAGGTCCTGTCGGTACAAGAAAATAAGGCATCATAGAACCGATACAACCCATAAAAATGCAAGCCAAGGATAAAACATGATTGGGGTGTAAAGAAGGATCAAGAGAAGAAACCATACAACAAGTTGTTGAAATAATCCTACAACTACAAGCTAGTGATGATCATGAAACAGATCGAATGAATATGAGTGGGATTCGCTGTCTGAAGAGTCTTGTCACAATAAGGAAACTGATGTGGTACAAAAGTATACACCCATACGTGAGGAGGGTCAAGGTTCAAGTTATAGATCACTTGAAATAAGATCACAACATATTGATGACTCCAACGAAGATGATCAGACTCAGAGCGAAACGGATAATTCAGAGGAGAGTTACCTTATAGACATTGATTTTTCTATTGGAAAATCTAAAGAAATTACCATTGGGACCCTCACAATGTTTGACTTTAGCCAATCCAATGATTCCTTACCCCTCGTACATCCCGAACTCATAGATTGGGACCAAATTGAGCCGTCTGATATCCCCATCTTTTCAAATGATGAGGTCATTATTAATTTCCTCTGTTCTGCCAATCCCAAAATAGATACCACCATTGAACATCATAACGAAGCTTCCAGCCAAGAGAGTGTCAAATTTTCCAGCTGCAAAATGAATAATGTAGGGAATAGATTTGATGGTGAAAACCATTCAATGGCAGTATCAAATCTAGAAAATGTAAAAATAAAGAGTGTATCCAGTGACGAAAACCTCTCTGAGGCGCTGAAGGGTGGAAGATTTGACACACTCCCCAAACACTTTTAGGAGCGATCTAAAGTATTGATTGAACCCACTCAGTCTATCAATATTGGCAATGAAGAAACAGTAAAGACTATCCATCTAGCAAAATCCTTGACAAATCAAGAAAAACCAAACTTCATCAAATTCTTCACAAAAAGACAAGTCAATTTTGCGTGGTCGTATGCCGATATGCCAGGTATTGATCCAAAACTCATCATGCACCACTTATCACTACCAGCAGGGGTAAAACCAGTCAAGTAAAAATTAAGGAAAATGCATCCACATATTGCCATATTGGTAAAAGCAGAGCTGAAGAAGTTATTAGATGCTGGATT
Organism: Sequoia sempervirens; assembly: GCA_007258455.2. Classification (NCBI taxonomy): domain Eukaryota; kingdom Viridiplantae; phylum Streptophyta; class Pinopsida; order Cupressales; family Cupressaceae; genus Sequoia; species Sequoia sempervirens. Next base: position 253,800,808 of record VDFB02047230.1, on the reverse strand, counting down.
CATTAGACCAATTGACTATGTTGAATGGATATCAAACATTGTTCCTATTTCAAAACTAGACAAGAGCATTAGGATATGCACAAATTTTAGGGATCTCAACAAGGCTTGCCCAAAATATGACTTTCCCCTACCTAACATTGACATCATTGTGGACCTAACAATAGGGCATGGCATGTTGTCACTCATAGATGGTTTTTTCAGCTATAATCAAATAAAAATTGCACCTGAAGATCAAGACAAGACAAAATTTACATGTTTTTGGGGAACATTTTGTTGGAATGTCATGTCATTTGGGTTGAAGAATGCAGGAGAAACTTATTAGTGAGCCATGATGACAATCTTTCATGATATGATGCACACCTTCATGGAAGACTATGTGGACGATCTGTTAGCCAAACCATACACCAGAGAAGGACACCTAAAGATCCTCAATAAAATCTTCACCAGACTGGAAAATTTTAATGTACGACTGAACCCAAATAAATATGTGTTTGGGGTGACTTCAACCAAACTCTTGGGATATATAGTTTTAGAAAATGGCATTGAGGTAGATCCTGAAAAAAGTTAAAGTCATCATGGAGATGCCTCCACCCAAGAATATTAGTTAGCTACGATCTCTGCAAGGGATATTCCAATCAATCCGAAGATTTATCTCACAACTGGCAGACATGACTCATCCTTTTACTCACTTGCTACATAAGAATGTATCTTTTTGATGGGATGAGAAATGCAAAGATGCCTTCAACCAATTAAAAAAATATCTGATGAGTCCACCTGTCTTAATACCACCAGTCGAAGGAAAGCCACTTTCATTGTACATAGCATTGGGAGCCTTGTTAGTACAGGAGGATTCAACAGGAAAAGAAAGAGCAATTTATTATATCAGCAGAACCTTAAATGGCTACAAGATCAATTACACCTTCATTGAAAAGGCTTGCTTGGCAGTAGTGTTCACTACCCAACAATTATGACACTACATGCTAACTCATACCATCAAGTTAATAGCCAAGATAAATCCACTAAAATACCTTCTTAGCAAAGCTAATATAACTGGAAGACTAGCTAAGTGGGTCATGATGCTGAGTGAATTTGACATCCAATATGTTGATAGGAAGGCCATCAAAGGACAAGCAATTGCAGACCAGTTAGCTGAAGCACCATTTCTAGTTAATCATCCAATGAACATTGAGTTTCCAGATGCTGATGTCCTAACGACATCCACACAACAATGGGGCTTGTACTTTGATGGCTTTTATACACAACATGGGTCAGGTGCTAGAATCTTGTTTATCTCACCACAAGGACATACCATTCCAAAATCCTATAGACTGATGTTTCCTTGCACCAACAACATAGCTGAATACAAAGCATTGATCATTGGAATCAAAGCGGTCGAGTGGAAGATCACAGAGTTACATGTCTATGGGATTCACAATAGGTCATTAATCAGGTAAATGATGATTATCAAACAAAGGATGAAAAAATGATGCCTTATAAAATAATGGTTGATGACTTCAAAAAGTACTTTGTGGAAATAAGATTTGAGTAGATTCCTAGAAGTGACAACAAAGCTGCTAATGCCATGGTGGCCATTGCTTCTCTCACAGATTCCTGAGAAACGAGCCTGTTACAAGTTCATGGTGGAACAACTATTCAACCCATCCTATGACAACCCAAAATCCCAAGTCATCTACCATCTAGCCAAGGCTAACACTTCCATCTATGGGAAAATTTATAATTACCTAAAAGACAATACCCTCCCACCCGACCTTTCCCGAAATCAAAAATGAAACTTCATTTGTCAAGCTGCCCGACAAGCCCTTATCGCGGATGTCTTTTATCGACGAGGTCTTGATGGAAATATCCTTCGATGTCTGGAACGTGATGAGTCTGAAACAACTTTACGGGAGGTTCATGAAGGTGTTTGTGGAACTCATTCAAGTGGTTTAACCTTAGCCAAGAAACTCCTCCGTTTGTGATATTACTAGCCAACTATGGAGAGGGATTCTTTTTAGTTCGTCAAGAAATGCCAAAAATGTCAAATTCATGGCAATCTCATCCACACACTAGCACAAGAACTTCAACCTTTTGCATCAACATGGCCCTTTTGTCAGTGGGGACTGGATCTCATAGGGAAAATTCATCCATCTTCATCAAATGGACACAAGTTCATTATCACAACCACATAGTATTTTACGAAGTGGATTGAATTTGTTCCCCTAACCACCATCATAGGAAAGCATATCTCATCATTCATCCTAAACTACATCATCTGTTGATATGGCATCCCTCAATCCATTATCACTGACAACGACAAACCTTTTAAGAATCGAGATGTTGAAGAATTCTGTGAGAGATTCCATATACAACATCGGTTTTCTACACCATACTATCCCCAAGGAAATGGCCAAGCAGAGGCCTCAAACAAGACTATCCTGAAAATCTTGAAGAAAACCATCAATGAGGCTAGACGTGATTGGCATGCTCAACTGAACCTTGCTTTATGGGCTTACAGAACCAGTATTTGTACCCTAAAAAAAGCTACACCCTACACTCTAGTCTATGGATCAGAGGCCATTCTACCCATTGAGGTGGAAATACCATCACTCTGAGTATCACTGAAAGGGATCATAACAGATGAGGATTATAGAGTATCCTGGTTATAAGAACTTGAACTATTAGATGAGCATCCTCAACAAGCAGTTGATCACCTAAAGGCCTATTAGTAAAGGATGTCTAAAAGCTACAACCACAGAGTCAAACCAAGAACCTTTCAGGTGGGTGACTTGGTCCTGAAAGAAAATCCCCGTAATCAACAAGACAGAGAGAAGAAGGGTAAATTTGAACCTAATTGGGTAGGTCCCTTTGTCATTGCCTCAGCCTTCGGATCAGGAGCATATCAGTTGTCCACACCAGAAGGGGATTTTTTTGATGAACCCCTCAATAGCCTGCATCTCAAGAAATTCTACACCTAAATCATCCAATGCATTGGTAAAAGTCTTGAAAAAATACAAAAATATTAGAAAATGTCCTGAAAAAATGGTTGCCTTGATGAAAACCTGGCAAACAGGCATCTTGGTAACAACAATAAAAAATACAAAAATACAAAAATACAAAAAAATAAAAAGAGAAAAATACAAAAAAAGTGAAAAATCAAAAAATCAAAAAAATCATAAAATATGAAAAAGTGCAATAAAAGCAAGTAGTGAAAACTTGGCAACAGGCGCTAATTGTGATAGGTTATATTTTACATCTATTTGAGCATGCTAACCATTCACTTTCACCATCCATCTGCCTATCATTGAAAAGCTTCATGTACATATCCTGGTGTCGAGATCGTGTCTCACCCTAGAATGGGGGAAAAATCTTGAACTCACTGGGGGCAATAAAATTTGAGCTTAAACCAACAAAAAAACTCTAGTAGGACAACACAACAAACAAAAAGATCATGGTCCAACCCAACATCGAACATCCATCACCATCAGTAACACATCAACCTTCAAACATCAAACAACTAAATCAATTCAATCAAAACAAACCTCAAATGGATGATGTTCCTTCTGAATCTTGGCTCTATCACTGTGGCATGACTGTTCAACTATTGAACTTTGATTTTTTTCATCATATCTCTAGAGAACCTCGATGATGTATTGAAGTAGAGGAGCTAGGAAGGAGTGTGATTTTTCCTTGTCTGCTGTTTGTGAGTTAATCATTATTACTGTGCAAATTGTCGTGGGATGTGTTTTACAAAGTATCACTAATGACATTCTGAATTTGCATAGGAAAATAGTTAACTCTTGTCTATTTACGGGGGTAATGCTTAGGTCATCTCAATTTAATTATACCTAGATGCTTGCGTTAACTTGTAATATCAAAAATGATGGAAGTAGTACTTAGGTCATCATGGTCTAAATTATGCCATCGATGCTTGTACTCACTTTCAACATTTTAAAGGCTCAATGATGATAAAAAGCACAACAAATCGACTGTTACAAATGACAACTTTTGCATATGGGATCTGCATGGTTAGAGTAGGTTGCATCCATGCCAGTTTTGCATCTATATTTATGGGGTTTCCAAAGCTACAACAATGATGTTATTTCTCTTATCAATGGATTGAGTACACTTGACATTAAACAAAAACACATCATTCTCATATAAAAAAACACATTAGTTGCATCATCATTTGCATACATTAGAAAACACATCAGTTGCATCATCATTCACATTCAACCATCCATGCATCACATCATAATATTCTCATCATAAAACACAAAAAAGAAGTACATTCCATCTCACTTGCATGATCCAAATAATTTCATCAATTATTAATGGATTAAGAAATTGGTCCATTAAGATGATTGAAAGACATGTATATCAAAGTAAGAACAAAAACATCTCTATTTTAATAGGGGCATAATTGAACTTGATGCATCACAGACATCATTCATTCCTTTAATAAAATGGATCTTGGATTCACATTAAGATGATTGAAAGACATGTATAACAGAGTAAGATTTCTGAGAAGAAAAAGTTGCTGAAAAACGTGATTGATTAACAAGGATATAATGCCCTTATTATGAACATCTAAAACTAGTAGTGAAGATGAATTTGTTATTACTCAAATCCAAGACTGAGAAAGGAATAACTAGATCATCGCATACACATCATACATCATTTGCATAATAAAATCCACCTCACATAGCATAAGACATCATCCATTAAGCATATAGAATCATTAATCGTGCATTATCATACCGTCATACCATCATGTCACCATTACATAAGCATCATAATCATCATGATCATCATCACATAAAAATCAATAGAACTATGCATCATCATATGATCATTAATTCATCCATTGCATTATTTATTTGCATTAGAAAAGGACAAAAACATAACATACATCATAGGATCCATCACATACATCATATGTGCATCATTCATAAAATATCGTAGAATCATAACACATAAGTTACATCCTCATTTTCATCCATAACATATCATATCATCATATCATAGAACATCACATAACATCATAAAATAGAAAAGGCATCCATCATAATCATCATGATCATCATCACATGTAAACATAATATAGACACATAAATCATAATCATCACCGCATATCATATAACCTCAAAATCATAATGTCAAAGTGTACAAGGATATCCAAGGGTATAAAGAGATACATCAACAAAGTGGCAGAAATCACAAAATCTATGACTAAATAAGTGTATATATCAAGTATCAATACATTATCAAGTCTCAGTACATTAATCAATCCTATACTGGGGCATATCAATCAATCAGAGAAGTCAAACCACATTGCCCAATCAAATCCAAAATTAGACTATAGCACTCTCAAATCCTCCTATGATCATAACATATCACAAATCAACAATCTTATCAATCAATGCAACCTCGCCTATCATGAGGTTCATCAATCAATGCACCTCGCCTATCATGAGGTTCATCAATCAATTCAACCTCACCTATCATGAGGTTCATCAATCAATCCAACCTCATCTATCATGAGGTTCATCAATCGATCTAACCTCGCCTATCATGAGGTTCATCAATCAATGCACCTCACCTATCATGAGGTCCATCAATCAATCAAACTATCATTGATCCTCACCTATCATGAAGTCAACCATCAATCTATCATTGATCCTCGCCTATCATGAGGTCAATCATCAATCTATCATTGATCCTCGCCTATCATGAGGTCAATCATCAATCTATCATTGATCCTCACCTATCATGAGGACAATCATCAATATCCTATCATTGACCCTCACCTATCATGAGGTCAATTATCATCATCGTATCATTGATTCTCACCTATAATGAGGTCAATCATCAACTATCACATCAATATCATCAAAAAAATTAGCTAAAGCGATTATCAATCATCAAACACAAGGAGGCAAAATAGGGCATCAATTTAATCAAATTGGTAGAGTCAATTTTCTTTATCGGGAGATAAATCGTCGAATCATCAAAAATTTCAAAAAAATCCTAAAAAAAGCTTCCACAACTCATCGATTTATCTCCCGAGGGGGCATATATCTGTTATCACCTGAAAATCAGCGTCTGGGGCATCGAATTTTTTTTTTCGGCATCAGTATCAAAATTTTCTTTGAAGCAACATGTAAATACATTACTTCAAAGAGGGGCAAAATTTATACACCTAAAATCGGTCCAGACATTTAATTAATTAAATACTAGTTATTTAATTAATATTTAATCTACTTATAAATAAATTCTTAATTTATTTATATAGTTCATGTCTTCTAAATTCTCCAAATCTGAAATCACAATTCTTCTAATTTAATTAAATAAGCAAATTTCTATAAGTTTGCTTTATTTAATTAATTTTTACTAAATCCCAAATTAGGAATTCAAGTACATGTCTACAAATTTTCATGCCACCTCGCCAAGGTCACATGAAATTAAATAATTCTAATTTTTAATTAGAATTATTTTCAACAAGCTTCCCAATACATGGCTTATTCCTCACACACTTGATTCTCCCATCCATTTGGCATGTTTCCCTTGGTCAATGGGACATTCTAATAATTCTGATTTTTAATTATAATTATTTTCAACTTTTCATGCCACCTCACCAAGGTCACATGAAATTAAATAATTCTAATTTTTAATTAGAATTATCTTCAACAAACTTTCAAACACATGGTCTTTTTCTCCCACACTTGATTCCTCTATCCATTTGGCATGTTGCCTTTGGTCAAGAGATTCCTCCATCCATTTGGCATGTTGTCTTTGGTCAAGGGAACACCTTCTTGATTCTCTCCATCTCCACTGTTCATCTCTCTTGTTTGAATCTGGACCGTCGATCTTTGCCACATCACAAGATGCTTGGAAAAGCCTATAAATACAACCCTTTGACATAGTATTTTGCATCCACATTTTGAGTAGAGTTATCATGAAGGAATAGCTTGGAGCATTGGAACACTTGGAGTATTATAGTTAGAATCATGTTTTCCTTTGTAGTTGCATATAGAATCATGTTTAGCTTCATATTTAGCATTGTAGAATCATATGTTGCTTTATAGTTTCATTTTATATCACACTTTGCTTTATAGTTGCATTTTAGATTAGTATATTCATAGTTAGAATTTGAGCATATGCAAAATAATCTTAGCTTCACATCATAGCATTTACATTGTGAAATTTAACATCATTTATCCATTTGTCAAATATCTCCATCATCATATTATCATGGCATTCATCACCTAGAACTTACTTCTTGCATTTAGAACAACAATCTCATTTTTCAAGTGTCATTCTAACAATCGTAGTGCTCTTATAAAAATTTGAGAGCCAAATGGTTTAATGAATCCTTGGAAATAGAGGACAATGAGACGTTCTTAAAAGATTTGTCTAACTGCAAAATAGAGTAGTTTATTTGATTCAAATCTTTGATATAATCCGTTTCATTAAGGTTTGTTTTGATTTATTTACTTTCCCACATTTCACAAACATATATATATATATATATATATATATATATATATATATATATATATATATATATAAATATATTATAATAGCTCATTATTATAATCTATATGTATTAATATATGTTCATAAACATATGCATACATATATTCACCAACCTATATATATATATATTAATATATACATATCTATATATATATTCATTATATATGTATATGCATATGCATATATATCATTATTTAATATCTTACCATATATATATGTATCCAAACAAACACACATATGCATGACAAATCTACGTATGGGTATATGTAGGTATTTCTACCTATGCATTCTCACACACATGTTCATATATATGAGTTATCGTATATATACATATATACATTTAATATATATACGTATCCATTTATATATATTTAAATACACAAAGCATATCTCATGCTCAATAAAAGGATTTAACACTATGACTCAAATCAATAAAAAAATCAAAGAGGATCAAAGACAATCACCCAAACATTCCTACCAACCTGAAAAGCTATCACCAAGTTTAACACTTACCGACACATAGCTCAAATTGACTTGACAAGGCTTTTCTATCCTAGGCAGTGTGTGTGTGTGTGTTTACTCAAGTAGGTTCACCGGTGGTTTCCATACCAACTTTCTCTCTTGGGTGATACTCTCCCTCTCCTTGTTGGAGGGTTCAAATCTTTCCTGCATCCAACTTAGTGCATCATGAATGAAGTTATCCAATAACATAAAAATCATATTCATCATTAAAGCATTTAAAAAGAAATCACATAATAATGCATATTCATACATCTCATTCATTCATTGAAATCCACTAATACATAATCATATATTAAACATACACACTCATAAAAAGTAATAGTAACCGGCGAATACACAATGGGGTGTAACACTACCATATTGAAATCCCTCTAGATATCCATGGGGAATTGGGAAGATTATTTACACACTATCTCTAGAATTCAATTCTTTCCCTATAGTCATTTGGTGCATAAATTAAGCAGATAACAAATTTCTAACCATTTTTTTCAAAAGTTACCCAACAACACCTAGTACAAGGGGAACAACCATTTCCTATGATGAAGGGCTTCCATTTTGGTCCAATTAGTATTGCACTACCACCTTTTCCTCTTTGATTATTTGTGGTAAAAGCAATAACATTCTTCTAGCTGAATCTTAAGGCATTATGTACATGAAATTCAATGTCTGTCACTTCTTGCAAAAGGAGGCAATCCAAGTCCTTTTTCCTGGCACAAAAGGATCTCAACTGAATCTTAAGGCATTATGTACATGAAATTCAATGTCCGTCACTTCTTGCAAAAGGAGGCAATCCAAGTCCTTTTTCCTGGCACAAAAGGATCTCAAGACATATTTTATATTAGGGGATCAAGACCCATAATGTTCCAACTAATATATTTTATCTTCATTTATCAATTAGTGTTTGGGGGTTCCTTTGATTCTTATATAATCTCTCAAAACAAGATACCCTTGCGTTTTTTACCTTGGGTTTTTGTGAGCTACCACTTTTAATTACTTTTGTTCTCTTTTTTCACTCATCATATTTAAGATGGCTTTTCTTTCCAAATATAGGTTCATTGTTGACTTCTTGAAACAATGGATTAAAACAATTCATATTTCTATTTTCCTTCCTATAATATTCATCGTATGGAATCCCATCCAAGTCTACATAATTTCCAGCCTTGCGGGGGTTTGGGGGTCTTTCTAAATTCCTTTTTTTAATTTGTTCTTTTAGTCTATCAAGAACAATCTCTTTTGCATTTTTCTTCCTCAGTTCTAGGAGACAGGTATGTTTTCAACTCTAATATCATCCTTATTTTTGGAAGAGTCTGGTAATTCATTTTTATCTTTCTCTTGTTCTTGGTTTATCTCAACCTTCCCATTCTCTTTGTGGAAGGTTATGGGTTCAAAGTTAGAACTTCCTCCCTCATATGGATTTAGGGTATTAATTTTATTAATAAATTTAGTGTTTACACAAACCTCCACAATGGACTTTGGTTTATTTTGCTTATTGAAGGCAACCCTAGAAGGTCTACTATTATTTTTTCTATTGGATAATCTTGGGAAATTACTTTTTTGGTGCCCATTAGTTTTGCACAAAAAGCAAGAATTCAAGCCTCCTAGGGCTTCCATTTCACACTTATACAGCTTACCATCAAAATAAAATTATATGGAATCCAATATTTTTCCTCTAGTATGAAAGGAGACAAGAATTCTAGCATCCAAATGAGACAAGGTAACCCTAGAATTTTCAATTTGAAGGATTTTTCCGACAGATTTAAAAAGTTGAGGCAACATAAACCACATTTGTGGTTGGAAATTTTTGACACTAATCCACCTTGGAACTATGTAGAACATTATTTTATGGGTCACCTCGGGTGACCAGGCAATGGTTTTAAATAGAGAATTACCAATACTCCAAAAATATTTTTTAAGAACCCTTTCTACATATTATTGTTTTTCAAGAAAATTTCAAAAAAGCCTATTTGTATCATTCTATAGAATGTGATATGAATACCTAGCTTATTTCCCCAAAGAAAGATAAGCTAGTTATCAAAAAAAATTGGTAGGAAGATTATTTACATCCATACAAGCAAGAAAAATACTAGTATTTCTTAATCTATTTTCTTCTTTCTTAATAGCATTAACCATTTCCTCATTAGGGTTAAGTCTTAGAACCCTAGGTGACAATCGGTCCTTACCTCCTTCAAGCCATCCTCTTTCCTTACCTCCTTATGGGCCCTCGACCCTTCCATTTCTATCTCTGACTCCCATATTGAAACCAACTTCTGGACATGACACTTTCAGTTCTTTAGATTACAGAGCTTCCTTGAACGTTTTATAATCTTCATTGTGACCTTTAATGGCTTTCCCACCTTTGACCATAGAATCCACTTCCATACACCCTCACACAAATGAAAAATCACATCAAAATGAGAAGGTAACCAAAACCCTAGGATGTACCCAACCCTCCCAAACTTCCCATGAATTCCAACTTAAAAAAATTGTAGAAACCAAGAAAACAAGACATGAAAACCACAAGCCAGATCAAATCGATGGAAGTGAGGACAAAGGACATGAATGTAGGTAAGAAAAAGGAACAAAGAGAATGAAGAAAAAGGTGACAAATGGCTCCAAAAAAAAGTGAGGAAGATGTCTTTTCATCTCTCAGGAGCGCACCTAGAGCCTCCCTGAGCATAGGTTTCTTGTTCCTTCAAATACCCAAGTTTTTAAATTTTTTAAATTTTTTGAGGTATATAAGTTTTGTTTTTGCTAATTGTTATAATGGATATAAAATTTTTTACAAATTTTAGCTTACCTTTAAATTCGACTAGTATTAGATTTAGTTGATATAACATTATGATATAGAATTGCAAATTGATGCTCAAGATAAAAATAACTTATAGAAGTATTTATATATTATAGTTTGATGGGAAAGACCAAAAAAGGGGACATTATCATGGGTATAGGAAGAGAAAAATATCTTCACAAAAATGATAGGTCTAGTTGGAGATGTGAACTTCCTTCTCTTGAAAATCTTCTAGACATGGATTTAAGGACATCTAGTGGAGAGACATTCGCTAGTAGAGATACACTTAACTCGATGTCTAGAAGATCTTCAAGACAATAAGTTTTAGGTCTCCAATTCAAAGTATGATGTTGGTGAAGACATTTTTATTTTTTTATACCCAAGAGAAGGTACCCTTTTATTCTCTTTCCCATGAATTTTTGATATGCAAGTGCTTACACAAGCTATGTGATATTCACAAATGACTAATGCATGAAATAACTGTGATTCCAATTCTAGTCATTTTGAGAATATCTCTTCTTGAACTTATGATTTTTTTATTGCTAGTGCACCTCAAGAAACTTCCCACTACATTTGTCTATCAAAAACTCAGGTCTTTCTTTTCCTGGTTACCCGCTACTCCTCCTTAGACATTTCTTCAGCGAATTCATCTTCACCTTTTCTCTATCTATATTCTCTGAAGGCAGACAAAACCCGATTCATATCTTCCCTTGAGACACCTTGCATCATTTTACAACTGTAATTATGCCATGCATATTCTTCTGTCACCTTCTTTATAGCTTCGTTCCTTTGTAACATGTTAATTTCATACCTAATCATGTGGTTTATGCACTTGATCACTTCATCCAAGACTTCTCGACTTAATGACTAAACATGGCTATTTATCTTTTCAAAAAAACCTCTGAATTCTCTCACTTTGGCATTATCCTACCCAATTCAATCTAGATATAAATCTTGTTGTGCTAGCATTTCCATGAGGTATATGTCCTTTTCTACCATTTTCTCACTTTTTATAGAGATCTTCTCCAATCTTGTTATAAATTGTAGTAACATGTCACTTTCCCAATTCAATTGCAATCTCCATTTCTTGTTCATTGGAACATATTGTTTTGTAATCACCTTCTCCTCTATCAAAACTTGGAGTTATACCTTACGAAATACATCCAACGGTCACATTTCTATATCATTCTTCTCCATGCGATCTTTGCATTCAGCTAAAAGTCTTCTTAACTTATTGAGCCAACGAAACACCTCCTTGCATTTGTTCTTATTGTATTCTCACCTTGTTGCACCAAATGTACCATCTAGTCATCAAACACATTTATCTTATGCTTCAATCCCTCAATAATGTCCACTTGTTCCTTGGAAATTTGCACTAGATTAGATGGTAGCTCTGTCAATGACTGACTTGGTCGGGCGATGGTCTAGACGAAATTCTGCAAGTGAGTGATGCACTCCTTCAATTCTATTTTCTTATGTTTATCCTTCCTCATCTGGGTAGTAGTTGCTTCTAAAACCATTCCCATTTCTTCTAATTCCTACTCCCACGAAGACTGTCCTAGGTTAATTATAGAGATTTGGTAATCCTTAGTCATCACCTCATGCTTATCCTTCTCATCAATAGGTGTGGCTACTCAGAGAATCATTCCTCCATCTAAATCTCACCTAAATGCATGTCTGACCCTTGCTTTGGTCTTAGGATTTAGGGTTACCACTTCCTCCATTATGCTTTTAAAGTCTAGAGGCACCACTTCTACCTGCAATGGTAGAGCTAATTGCTGAGCCAACCAATTAGGTATATATTCACTTAGTCTTACCTCTTCTTGTCTATGTTCTCGCTAACTTGTTCATATAGGAACATCTTCTCTTGGCACATGATTGTCATCCTTTATTATCTCAAAATCATTTTTTACATCACCTCTTAGTGAGGATTCTTGATTCATTTGGTCCTACTTTCTTTGTTATCCTTCTTCGAGTCCCATCTCCCTTTCTTTTCCTTCTTGGTATTACCTTCCTAAACCAATGGTTCATGTTGTCCCAAGGAATTAGGGTTTTTACCACCTCCTTGTTCTTCACTCAAGGTTTGGGGGGACTCAACATCTTTGCTTGTATCTAGACCTTCTCCTTGACCTTAAGGTTGCACAACAATAGCCTCTCTTTCAACTTCCATTCATTGAGGTTGATCCTCAACTGCACTTGTATCAAGTGCTTCATGCACTTCATCTTCTTCTATTAATGAAATGGGTACTTGAGATGTGGCACCAACCAACTCATCTTGAGGTAGCATCTCCTTTACCATGGTGGTTTATCCTTTTGAATTTATCACCTCTTGAGTGAGCTGATCGATTATGACTGCCATATCCTTCTCAACAATAGGTTGAACCACTGAAGCCTTCCCCAATTTCTTCTTCCCTTGCACATCTATTGTATCAAAGTATTCCACTTCTTTTCCTCCCTTAGGGAACGGTCCATAGTTGATATAGGATATTCCTCTGATGCTAAATGCACTTCTCCTAAGGTTTTTTTCATTGTTGTTGTACTCACCAACAAGGGAGAAGTAAACATGGTAGCTACTTGTTGAGATGTTGAGCTTGTCCGACCATACACTTGTGATTTTATAGCCACTTCTTCTAGGATCAAGATCTCTAATTTAGGTAGTATAGTGGAAGAGTATGCCATCATTGGTGTTCTTAGCATATTCATAAGAATAGCCAAAATCTCTCTATTTGGATCATCTGGCTTGGAAGCCACTAAAACCCCTTGACTTGAAATTTTAGGGATCCTTTCTTTATTCTCCTCAATGGATTTAGCTTCTATGATTATCCTTTTCTTGTCCAAATAATCATCATACCCCAGGTCACTTATCATCTTTTGTTTCCTCTTTCTCCCCTGAGGGTATGTGGGTGTTATTCTAGCCTCCTTCAACAACCTGATATATCCATTTATCCAAGATACTAAACCCAATTACCTATCTGGATATTTCTTCTATAATCTTCATCTCTGATTATTCCCAATTAGGGTCTGGAAGAGATTCATTATATACCTTTTTTGATTCATACAAGGGATTCATAACCTCACCATTGTCTACGTCCATTTCTTCTAGAACATCATGTGTCCCAAAAGTTTTTATTTGGGCTATTGCTAACCTCTGATAAGATCACTTCCTAACTTCATGTTCATCTTCACAATCACCCCAAAAGTCCTCCAAATGAGGAATATGAGCATACTTCTTGTTGATTTGTTAGCTAGTCACTCGACTGGGTCACAATTACTTCTTTTTAACATGAATGCTTCTAGCCCATATGACTTAAATTCACCATCACATAATTTAGTGCTCTTGGCTGAGGCACATTTATAATTCCCTATAATAATAGGAAATCAGACTGGTCCCTTCTTATGAGCTTACAGGTAGGCATCATGGGATGACATCACCTACCTTGCAAATTCTAACAATACCATTTTATTTGTAGGGTATTTAGGCAGTATATAGGGATATCCGAAGAACGCTTCAATTTTGATATAAGAGAATGTAGGGAATTGGATATACCAACACCCATTATAGAAAATAGCCTCCTATACTTGGAGGGATATTCTTTTAGCTTTGTCTCCCTCCATTATTCTAACCAACCTCATTGAAAAGACACCATCTACACTTTGACAATGATCTCGATACTAACTAGCAGTGATCTATAGAAAGTTCTTGTAAACCAACCTCTGCCCTGGCTCTTGGCCCAAAACTCCTACTTTTTTTAATCCTTGAATATTGGTCCTTAGGACACAAGAATACACAATGTATGAGGCCATAGTGAACCAATTTGAGGTCTAGAATGATTGGATGTGTTCATGCAACTTGTCATTGATAAACCTAGCCAAATGAATTTGAACAAGGTTATCCCGCATATGCCTGATAACCTCACACAACCATGATTAAAATTTAATGGTGTCTTTACTACCCACCATCCTACTCAACAAGGTTATCATGTCCTGTATTTCCTAAATGAAAAGTGACCTCAATATATTCTTGAGCATTCTAGATATAGGCTTGGTCCTTTCCTGAAACTAGGTCAACAACATAACCTTCTTATTGTGCTCTTCCATATTCACATATGTCCTAGCAAATTCCTCTATCTCTAGCACATTCACATTTGCAAATATCAGAATTCCAAATGTGTGGGAAACACTATCCATGGATAGGTTTGCATACACTCTTCCTTCCTTTAGGGATACCCTTCTATCCATATCATACCATTTCATGCATTCTAAAACTAATTTTGGGGCCTCCATTACTAACGAGAATTTTATCGACAAATGCATCCCATTGGTGACCATATTTTTGGCACACAAAATAGCACCAGTTCATTGAATCCTCTCCATAAATTCATATCATTAAAGGCCCCCAAATGGGTATCCATCACTAGTACATAGGTGGGAATCACCTGTGATGTGGGAAATTCAAACTCTTCCTTGGGCTACTTCTTTCAAGAGGTGATCATGTGCATGATTAGTATATCGATATTTTGCATATGAATTAGGGTAAATTATATTAATGCATTTTTTGCAACTCAATTTTACAAAATTCCATTACCCATGATTATTCATACATCAAATTTAAGTTAATTCATTTGAATTACATGCCAGTTTATTTGGGAACTAGATAAAACACCCCTTTTACTAGATTTGAGCACATGCAAAAGAAATTATAGAGTTTAATTAAAAGAAGAATACATGGTTCTGACAATGGTGAACTCGAGTTGATACATAATTAAGTATTAGTGATGAAAGAGGGGTTCTCAAAAACCCTCTTTTATAAAAAAAAATACTCAAAACACCCTCAATAGTGCATAAAAATCAACAACAAAAACTCATGGATTCAATTAAAGTTTGCAACAACAAATCTGATCATTATAAAAATCTAATTACAATGTCATTTTTAGTCAACAAAGGGCTGATGGACAACAACATATTCCCTTCACATAATCTAAAAAATGAAATAAAAAAATACAGGAAAAACCAAACTATGTGCTTCATAAGCACCTCCAAATCAACACCTTTTCTCCTTCAACAATCACTTGCAACTCTTCAATTCTCAACAATGGTGTCTTCAACCTTCAATTGCTGCAATAACCCTTTCAACCTGCAACAAAACACTTCAATAACCTCCCGAGGAATGCCACACCCAACTCTTCAACCTCCAGAACATGCCCAAAACCCTTCACCAAAAATCCCAAAATTCAGATTTTTCCTCCCATTGGAAAATCAACGCCCAAATCTACTAGAAAGAGTGATTTCCAAGATAGAAAAATCAATAAATGATTTTTCAATGCTATTTTGTAACTCCTCAATCCTAATCCCTAAATTTTTTTTTTCAAAATTTTCAAAAATATGCAATTACACCTCCACAACCCCACCTACCATCTTGCATAACAAAGGTGGAATTTTATTTAAATAAATAAAATTAAGCTCACTTATTCAAATAGCCTCCTAATCATGAAATTAACCTCCTAACATGAAATGTAAATGAACATTTAAAATTTGAAATTCTTTGGTTGATGTTAATTGCACTTTCACCTAGGATGCTCCTACATCAAACACCCCAGGTAGAAAGAAATGTTTCATGAGTTGCACTAAAAAAAAATCGTAGACCTTGTGTCTATCTTGGATCCACCTCATTTCCTTGTTCAATGGAATCTTTATGTGCAACACTTTCTGCAAACTTACAACATTACCATGTTTCATCCTTTCTCTACTACCCATCATATAATTCAAAGCATCAATTTTATTTTCCAACCAATATACTTCATCAAAATCATAAATAACAATTAAAATTATACCTCCTTCATTTGAACAAATATATTTATTTTCCTCATTTTCTATTTTACCTTTTCCATCTCTTTCCACCATGTCCCCTTCATGAAATTTCACCGTTTCAATGCCTTTTGAAAGACATGACACTACTACAACCTGGTTTCCTTTACTCAAAATAGTGTTAGTAATACCATCAAAAGATTCAATTTCCATAATAACTGACAAGGAATCATGATCACTAATCAAAACATTTTCACCTCCATTGTTCTTAAACAAGGATTCTTTAGAAAACTCTTCAACAAATCTCACACTCCACTCTTCCAATTCAACTTTATCAAAAGTAATTTCTACTGCAACAAACTTATCTATTCCTCCACTCTCTTTCTCATCAAAAGAAACAATAAAATCAGATTTTTCCTTACCCTTTGCTGCTACCTTCATTCCACTTGAGATCTCTACTTCAATCTAAGTCAACAAATCACCTCTCTCACCTTCATCATGGTTAGTATCAATAGAGCTAACATATTCATGCCTCATACCATCTAAAGTCTAATTTCATGAACCAAACATGACATTACATTTCTGCAAGCCTTATCCATTTCTTCTTTCAATGGATTCATTTTGTGTTTCACTCCATCCTTCATCAATGTGTATGTGTTGGCATAACCATCATGCATCGCCTTCCTGTCAAATTGCCAAGGCCTTCCTACCAAAATATGACACACATTCATAGGAATAATATCACATAAAATTTCATCTCTATAACATCCTATATTAATATTTACCAAACTTTTTTCACTGATAAAAAATTTCCTATCATCTTGTAGCCATGTTATCCTATATGGATGCATATGCCTTCTTCTCTCTAGCTGTATTTTTCTCACCATCTTTTCAGAAACAAGATTGTATGTGCTACCTCCATCTATGATAATATTACATACCTTGTTTTGGCACTTGCATCTTATTCTAATTTTTTTTTTTATTTCAATGGATTTATCATCTTCATTCAACAAGGTTCTCTTGGCCATTAAAGCTTCACCATCTTCAATGTGATGATCCATCTCTATTCACATTTTTCTTCTATTTTGATTTTCTAATATTTTTCTTAGTATTTCTCTCTTCACGAGACAATCATATGCTTAGTGACCCTCTTCCCCACACTTAAAACAAGTTCCTCTAAAGTTTCTCTTCCAAAACCTCTACCCAATCTTCCTCTACCTCTTGGATTTTGATCTCTAGGACCATATGTCATCATATCTCCATTTTTTCTGCTACACCTATTAACTACGAGAATTTACACCATGTTGAATATGAAATTCAACATTTCAGTGTAACATGGGAAGACCTCTCTCAATGTGGGATTTGAAGTAAAGGTCAACCTTCAGAGAAGGCCGACTTCCTCGCTGGGTTATCACCTAAAACTAATCTACTAAATTTGCTGAGGAACAGGGGAGAAAATATATCATAAACAAATAAATATTAACTCCTAATGCTTTAAAAGGTGGAAAACCAATTTTTTTGTGAAAAACACTACCACATAACATACACAATGAGCTCAATAAAGAAACTTAATGAGAAAAACAAACCAAACCTTTTTACATGTTCATGTATAAACATTTCATAAGAAGGTTTTGGTATTCACAGAATCAGAAGGAAAACTAAAGACTTTCACAACTAATCATTGATAAACATCATGACACAACTTATGACCTACACAAACTATGCATTTCTCTATTTAGAGGTGTTTAAAAATGTGACATATATTCAAGGATTATAGTATAGATCACAAAAAACATACATCAATCATCCAACTACACATAGGAAACAATGTTGAGAAGGTCAAAATCACTGCATCTTATTGAAATTCAAAGGTAAAATACTATAGTACATGCCTGTAAATGAGTTACAAAACTTTGTATTTCCTCCAAGGACTCCAAAATGAGTCACTCCACAAAAAATCCTAAGTTAGAACTCCCTCAATAATGAGTTACCAATGAGAATATAACCATTCACTCCAAGTAGCTCCACTAAAATAGGTTCTAGAAACCTCATTTTCGTAAGCCTCTAAAAAGCCTAAAAAATAGCAACTGAAACTTTATCAAAAGAGCCTCCATGTGTTGAAAAAGTCAAAGCATGACTATGTCCTCCACAAAGGCACAAGAAAAGTGCTTAAAATTGCTTCAAATGCTCCAAAAAGTAAAAAGAAGCTCTCCTATATTCCTTCCTCATGTTTGCAAATTGAAAACAAAGGCATAAATGGGTCAAAACAAGCCCTTAAATCTCCTTCGTTGGTCGATTAACTACTTCTCAACCTTCCAATATGATCTCAAAATCATTTATGTCTTCTAATCAACGTAACAAGTATTGCATTTAACATACTTTTGCATTACATTTACAATAGTATCTTGACTAAGTGGTTTATAATGCACCACTTAATAAAAATACTTCACATTTAAGTAATGAATGCAAAAAATAAAATAAAAAAGGCTATGATTCGGTCAAAGACATAAATAAAACTTGAACATTCAAAACCTATTGAAGGCATTAGATTATGTGAAGAAGCTTAAAATAAAGGTAAAAATAAAGGCAAAAATTCCTTCATGATGTCGGCCATTTTAGGGTTTATGAACCTAAAGAACAAAACACCCATCTTCACTTCATTTTTGACTTCTTGAATCTAGGAAAGCACTGCCAAGGATTATTATGGAGCTTTGGAAGTTTTGGAGATGACCTACTGGAACTTACTTATGTGTTGAAGCCGCGTGGGTAAGCCTCTATTAACATACAATCTATTGCATTCTCTCAGATTTTGTTCAATATATGTGAAAAGAATGATATTTCAAGTTTATATTTGTGTTAGAAATAATTAATATTTTCATTTTCTGGATTTTCTCAAAACTCATGGCCATAGTTTATGGTTTTCTGTATTGAAATTCTGGAAACATCATTTTTTTCCACTGTTCTTTATCTTCTTGGGCCTCAATTATTTGTTGTTCTCTAAACATGGGAACATGGTGGTGAACATTATCATAATTACCTTGGGAGATAGACAAGGCTTTATGTTTATTGTATCTTCATTTTGAAAGATTCATAATTCACTAAATAATGCAAACTTATGAGTTTATTTTCAGTTCCATGGTACAACTTCTTCATTCTCTACAGATGCTTATTTCTCCATACTCAAGCCCAAACATGAGCCTTTACTTCTTTTGTTTTGACTGAGAAATTTGTAAGGGATTTATTTTTTTGTGATTTTAAGAGTTGTGTTTAATTGCATTTTCTGAAGGTAAAAACCGCAGGCTGCGGGTTTCACTAAACACCCTCGTGGGTATCACAATATAAGCAACCCTATAATTGAGCTTCTCCTGAAACTTGTGAGACAAGGCTTATCATCATCTGAAACATTCTCTGGCTTGACATGCCATGTTCTTACAGGCTCTTTTGATTGTGTATCAACAATTTTGAAGTTTATAGATAATTGCTCTTTTATGTTAAATATGTCCTTGCTTAGAGTATACTCTAACACCATCGTTTACTGTCATATGTAGGACTTGAAGCAACATGGAGCTAGAATGGACAGATGAACTCGAGATAGCAGCAAGGAAAAAAACACATGAAAACCAATCATTCACAAACAATGGCTGGTTACTTTCCTTTTATGCACATTCATTTCATTTCTTACTTATTCATGTATGAATTTCTTCATAATTTGTATTGAATAAGCAAAGGTTAGTCTCATGGATTGTATGAGACAATGCATACTTCTACATTCAATAAAGATTTCTTGTTCTAAAAAGATCAAAATCTCTCTTCTGTTACATGCATGTGTATGGATGCAATGATTTGTAATTGTAATCTTTTCTAGATTGTTCCATTTATACATTTGAATGTAGTGAAGGAAAGATAAAAAAATGTACCACTTTTTTCTCAGTTTAAAATCAATACACTCCACCTGATTGAGACTATGGGTGAAAATACAGTAACATTTTTGGTGACATTTGCTGCACGTTTGCTTGCTAAACATTCTAACCAGTTACCTAGGCCTATCCTTGGGCATGGAGAAACTCAGAAACTAAGCTCATGACTTAGGAAAACAAATTCAAAACTTTTGTAACTCAGACTTGATAGTATGATTGGCACCTTAACATTATTGAAAGCAAAACAACAAAAAGGAAACTACCTAAATGTGCTGGACAACACTTAGGGAATAAAAGCTAAAATATTAAACCCATGCTAACCTAAACTAACCAACAAAGAAGCCAGTCAAACAAAACCACTGACTGGATTTGGAAAGTAACACCCCTTCCTTAGCAACAACTGAAGCTTTTCATGACTATGTATTGCTGAAAATATATGAAACATAGGCATATATTCAATAGATTGCTGCAATGTTTCATGAAAAATGCAAATAAGCTTACTTGCAACCTGATTTTGATGATGCTTATCACTGCCCTGGCTTGGAAAAATGAGATGAAATTGTTTGTTTTCAACTGTTACTCCCAAGTCAGCTTCAATTGCATCTTCATTCCTGGGTGCAAGCATGACCTTGGGTACTTCAGTGGCCTCCATATTGGAAAAATATCTGATTGGACAACCTCTTGAATGAATAAAACTTGGGATTTTCTTGTTGGCTTCCTTTCCTTCATCTGATTTCACATGGCTGTCCTACTTCATAGCTAAGTCTGAAAGACAATCTGAATGCTCAGAAACATTAGCATTACCTTCATCTTGCATAATAAGTTCCCAGGTAAGCTCCTCCTCCATGGTGAGTGGACAATCCTCTTCCACTAAATCAGCTAATAACTCATCAAAGCTATCAGCTCTTGGAAGGGTCTTAGAAACAACTTGTTTAACTTCAAAAACCTTGCTATCACTAAAAGAAAGACAGTCCAACACAGGTTGCTCCTCTTTAATGAAGGCAAGAAAGAGCTCAATTATTGAAGCAACCTCCTAAAACAAGCTTTCATCTAATAAATTAGCTTCAAGCTCTGCTATACAGTTGAAAGGAAGCTCCTCTGACCAAACAAGATCTTGTAAAACAGGTTCGTGAGAAGTTTCTTGTTCAAACCTATGAACCAATTGTTGAATTTTAGCATGAATGTCATCCTCCTCAAGTAGAGTAGATTCCTTGTCATTAGTCTTTGAACAAAAATGTTCAATTATGTCCATACATATCTATTCATAAATATCAACATTAGCTTCTTCCTCTATAATATGTTAAAAAATATCACAGCTCATACCTTGGAGAATGGTATCAAGTTCAGTTTCATGATCTTCATCATGGTCAGAAGCTCTATTTTCTTGCTGATCATTATTAATCAGTAACTCATCAGCTGGTTTGATGTCTTCCTGATGGCCTAGAACAACTTCTTCGGCTTGGAGATCTCTTTGTGCTAGCTGATAATGCTCCATAGCTAGATGTAACAGATTTGGAGTTCTAATCTCCTCCATAGGGAATGAGCTATTTTGATCAAGGGTCTCCTCCGCTTCTATTTTCTGGCTGTTAGAGCATGACTTCATTTGTATGATAGGTGAAGGAAATTCACAAGGTGGTAGAGATGGGCTTTTCCAACTTGGAATTTTAAGGGTAGAAGTCTTAGCAGTAGGTTCACTTGAAAACCCATAAGATTTTTCCTGTTTGAAATTTTGAAACTCATACTTAGGAGCCTCCTCTACTTCCTCTTTTTTAACTGCAACTTTCTTCCTTTCAAAACTCTCTTCAAAATACTTCCTTCAAACCTCCTCATGCAACTTGCATTGATATTCTAGGTAAGCTTGACTGCCCTGCACCTAGGCTGACAAAAGCTTCATTTTCCCCTCCTTAGCAACTATCTCACGTTCAAGACCTTGTTCAAACTACATCCTTTGCATCCTTAACTCCTGATGATAAGAATAGGTCTGTTCATCCAATTCTTGTTGCTGTATAATGGTCCTTTTTTTCCTCTTAATGTCAACCAACATTCTAGATATGCATGCAAACACCTTACTAATATCGTCAATCTTCAAATTGTGAAGACCTTGACTAAGATCCCATAATGTATGCTCAACCTGTTGGATCAAATCCAGTACATTTTGGTAAGGGTGTGCTTGGGAATGTGAATAATCATTTGTAGGCTGGAATGAAGGCTTAACAGGGCTGGGTGGGTGGTATTCATAGTGGGTATGCTGGTTTTCCTTAAAAAACATGGGATTTGAACTATAATCAGCTGCATGCTTAGCTTGAAAAGGATGATAAGGATGTTGATAAGCAACATTCTCATGAAATGGAGGGTAATAGTAAGTATTTTCATGAAAATTTAACATCTTTTTTCATTTAAGAAGCTGGAATGCCAGAAAAAACAAATTTTCCTTCAAAAATTTCAAAACAAACCAGAACTGGTACTGCTGAAACTAGAAAATTGAAACTTGGAGTCACCATATATGCAAATACTACCTCTGAAAAGGTTGGAAACTACTGGTTGCATACCAAACCAACATAATACGTTGAAGAACATGTCCCACTAGGCGTGCCAAAATTGTTAACTACTGAAATTGCACCTTGTTGAATATGAAATTCAACATTTCAGTGTAACATGGGAAGACCTCTCTCAATGTGGGATTTGAAGTAAAGGTCAACCTTCAGAGAAGGCCGACTTCCTCGCTGGGTTATCACCTAAAACTAATCTACTAAATTTGCTGAGGAACAGGGGAGAAAATATATCATAAACAAATAAATATTAACTCCTAATGCTTTAAAAGGTGGAAAACCAATTTTTTTGTGAAAAACACTACCACATAACATACACAATGAGCTCAATAAAGAAACTTAATGAGAAAAACAAACCAAACCTTTTTACATGTTCATGTATAAACATTTCATAAGAAGGTTTTGGTATTCACAGAATCAGAAGGAAAACTAAAGACTTTCACAACTAATCATTGATAAACATCATGACACAACTTATGACCTACACAAACTATGCATTTCTCTATTTAGAGGTGTTTAAAAATGTGACATATATTCAAGGATTATAGTATAGATCACAAAAAACATACATCAATCATCCAACTACACATAGGAAACAATGTTGAGAAGGTCAAAATCACTGCATCTTATTGAAATTCAAAGGTAAAATACTATAGTACATGCCTGTAAATGAGTTACAAAACTTTGTATTTCCTCCAAGGACTCCAAAATGAGTCACTCCACAAAAAATCCTAAGTTAGAACTCCCTCAATAATGAGTTACCAATGAGAATATAACCATTCACTCCAAGTAGCTCCACTAAAATAGGTTCTAGAAACCTCATTTTCGTAAGCCTCTAAAAAGCCTAAAAAATAGCAACTGAAACTTTATCAAAAGAGCCTCCATGTGTTGAAAAAGTCAAAGCATGACTATGTCCTCCACAAAGGCACAAGAAAAGTGCTTAAAATTGCTTCAAATGCTCCAAAAAGTAAAAAGAAGCTCTCCTATATTCCTTCCTCATGTTTGCAAATTGAAAACAAAGGCATAAATGGGTCAAAACAAGCCCTTAAATCTCCTTCGTTGGTCGATTAACTACTTCTCAACCTTCCAATATGATCTCAAAATCATTTATGTCTTCTAATCAACGTAACAAGTATTGCATTTAACATACTTTTGCATTACATTTACAATAGTATCTTGACTAAGTGGTTTATAATGCACCACTTAATAAAAATACTTCACATTTAAGTAATGAATGCAAAAAATAAAATAAAAAAGGCTATGATTCGGTCAAAGACATAAATAAAACTTGAACATTCAAAACCTATTGAAGGCATTAGATTATGTGAAGAAGCTTAAAATAAAGGTAAAAATAAAGGCAAAAATTCCTTCATGATGTCGGCCATTTTAGGGTTTATGAACTTGTTAATAAATATTCAACGAGCTCCCTTCGGGTGTATTTTCCTTTAGGTATCGGCTCACGCATCGCATGAAATCCACTTGGAATTTTATCAAGGTCTGCTTCCCCCTCCATGTGTCTGCTTTGCGCACCTTGAGGGTTTCCCTTCCTTTTACATCTCGAGAATCCCTGCTATACTTCCACGTGTCGTAGCTGTGGGCCATTTTGATTGTTCCTTTTTGCTTCCTCATCGGGCTCCGCTCGAGTGCCACGAAGCTCTCATTCCCAAAGAAATTTGGTGAGCCCCACAATTTTTGTCTGCAATGCACTCTTGCTACATGTCTACTCTTTGCAAATCTTTTAGCGAGAGGATGAAATAACGACCACGGGCTGTCAAATGCTGCCATGCATCTCTTTTGCGCCCAGTTGATGATCGTGTCCTCCACTTTTGGATAGAGCTCTGACCACTCAACACGTGTAGCCTTGGCACAAATCTTCAACCATGAGAGATAAATGTTCACATGGGTAGTGAAATGCTGCCACATGCCTATTCAGCAGATCTCGTATTCGAGCGATGAAATAGGCGAACCAAATGCTGCGATTGGCTACCGCATGTCATAATCATTTGCACAAGATGGTGACACTTGTCCGTTTAACCTTGCCGAGACCACCACCATCATTTGTGGGAGATGAACTTGTGCTTGGAATGACCAGATGCTTGGTTTCAAATATTTTCTGTTGCAGCGGCTTGGGGAATATTCTTATTTCTGCATCATTTCCAGGGATCGCGAAATATTTTCTATTGTTGCTCTCCAAAGCGGTGGGAGTTTTCTGCTATATATACTTTTCTCTGTTGTGAGAAAAGGGTCTGGAATTTTGAAGGAACACTAGTTTTAGAAAAAGATGCCAGGCCTTTATTACTGTTTTATTTTATTGCAAAAGACTTTCAGACTGTGCCAATTGTTTGACCTTTCTATTCTTTCATGCTATTTGATTAAACTGTAAACTGTGCTGCTATTGTATGGACAAGTTTGCTGATCTAGATCATGTCTAATGACTCTTCTTGGCAGTAGGAATGTATGCAATGTTATTTTATGTCAATGAATGGATTGTCTGTGCTTTAATTTTTAGTTTCTGCTTTTTTGGAACACTACAAATACCAATTGGGCCCTTAGATCTATGATTTATCGTGCCTATCATTAAGTATTGGCGCATTGCCTTAGGTTAGAATTTATTTTATTATATATGTTTCCTTTTCCCTTTCCAAAACCCCATTATAGAAGAAGTCAATTTCTTTAAAAACCCAGAGGTCACTCAATTTAGCACAAAAGGTCCCCCATAAACCGAGTTTCCCATAAGACACTATTACCTTATCAAATTTTGGCATCAATAGTTTGTTCTTTTTTCTGGCATGCTCGATGGGACAAAGCTTAAATGAATTTTCACTTTAGAAGGGTGTATGAGCCATCGGCCTATAACTAGATCCCAAACCACAAGCAACCCCAGTTCACTAGTACCTCCACTAGGAACAGTGCAGGGCGCAAATCAGTTGGTAACCATTCCACTCCCACCAGCCGTTCCTCTAACCATGTTGCTAGCCACCAACAAAAATTACATGGCATGGGATGTCGAAAGTCATCTAGCAGCCCTAGTAGCACCTGCTATCTAGGGTGCTATCCCAGTTTTAGCTATGAAAGCTATACCCAAGTTTACCAGAGATGGCTCAAGAACACTCGCAAAACATCTACAAGCTGTGGCAGACGTGTGTCTGGTGCACGGGATCACAACGCATAATTTAGCTCTAAGGCTTCTCGCCACATCTTTTAAAGGAAAGGTGCTGGATTGGTATCGAACATTGTCACCTAGCACTATTCACACCTGGGACGAGCTCAGAGATCCGTTCTATGAGAGGTTCTCAAATGACGGAGATTGCTCTTCTCTGTATTATCAACTATCTGTCATAAAACGAGCTCCCCAGGAAGCTCTGACAAACTTCAATGCTCGATTCCACACGAATTGGCAAAGGATTCTTGTTACTATACGCCCGACTCCTGAGCTGGCATTCATATTTTATCTGAAGTTCATCAATCCTGACATTTCTATGATGATCAAGTCTTTGGGAGGAGCTACTCTACCAGATGCTTACGGTGTCACCGTCAAAGCCGAGAATCATTTGATAGATTATGGAAAGTTGCCTCGACCTATCATGCTGATATTTTCTAAAATATTGATACCCGCACAAGAAGTCACGTCAACTAGCGCACTTGCAACTCCCCAGTCAATGTACACATATGCGACAACACCACAAAATGTTGCCTCTACATCTGGTTCTTCCAAAGATGAAATGAGCGATCTTAAAGAAATGTTGCTGACTATGGAAAATGACATAACCACCCTCAAGCGGAACCAATCAACGCCTCTGAAGCTTGCCTATCAAAACTATCAAGGTGAATGACCCTCATATCAGAAGAATCAGTACCAAGGTGGTTCCTGCACTAATTCACTAGCTCCGACGGTCAACCAAATGGTGCCAGTGCCTACTCCGCTGACGAGCGCTTCACCAAGCTCGAGTAAGGAATTAACCACGAGGAAGAATAGCCTCATTGATGACATCAATTCATGGTGCTTCCCTTGCTGCGATGCACATATGCCCCAGAATTGTCTTTGTGGAAACTTACAACAAAAGGTGGCAGAGAATTGCAGCCAAGGCACGATACCGGACCACAGAGGTTATGTATATACCTCGCCACAAATGGAGAGTGTAGTTCTTACTGCGCAAATTCAAGGGATGTCTCTAGAACAAGAATCTGACATCGCTCTTGATCACACACTCTTCTGATGGATGGAGGAAGAAGAAACAGTGTTTGCTAATGATACGTTCATATCCAAAACACTACAAGTGCAATCTAAATATAATACTCACTCAAAGAGGAGATTTACTAGCGAGTCAGTTGTTCCGCATCTAGCCAACCCGCAACTTAAAGGTGCTTCCAATCAGATACCTGACACTTCCACTGTGCCGTTGCAATCTCAACCATGGAAGGAAATTATCATAACAAGAGCAAAGGAGTAGAAACCTCCAAGTTTTCCACCTTTTAATGTGGTAGAACAATTGAAGAAATCATCTGCTAATGTGTCTCTATGGGACATTCTAGCTATCCCAGAGCAAAAAATGCTATTACAGAAGGCGCTTCAAGTAGAGGTCAGCACAGTACCAACAAAGCAGTTAGCCAATGCTAAGGCTATTAATCAACTATCTCTGGCTAAAGTCATTACGAACAATACAAAAGAATCCCTTGTCGAAGTTAGAGATAAGTTGAAGCCCCAACCCTTCTTCTTAACTCTCATTATAGGGAAGAAGTTATTGCACAATTCTATGATTGATTCTAGTGCTAGCACCACGGTTATGCCTAAACAAATAACCGAAGCTTTAGGACTCGACTATGAACCTATGAAAAGGGGAGTAATGTAGCTTGATGGGAACAAAGTTGAAACCATAGGTGTCATCAAGGCACTTCCTTTGACTCTTTATTCTTGCCCTAGTATCATAGTTCCGCAAGACATTGTGATCATAGATGTTCCTCCCATGTTCGACCTCTGTTTATCCTGAGAATTTACTTCAAAGGTGGGAGGATACCTATCCCTGGATTGGTCACATCTGATTCTCAGAACCAAGCACGACACAAAAATGAAGATAGAATAAGAGGCTTTGCATTTTGAACATGTAGCGGTTGAAGCCCTAATCAATTTTGAAGCCATGCATACCTCTATCACCAAGCAAGAAATGTATTACGTTGAGTTACTAGAGGAAGAAAAGGTGAGTGGAGACCAGGATGACCAAGAGGATGCTCTGTTGAGTGAACACATAGACAGTGACCCTTTTGAAAATTGTCATGCTATAGGATTGGGCACCTATGTAATTTATGATGAAGACCTATGATGAATCAGATGTGACCTATCCCTGGATTGGTCACATCTGATTCTCAGAACCAAGCACGACACAAAAATGAAGATAGAATAAGAGGCTTTGCATTTTGAACATGTAGCGGTTGAAGCCCTAATCAATTTTGAAGCCATGCATACCTCTATCACCAAGAAAGAAATGTATTATGTTGAGTTACTAGAGGAAGAAAAGGTGAGTGGAGACCAGGATGACCAAGAGGATGCTCTGTTGAGTGAACACATAGACAGTGACCCTTTTGAAAATTGTCATGCTATAGGATTGGGCACCTATGTAATTTATGATGAAGACCAAGTGCTCCCAAAAGTTGCCAAAGAGTTCGAAGGTGGCCAAGCAAATGAGCTATGGACACTGTACTTTGACGGAGCAAGAGGTAAAGTAGGTGCTGGAGTGGGGATATGTTTAATATCCCCACAAAATGAAAAAATACTAAGGTCTTTTCGCTTCTAGTTTGCTTGTTCAAACAATGAAGCCGAATATGAAGGATTAGTTCAAGGTTTGAGCCTTGTAGAGTGAATGGGCATTAAGTAATTAATGGTGTTCGGAGATTCCGAACTAGTAATCAACCAAGTCCGGAGGATTTTCATGGCAAGGAATGTCTGCATGAGATCCTATCGATACCGAGTCTAGGACTTGGTTGATAGTTTGAATCCTTCAACATCCAGACTGTTCCCCGAGGAAAAAATGGCAACACAGACCACATGGCTGTGATTGGTGCTCAGTTTGATCCTGCCTCTAACCTTATACATAACAAAAAATCTGTATGAGTAATAGTCCGACTGATGATTCTTGACAATGATCAAAGTTGGCTGGTTTTTGAAAGTGATGAACACATCACCTCGTTCATCCAGCAGTCAGGGGAATTTTCTGATCAACTTCAACCAAAGATTGCTAAGGCTTATGAAGGACAAATCATGCAACTCAAATCCAACAAGCTTTTGAAAGGATTGGTTACTATCAATTTTTTTTTTGATTGTGATGATGTAATAAATGATAGATGGAAGTTCGTGGCAAACAAAAGTGATTACGTAGACCTTTAGGTCTCAGATGGCAGAAACCTTTGAGTCGGTAAAGATGTCCTACACCATGATAAAGAAAGGCTCATCAAATTCTATGAGAAATATGGAGTAGTGGCCTAGTCCTATGATGATATGGAGGGATATGATCCTAACATCATCCAACACACGATCAAGCTGAGAGAAGGTGCAAAAATAGTTCGACAAAAGTAGAGGCCAGTAAACCCCAAAATTGAAGCGCTAATAGCACAAGAGCTAACCAAGCTAATAGAGTCATGAATTTCCTTCTCAATCAAGCATAGTACTTGGGTATCCAATCTGGTCCCGGTTCAAAAGAAGAATGGAGATATCCGCTTGTGTGTGGACTTTCGAGACCCAAACAGAGCATCCCTGAAGGATCATTATCCGCTGCCTTCTATGGAGTCAATCCTACAAATGGTAGTAGGATCATAAATGTTTTCTCTACTGGACTTCTTTGGTTACAATAAAATCCGAGTTAAGAAGGAGGATCAACACAAGACCACGTTCACTACAAAGTGGGAAACATTTGCATATGCTAAAATGCCTTTTGGTTTATCCAATGTAGGGGCAACATTCTAGCGGGTGATGGACATCACTTTCAACGAGCTAATCAATAAGTTCATTCTAATATATTTAGATGATCTTATTGTGTTTTCTAAATCTAAGGATGATCATTTCGACCACTTAGAAATAGTTGTTCAAAAGTGCCAGGAGTTTGGAATTTCCCAGAATCCAAAAAAATTATGTATTCGGAGTACCACAAGGCAAGCTGTTAGGACACGTGGTATCCAAAGAAGGAGTTTCAATCAACCCCAAGTGGGTGAAAGCTATCAAGGAACTTCCCCTTCCGGTGAACAAGAAAGGAATTCAGTCCTTCCTAGGCAAGGTAAATTTTGTTAGCAAGTTTATTTCTGACTTTGTAGGAATAATTAAGCCGATCACCCTGATGCTTAAAAAGGATCAAGCATTCAAGTGGACAATCGAAGCTCAGGAAGCCTTTAAAAAAGTCAAGGATGCTATTTCCGTAGCTTCGGTACAAGTTAATCCAGATTTATCTAATGATTTTATAATGTATGCATTCAGTAGCAAGTCTAGTATTGCTACTGTCTTAACCCAAAAGGATAATGAAGGAAAAGGAGAACATCCAGTGGCATTCTACTCTCGGACCCTGAAAGAATATGAGATGAATTATAATTTCGTTGAAAGACAAGCCTTTGCAATAGTGAAGGGACTTAGAAGGTTCCGTCATCTAATTTCCTACAACAAAGTGTTTGTTTATGTCGCACATTCTAGTGTGCACGAATATATCATGGAGGGAGAAATCACAGAAAAAAGAGCTAATTGGATCACCAAGATCCTTGAATATGACATTGAGGTCAAACCCACTAAAACTATCTGAGGAAGAGGACTATGAGAATACATGGTGCATGACAAAGAGATACTTGCCGAAGGAGAGCAACCAGAGCTTGTTCTGATAAATGAACCAGAATCTGAGTGTTGCTGGCTAACAAATAGAATGAGGTTTATGCAAACAAGAAAGTATCCGCCAGGTCTCTCCTCCCAAAAGAGGAGATACTATCGGCTGCAAAATTGCGGATATGCACTAGTGGAAGGGGTCCTTTTCAAAAGGAATTTCAATGGTCTCCTCCTGCCATGCGTTACTACAAAGCAAGCGAAGAGAATCCTTGACATGTTCCACAATAGTACTGTGGGCAGACACTTCTCCACTAAGACCACCACCATCAAAATCATGTGCGTAGGTTACTATTGGCCCACACTTTTCAATGACTCCCACTCTTTGGTAAAATCTTGCAAAAAATGCCAGTTCTTTACAAACAGAAGGAAGAATTCCACAATGCCTCTCAAACCTATAGTGGCAGATGAACCGTTTGCACAATGGGGCCTGGAATTCATTGGGATGATTAATCCCACTTCTAGTACTAGGCACAAGTGGATTCTGATAGCCACAGATTACTTCACAAGATGTACAGAGGCCGTTCCGCTTAAAAATGCAACAAAGTCAGAGATAGTGGATTTCCTCGAAGAACTGGTGACAAGGTTCAGTCCTCCGAAGACTATCATTTGCGATAATTATAGAGCTTTCCTAGGTGCAAAGGTATGTCACTTTGCATTAACAAATGTCATATTCCTTAAGACATCATCAAATTATTACTCATAGGGAAACGACCTAGCGGAGTCAATGAACAAGAACCTAGTCTGACTCCTTACAATAATTGGTTCGAAACACCAGAGAGAATGGCATAAAAAGCTCCAAGCAATGCTTTGGGAAAACCACATAACTCCTAAGCAAGTCCTTAAGACTTCACCTTATGAGTTGGTATACGGGAAAGAGACACTGTTGCCTATATCTATGGAGATTCCAGTACTGCAATTGTTGAAATCCCTCGAGATAGAACAAAATGGTGCCATGGAGGTTTGGCTTGCTAAACTATCAGAAGTATAAGAAAAAAGGGAGAATTCCCTAATAGCCATGACAAACCACCAACAAGTGGTCAGGCGATGGTTTGACAAGAAGACTTCTGACCAAGGCCTAAAGTGCAGAGACTTAGTCTTGCAATATGATAAAAGGGCTGCTAAGCTAGGTCAACATGGTAAATTTGATAGCCTATGAGAGGGCCCCTTTAAAATCATTCGGTGCAAGAAGCATAATGCTTTTGAGTTATAAAGTATGGAACAGGAACCATTAGGAATTCCGGTCAATGGGATTCATCTTAAGCTGTTTCATTAAGTGCCAAATTTTATTTTTGTACATATGTGAATAATGCTTTTATTTTCTTTCCCTTTGTGTTGGCAGGTCTTTTTTTTGAAGTTGGTTCGTGTTTCAGAAGAAACAACCCATCATTGCAGAGAGTAGAGTAGCATAATTTATTTACATATAAAAACACACCCATGTGCAAAAAAAATGAACACATATGCTAATAAAAGAGCCCATACAATAGCTATGCAGAATGGAAGAAAGAACTGTGTATTTTTATAAAGATATATGTTGATTTATATATATTCTTTCATTTTTTACATTGCAAAAATGGCTGAGAGGCCATAATTCAAAAATTATATGATTGTATGAGCT
Organism: Sequoia sempervirens; assembly: GCA_007258455.2. Taxonomy (NCBI): domain Eukaryota; kingdom Viridiplantae; phylum Streptophyta; class Pinopsida; order Cupressales; family Cupressaceae; genus Sequoia; species Sequoia sempervirens. The sequence continues at coordinate 253,768,224 of VDFB02047230.1, read as the reverse complement.
TTTCTTTCATATATGCTATATCTATAGCCTTTTTCAGACTTATATACAAAAAATTGAAATATTGAGGCATTTTATCAAGGAAATAGGAAGGCGTTTTATCCAAGAGAATGGGAGGTAGAAATTGACGCATCTATGGCATTGTCTACCGCTTCTTCTACGGTAGCACCTACCGCGTCTTCATCAACAGGTTCTTCAGTAGTAGAAGTAAAATCATTGGGAACAACTGCCATTGGTGGAGGGAACACCAAGTTGCTAAAGTTAGTATACCAGTCAACATCGTAGAATGGTATTACATTGTAGCTGTGGAACAGAAAGTGCAAGGCCTAGGTAACCCTCTATCGATGCTCATCACATTTCTGAAGGAGAAATCCATTGAGAAACGACAACCATATAACAACCGATTCTTCCTCAATGTAGCATCGGAGGTCACTGGCTGTAGGCAGGCCTACCCCATATGCAGCGTGAGTGACAATCTCACCTAGGCCATTCAAGTACTTTTCTGGAAAAATTTCCTTGACCAGCTTCAGAGTTAGAGGCCTGGGGATACCAATGTCTAACATTGATGCTACAAAGTGCGAGTAGATATCAGTGTTCACATAGTATTTGTCCTCGTACTCTATACAATCCCTACCCAGAACACATTTTATGGCTACCAAAACCAAGGAGTTTATTTTTGGTTATTCTCTTCAATCACCTAGTGGAAATCTCTCCCAGAAAAGCTGTCTGTGACTTATAAGAAGTTAACCTAATGGGAGTATCCATGACACTGACACAATGCTTCTACCTTCTAACTAACGCTGAAACTTGCCTACCACCTAGCCTATGAGAAAACTCGCTTACTGAAGCTTAAGACTGCGCCAATAACCTATTGTTAAAACTGCTCAAATGCTAAGTGTGATTTCCTCACTACTTAGCGGCCTATTTATAGAAAAAATAAGAAGACACATGCTAATCCATTTTGAGAAAATGTGATGATAATCAAGTGCCAACTTGAAAGGCATGCCTGCATTTGCTCACATTTTCTGACTGGTTGCATCTGTAGAAATACGATTCAATGTGTGCTAAGTTAATAAGAGCTAGTTAATTAGCTTTAAAATGGTGGTGCTCATCGGCAGTAAGTTGCATGACCGTAGGCTATTGTGTCATCTCATAGGCGTTTCCCAGAGCCCAAGGAAGGATCCATATCTTTTCAGGCCGTGATCGTTTGCTTTGGCTTAATCATTCCGTCTAGGATATTAATTGCTAGCACATACTAATGCAAGGTTAGAAGGGAAATTGCCGGCTCAAGTTTCAAGGGAATCACAACATATCACACGGTTGCCAAACAACAGAATGAATTCTTGCTACCTCAAAATGGCAAGTAATTCATTTTGCACGAGCCGAGGAATTAATGGTACATGCCGAATTAAATGCAAAAAACACACTTTCCTCTACCACCTTGAAAAAAGATAGCTAAATATTGCATGAAAAAGTTTAATGTTTAAAGTCTTTTCAAATACGCCAAGGCTTAAAGTGTAGAGAAGTTTTAGCATATCCAGAGCCGGATAAAATTTACAAAGAGTTCAGAACCTATAGAAGTTTTCATCTAAAGAAAAATGTCAGAGAGTTCATCACAGCAAAGGTAGGAGGAGATTGGCAAGGATTTATTTACAGCCATATGGTTGTCAGAAGATGTGTATATCTATGAAGATTTAGCATATGCTACGCTTGGTATACCAAGCAAGCCAAAGAGGGTGAATACGATAGAGCTGGATAGGCCCAAAGATTGCAGAAACAAGAAAAGGGTTGAGGAGAAATGGGATAATATTTATGACCCACGACTCACAAAAAACCCTAATCCTTAAGAGAAGCAGCTTGTCAAAGGGTGAAGTCACCTAAGACAGACACATCGACAACAAGGAAGGTTTGGTACAGTGGTCTTCCACAATACATGGTCCCACTGGTACATTACTGCCCATAAATAGTTGATGCCGCCATTCAGCGTTATAACCTAGCACCTGCTGCATCAAGGGCCAAAACTTAAGAGTTCACATTAGCCCACAAGCCATTTGGCATATGCTATGTATCCTAGACCCAAGTAAAAGAAGAGAGAAAATTGAGTCCTTTTTCCCTAGTAAAGGAGAAAAAATGTGGAAGGCGATGAAAAAGAGCTTATATTTCCTGATAGAGGAGATTGGTAAGAAGGGAATCCTAGGCGCTAAGCTGCCGAGTATCCTATTGCCACACTGTTCATTTCGTGAGGATATGCAGGATGCCATGTCAATGCTAGTTTTTGTGTGTGGCCAAAACTACGACGAGATGGTGGAAACCTTTCAACTGGGACTGGCCTTCCAATTCCACAAACAACACGATACCTTCTGGTATGATTTCACCGAGTTCTTGGTGGAGGAAATGATATGACAAGTAAAAAATTACCCGGCGGAGGGAAAGTTTAGATTTCTCTCCTTCCTGGTTCACATGTTCCTACATCAAAACCTTGATTTCTTCGACAGGTATTTTGAATTATCAATTTTTGATGAAAAGAAGAGGAGGAAGCAAATATCCACATGGACACCCTTCCTTTCCATGTCATATGATTATTATGCACTTTTGGATTATTTTATAACTCTGGTCTTGCAAGATTTACAAGGAGGAGGTGACATAGTCCAGATCGATGAGGATCAAACTGGATATATGCAGAGTTTCACTCCCGCTTGTGACTGGTTCTTAGGAACAAATTTCACCATTCTCTGGATGCGGGGCTTCACTGGTCAACCCTTCCTTCTCCCAACTTGCATCACATATAGGGTGCTCATGCTTGAAATGTATAGGCAGGTGTGTATCATTGATTTTACCATTTGTAGTAGCTCAAGTGTCAAGAGAAAATGATTCTTCACTTGTCCGAAGAATTTCAAAACAGTGACTCTGTTAAAGAAGCAATCAGATCAGTTATTGTAGGATAAAATGGCTCATTTAGGGTTGGTTTTGGTATGTGACAAATGGGATTACAACCCTTTCAATGACCTTCTAGAGCCGCACATGAAAGTTACTCATGTTCCTCGACCTTACTGGGAAAAGTGGCGTAACCCGCGGGCAGACAAAGATGAAAATTTTGTTGAACTAGCATGTATTCCCACACAAGATAACAGAGATCCATTGCACAAGTTCTAATTTTCTATGGCGGTGGCCAAAGATAATGTCCAGAAGGAATGCACCATGTACAACAAGTTGTGGAAGGATGAGGAATGGACTGATGAGAAGATAGAAGCTTTCTAGAAGTATCGCCAAGAAACGGGGCAATTGGATGCCTCTTATGAGAGCTTGAAAGGGGACAAGGAATTTGAAAAATGGTGGGACAAAGACCATCTCAATCTAGACTATAGCGTCAATAAGAGTGATGAACCGAAGGATGAGTCCGAAGAACAGGAAGAGGAAGCAGTGACTTCTGTGTCCTCCATGCCAAAGGAGAAAAGCTCTGGACACCCCGCCTATGTAGCCACGAATGTGCGGTTTAATGTATCGAGGGCTTCACATACACTCACTTGGGATGCTAAGGCAGCCAGGGTACCACAAAAGAAAATGACAATAACTGTTGAAGCTTGGGAAGCCCTGCCCGCAAAATGATAATGTACAAAGACCATTATTGGAGAGGGTTCGCAAGAACCCATCGGAAGACACATGCTTGCAGCTAGCCAGGAGCCTAAGGCTGAGGGAGAGTCGCTTACGATTTTGGAGCCGCCATCGACTAGTCAACAGGTAAAATTATCTCCTTCTTCTCTTGCTTCTCAGTCCTTGGTATCTATCCCTGTCTCAGCGACAATCCCTGCCATGAGTACTGGCCCTCCGTTTCCCACTTTTAATCCAACACATGCGGGAGGTTTCACCTAACTCTCACATACCACTCCACCCGGGTTTACTCCTCTATGAACCCTTACACCAACTGCCACCGTTCAGGCTCTCCCTACCTCGCTTTCCAAAGGCGTGCCCTCTATGGGAACCCCTACTTTTGCTATTGCTGTGGATCCTCTTCCATCACAACAGGCTGACTCCGCAATAAAAAATCCTTCACCATTCCAACCCATGAGTCTTTCTGATTCACCAATTGAGCTGTGGCAAGTGGCTAGCCCTTTTGCTGGTTCTCAAACCAAGCTTTGGAATGTACCCCACTTCTCCCTGCAAACTATCACTTTCTAGAAAAAGAAAATGCCCAGGCCTATCAGAATTACCTATCCATATGCCCTACCTTCTGGTGCTCCTTTCGTAGGCGAAATAGTTTCGTTGCCAGTCAAATTTATGGCGTAGATTAACTGTGGAAAAGAAGCATGTGCAAGTAGAATAAAAAAGTGCAAGGAAAATGATGACAATACTTCTACTGAGCCAAAAATACAGACTCTTTATGATGAGACCTAGCAAGAGCTGAAGTTTGCAACCATGTACCCGAGAGTAACCAATCCACAGGGGGAGATGCACCCAGAAGACTATGAAATATATGCGGTAGGGCTTGACATGAAGGTGGCTCGACCGCAGGATAAGGTTGAAATTATGGAGAAAATACAATGGGTGGTCACTTTCGACTTCCTTAAAATTTCTCACCAGCTAAAAAAAAGGATGAGAAGCTTAAAGCAATAAGGGAAAGGCTTAGCTTTTTTGAGAAAAAAAAGAAATCCCTAGAGGCGGATATTGCACGTATGATAGAAAGGGCACTAGCAGCGGAGAATGAGAGGAACAAACTTCAGGGTGAGCTTGCAAAGGTTCAGACTATCGACGCTACTATGGTAAAAGAACTGCGTACTAATAATCAAGAGGTAGAGCAAAATTTGTAGCTAAAGAATGAAGAGCTGGAGTGACTTCGCCTTGAGTATAGTCAAGGAATAGCATAGAAGAATGAGGCTTTGGAGCAATAGCAAACTCAATATGAGTAGAGGTTACAAGAAAAAGAGGCTGAATTTGAGGGCCTAAAAGCTCAATTAGAACAAGAGCTTCAAGAGACAAAGTCCTCTCTGGACATGCATTTAGCAAATCACTCCCAAGTCGAGGAAAATTGGAATAAAGAAATGAGCAGCTCTGTGGAGCAACTAGAATCTGAGAAAAGGAAAAGGGTAGAGTTGGGTGAGGCCATTAACTCAAAAGACATAGAGATCACTTCTCTTAAAAGCTCTCTCATGTCTTCTCCTGCACAACCAGAAATTATTCTGTTGGTTAGGCAGTTGTACATTTCTCACTGGGAAAAGATTAAATTTTTTTTCCTAACATTGCAACCCACCCTCTGATTCATCACCAAAGCATCAAAGTTGAGCCAGGAGGCTCATGATATGATTGAGCAGTTCCCATGGTTTATCTTGGAAAAGGTTCTGGAAGCAAAAGATCTGTTGACTGAGCTATACTCGGTCTCTGATGAAAACCTTGCCAGGGTTGGGATTGAAGATCGAGATGCTGCTGCCCAGATGACAAACAAGTTTATCCATTGCCACTCTACTTTCTAGTGCACTAAAGTGGCCGCGGCTACTCTAAACAGGACAATGGACAACATGCGAGAGAGTTTCTCCAAGTTGAATAGGATGGTTTGCTGTCCCCGTTCCTTGAGAATGGGTCTATTGCTACAACTGAGTAGGTTGCAGAAATAATTTAGGAGAAGGAGAATGATCTTGATGCTTTCGAATATTTTAGTCATCCTCCCACTGCAACTAACATTGAGGGAGTTATTCATCCACTTGCACAACTACTATTTGATTGCGAAGTAGGGGTTGGTTTACCTAATGCGCTACCTCATAAAGAAACGATTGATCTAAGCAGAGCACAGAAGAATTCACACAACATGGTAAGGCCATTTGAGGATGAATGGTTGCCTCTGTAGGTGGATCTTTCCAATCTCTAATTCCATTACCTGATGAAGTGGCATTCTGGTATGTAAACCAAAGAAATTTTGGGTTCTCCATTCCTCAAGTGAGACACCCCTAGTAGTCGCCAAAAGCTGTTAATAAATATTCAACGAGCTCCCTTTCAGGTGTATTTTCCTCTAGGTATTGGCCCGCACATCACAAGAAATCCACTTGGACTTTTATCAAGGTTTGCTTCCCCCTCCACGTGTTTGCTCTGTGCACCCCGAGGGTTTCCCTTCCTTTTGCATCTTGAGAATCCTCGCTATACTTCCACGTGTCGTAGCTACGAGTCATTTTGATTGTTCCTTTTTGCTTCCTCATCGGGCTCCGCTTGAGTGCCACGAAGCTCTCATTCCCAAAGAAATTTGGTGGGCCCCACAATTTTTGTCTGTGATGCACTCTTGCTATGTGTCTACTCTTCACAAATATTTTAACGAGAGGATGAAATAATGACCGCGGGCAGTGAAATGCTGCCACACGTCTCTTTTGCGCCCAACCGATGATCATTTCCTCCACTTTTGGATAGAGCTCTGCCCACTCAACACATGTAGCCTTGGTACAAGTCCTCAACAATGAGAGATAAAGGTTCACATGGGCAGCAGAATACTACCATGTGCCTATTCGGTGGATCTCGTATTCGGGCGATGAATCAGGCAAACTAAATGCTGCGATTGGCCACTGCATGTCATAATCATTTGCATAGGATGGTGAAACTTGTCTGTTTAACCTTGCCGGGACCACCACCATCATTTGTAGTAGATGCATCTGTGCCTGGAATGACCAGATGCTTGGTTTTGAAACTTTTCTGTTGCAACGACTTGGGGAATATTCTTATTTCTGCATCATTGCCAGGGATCGCGAAATATTTTCTGTTGTTGCTCTCTGAAGCGGTGGGAGTTTCTGCTATATATAATTTTCTTTATTGTGAGAAAAGGGTCTGGAATTTTGAAGGAACAATGGTTTTAGAAAAAGATGCTAGGTCTTTACTACTATTTTATTTTATTGCAAAAGACTTTCAGACTGTGCCAATTGTTCGGCCTTTCTGTTTTTTCATGCTATTTGATTAAACTGTAAACTGTGCTGCTATTGTCTGGACATTTTATTTGAGAACTTCTATATATATTGAATACAAGTTTGCTGATCTAGATCATGTCTAATGACTCTTCTTGGCAGTAGGAATGTATGCAATGTTGTTTTATGTCAATGAATGGATTGTTTGTGCTTTAATTTTTAGTTTCTGCTTTTCTGGAACACTACAAATACCAATCGGCCCCTTAGATCTATGATTTATCGTTCTTATCATTAAGTCTTGGCACATCGCCTTAGGTTAGACTTTATTTTATTATATTTTTTTCCTTTTCCCTTTCCAAAACCCCATTATAGAAGAAGCCAACTTCTCTAAAAACCTGAAGGTCACTCAGTTTAGCACAAAAAGTCCCCCATAAACCGAGTTTCCCATAAGACATTGTTACCTTGTTAAATTTTGGCATCAATAGAACCCTAAAGAACAAAACACCCATCTTCACTTCATTTTTGACTTCTTGAATCTAGGAAAGCACTGCCAAGGATTATTATGGAGCTTTGGAAGTTTTGGAGATGACCTACTGGAACTTACTTATGTGTTGAAGCCGCGTGGGTAAGCCTCTATTAACATACAATCTATTGCATTCTCTCAGATTTTGTTCAATATATGTGAAAAGAATGATATTTCAAGTTTATATTTGTGTTAGAAATAATTAATATTTTCATTTTCTGGATTTTCTCAAAACTCATGGCCATAGTTTATGGTTTTCTGTATTGAAATTCTGGAAACATCATTTTTTTCCACTGTTCTTTATCTTCTTGGGCCTCAATTATTTGTTGTTCTCTAAACATGGGAACATGGTGGTGAACATTATCATAATTACCTTGGGAGATAGACAAGGCTTTATGTTTATTGTATCTTCATTTTGAAAGATTCATAATTCACTAAATAATGCAAACTTATGAGTTTATTTTCAGTTCCATGGTACAACTTCTTCATTCTCTACAGATGCTTATTTCTCCATACTCAAGCCCAAACATGAGCCTTTACTTCTTTTGTTTTGACTGAGAAATTTGTAAGGGATTTATTTTTTTGTGATTTTAAGAGTTGTGTTTAATTGCATTTTCTGAAGGTAAAAACCGCAGGCTGCGGGTTTCACTAAACACCCTCGTGGGTATCACAATATAAGCAACCCTATAATTGAGCTTCTCCTGAAACTTGTGAGACAAGGCTTATCATCATCTGAAACATTCTCTGGCTTGACATGCCATGTTCTTACAGGCTCTTTTGATTGTGTATCAACAATTTTGAAGTTTATAGATAATTGCTCTTTTATGTTAAAACTATCCTCACTTTGATGTTACTTTTGAATTTGCACAACTTCAAATCATGTTTTCCAGTTCAATACATGTCCCAACCTTATCTTCATCATTCTCATAAGTATGTACCTTTCTTATGCTGCTTGACTGTCACTCCTTTGATAGCATACACTGTATGATGGATCTGGGGATTGCTCCCTATCTCCTAGAAAACATTGCCATCAGGTAATTGATAAGACCAACTTTTGAAAAGTCTTCATAACTATTTCTAATGCACAAGATCATTGCACTATTTGATCATGTATGATCACTGTCTGCCCTTTGTGACTAGTATTACCAGCATGAATGTTAATGTTATTGCAAACACCCATAAAAGCATTCTCTCATATACCATACATGGCTGTTAGGACCATGTTTCCCCATGACTTGATCACAAAGTATTGCTCTTATTCATTTCTTTTATTTTCCTCATTTTGTCTCCATCTTAATGTATCTGTGACTTGCAATTGGTTGTAGCTTTCAATTTCTACCTTGCTTTTGTAACTTTAACCACCTACTGTGGCCTTTGCCTGCGATTGTCATCAAAACAAGTATTCCTTGATTGGATATGCAGTCATACATTATCCTTCAAGCCCCTTTATCATCTCCTTCATAAATTTCTACCCCCTAATTTTCTATCTTAATAGCATGGCTTCCCTCATTTGTCTTATTGATGCAAATTGTATCACTTAATTCTTATTAGTCATGAAATTCTTGAAATTTTTGAGATAGTCCTATGAAAAAGAGATAAACTATCATTTGTGATAGGAAATTTTTTCTGTTACCAGCTCATGCTCATTGTTATGAATCTTATTGCATAATCAGTGAACTAACATTTTCCTTTTCATGTATTATTCAATCATGCATAATACAATTGAATTTTGAAGCTTATTTTGCTCCTCTGTATTCAACATAGAATCTATAATTGTTCTTTCAATGACTCCTTGAAAGTACTCTTGTTACCCAATGAGCATGGTGATAGATAAACATGTTACTACTGCTCCTTCAAACTGTGTACTCTGAATAAGGTAAGCAGTTGAAATCATTAATAAATAATAGCAATAAGATATGATAACAACAAATCTTGTTTACAAACATAACCTCTTCAATGAAAAGTAGCACATTATGTTCTGTTCTGCATTCAATTTAGGCATCAAAATGAGTTTATTGTTCATCCATGATTTCTCATTTCATTGCACTCTTGGGATTTGACTTATCAAGTATGATCAATAAGCTGGGAGCCTTTGTAGTTGCTTTATAATTTATTTTTCAATTGGATGTTTCATTTAAGCATGCTGGGCTCAACCCTTGTGGGAGCCACATTTTACACCCACGTGCTATAATTGAACAAAAAAAAGACATAACTACACCTATAGCTACACATGAAGCAAACAAGTTAGAAAAACCATGTATGTTTTAGGTGTACTTGATGACTCCAATGGTTTTCTGGGACACCTAAAATGTACATATAGTTTATTAATACACATTATGACCAGTTTATACATGTATAGGGTGAATGTATATGCAATGTGTGTAATCATTCATTGCTTAGAGTATACTCTAACACCATCATTTACTATCATATGTAGGACTTGAAGCAACATGGAGCTAGAATGGACTAATGAAGCTCAGGACAACAAGGAAAAAAACACATGAAAAGCAGTCATTCATAAGCAATGGCTGGTTACTTTCCTTTTATGCACATTCATTTCATTTCTTACTTATTCATGTATGAATTTCTTCATAATTTTTATTGAATAAGCAAAGGTTAGTCTTATGGCTTGTATGAGACAATGCATACTTCTACATTCAATAAAGATTTCTTGTTCTGAAAAGATCAAAATCTCTCTTCTATTACATGCATGTGTATGGATGCAATGATTTTTAATTGTAATCTTTTCTAGATTGTTCCATTTATACATTTGAATGTAGTGAAGGAAAGATAAGAAAATGTACCACTTTTTTCTCAGTTTAAAATCAATACACTCCACCTGATTGAGCCTATGGGTGAAAATCTGGTAACACTACCTTGGTCTTCCTTTTTCTGATTTTTATAATTATTATATTCTCAATATGTTCTTCCTTCAACCCCCTCATCATGGCCTCTTCCTCTTTTCTTACTTTCATACTTTTGGTTCATTCTTTCCTCAATTTTTAAGGTAATTTGATATGCATCTTCCATTGTGTAAACTCCCACCAAAGTCATCTCCTCTTGTATTATTGGTCTCAAACCATTAAGATATCTTGCAACCTTATCCTTAGTTCCTTCAGCGTCTCTTGTTCTATCAGGATCCTATGAAACTACTTTGTATATTCTTTAACTGTTTTGGTTCCTTGTTTTAACCCTTGCAATTTGTTGAGCAAATCAAGCTCATAGTCCACTGAAATGAAATGTCTTTTCATTTTCTCCACCATTTTGTACCACTCTGTGATTTTATCCTTTCCTCTTCTTCCTCTTTCCAATTGAATCTCTCTCCACCAAATTAAATCACGTCCTTTCAATCTAGTTTCTGCATACCTCACTCTGTTAGGATCCTCAAATTCTTCAAACTCAAAGAATTCTTCCATTTCATTAATCCAATCCATTGACTCTTTTGGATTCAAATTCCCACTAAATGTAGGAAGATAAAATTTTGGTCTTTTTCCCATCCTTTATAGGGAAATCAACAATAGGTCATTGGAAACTGTTGGTGTTGCATCTCTCTGTTCACTTGTTTGGCTGGCATCCTTTGAGGTTTCTTCTTCTTCATCACTTACTGGTTCTCTTATATATGCAAACCCTCTTCTAATTTATTGTTGTAATGCTTCCACCTTCCTTATAAAGGCTCTAAAATCATTTTCATGAACAAAATTATCACCTCTTCCTCTGTCCCTACCACATGGGGCTCCTCTTGCATACAATTTTGTACACACCCACAAGCTCAATCTTGGTGCAAACTGTCTCTCTTTAGCAGTCTATTTGCACACTCAGGATCTTCCTACTCTAATACCACTGATGAAAGATGGGTTTTCAACAATCCTCTTTTTTGAAAACAAACACTCAATACAACCTCAATAGTGCATACAAATCAACAACAAAAACTCATGGATTCAGTTGAAGTTTGCAACAACAAATATGCTCATTATAAAAGTCTAATTATAATTTCATTTTCAATCAAAAAAGGACTGATGGATAGAAACATATTCCCTTCACATAACCTGAAAATGAAATAAAAAAACTACAACAAAAACCAAACTATGCGCTTCATAATAACCTCCAAATCAACACCTGCTCTCCTTCAACAATCACTTGCAACTCTTCAATTCTCAACAATGGTGTCTTCAAAATTAAATGGATCCAATAACCCTTTCAACCTGAAACAAAATACTTCAATAACCTCCTAAGTAATGCCACACCCAACTCTCCAACCTCCAAAATCTGCAGTGCACAATGAAAACCCAAAACATGCCTAAAACCCTTCACCAAAAATTCCAAAAACTAGATTTTTCCTCCCATTGGAAAAGCAACACCCACCTCAATTGGAAAGAGTGGTTTCCAAGATAGAAAAATAAATAAATTATTTTTCAATTCTATTTTGTAACTCCTCAATCCCAATGCCTAAAACTCATATTTTCAGATTTTTCAAAAATATGCAATTACACCTCCACAGCCCCACCTGCCAACTTGAATAACAAAGGTGGTATTTTATTTAAATAAATAAAATTAAGCTCACTTATAAAAATAGCCTCCTAATCATGAAATTAATCTCCTAACATGAAATGAAAATAAAATTTAAAATTTAAAATTCTTTGGTTGATGTTGATTACATTTTCACATAGGATTCTCTTGCATCAATTTGTAGTTATGTCTTTGTCATATCCCAATAATTGCTTTCCTCGAGCGCTTCAAATGGCATCCCAATTCTTGGTAGGTTTTATAGATGTGTTACTTTGTGTGTTATAGTGTGTAGCAGAAGCAAGTTATATGCTTTAGGTGGTGACAAGTATGTGCTTTCACCACCTTCCTTAATGTCTTTAATGATTTTTCATTAATTTCACTGATAAGGTACAATTATGACTAGTTAAGGTTCACATAATGGAGCACTTGGTTTTTGCATGTAATGTCCCCATTTTGGCCCCACGCTTTTTATTTGGATTTAGCCTATTTCTGGAAATCCGTAGGCTAAGCTGAGGCAGAAAATTAGGGTTTCCTCTTTCAAATACTACTCAGTTGGCATTCTGAGGTTGTTGTGCAGACTTACTATTTATAGCAGTTCGCTATTTTTTAGCAAGTCTATCTTTTGGCGGTATTTGTCTAGCAGCAGTTCAATCCTTTGTAGTTCAATGTTGAGTTTGGCTTTCTGTTGTTTTGATGTGAACTTACTATTTATAGCAGTTGGCTATTTTTAGTAAGTCTAATTTTGGCAGTAGCATCATCAACAATTTAGCTGAAGTCATCTTGCTATCCTTCAGTTTCAGTTTGGCTTTGTTATCTCCATGGATTAAGTTTTATACTTAGTCATTTTTATGTTTCTCAGTTGTACCCCCACGCCTAGGAATGATCACTTCATGTTGTTTTTTAAAAGGGGGTCATTAAGGGGTCAATGGTGCATTTAATGAATTATTAAATGCTTTATTGTTGCAAAGTGAAGTTGGACGCCTAAAAGAGGTTGATTAATATTTTATTATTTCAAAAAGTGAAATGCTTAAAGTGGCGTCCCTTTTGGAAGTTGAAGTGATTCAACTTCTTGGAATTTGAAGTCTCTTGTTGCTTCATTTGCCAATTGAAAATTATATATTGCTGCTGTTTGAAGAGCTGATTATCTTTGGAAATATTGTAAAGTTATGCTGCTGGTTTGAAATCCAGAATCTGGCTAAGGGAAAGCTTAGCAATTTGTCTCCATTCTTGGGGCCTGAAACTATGGTTCCCTAGATGGTGGATTGAGAGTGTGCTTCATTCAAAAGTGCACATTGAGCTTCAATGTTGTAGAAGAATTCTGATGTTATTTTCAGTTTGGAGCTTGCTGGTTCAGTCATGGCTGAAGGATGTTTTTGATTGCAGCTCCTTGGGTAAATTCTATTCCCATATGGGTATTTTATCTATATGATTCTAAGCCTTGGGTGACCCTCTCCAAGAGGTTTCATATTTTATTAATGTGTTTTTGATTTTTAAAGATAAAATCGCCCCTCTTGAAGGTCGTACATTTCCAGAATGATATTGGGATGCATGCATTAATAAATATGGAGGATTTGGTGAAGTTTCTATGTTTGAACAGGGGCGCCTTTACTCCTAGAAGCTGCTGCAATTGATTCCATGTCAATTGGTGAAGATAGGATGAAGTTATGAACAAATGATGTGCTGCAGTTTGCTGGTAATTCATTTTTAGTTTGGAGATTTTTATATCAGACTTGCTTCAGTTTGAGTTTTCAATTCTTTCTTCAATAAGTTGGATAGTTATCTAATGTGGGATCATCCAACTTCTTTGTGCTTCAAAACTATTGTAATCCTCATGTAATTTACAACTCTTTCTCATTTTGTAAAGTTGATAACAGTAGTACTATTTCAGTCTATTTAGTTGTTGCTTATTCATGTTTAATTATCACATTGTAACCCCTGGATGGTTTACCGCTAGTGTGGAAAAAAGAGCTTAGTAATTCTCTTCTTATACCCACTGTCAAGTGGTGAATCCCCACTCTTAAGTGGATGCTTGCCACAATAGACAAAGTGTTTAATTGTAGTCTTTTCCCCCCCACTATTTGGTGGTATTGTGGAAATTCTCTTATGGCTGGTTATCCGCCTAAGTACAATCAATTCAACAATTAGCACTCCACCATATGTTAGCACCTCGCCTGTTAAAGGATCTTGAGTGCACATTCTTGGTGTTGAGTTTAGTCTCTTTCTTTCAGTTGTAATCTTTGTAATCTTTGATTTAGTAGATCTTAGGGATCCTCTGACCATATGCCCGCCCCTCCTCCTTAAGTGGTTTTAGGGCGCATTCTTGATTAGAGTTCTTTCATGCAATGTTTTGGTTTAAACTAACCTTAACGGGTGCTTGGTTACATTGTATTTGTTATTGAAAATCAATAAATTTTTTAAGGGGCATATTTCATTGCACCTTGATTCAATTCAAAAAATTGATGCTGCAGCTGACATGGCATACTTGTGGATTTTATTCGCCTACATTAAATGTTGATGACCAAGTGACAACTTATGCCTAAGCATTTAGAGACTAGTTAACATTTTAACTTGAAAAACATGACGAGTTGCCCCTAAAGGCAATGCTGGGTTTTCTCTTTATTAGGTTCTTAAGGGTCAGATAAATATTTGATACTTGCAAGAAGGTACTCATGTTCAAATATAAGGTTAAGCTAATACAATGTAAACACACCTAGAGAAAAAACATTTCTAATTCCCGCTTCCGAGAAGGAAACTCTAATAGCCAAGTTTGTTGACTAAAACACCAATACATGTGGATCAAGAAAAATATTATCGAGGACAAAAGACAAGCGGGTAAATTTCTCATCGAGTAAAAATACTCATCAGGTGGACTATAATGCTTGCAAAACTTTCATTTATTTTACTTAACAAAACCCGATGCACAGAAACCCAAAAACTCGAAAAACCAAAAAGTGACAAGATTTCACAAAAACTTGAATTTGAAGTATTTAACTAAGAAAATCCATCAATTAGACCAAAGGATAATCATTTAAGCCAAATGACGCCCATTTTACCTCTTCCTCCTAAACCAAGCAAAACAAGCAAAAGCTGGAGAAAAAAGAGGGGGTCCACATTTTGCCAAGTGGAAAAATGGGGTGTGTTGTGAGACCATCAAGTCATCATAAAAATGGATGCTTGAGTCCAAGAAGCCTAAATCCAAATCCTTATCCTCCATCCAAAACCTAGTATGATAATCTTCAACCTAAGCCTATCATATTTTACTATCACCCCAAATAAGAAGTAAAAACTTAAAAAAGAAAAAAAATTAAAGTGAAAAAATTAAAATAGTAAATAGAAAAATCTTCTAATTCCATTCTCATGGCATCTTGGACAAGTACCATGATGAAACCAATTTTCAAGTATCATTGTGTCACAAAAAAAAATGTATAGTTGACATTTTTATGCTCACTTGAGTCTTTCTAATGGACTTTGGCTTGATTTTTGCTTGGGTATAATGTTGTAATGTGGTCAAAACATTCACATTAAGGCTTAAACATTCAAATTATGATGTCTTGTGAAGGTTTTGTGAAGTGTTGTAAGACATTTCTACACTTCTCTAGACTCTATTCATTACAATTCACCTAAAAATCACCTTTTCATCACTTATTAAGTCCTATTTTGAAGTGTTGTAAAGTCTTGTAACAAGATTTCAGGTTTTTCTAGGCTTAATTTCACTAATTCAACCCTTTGTCATGACTAAATGACCCCTTAATACTTTTTTTGGCCGTTTTCAAGTGTGTTATTGAGGATATTCCCATTGGAAAACTTTTAATGCCCCGAAATTACTGACACCCACTTAGTTTGCTTAAATGGAACTAAGTCGCCAATAGGGGCAACTTAGTCCTTTTTGGCACAAAACTCAAAATAATTTTAAATTTCTAGTGGTATTTTGTCCTCTAACCCTTGAGGTTGGCTTGTGATGTGTTACTTTCAGGAAATTTTAGTAAAATCAAGTATAAATAAGGGTTTTTCACCTCATTTTACATCTCCTACAATCATCTATCTCCAAATCTCATACAATCTCTTAAGCATTCAATCTCATAAACATTCAAGAAAATCAAGCATTATCAAGTCAAAATATTGGAGTTCTTTATTACATATCTTCGGATTTGAGCATCAATGGTGTGGTAAGTTTTTGACATTTGCATTTGCATGTTATCTATTTATCACTCTCTTTTCATTCTATTTCATTGTTTAGGGTTTGATTACCAAAGTGGGGTTTGACCAAGGCAAACCCCTATTATCTAACCCTCAAACATTTTTCCCCTTTTGCATGTGACTTTTGTATGTAGATTTGTCAAGCAATAGGAGTTGAAAAGTGATCAAAAAGTTCACAAAGTCAATCAAGTCAAGACAACCCTAATTCAAGCTTGGAGAGACTTTCTACCCCATTTTCTACAGAATCAAGTGTGGACACCTGTCAGAAAAGGAAGTGCAGACTTGAGACTACAAGACTCTGTCCTAAATTTCCTGAAATCTGTAGGACTAAATTGCCACTAGTGGTGAATTAGTCCCACTTCTAGGCCTGAAAATTGATTTTGACATTTTTGGATACCCATTTGGCAGATTCCTGTTTTGGAAAAGTTTCCCTAAACTAGGACTAAGTTGCCCAGACTAGCACAAGTGTCCCGGTCAAAATTTTAATCAATTTTTTTAGGATTCCAGAATCTTCCAACATCAAACTTCTTATTCTAGGTGCACCTCTTTCATTTTGTTCTATTATTTCATCATTTGGTTGCATTCTTAGGCATTTATGTATATCACATTGTGTTTTCCAACACTTTACTTTTTCATAGTTTTGCATCATTAAATCATTTCAATTTCAAATCAAAGCATTAGGCCATCTTAATTAGGCATAATACATATCATTTACATTAGTATTGAGTTTAAACCCTTGCATTTTGGCCCCCCATCCAATCCCCTTTCTCCGTTTAGGTGAAAAACCCTAGGAGGAGCAAAGCATTGTGAGGGGTCAAACCAAAATCATTGTTTACAATCATGTACATAAATTATTTGTGAGAAAGATTCCTTCACCCTATAAATACCATCCATTACATTTTCATAGTTAACACATTATATCCAATCCATTCCCCATTCTTAATTTTTACCTTGATAAGGGTAGGAGCATCATGTTGAAACATGATTTGGACATCTCTTGATGTAACCAATATTTTGAGTCAAATCCTACCACATGTCATCATAAGCATTACAACACAAGCTGATAAGTGGCATATCTAGAGTTCAGAAAGTTATTACTGTATGATATAGTTCTTGAAGATCAAATCTTGACCCCTTCAAATTCCCATTGTGAACCCTCAATCTAGAAACCTATATGAGTTCGACAAGTTATTACAATATGATGTATATCTAGAGTTCAACAACTTATTACTATATGATTTATATCTAGAGTTCAACAAGTTATTACTATATGAGTCAAATCCTACCACATGTAATCATAAGCATTAAAACACAAATTGATAAGTGACATATCTAGAGTTTGACATGTGATTCCTATATGATGTAGATCTTGAAGATAAAATCTTGAATCCTTCAAATTCCCATTGTGAACCCTCAATCTAGAAATCTATATGAGTTTAGAAATCTATATGAGCATCATGTTGAAACATGCTTTGGACATCTCTTGATGTAACAAATATTTTGAGTCAAATCCTACCACATGTCATCATAATCATTACAACACAAATTAATAAGTGGCATATCTAGAGTTCGGCAAGTTATTACTATATGATGCAGTTCTTGAAGATCAAATATTGAACCCTTCAAATTCCAATTGTGAACCCTCAATCCATCAATCTAGAAATCCTCCATCCCTCGCATCCACTATCTAAGAAATCCAACCACCACTTCATCCTTGTCTATAGACTTGGGTTTCCCTTGTCATTGATTCCAAGAAAATGACTACCCACACATAATCCCATCTTATAAATCCTCCAATCCAAAAATTAATTTAATCCATCCAAATACAAGCAATCCTAATCCAAATCAATCTTACCAAGAAATCTAGTACAACATCCAAAATCATCTATCTATTTTTCTATCCTTGTTGCAAACCTTGATCAATCCTAATAAAATTATCACCATCGAGATATATCATTCCCAAATCAACAAAATCATCATCACCATGATCAATCAAATCATGAAATTTTAGCTTGACTAGGGGTAACACTCTTGCTTGTATTTATTTCATTGCGTGGATGCTTGTTTTTGTGTGTTATTATTTTATTTGTATTTATAATTGTCCTTGTATCATACCACCATAATGAGATCATGGTACTATATGTAATATTATTTCCTACAAACTTTTATTTTGCATCAATCATCTACACACTTGACACATCACCCTAGTCCTTATACCATGGTGCATAATATCAAGTTATACATCAAATTTTTTTTTTCAACTAACTAGCATGAATATTATGCCCCCATCCATTCTCATCTCCCTTCCCTTCATATCTCAACTAATCTCCTCATCCTAATATATTCATCCTTTCATCCTATTCTATTTGTTATCCCAATCCCTTTTTCTATCACTAGCATTCCCTCTTTCCTAGCATATTTTTCACTCATTTTGAGAGCGCACCCATGTTATTCAAACCTATTCTCTCAAGGGTATCCCTAGTCACTTCCCTCCTTCCAATGACTAGGGAATCTTGCCACTAGTCCCATCTCTTTTAAAAACTACTATACTTTATCTTTCTTTAAAATTATGTACTCTTAGTTGCAACATCATCTCAATGAAGGGAAAAATATAGACACCTAAATATGACCATATCATAAAATCACTATATTCATCCTACATATATTGCCTTACAGTGTTAATTAGATAAAACTAATAGTTTAATTAACCTTTCCAATCATCTTCCTAAAATTAATTAAATAAATTTTAATAATTTATTTATTTAATTAATCATTTTGACTCTTTTCTCTACAGTTTAGTCTTAATTAGATAAATGTAACATTTATTTAATTAATTTCATCCTTAATAGCTTAATCATTTAAGTTATTTATTTAATTCCCAAATTTTCCCTAAAATCATTAGTTGGCTAAAGATAAATTAGTTAACTAATTCATAACTTGCACAATCCTAAGAATTATTAGTCAAGTAAACCTTGCACATGGCTCATGCATGTACATGGCCCCATGATTCACAAGTCTCCACAAACTCCTCTCATCAAATATTTTCCATCCTTTTTCTCCAAGAAAATCCAATCCCTTCACATATCTCCAAAAAAAGACATTTTTGATCCTCACCCTCCATCTTTTTCTAGGAATATCTCCACCATCGAAATCCATTGGATCATGCACATCCTCATGTGCACCAATTAAAAAATTTCACTTGGAGGCTTCTCCTTACTCTAATCCTCTTAATAAACCTCCTCCATTGATCTCCCAAACAAATGTCCCTTGATCATCCATCCTTTAATTCTATAAAATAGCTCACCTTATGAGCTATTAAAAAATAACTCTTGAAATATAATATCTATCCAAGTGATAAACTACATCAAATATCTCACACATCAATTCATATTGAGCAAATTCATCTTTGAGGTGCAACAAGAGGCTTGTGGGTAAGGGATATTTTATGTTATTTCATATTTTTTTACAAGTTTATTAGATCGATTTAGAGGTTGGAATTAGGTGTGGTATAAAGCTTTGAATTTCATAATATATATCCTTTATTTATGTTTTACACTTTCTTGTATATAGCTTTATCTTTATCTCTAGGTGAAGGTTCTTCCATTTGACAAGAATTAGTTTCTTTCTTAGACTTATTGTTGAGCATCCTTCAATTGTTTGGATCTCAATGGAGGAGGGAAGTTTCTCAACCAAGTTAAAAAACACAAATGTGAGAATATAGTCAATATTATTTCTTTGGTGTGTTTTCATCCACCATAACAAAGGTCCCAATAAAATTTCCAACTTACGCTAATCTTAAGGTGCTCCGATATTAAGAGGGTAGATTGTAAGGCTTGATCCGTTGGGGTTATCAAGACACTATGTTTAAGAAAAATAAAATTTGGGTCCCAATTCTTTATATGAAATCATAGTCCATCAATGAGCCAAGGTCACCCTTTTTGAATTTATCCTTTTTGTTTCTAGGATATGCATTTGATTTGGAAAAAAACCACTAAGTAGATTTTGAACTTTCACAGTCTACCCCCAAATATTTTGCACCATTTTTGAATTTAGTCTTAATCAAGCCATAGGTTTTCTCATTTTATGAAAAAGGCCATTTTTAAAAATGGGATTTCATTCTTTCTAGATACTACTCATTTTGGATTATTATTTTCTTTTATTTACACTCATTTATCTTTTTCCCTCATAAATGAATCTTATTTGCTAGTGTAAAAAAGGCTAGCAATTCCTTCCCTGAATTTAGTCTTGTAGCAAATTCTAGCAATTCCTTCTCTAAATTTTCTCCAAATGTATCATCTCATGTGTAATGTCCCTTTTTCTAAAAATAACAATACTATTTTTAGTAAATCTGATTTTCAAAATTATAAATCAGGACCTGTGGATAAATCAGGTAATTTGGATTGTCAAGAAAAATTTATTAAATCAATTTTGGGGGATAAATTAATACTTATTTTTAATTTATTTTCTTGGGTCCAATTTGGGTGTTGAAATTTGGGATGATTTATTTTGGAGCAATTTGGCAAATTATGTTGCAAGAATTCAACCGACACATGGTAGTTTGCATGGGAAATGGATGGAGGGAGTTGCAACTTTTTAAATTCATATTTCCCTCTCTTGGGAATAGGATTTATGTGCCCAAATTGGTGTGGATGGTGGTTTTATATATCATTTATTGTTTTCCAAGTTGGGTTTCATTCAAAGCATTGATTTCTTCCATAGGTTGTGGTTTTCTTCAGAGGCTAGTAAACTAATGAAGAAAGGATCTCCAAGGCTAGTAAGCCAAGGATATTGAGGCTCAAAGACAGTGGTTCCAAGGGTATCTAGGTGAAATTTCATCCAGAGATTTCCATTATGTCGAATTCTCTTCAGTTTGGTAATTTGTCTTTAGCCTATTACAGGAGTTTGTTGTAGTTGGGAGTGTATAGTGTAGATTTATGAGTTTCAACTTCTATTATTGTTGTGAGAAAAATATTTTTATATTATTAAAATATTCATATGTGTACTTTTATATTACAAATTTTGTATGAAGATTGGGGAGAGTTTGTGTGGTGTTTGCACTAGTTTTAGAGTGAGTTTGGGCTACCAGTTGGGAATTTCTTTGGGTATTTTGTTGCAATTGTAGCTTGTTTTTTATTAGTTGATTTATGATAGCAACCTGATACAATTTTCATATTATTATCAGTAATACACCATCCAACATCAATTACATGCTTTCTTGATATATATTTGAATATTTTGGTGAAGTGTTTATCCTACCTGATTTGCATCCATTTTCAATTTGATAGAAATAAAGGTTTCCAAACTTCCAGATTTTATTTTTTTGTTCATTGATGTTATATGGTGTATTTAACAAAAAAATTATGTAATTCCATCTGGATATCTGTAATAAAATATTTGACTTCAATTGCACATTACCCGATTTCTATTTGGTGTAATTTGGTGCTCATTTCGGTATACCCGATTTTCTCTAATTTGATTTGATTAAAAAGGAGATTTGAATTAAAATATTATTTGAGGGACATTATAGTGGTATCAGAGCCATGATCTTTCCAGCCTGAGGGTTTGATCAATTTTTTCAAAGGGAAGAGAAGAGTTTAAATATGGTTGATGTTGGTGATCCTTTGGAAGATTTGGAAAAAGAGCTAGAAGTAACCAAAGAAACTTATGTCAAACAAGATGAAGGATTTATAAATTTAGTCCCATATAGTGATTATATCACTCAGATGTAGACCATGATGGATATCAAGGGTCATAGACAACATTCATTCTCTAATGGAAGAGATCTTGGGAGCAAGGTCATAAAATCTTTAGCTTCAACTTTTGATGGGTCAGACAAGATCTTAGTCAGAGCATGGTTATTTGAGATGAAAGACTATTACTATTATAGTTCCATGGAGGAGCAAGTTTTCATTCAGTATGTGATCTTGGATGTTAAATGAGACACTCATGATTTGTGGTACCAAGGTATGGATACCCAGGTCCACATTCAGGTAGATTCTTTTGATGAATTTTGTCAAAAGTTTCTTGATAGATTTGAACAAATGGTTGAAGAGGAGCAGGTAGTTGTAGAAGAATTCATAGCAGGAGAGTCTAATGTAGTGAGTATTTTGAAGAATGATGAATGTGTGAAATTTTTTTAGGATGACCCCTTGGACATGCATACAATAATGGAGGATAAGGTGGTGTATGAAAAGCATGACAAAATGATAGCCTTGAATCCTAGTTTGGACTTATTTGTTGAAGATTTTAAGACTAATATCTACCTTGATGTCTCTAGTGGAACATATACTGATGATGGATTCTTTGAGGTGATTTTAGAAGATGAGCATGAAAGAGGAAAAGGTGATTATATCTCCAAATTAGCTTTTAATATTTACTCATATCATTTCATTGATGAGATTTTAGGTGGCTTTGGGGTTGGCTTCCAAAACAAGCCTATGGAGAAAGATGTCGATGAATATTTCAGTCCTAAGAAGATGGAGCATGGATATCTCAAAAAGGAAATTACACATGAGAAGAATAATGAATACTTACACCTTGATCGCAACAATCAACCATTTTTTACTTGGGATCCAAGTGTGCTAGCATATAAGTGTGATGAGGACCTATCTTGGGATGGATTTCCCTTTCACTACAATGTTGTTTTTAATTCATCATGTATGGATGATGGCATTGATGGAACTAATGTTGTGAGGTATGTTAATGATATTAATCATAAATCTAGTTTATTGTGGATTGATGTTGATTTTGAGAAAATACATAGAAGATTTTATTTTGAACAAAGATATAGCAACCTTGATTATGAGCCATGACATAGTAGAATTTCTGATTTGGATCCGTAACCCAATCTTGCACATTTTTTCAAGTTGGAAAAGAAGAGGTTTATGAGGTTTGGGACAACTATGGTTCTGTTGGTGATAGGTATGAAGAATATTTTAATTTTGGCATGCATTGTAATTTGCAAAAACTTGACATGCATGAGAAAATTTGTGGAAGGAAATTCTTGGTGTCTGTTAAAAATGAAATACAAATTTCATCTAGATTGGATAATACACACATGCATGTAGTAAGCATCATTTAAAATACACCAAGGGATCAAAATGAGCTTAGTGTTTCCTATGTTGATTTATAAACAATGAAGGAAACCATGGAGGAAATAAAAATAGCTTACTTGCACATGTTACATGATAGAGATATGGCTAACACATTTGTAGATGAGGCCCTATTCATGACTAAGAAAATATGGGGACAATTTGATGATCTCACTGGTAAGATTTTATCTACAAAGCTTACTTTGGAAAGTGTTGAAAAGACACTTCTAGAGGAATGTGGTCAATTCTATGAGGCTCAACAATTTAAGGAGCTAGATTACATCCAAGAGGAATTTAATCTAGCACATTTGGATAGTGGGAGTTTTAACCAACAAGAGGATGGGTCTAATCTTCAGCTTATTATTGATCCTTTATTTGAGATAGATGCTAATTTGATACAAGATAATCTTTTTCTTGAATTGGGTAATGAAGATCTACCTGTTTACAGTGATGAGATGGTTCTTGATTATATGATTTAGGATCTAGGTGCAGTTTATTACAATGAGATGTCTCAAGATTGGAGTAGTGGGTCAACCTCCAATGTTAGTACTAGTACCCACTTTTCGATCAGCTTGTACATGAATTTAGATCCTAATTCGCAGATGAGTTGGATGGTACTCGACAACTAAACTATTATTGGCTAAGATTAGATGGTAGAGGTAATTTGACCATATGATATGTTCTTATTGTTACTTCCATTCTCATTTCTCCTATATTTTTAGTTGGATTTCAGATTGGTCACTGTAGCCCTTATATCTTCTCATTTGTTATAGAGACATCCTTTCATGAGCAGATTTTTGTTGAGCATTGGCACAATTTTGGGCATTTGGTTGTAAGCATTTTCCTAGACACAATTCATTCTTTCATTGCTTCCACTTGGGTGAGAGATGCTCACTACATTACTTCATGGGGATGGCATGCATGATTACATATGATAGTTTAATGATTGCATTGGAGATGACATGCATGATTACAAATGCTAGTTTAATGATTGATTTGGTTTGGTTTCTTTGGTGTGCCTGGGGCCTTCCATTTGACTCTGGTAGGTTAAATGTTGATGCTATGATTTAGGATGGTGGTAGAGAGGAATTTCTTGGTTGGCAGATTTTAGAGACATGGTTATGATTGACTTTCCTCATACTTGTGGTAGTGGTGATGGGTATTATGTTTTATGGTTGAGTAGGGTGTCTTGTATTTTTCCCAAGATTTTGATTGACTGTGAGTTAGCTAATGTTTTTTTCTTTGAGTTACTTTGGCAGGGTATGTTTCATGGAAATGATTCTAGAACTCTCAAGAATTTTAGTTGTGGGTTGGATGGTGTCTTATTTTTGGGATTTTAGGAGAGACGAGTTCAATTTGAGTATGATGGATTTTTAGTGGCACATTATCAGTAGGGTGTTCAAGATAAATGGTTGCAAATAGGGGAGTATTGTCATACCAATCTATTATATGTCCTTTGGTATGTCACCCTTTTAGACTCTCTATAGTTATGACACCCTCTCTTTTGTTTAGTTGTTATTTTCACATAGTAGATTCTCTACAACAAGTGAATTTGTACAACAAAGTCAGGAGATCCTAAGGTCATTCAAAGATACTTTACATTTTGCATAGTATCAACACAAAATGTATGTAGATAGGAAGAGAATGGAGAGAGTCTTTGGGGTTGATGTTTTCTTTGGTGTGCATTATAATTTTTAGATTGGAGTTTTATTTGGGTTGTATCCATATAATTAGAGTTTCCTAAAGGAAGGTAGAGCGAAAAGGCTCAATGGATCTCACAAAGTCATTAGGAAGGATGAAAAGGTAGTTGTTGAGTTGGATGTGCCACCATTTTGCAACATACACAATGTATTTCATGTTTCATGTCACTCGAGAGTGGTGGGACAAAAAATTGTAATCTCTTTTGAATTTCCACCATCAGATAATGAGAGGAAACATAATTTGACACTTGAAAGAGTTACAAAAACTAGAGAGGAGAAGCTAAGGAACAAAGGTACCATCAAGCACTTAAGAAAATTTGAAGATGCAACATGGGAAAGAACAAAATGTCACAACCATCCAAGTCATAATTGCTTGAGGACGAGCAATCTTTGAGAGGGAGGACTTGTAATGTCCCCTTTTCCAAAAATAGCAATTACTATTTTTACTAAATCCCATTTTAAAAATTGCTAATTAAGACCTGCGAATATATCAGATAATTTGGAATTTCAATAAAAAATTATTAAATCAATTTTGGGGGATAAATTAATATTTATTTTTTAATTTATTTTCTTGGGTCCAATTTGGGCATTGGAATTTGGGAGGATTTATTTTGGAGTAATTTTGGCAAATTATGTTGCAAGACTTCAACTGACACATGACAATTTGTATGGGCAATAGATGGCCGAGAGTTACAAATTTTCAAATTCATCTTTCCCTTTCTTGATTATGGGATTTGGGTGCCCAAATTGGAGTGGATGGTGGTTTTATATATCATTGCTTGTTTTCCAAGTTGGATTTCATTTGAAGCATTGATTTCTTCCACAAGTTGTGGTTTTCTTTAGAGGTTGGTAAACCAATGAAGAAAAGATCTCCAAGGTTGGTAAACCTGAAGCTTTAGGCTTAGAGACAGTGGTTCCAAGGGTCTCCAAGTGTAATTTCATCCAAAGATTGTCATTGTCTTGAATGCTCTTTAGTTTGGTAATTTGTTTTAGCTTATTGCAAGAGTTTGGTATAGTTGGGAGTGCATAGTGTAGATTTATGAGTTTCGGATTGTATTGTTGTTGTAAGTAGAATATTTTGATGTTATTACAATATCAATATATGTAATGTTTTGTTAGAAACTTTATATGAATATTGGGGTGAGTTTGTGTGGTGTTTGCACTAATTTCAGGGTGAGTTTGGGCTACTAGTTGGGAATTTCTTTGGGTATTTTGCTATAGCTATAGCTTGTTGTTATCAGTTACTTAATGACAAAAACTTGATGTAATTTTCATGTTATTATTAGTAATATAACATCCAATATCAGTTGCACGCTTTCTTGATATATATTTGAATATTTTGGTGAAGTGTTTATCCTACCCAATTTGAATCCATTTTTAGTTTGACAGAAATAAAGGTGCCCAAACGTTTTGATTTTTTGTTGCTATTCATTGATGTTATATGATGTATTTAATAGAAAAAATGATGCAATTCCATCTGGATATCTATAATAAACATTTGACTTCAATTGCACATTACCCAATTTCCATTTGGTGTAATTTGGTGCTCATTTCAGTATACTTGATTTGCTCTAATTTGAGTTTGATTAAAAAGTAGATTTTCAAATTTAAATTAATATTTTATTTGAGGGACATTACGTTTTGTGATGAAAAATAATAGGCTACCGTCGATGATGTTTTTGGTTCATCCTTGGCATAACAGGGATTGATGCAAGGTTCACATTCTTGCAAGACAAGGGTTGCGAGTCGAGATGTCTCCCCTGACTTGGATAAGATGTTTCCCCTGACTCGGATAATGCCAAGGATTTGTGCCTTAATCCACCCATCACTATAGACTAGTATCATGTGTCAGATCTTTCTTTAGGGTCCGCGACAGTAGTTTGGTCGGGTCCTCAATGCCACACACATCATCTAGTCTTTCAATGCATAAAATCTGAAAGTCATTGTATTGGAAAATACGACTTTAATGAGGCATTTTTATCAGATGAAAAGTCTCAAGAAATGAACTTTGCTAAAGCAATTAGAGCCAAAAACTATGCGATCTGCACTCTTCGTATCTCTTCAACAATACCAGAAGTCTGTTTGGATAGTTTGGATTTGGACAGGGAGGGTTTTCTATCTGACCATGCATTGATTTTATGATTCATGAAGATTTGGCCAAAACTATGCGATCTGCACTCTTGGGTCTTAAACAAATGGAAGGAATTCATGGAAGGAGAAATCAAAATTCATCCTTGTGCAAGGGAATTCTTCATTTTAGAATTTGATTCAAAGGAAGACAAGGAGCTAATACTAGAAAACAACCCCTGGTTCTATGAAGGTGATTTTTTGTGCATGAAATCATGGTTCCCCGATTTTGATCCATGTACAAATTTTTTCACTATTGCTTTTATGTGGGTAAGACTTCCATATCTCCCTATTTAGTTCTAGGAATTGTATTTCTTGATGGCTATTGGAAATAGTCTTGGAAGGTATCACTACTCTTCTAAGGAAACCATCACCTATCAAAACTCTACATGTGCTTGAATCTGTGTTGAAATGGATTTTTCTTTTGGTCTTCCTACTGAGATTTTGTTGAAGGTGGGAAATAGATGTAGGAGGCAACCAATTAATTATGAAAAAATAGCTTTCAGATGTAGGAAATGTTTCTCAACGAAACACTTCTCATCCCAATGTCAGAAGCATCATGTTGTGGGGAACTTCAAACCATCTTGGTTGATCGGGGCTGAATCTCAACACTATATCATTCCCCCCAATCCACCCAAGGACTTCACACAACCTTCAGTATCTTCGAAGCAAAGCACTCCTTCCTCCCCTCCCCCTCGTGGGGATTGTATTTTGGACTCACCTGCAAAGGCCACAAACTCTATAGTTCTCTCCAAAGGTAGTGAAGGTTCTACAATAGTGGCTACAAGCACATGTGGTGACACTCTATCTGGTCAAAGTAGCAATGTTCCCCATGAAATCAAACAAGAATGGACAAAGGTGAAAAGGAAGAAAAATTCTTCAACAAAACATAATCATCCAATGACATTAAGATCCTCTAAGACACATGAGTTTTTGTAATTTGGGGTCTAAACAAGTGTCTAAAACATGTAATTTGGTGCTTTAAATTAATAGTATGAATGTTATCCCCTTTGATAGCAATTTGCCTTAAAAAAAAGGAATAATATTAGTTGCATAATCTATAAAAGGATAATACCAATTATCCCACTCCAAATTAGGCTAAAAAAGACCTTAAGAAATATATTTTTTCTTCCCTTTTTAAAGATTGAGAAAATGTGTCTCCCCACAAAGATATGTTGTAACTAGTGGTTTCTTGTTGTTTGTTAGCATAGATCCATGTGTTGTTTGTCTCTTCTTTTCTACTAACTCTTTTGGTTAGTCTTCTTTTTTGAATTTTTCTCCTCTTTGCATTTAGACTTGCTATGTAAAAGGGTTGGGACCTTGATTTCCCATCTTATAATATCAAATATATTATATAAGTAATGTATAAATAGATGTATACAATAATATTTATCTTATGTAAATGTATGCATGCATATATTTATAATTTATCTATAGATACATTATATAGATTATTTATTTTATTTTTATTTATAAATTTTAATTTTACATTTGATTTTTTTTTGTTTTATTTTTATTTTTATTTTTTTACTTTATATTTATTTAAAAACTATTTTTATTATTAAATGATATCACTAATGTTATGTTTATAATTAAATTTATATATTATATATGAGTATTATTAAATAATATCACTCTCACATGGAATAAAATAATTATATTTTATTGTTTGATAAAAGTGGCCTTGAGGGCCATACCCATATATTATAACCAATTTTTTTATATAATTAGGGTTGCCTCATCATGGAGGGCTAGTGAATCAAAAACCTATTCAAAAGATATAAAAACCAATTGAAGGTGTTATAGAGTTTGTTAACTTGAAATATTAGATGTATGTATGTAATATTTACATTCACAATTTTATTATCTTATGGTAGGGACACTACACCATTATCCTTTTCACCCAGGGGAATACTCAAACTCATTATTTAAAGATTCAATATTCACTGCAAAAGAATAATTAATGCTTGGAAAAGGAGAAAAAAACCATTGTGAACTTTAAAAACTCTATTCCCCACTTTTCTTTGTGTTTGTGCATATTATTGTTATGGCCATTGATTGAGACAATAAATTATATCCATTGAATCTCCAAAGTAGAGGTGAAGCCCAACCATTGAATTATGCTAGGATAAAAAGCAACGCTAGCAACAACATCATCTAATATGAAATTCATATCCCTATGTCGCTGTGGTCTTATCAAAGCCTTATAATGCTCTTATTACCTCTTTAAACTCTCCCACTTCTAAAAACACCACCAAAAACATGAAATAAACATTCATATAGACATGATACCTATGCATAATTGTCATAAATATATCTCCTAATGTCACCCTAATTACATGAATCATAATCATTTATCTTACTTTGAAAATATTCAATCATAAGTCAATAATGTTCCCTAAAATTAGATTTATCTCTTCGTGTATATCAAACTTACATTAGTACCCATGACCACCCAAGGGGAAAGCCATTTAAAGTGAGAGAGAATAATATAATATAACCCCAAATACTCCATATATTCCCATGATTTTCTACTTGCTTGTACTTCAATCATGACATGACTAGATTCCTTAAGAACACATGCTTTAGTATATTTCCCTCACATCATCATGTGAGAGTCATTATTTGTAATGATATAGGATAAACAATAAATGCATTCAACCTACAAATCTACTAAGGCTTTAATGTATCACCAAATAAGCACCACGTGTCATCATCTATTGCAAAATTAGGTAGGACATCTATGTGGGAGTTGATCTCCTTATATACATTTTTAAATGTAAATTCATTTAACATTTTTAATAATGGCCAAATTTGTTTAAGGATCCTATTTATTTTCCAATTTTGAGCCCCCATTCTTTGTGACATGTTTGTAGACCTAAGAGAAGCACAATAGCCTCTAATTTATTATTTTTTCCATGCTTGATCCCTTTCGAAGCCACTCAAATAAGGAAACCACCATTATCTCTTAAAATATAGTCTTCCCCAAAACCCTAATAATTTCTTTAGACGCCCCATCAAAATTGAGCTTGCACCATTTAGTTCAAGAGGAATCCTCCATCTTATGCCTTCCACGTTTGAAGCTATATTATCCTAACCAACCTTATGAATGAGAAAAATATAAGAATAATATTAGTTACATATAATACAACAACATTTTGGTGGAGAGCAACAGAAAGGAGTTGCAAGCGTTCAGACTCCCTAGCAGGTATGTATATCTACTTCTCATATTTTCCATTTTTCCATTCTGCTGAGGAAGTCTAAAGAAATGAATGACCTTTTGTTGCGGGTTTATGGTTTTGTGATTTTTTGTTGAGGGTTTTTGAATTTTTGTTTCCTCCCGTCTGCTGGTTTTGAAATTTTGCGCTTTCCAAATGGAATAGTTGACAACCCATTGTGTAAATATGCATGAAATAGCTGAATAACGTTTACAAAAACTAGAAACCATGCAAAATATATTACGAGGTTGGAAAATGCAACGTGGGTTTTGCAATGAAATGGTATATTGTGAAAACCACATAAAGCCCAGAATGCCACCATTGTAGACATTATTATTTTGAACGTTGCAGGGTTTTCATTGGGAAAAGGGGTATTTATTTGAAATGCAAGGCTATTAATGTTTTTTTGTGTCGAGGGTTTTCTAATTTTTGTTTCCTTTCCTCCCGTATTCTAGTTTTCAAAAATTTCCATTGCCGAATGAAATAAGTGACAACCCATTGTGGAAATGAGTGAAATTACTGAATAATGTTTATAGAAACCAGAAACCATGCAAAATATATTACGAGGTTGGAAAACGCAACGTGGGTTTTGCAATGAAATGATATATTTTGAAAACCACATAAAACCTAGAATGTCACCATTGTTCACATTCTTATTCAGAATGGACAAAAAAGCACAAAATGTGGCATTCAAAATCATAATTTACAAATAGAAAAAAGCCCAGACGAGACCCCATTTTTGCTGCCATTTTATACACTGTCGTTTTGGAAAACACGCTATCTCCTAAAACTCTAACTGTTGCAAAACCCTTTAGAAGTAACAACCCAATTGGTTAGTCACCCTTGACCTCAATTTGGTATGTTTTGTGATTGTCTGGAGAACCTTTTGTGATTTAGATAGTAGGAATGTAATGTAATTGGAAAACAGTAGGTATTATGAAACCTACAAGGCATAGTGTTATAGATTATTTGCAGTGTTGGAAAACACACTATCCCATGTCAGTTAAATCCTACCTACCTTTCTTGGACATTTGGTCCTGTCTGTCGGTATAGTCCACTTTAGTACAGTCCAAATGTCATTTCACTTTCTTCATCTGATTGGAACAAAATGCCCTGATGGAAAAGAAGACCAGGTGGACAAATTGCACCAATGGAAAGACTTGATGGTCAAATGTTAACTCTAACCTTCCGTAGCCTATCTCATCACTGAGAAAACATGTTAGCACTGATGGGTTTTCAAAATCATATTTTGGAATGGACAAAAACCCAAAAAATTGTGGCATTCAAAACCATTATTTGCAAATAGCAAAACAAGGTGCCAAGAATGTAATGAAATTGGAAAATGGTAGGTTTTATGAAACTTGCAAGGCACAATGTTGTTATAGATTGTTTTGCAGTGTTGAAAAATACAATGTCCCATTTCAGTTAGTTCGATATGAAGAGTTTTATTTCATTATGCTCCAAGAATGTAATAAAGTCCACTTTCAAATTTTTGAACAACTCTTTGCTACAATCCAAATGCCATTTGGCTTTCTTTATCTGATTGGAACAATTAAATTGCTCACAATATTTGCAGAGTTGGAAAACACACTATCTCCTCTCAGTTGGCAGGAAAACTGACCTGGCGGCGCTGTTAACTCCACCTACCATTTCCTAGATGTTTGGTCTCATTTGCTGGTTTAGTCACTTTGATCCCTAGTCTAGTGGGCCCCGCACTATGATGTCTCGTTATGTTATGTATGTTTCCATGTACATTGTTATGTATGTTTTTCATGCATTTTTGTATGTACATAGGTACTTTTTGTCTAGGATTTAGTAGGCTCCTATGCTCCAAGAATGCAATGAAGTCCAATTTCAAATTTTTGAACAACTCTTTGCTACAGTCCAAATGTCATTTCACTTTCTTTATCTGTTTGGAACAAATAAATTGCTCGCTTTATTTGTAGAGTTGGAAAACACACTGTCTCCTTTCAGTTGCAGAGGGTTTTACAACACTATATGGGTTGCTTGTTTCTTAACACCTTATATGGAGATAGTGTGTTTTCCAAAACTACAAATAATGTGAGCATTTATTTGGTCGAATCGGATGAGGAAAATGAAATGCCATTTTGATCTCATGTTACATACATAGGTGCTTTTTGTTTACGAGTTAGCTTTCTCTTGATTGGAAAAAATAAAATGCTCGCATTATTTGCACAGTTGGAAAACACACTATCTATTGTCAGTTGCAGAGGGTTTTACAGCACTATATGGGTTACTTGTTTCTTAACACCTTATATGGAGAGAGTGTGTTTTCCAATACTGCAAATAATGTGAGCATTTATTTGGTCAAATCAGACAAGGAAAGTGAAATTCCATTTCAATCTCATGTTACATACATAGGTGCTTTTTTTCTACGAGTTAGCTTTCTCCTAATTGGAACAAATGAATTGCTCGCATTATTTGCATGGTTGGAAAACACACTATCTCCTCTCAGTTGTAGAGGGTTTTACAACACTATATGGGCTAATTGTTTCTTAACACCTTAGGTGGAGATAGTGTGTTTTCTAACACTGTAAATAATGTGAGCATTTATTTGGTTGAATCAGATGAGGAAAGTGAAATTCCATTTTGATCTCATGTTACATACATAGGTGCTTTTTGTCTAAAGTCAAAAAGCTAGAAAAAATGCACCTAACATCGCCATTATCCACATTTTTCATTTTCTAATTTGGTGGTTGGGGAGGGACGTGCGGGTGAGGAAAATGGAGTTACAGGCGGCTGAACCACTACAAACCCCTCAAATGCATTTCTCACCGCGACACATCACCATTTTTGACATTTTGATTTTTTAGTTTGCTGGCTGGGGAGGGATGTGCGATCGAGGATGGAGACAGTGTGTTTTCCAACACTACAAACAATGTCAGCATTTATTTGGTCGAATCAAATGAGGAAAGTGAAATGCCATTTTGATCTCATGTTGCATACATAGGTGATTTTTGTTTACGAGTTAGCTTTCTCTTGATTGGAACAAATAAATTGCTTGCATTATTTGCACAGTTGGAAAACACACTGTCTCCTCTCAATTGTAGAGGGTTTTACAATGCTATATGGGTTGCTTGTTTCTTAACACCTTATATGGAGACAGTGTGTTTTCCAACACTGTAAATAATGTGAGCACTTTATTTGGTCAAATCAGATGATGGAAGTGAAATGCCATTTTGATCTCATGTTACATACATAAGTTCTTTTTGTTTACGAGTTATATTTCTCCTAATTGGAACAAATAAATTGCTCACATTATTTGCACAGTTGGAAAACACATTGTCTCCTCTTAGTTGCAAAGGGTTTTACAATAGTGTATGGGTTGCTTGTTTCTTAACACCTTATATGGAGACAATGTGTTTTCCAATATTGCAAATAATGTGAGCAATTTATTTGGTTGAATCAGATGATGGAAGTGAAATGCCATTTTGATTGTACCAATCAGAAGAGAAAAAAAAATAGAAATAAAATGCTCACATTGTTTGTAGTGGTGGAAAACACACTGTCTCGTCTCAATTATTCCCTTATGAAAAGTGTTGGTTTTGTACGCTCCAAAAATGTAGTGAAGTCCACCTTGATCTTTTAGAACAATTGTTTGGTGACGTAAATATGACATTTCCCTTTTTTCATTTGATTGGAACAAATAAAATGCTCCCATCATTTGTAGTGTTGGAAAACACATTGTCCCATGTTAGTTAGTTCGTTATGAAAAGTTTTGTTTCGTTATGCTCGAAGAATGTAATGAATACCAATTTGAAGTTTTTGAATAACTCTTTGCTACAACCCAAATGTCATTTCACTTTCTTTATTTGATTGGAACAAAATATAATACTCACATTATTTATAGTGTTGGAAAACACACTGTCTCCTCTCATATATTCCCTCATGAAAATATGGAAAATGGCAGATTTCCCTTTTTCATGTGATTGTAACATACATAGGTGATCTTCATTACATTGTTATTGTGTACTAAACAAATATTTTTCATTACGTTCATATGGTCTATATAGAAGTTCATGTTGGAAAACATCGGGTGTGTAATAAAATTGAGGTGAGAGGTCACAAACCAATTGGGTTGTTACTACATTAATTAGAAAAGGTTTGAGCATGGAGATTGAACCACAAAGTGTTATCCAACATGTAATTATTCTATGCATTATCATATTTAACCAATGCGATCACCTACTATTTTTTTGGTCAATCAAGGTGATCACCAAGGTTTTCATTGTCTTCATAATGTTTATTCTTGAATAGCCGATGCACACTGTGCTTTGCAACCAATGTGTCTTGCAATAATTTGTATTATTTCAGTTATCTGTACAATTAATGAAATAAACAGAAGTTTGACAGTGGTGAATGGTATCTTTCTTGTGTGTCTTGTCTGCCCTTATTGATTATTCAAGTGATGACATCTTTCATATGCTAGGAAAGATGAGTTTGAGATATATCCGATGAACACTCATTGCTTCAAAGTTCCAAAAAAATGGAAAAATGACAGATATAATTGCTAATATATATTACTAGTGTTAGCAATAGGTTAAATTGGAAATTAATTTCCCATCGTACAAATTAATATGTTTGTTTATTGACTGTACAAGCAACATGTTACAGTCAACACACCACATAATCCAATATCGGTGAAGTTTGGAATGAAGTGAATTCATTGTAGCACCAAATATGGCATTTCCCTTTTTTCATCTGATTGGAACAAATAAAATGCTCCCATCATTTGTAGTGTTGGAAAACACACTGTCCCATATTAGTTAGTTCGTTATGAAAAGTTTTGTTTCGTTATGCTCAAAGAATGTAATGAATACCACTTTGAAGTTTTTGAATAACTCTTTGCTCCAATACAAATGTCATTTCACTTTCTTTATTTGATTGGAACAAAATAAAATACTCACATTATTTATAGTGTTGGAAAACACACTCTCTCCTCTCAGATATTCCCTCACGAAAATATGGCAAATGGTAGATTTCCCTTTTTCATGTGATTGTAACATACATAGGTGATCTTCATTACATTGTTATTGTGTACTAAACAAATATTTTTCATTACGTTCATATGGTCTATATATAAGTTCATGTTGGAAAACACCAGGTGTGTAATAAAATTGAGGTGAGAGGTCACAAACCAATTGGGTTGTTACTACATTAATTAGAAAGGGTTTGAGCATGGAGATTGAACCACAAAGTGTTATCCAACATGTAATTATTCTGTGCATTATCATATTTAACCTATGCGATCACCTGCTATATTTTTGGTCAATCAAGGTGATCACCAAGGTTTTCATTGTCTTCTTAATGTTTATTCTTGAATAGCCGATGCACACTGTGCTTTGCAACCAATGTGTCTTGCAATAATATGTATTATTTCAGTTATCTGTACAAGTAATGAAATAAACAAAAGTTTGAACTTAGTGGTG
Organism: Sequoia sempervirens; assembly: GCA_007258455.2. Classification (NCBI taxonomy): domain Eukaryota; kingdom Viridiplantae; phylum Streptophyta; class Pinopsida; order Cupressales; family Cupressaceae; genus Sequoia; species Sequoia sempervirens. The sequence continues at coordinate 253,732,543 of VDFB02047230.1, read as the reverse complement.
CGTGGTATCTTTCTTGTGTGTCTTGTCTGCCCTTATTGATTATGCAAGTGATGGCCTCTTTCATATGCTAGGAGAGATGAGTTTGAGATATATCCGATGATAGCTCATTGCTTCACAGTTCCAACAGAATGGAAAAATGGCAGATATAATTGCTAATATATATTACTAGTGTTAGCAATAGGTTAAATTGGAAATTAAATTCCCATCGTACAAATTAATATGTTTGTTTATTGAATGTACAAGCAACATGTTATAGTCAACACAACACATAATCCAATATCGGTGAAGTTTGGAATGAAGTGAATTCTTTGTAGCACCAAATGTATTTAATTTTCCAATTTAATCTATCGCTAACACTTGTCTTTCTTCCAGGTGGTTGATATAGGTGACGAAACAAAATTGAAGAAAACAAGGGTGGGTGGATTGAGAAGGACGTTGTAGGAGACGTGAAGCTTCTGTAGTAAATACAGGTGATTCTGGCTGCCATAGCTTGAATTGCAAGTGTATTGGACAGTTAAATTTCCAAAATTTATTTTTCATTTTGAAGTTCTGATTTATATATGGATGGGATACTTATTGTGGGGAATGCAAAAAATTTGCACTTTAATTTAAATAAAATAAATGTTACATTAATCTGTGTGTATTATATCCATGTGAATCATGTTACATTATTCTTAACTAT